>CM077804.1:23203327-24403327 GCA_039737535.1 Lagodon rhomboides | reverse complement strand
GCCTCGGAGTCGACGCCGGAGTGTTTCCTGCGAGCGCCGAGCGCCCGGCGGCTCCGGGAGTACATCTTAATGGAGAGAGTGACGAGTGCCGAGCGGAGAGACAACTCAGGGCTCCTAATGAGCTCTGCTCTTTTTACTGCCAGACTAATGGAACCTCAGGAGACCTCCGTGTGTGTGTGTGTGTGTGTGTGTGTGTGTGTGTGTGTGTGTGTGTGTGTGTGTGTGTCGTCCTCCTCTCCCAGAGGCGAACACACTCTCCAGCAGCACCCTAATGGCCACCTCGGGGACTTAACACCTGGGACGAGTGTGCAGCAACTTTACAGGTTTACCGTCATCACTTTCTCCTCAACCTGGATTTTCTTTCTCGTTTCTTTTTCTCTGGAAATAAAGGCGGAGAGGAGTTTCCCGCTCTAACCTGCCCTTTAATGAGAGCACGAACGGCGGACGATTAACGAAAAGCAGCATTAGCACGCTGCTTCCAGCCTCCGGGGGAAGCTTTTTTAAAGTGTTTATTCAGCGGCGATGAATGACCGTTAACTGTGGAGGGAGGACGTCTGGTTCTGTTCTGACATGTGGAACAACATCCAAATTATCACCTTGTTAAAAAAGGGGGCTAATTCACACTCGGCTCAGAGGGAGGGCTCGTGCACCGCTGATACTACTTCATTAGGCGTCTTTATTGAGTATATTAACGTTTCCTCTGCAGAAACAGTGGCGTGAATCCTCGGGCAGCGTGAGCGAGCACGAACAATAGTCCACGCTGTTTTTGTGTTTCTCTGTTTGCATCAACCTTGTGAGTGTTTGACAGCGAGTTCCTGTCAGCGACTGTGGCTTTTATCCTCGGCTCCAGCAGGAGGTTCCTGCCTGTGGCGGCCATATTGTCCTCACCAGTGTGGGTAGCGCTCGCCGGACACCGTGAGGAGGGCGAGGAGAGGGGAGCGGGGGAGGCAGGGTGAGGCCACCACGGTGCAGCGCCGCCACTCCCCTCTCCACAGGTCTCTGCTTTCACAATTAACCGCTTGTAATTTGGGGGTGAAAGCTGCCTTTTCACTCCTCCGAGCCGAGGCAGCGCTGACCGGAGGCTTCTCTGGGAGGCAGCCACTCGTGGTCGGCGAGGCCTGCAGCGAGCCCCGCCCCGGGATTGGACGAGCCCGAGCATGACATGTGACACCGGAGTGCACAGCTGGAGAAAAAGCAGTTCGTAAAGGGAGGGAGAATAATCCGCTCAAGGTGGAAACTTCAGCCAGCACGGAGGCACAGTTCGAGGAGGATTCGAGCGGAGGATGTGAACCTGCTGTCAGCTGTGCTCGGCTGGCCGGCCCGGGCGCTCGTCCCCCCCCCGAGGAGCCGAGGAGTTCCAGGAATCGGGGGGAAACAATCAGAGCGCCAAAGTATCTAATCATCATCTGAGATCGTCCTCTCCGGGACGGAGTGAGGAGCCACTTTAAGCTTCAGCTGTCAGGAGTTTTAAAACAAAAAAATCAGCCTCATCTACATAAAGAAACTGTGCTGTGGTGCCATTGTTTCTCTGTAAACTCCCCCGCGGGGCCTTGTAGCATCCAGCAGCTCTGCAGATGGTCAACACACAGGCGCTGTCAGCGAGCAGACGTGGGGCTGACCCCCAGTCAAAGGCCCTCAACCCATCTCTGCACATCACCTCCAATCAGGCCTGACCGATCAATACAGCAGCAGGGTGAGGGGTCGGCCGTCTGAGTGCTGCTCAGACTTTTGTGCCCGAAGATAATGACACCTTCCCGCACCTACTCGCTCCCAACATGTATGCAAACACGAGCGCTGGACGTTTCTGCGGGAGGACAATGACTTCACTGGAGCGCCGGAGGACCAGGTGGCCTCCACTCGGCCCCATTGAGAGGAAGGAAAGGAGGGCGAGGTCAGCGGCGACAGAGAGCGGACGGGTCACCTACGTGGAAAGAGGGAGCACCCCTGCGGCGGGCAGATAAAGGGACGTGCACCCATCCAGAACCGGCCCCGACGCGGGCCCGGAGCTGCGGTCTGACTCCGAGGATAACGGCCTTTCAGAAGAACAGCGCAGACTTCCGAAAGTCCGATAGCCCCCCCCTTCCTCTTCAGCCATGCTCCACTTGTCCTTTTTTCTGTTGTTGTAAGGAGCTTTTTACTGACGCTGTTTACCTCCTCGGTGTTTTATCACCAGACGAGATACAAAAGGTCGAGCGGAGAGACATCCTGCTCGGGGACGGCGCCGATTCAATCCCAGCAGCCTCTCGACGCCGACTGAAGCCGAACCTTTGATCACAAACCACATCACACACCGACTGAAGATTATATAGTCCTGTGTGTGTGTGTGTGTGTGTGTGTGTGTGTGTGTGGGCTCCACCTTACATATTCCATTATTATACGGCAGAACAACGCAAACTTCTAACCTTAAAGGAGCAGTACGTAGCTCTGGAAGAAAATTCACACTCTGAATTTTAATATTTACAATATTAACGAGGCGATAACACAAACTCAGACATATTTTTTTTTTTTACAAGCTGTTCTCTGACGACAACAAGCTCCCCAGAACTCTGTTTGAAGCTAGAAAGGTGGCAGGGTCCGCCACAAACAAAGCAAAACAGTTTGTTTATTCAGTTTAATCAGCCATGAAACTAAAGATTTAGTTTGTGTGGACATTAAAAAAAGATCTCTCTCTTCTGATTCCAATAAACTACACACTGCTCCTTTAAAAAAATCTCTCCAAACTTCTCATACGTTCCGTTGAAATAATCACAACAGGACCCCTAACAGAACCAGCACCACCCGTACGGTCTCCATGTCTCCTGGTTTAACGCTGAAGCCACTCGGAGGGAGGAGGAGCGCCGGCGTCGACGCTGCCGGGCCCTGACAGCGAGCCGAGACCGGAGCCCGCGACACGACAGCAAAACCACAGCACGGTAATTATATATCAAAGCCCCCTTCAGAGCCAATCGGGCTAAATGGAATATGAAGAGAGCGACGTGCGCCGCAGCCTGACAGGCCGAGACGAGGGCGTAAATCAAAAAAGCTCCGGTTTAAAGAGGAAGAGGAGAAGAAGGAGGAGAGGGGAGAGTCGGCTCGGACGGACGAGTCAGAGTTTGTTAAAAGTGACACTGACACTGTAAATATACACATTAATACATGTAGATGATAAAGATGAAAGACTTTAAAAGAAACAATGTAACTGCTGTTTGTTTTTTTAATTCCTGTCTTTGTTTGTTTCAGGATTTATGAACTTAACATTTGGTGGTTTTTAACACTTTGCTTCTTTTTGATAAACTGTTTAATTTACCTTTTATTTCTTGCAGTTCTTTGTAACTTCTAAAAAAAAAAAAAACGTTACGTAAACTTTAAAGGGGCCCTGTGGAGCTCCGGCGCTGTCGTTAAAGTACGTTAGCGGACTCCGTTAGTGAGCTAACGTTAGCTGCAAGAAGTCACATTGTCGGGACCGTCGCTGACGAGGGCGTAAATAAAAAAAGCTCCGGTTTAAAGAGGAAGAGAAGAAGAAAGAGGAGGAGAGGGGAGAGTCGACTCTGAAGTACGAGTCAGAGTCTGTTAAAAGTGACACACTGTAAATATTAATACATGTAGATGATAAAGATGAAAAACTTTAAAAGAAACAATATAACTGCTGTTTGTTTTTTTAATTCCTGTATTTCTTCTTTGTTTGTTTCAGGATTTATGAACTTAACATTTTGGTGGTTTTTAACACTTTGCCTCCTTCTTTATGATAAATTGTTTAATTTACCTTTTATTTCTTGTGTTTCTTTGTAACTTCTAAAAAAAAAAAAACGTTACGTAAACTTTAAAGGGGCCCTGTGGAGCTCCGGCGCTGTCGTTAAAGCTAACGTTAGCTGCAAGAAGTCACATTGTCGGGACGTCGCTGACGAGGGCGTAAATAAAAAAAGCTCCGGTTTAAAGAGGAAGAGGAGAAGAAGGAGGAGAGGGGAGAGTCGACTCTGACGTACGAGTCAGAGTTTGTTAAAAGTGACACACTGTAAATATTAATACATATAGATGATAAAGATGAAAGACTTTAAAAGAAACAATGTAACTGCTGTTTGTTTTTTTAATTCCTGTATTTCTTCTTTGTTTGTTTCAGGATTTATTAACTTAACATTTGGTGGTTTTAACACTTTGCCTCCTTCTTTTTGATAAATTCTTTAATTTACCTTTTATTTCTTGCAGTTCTTTGTAACTTCTAAAAAAAAAAAAAAACGTTACGTAAACTTTAAACGGGCCCTGTGGAGCTCCAGCGGCGCTGTCGTTAAAGCTAACGTTAGCTGCAAGAAGTCACATTGTCGGGGCCGTCGCTGACGAGGGCGTAAATAAAAAAAGCTACGGTTTAAAGAGGAAGAGGAGAAGAAAGAGGAGAGGAGAGAGTCCACTCTGAAGTACGAGTCTGTTAAAAGTGACACTGACACTGTAAATATACGCATTAATACATATATATGATAAAGATCTGACGTAAAGCTGTGGAAGGTGACTTTAAAGCAAACAATATAACTGCTGTTTGTTTTTTTAATTCCTGTATTTCTTCTTTGTTTGTTTCAGGATTTATGAACTTTACATTTTTAAAACTTTGCCTCCTTCTTTTTGATAAATTGTCTAATTTACCTTTTATTTCTTGTGTTTCTTTCTAACTTCTAAAAAAAAAGAAAAACGTTACGTAAACTGTTAAATGGGCCCTGTGGAGCTCCGGCGCTGTCGTTAAAGCTAACGTTAGCTGCAAGAAGTCACATCCTCGGGAGCGTCGCTGAAACTCTGACCCGCTCACATCGGGCCAGTAAAAAGGTTTTTTATTACAGATTTAGATTAATTATTACGTAGAGACTCTTTAAAGGTGAAATGTGTAGTTTTGGTGGAAGAGGAGAAAGATCTTTATTTAAATAAACTCTCTTTGTTTCCATGACTGGATAAAAAACACAGTTTCATACTGTTTGACTTTGTTTGTGGCGGACCCTGCCACCTTTCTAGCTTCAAAACAGTGTTCAGTGTCCTCTGAGAACAGCTCGTTTATTCACTGATGGATCAAATAAATATGTCTGAGACTGAAATATTGGTAAATATTAAATAATTCTGAGTTGTAATTTATTCTCCAGAACGTCTCACTGCTCCTCCAAACATGCAAAACACACAGCAGGAAGTTAAAGAACAACTTCGCCTGTTGCTTCACAAACTGCCTCTGTTGTCGACCGTTCATGAGTTATGACCCTCTGCAGGATTTTAACTCACTGAATTGTCCATTAATGTCGACGAAGCTGCAGATAAGACATATTTCACTTATCGCTCTCAGATAAGAGCGGCCGACTTTCACCGAGAAACAACAGGTGCACCGAGAGGAATAATAAACCGAACGTTCACATTCAGTCACACTTGTTGAGCTCCGACTCTTTCTGTGTTTCTGTGTGTGTTCATGTGTGTGTGTGTGTGTGTGTGTGTGTGTGTGTGTGTGTGTGTGTTCCTTGGGGCCGGTTCATGCATGACCTCACCGCGAAAATGTGTAACCTCCTCGCACACGGACCCCCTCGGTCAAAAGCATGAATCATGTGTTTGTCTTTGGCGACAAATAAAAACTGTCAGAGAACATCAGACGCCCACAATAAGACGTGTTATTACCTCCACCTCCATTCACTTCCAAACCTCTCCCTCTCTCCCTCTCTCTCTCTCTCCCTCTCTTCCTCTCTCTCTTTTCTGCTTCTCTTCTTCTATGGCTTTTTTTTTTGTTACTTGGTGGAATTCCAGCTCTAAATGTGCGTCCGTTGGGGGGAGAGATGGTGCAAGCGAGTCACAATAGCGGATGGCGGAGAAGAGAGAGAGAGAGAGAGATTGTGCAAAATGAACAAACAAGGAGAGGCTTGAATTGCTCAACACACACACACACACACACACACACACAGAGCAACACATAAACCGTCTACAACCGCCTCCGTAAAAAAAAAAAAAAGCTGACCCTCAGTGTGATCAGATCAGATTCCCACAGAAAACATTTCAATGCCACGCAAATTTCTAGCCTCCGTCTGGAACATTCCAGCGTCCTCTTCCCTCCGGTATCTGCTCCTGATAGGAGCCTGCGGAGGGATCAGCGATGAATGAAGTATGATTTCCTCCTCTCGGTTCATCCTCGCTCGAGAAGCACACTCACGAAAACTTCTTTTTTTCTCCCTGCACTACAGGGACGACTTCCACCAGCTGTTTTTCTCTGAAACATACGTTTCTTACTGCAGTTCTTCCATAAAAGTGCATCGAGACGGATCCACACGGCCGTCCAGATATCCTGTTGCAGCATAAAATCCCCCCGTTTCAACAAAAAGTTTTTAACTCTGCGAAAATCACAACTGAATCTTTGTGTATTTGTGTGTGTGTGAGTCAGACGGAGCGTAAAAGACTTTTTGGCACCGACACACAAGAAAATGTGACAAAAAAACTCGAAACTGAAGCTCCAGACGAGACGCTTCCATTCAACCCTCGACAGAGAAACCTCGAGTCGTGACTTCTTTACGTGGCTCGGAGAAGTATTAGATTTCGTGGCCCTGAACGTTCGCAGACAGCAGCGACTCCCACAAAGTTACAAGATGGAAGTTAAATAACAAGCCAGTAAATCTGTTTCTATCAAAGCGAGCAACGGGAAGGAAACTTCTCACAAATCAAGGCCAACGTGTCTTTGCTGAACTTCAGGATCTTAACATGGAGCAAAATCTGTTCATTCAAAATCCAAAATTAATCAATTTCTCTTTTCAACTTCAGAGAAAACTTTGTGAGACTTTACTGAAGGCAGAAGACTTAAAAACAAGACAGTTTTAAGTGGAGTTCCAACAGAAAATCAATAATTTAACAGCCACAGCCTGACCCCGTTTACTTATCGTCGAATTAAAGGAATAATCGCGCGGTGTGGTCCAACACTGACACGGTTCTGATTGAATTATGACTAAAAACAAACTCCAGCTCGAGCAGCTCGGTTCGTCTCATTTCATTAAGGCGCTGAGGGGCCTCACGTGCGCTCACGAAGCTCTGCAGCTCGTTATATTAACGCACTGTGATGCAAATGACAGGATAATGTTAGTGTGAGGACGTTTTGTCCTGAGGAGGATCCTCACTTTGTCCTGCAGAGCCCACTTTTTTATTGTATTTTGTTGTTCCTGCAGCTCAGCTCTGTTTACAGGAGCCTTTTAGCCATTTTAGGTGCGTAAACACAAAAAGAGGAAATGCAGGAAATCAATTCTCAAAGTTTAAATCCGTCAAATTAAAAAAAAAGGAAAATGTTTGGAGAATTTCTGACATTTGGTTTGGACGCGTCGTGCAGCTTCACATCACGGTGGAGCGTTACAGTGAAATATAAAACACGTCTGTGGGGTCAGATTTACTGTCGCAGGCGCTCACCCAAACGCAACAACCGCTCAGTGAGAGCTCACATCATCGCACCTCCACCGCAACTCGCAATAAATCACATCTGATTTATAAAAACCAGCCTCGGTCCAAACAAAGCGCCGGAACACGACTAACTTTTAACATTTTAGCTCCGTCGGAGGAGCCTGAAGGCGCGTCAGCGTCAAGGTGCAGTGTGGCGCTGCGTCCAATAGAGATCACTGCGCGTCGCAGAAACGGGCCCGGCTGCCTCACAGCGGGACACGAGCCTTTCTTATTTTATTAAAAAAATATATGCAAACAAAATCAGAGTGCAGCCGCGCGGAAACTGCACGAATTTAATTAAAAGGGAAACATCAGGAGGAGCCAACAGGCTGCTGCGTAAATGTGCGAAAGACGAAGCGAAAAAAATGCCACAACCCAAGTGTTTTAATCCGCTTCGGAATAAACTCTAAACTCGCTGATAATTAATATAATTAGACTGGAAATATCTTAATTATCTTAATTTGTTGAACTTTAATGAGATCCGGATTAATGTGCGCGTAAAGCGAGCAGCAGTCCGTCAGCTCGCTGCGCTCTGAAGCTGCAGGAGGAATTAAATAAACTATGAAACATTCTCAGAAAACACGAGAATTAAATTTAGTAAATAAATATTTGATCCTCGTGATTGACATCAGCTCATCAATATCAGCTACAAGCTCCAATAAATCGAATTAATGGAGTTAAAAATAATAATAAATTCATCTAAAATAAACCAGCTATGTTCATTTTTGTTTTCTGGATCCGTTCAATCATCCAAACGCATCAGTGTCCAGCAGCAGCGGCTCACCTGTACCAGTCCAGTCCGTTCTCATAGTTGCGGTCGAAGAAGTGCGGTTCCGCTCCCACGGCTCGGATGTCGGGATGGACCCGGAGGAACTCGAGCAGAGCCCGGGTGCCTCCCTTCTTCACCCCGATGATGATCGCCTGCGGCAGCTTCTTGCTCCCGGAGCCGTTGGAGAAGCTGGACATGGCGCTGGGCTCCGGGGCGCGCTGCTGCTGCTGCTGCTGCTGCTGCTGCTGCTGCTCGGCCCGCATCTCGTCCCAGTCGTCGGCTCTGTCCGCCTCCAGCTCGTTATCGAGCAGGTCTCTGGACGCGGCGGTCCTGATGGACGGCTCCTCGTAGTCGCTCTCTATATCCTCCCACGGCTGCGGCTTGGCCAGCAGCCTGGACACCAGGTCCGTCCTGCTGCTCTCTGTCCTCCGGGCCACCGCCGAGCCCGTCTCCCTGCCCCGGTACCCGTCCACCGCCACCAGACTGGGCATGGTGGAGCAGTAGCCCACGCAGGAGTACAGCATGTAGACCCACACTAAGAACATGATGCTGAGCAGGATGAGCTTCTTCTTCACGGGGCTGGACCAGAGGGCGTGCAGGCTGTGACAAACCGGGCTATATTCCATAAGCCTTTCGGGTGAGAATCATATCCCAGCGGCGCATATTGCCCAACTCAGTCCCGGCGGCACCGCGGCGATCCTCGAGAAATTACGCACATGCTCACCTCGAACTGAAGGAAATAAATAAAACTCACAAATTAAAAAAAAAAACTAAATAAAAATTCTACCGAGCAGAGGAGTAAATCCAGGAGAGAGGAGGCGCGGAGGGTTTCTGACTCATACTGAAACTGTGGCGAACAGTTGAGCTGCGTCGGGCGCGCGGCGGAGCTGCTCCGGGCTCATCTCAGGTTTGTTAAAAGTGCTGCTGGAGCACGAGACCTTATACAGACACGACAGCCGGAGTGACACCGGCGCGAACCAATAGCTGCTCAGGAGATAAATACGCGGCCGTTTGTTGATAGACGCGGACCAATCGGAGGAGGAGGCGTGGGCGGGCCCGGCCGCGGGACCCCTCGGTATGGAGACGGAGGAGCGCGTGTGTGCGGGACGCAGCTGAGAGTTTGGAAAAACTTTTCTTATTGGGCAGAGAGTCCAATTAAGGCCCGGTTCTGCAGGACGTGTCGTCCGGATGAGCTGAGATGTTCCTGCAGGTTTATTCTGATTTATTCTGACACGGTTTGTACTTTTAAAAACCTCACTGCGCCTCATTTCTAGCGTGCAACAAACAAAAAAAAACATAAAAATCAGCTCATTAGGAGATGAGAAAATAACACGGACACGCGTAAATAATCATTTTAAGTCTCAACACTGACTTTTAGTTCGTTTAACTTCATTTCTGACACTGAATGAGAAGTAAGGCAGAGGTCACACAGCCTCCACAGGCCTGTTAATAACATCTAACTGACGGAAACAAACAAAAACAGATGAAAAAATGACCAACTGACATTGTTTTAATTACATAATTAGTCATTTAATTGCTGTTAATTAATTTTATGTACGTTGTGATTATTAATCTGGAAAAGTAAAGCCTGGAGGAACTCTTAATAAAATAAAAAATAATAATGTGCACATATAATTTCATAACATTTAGGACATGAGAACTGCTTTTTTAATTTGTTTTACATTTAATTGGATGCGTCTTTACGCACGTTCCTTTGCGCCTTCAGTCGGTTTTACGCAAAGAAAATGACGCCACTAACAGCTAAATTAAAAAATAAACTGTATCGTAAAGTCAGCAGGGGAAGTCCGTGTCCGTGCTCGTGTCCACCGTTTATTCCCATAGTATCATTGTTGATTAAATTAAAACTCCAGCGTGTCTTTGTTCGTCTTTTATCGCCTTATTTGTGCCAAAAACGACCTCCTTCACAAACTCTTTTAAAAGTCTGAGCCCACTGAGAAGCAAATGAGGAGAATAAATCAATAAATAATTAACTGTCTTCATTTACCCCTCGTTGATTTCTTCTTTTAAATACCGAGAGGGAGAGCTCGTGCGTAATGATGAAAAACTCCAAGCTTCATCTTCCACACACACTTTATTTTTTTTAAAAAAAAAACACACACATCTGAGAGCACTTGAAGATTCCCAGCAAAAAAAGCACAACATTTGGGGAATATGCACTTAATTTCCAATTTAGAGAGAAGAAGATGAAAAAAAGACGAAGAAGACGAAAAGTTGCAGCGAATGTTTCATGTGAGAGGAGATGAGTCAGAACAGATCTGTAACTCAAACCCACGGGGGCAGCTCGGCCCGCGTGTGAAGCAGACCCACTGATTTTTTTCTTAAGGTTTCAAACGAACGAACAGATTAACAGACTAAATGTGGATAACATGTACTTATTTGACTTTTTTTTACTGCGTATACGAGCACGCGGCCCTTTCCTCTGGTTTCTCCAGGTCTTGGCTGAAGGGAACGTGGTCAGAGTCGCGCCGAAATGACGGCCCGAGTCCCGCGAGGAGCCCCAGATGAGGAGCTCATCTGCTGGAGACTCAACCAAAGCGCCGTATGAAAAAATCAGCATTTCTTAAAGGGGGATTGGTTTCATTATCTGCCTCTCCGCTCGTGAGAAACCTTCAGAAAAGTTGCCTGTGTGTGACAGTTAATCACACTGAAAGTCACTCTCGCCCTCTGGTCCTCCTGCATGATGTTCTCTGAGCTCCGGCTGCACAGCTTCAGTCTAAATATTGCTTTAGGATCGCTGCTGCTCTCTTTGGCTCCTATTTTGCAACAACCAAACTTTGGAAAAGAGGCCAGAGGTCATCCGTCATCCTGAGATTTCATTGCTGGGGTTTTTTGAAGAATCCTGGAATCTGAGCTGTTGCACAGTGTTTCCCCCCCTCCTCTCCTCCTCCACCCTCCTCCTCCTCCACCCTCCTCTCCTCTGATGTGGACATTAAAGCTGCAGCACCGGGGTCCACTTCAGCTCCGGCCTGTTTACTGATGCATAATTCTGCTCCTCGGCTTGTTGACTCTGGCGTGAAGAGCTCAGCGAATAAGAGGAGTGATTTAATGAGTGATAGCAGCGGAGGGGAAGAGGGGAGCGCTCATGTTTTTATGCATCGCAGGAAGTGAAATATTGTTGGCGTATGAAAAAAATAACAGACTTGTAAAAGTTTTCTCCGGTTTGTGGGAGTGAATGTGATAAATCTGAGGCGCAGGAACAAGCGACGACGTCGACGGCGGCTCGTTTAATGCAGAGCTGGAAGTTTTTCTCAGATCTGTTGGTTTAAAGTCAAAGTAGAAGTCCTGTGGTCCGAATCTTACAAAAGTATTCACCTCAAAATATAACTTAAAGGTGCACTACGTAGTTTCAGGGAAGACATTTTATCCAGGAGAGAAAAATCTTCACTGACCTTAAAGGACGACACACTTCACACTGTTTTACTTTGTTTACATGTGGCGGACCCTGCCACCTTTATAGCTTCCAACAGTGTTCTGGGAGCTTATTGTCCTCTGAGGACAGCTCGTTTATTCACTTATGAATTGAATAAATATTTTAATTATTACAGCTCTTAGTTGAAATTCTTCTCTAAAATCTCCATCATGCCCCTTTAAAGTACCAAAAGTAAAAGTGCTCATAAAAAACTAATTTAATTCACATTATGTTATCAGATTATAACTATTCAGTGTTGTAAAAAACTACCCAAAAGTCAAACGTGTGTAAGAATAAAGACATTGTGTTAAATTATTACATTAGTAAAAGTTAACTTTATCTATAATAATAATGTGTCATAATTTATAAGTTGATTTATATTTTGTATTTTCAGCCTGAATGTGCAAAGTAACTAATAACTGTTGAGTAAAAGTAAAGATATCGTGTTGAAATGTGACTTTGGTAAAAGTGAAAGTCTTAAAGTATCTGATATTAAATTTACTTAAGTATCAAAAGTCGTCGTCATCATTTTTCTGATTATTGAAATATTATTTCTTTTCTTATTTTTTTTTTTTAAAGCCAGTTAAATAAATTGATTTAAAAATTTGCCTGCTTTGGCTGAAAGTAACTTGTAACTTAAGTTATAAATTACATTTAGTGGAGTAAAATCACAATGTTTGGCTCCAAAATGTAGCAGAAGTATAAAAGTAGCAGAAAATGTAAATACTCAAGTAAAGTACAAGTACCTCAAAACTGTATGTTGGTGTGGTACTATTGATACACTTTAATATCTGAGCCGGTGAAGGTGGAGCTCAGTTCAATAACTTTATATTCTGCTGGTAACTTAATCTATAATATTACATTATAATGTATTTATTTATTTACATTCTGTGTTATTAATCAGAATGAGCAAAGTGACCTGTATCTAATTATATAAAATAAACGTAGTGGAGTAAAATTGGATATATGGTGCAGAACAGAAGTCACTAAAATACTCATAAAACATGGAAATTGCCTCCAGATATCTGTTAAGATATTTAAAAATACTCTGCTGTGATTACTGATTTGTGTCTGATGTGTTAATGCCAGAGAAAAAAAACTCTACTTACCTCATAAAAAAATCTTAAAATGACATCTTCTCCTTCTTCACTGACAAAATGATGCTCTATGAATATGCAGCGGATTATTTTTTTATTTCTTGACACAAAATGTCTCTGAAAGTTCAAGTTCCGACATCACACCAGTCTGAACCGCACGTCGGGCCGTGAGCGATTCGTCGTGATGTCACGCGGTCGCGCCGAGCGGGCTGCAGAGATTTACGACGAGCGGAGAAACTTCCCTCCGTCAGCTGATGGTTCTGAAATCGCTCGGCGCGAGCGAACATCCCGAGCGAAGTCACGAAACTCAAAACACATTTGCTGGATCGAAGAGCAGCTTTAAGTATCTCCACTTGTTGCTTTAATAAACTCTGACATCTAAATCTGAGGATAAAGTTACCAGAGACGCTTCTTTCTTTTTTAAAAAAAAGATGAATTTACATTTCATCAGAGACGTCTGAGGAGGAATGCCTCTGCAGGTTGCGGCTTCATAAATCAAGCTGCAGCTGAAAGCTCAGCGACAGGCCTGAATACTGAATACAAGTCATATGCTGAACCATCAGAAGAAGAAAAAGAGAGTAAACTCCAGAAACAGAGAGCAGGACAAGACAGCGTCAGAGCCTCTGCAGGATCGGATGTAGTAAACCCTGACGGGCCGTCACACTGAGCCTGGAGGTCGGCTCAGACATTCAATCTCCACTCAGGTTGAGGGCGCGTTTTCCTCCCCGACTGTAACAGCTGGCTCCATCGCTCCCCTTCCACCCTCTGATATGAAACTCCGTATCCGGTCAGACGCTTTACGAGGATGTCGAGCCGCTTCAGGTCCCCCGGCCTTGGCTAAATCCCCTCAGCTCTCCCCCCCTTCTTCTTCTTCTTTTCTTTTTAAACGGAGGGAGGATGGCAGCGAGGGAGGGGAAGGGGAAGGGGAGCGCTCGTTTCTAACCGAGTGCGGTGATGGAAACGTAACCAAATACCAAAACTAGGGGTGAAAGGGGCGGAAGGGGAGCACATGCTGACTGACAGGTGCAGAGGTGGCCCGCTAAATACGCCTCATTGGAGCGAGCACGTCCGCTAAGGCCATAATTGAAACTTAAATCCAGATATAATGTGGAGTCGGCAGCGGCACCACCTAACGAGGTGTGTGTGTGTGTGTGTGTGTGAGTAAATGACGACACAGAAGACGGAGCTACAATCATGACGTGTTTTATTGTCAGAGAACATTTTGTGCCCATACAGCAGGGAGTTATTCTCTGCGTTTGGCTGAACCGTGTTGAGTTAAAGCATTTTTTTTTGTAAATGGATGAGGACCCATCAGTGCGAAACGCAGCGAGGTGAAACGGCCGTCAAGTATCAGGACTGAGGCAGCAGATTCAAGTCGAAAGTCTTTATATATGTTCTACTGTTGACTGAAAACCAAAAGTCCATATGTTATATATCCTCTTCTTCTAAATAACATCAATCTGTGTGGATCCATAGGAGCAATTTACACTGTACAAGATTAACAGAGGGAGGAACTGTCGGGCCCCGGTATAAATAAATACAGAATATATACAGCACACACACACATTCACATGATTACAACCTGATGGAACGATTAGGTGTGTTCTTCTGTAAATCATCCACTTTGATCCGAATCATCATTTTTCCGAGCACCAAATGAGCAGCATGTTAAAAACACACGTGTTAAAATAATGCGTCCGGCCTCCTCCTCCTCCTCCTCCGAGCTCGACGAGTGGTTACAGGTTAGATTAAAGGGTCTGTGAGGGGGCAGATCTACGAAGCGACAGCAGCTGGAGGCAGAGCTGCAGCCTCCGGATCCCTGCGAGGCTTCTTGCAGGTGAGCGCCAGCAGCAGCAGCATGGGCAGGTGCCACAGGCTGCAGAAGAAGAGCTGGCGGGCGCTGCTGCGGTCGCCCCGGCGGTAGAAGCGGAAGGCCAGGAAGCTGATGTACAGGTTGATGGGCAGCGAGATGACGGGGAACGTCCAGGTGGTGACGTCCAGCGCCGGCGCCAGCGAGGACAGGCCGATCAGGCCCAGGCTGTGGCGCAGCGCCACCCGCTTGCACATGCCCGGGTGGGTGACGGACATCATGCGGTAGCCGCCGCGGGAGTAGTCCTCCCGCAGGTTCCAGCTGAGGGCGTTGAAGTGAGGGAACTGCCAGCAGTACAGGAAGCCGCCCAGCAGCAAGGCACCTGAGGGCGAGACAGAGACAGAGAGAGAGAGAGAGAGGGCGTTAAAGACAGCTGAAGTTTTCTTTAATGTTTTTATGTTTATTTTGTTATCTATAACATTTTTTGGAGGGGGACGGTCTCGTCATGGCTTCATTAGATGGTGTAGCTGAAGAGCAGAGGTGGACAGAGTACACAACTTCATTACTTGAGTAAAAGTACAGATACTCCTTGTCAAATATTACTCCAATACAAGTAAAAGTAGCTAAAAAGTAAAGTACTAAAGTATTTGCTTAAAAAATGACTTGAGTAAAAGTATTTAAAAAATATCTCAGGAAATACAGGAAAGAAAAGAAGCTTTATTGTCATTATACAATACACTGATGCGATTCTTTGATATGAATTGTATAAAAACATGAACAGAAAGTGAACTTAATCCTTCGACTGCACTGCAACAGTTGCCATATTTTTAAACCGTATAAAAAATATGATACTACAAGCTCATACAGTTACATTTAAAATGTTCATCTGCCATTTAACAAACATTAAGCTAGCTAACGTCAGTAGCTACTTTACATACTGCAATGTGCTTTTCAGGTTGTGAGACGAGTTTTTGTAAGCCGTGATATAATTTGTTCGCTGTAAGCACAACAAACATTTAATCTGAAACAAGTCAGTTTTTGTGACAAAAATCTCAAACATGGGTTTGAGATAAGGCCACGGCTGCTCGGTGGGAGTTTCTCCATGTGTTTCTCCAGTTTCTTCCTCCATTGTATGGATTGTATAGCACAACGTAGTACAGGTACGGCAATACGACTCAGACAAACCATACAGGAATCAGCAGAAACAGTTTATTTTCTCAGAATATTGAAAAAAAAAATTATATAAAAAAAAAAAAAAACAATATTTGTCCTTCAAATGTAGTGGAGTGAAAGTAAAAGTATCCCCCAAAAATAATACTCAAGTCAAGTACAGATACTCAAAAACTGTACTTAAGTACAGTACTCAAGTAAATTTACTTCGTTACTGTCCACCACTGCTGAAGAGTGACATGAAACGCTCCACCGATGGAGTTCTATTCCTTTTATTTATATGTTATTATTATTACTTTTGGCCTTTTCTTTGCTTTATTGATAGGACAGACCTGGAGAGGCAGGAAACGTCAACTGAGCGGCTGAGGCGTCCACAGAGAGCCTTTTTTTTAATCTTTTCAATCAAACTAATGTGCCCCGTTATAAAACCATAAACACAGCTGTCTATAACCTCTTCTTCACACCTCTTTCTTCTTCTACTACGTTAATATCGGAGCATAAAAATGTGACTATAACCAGACAAATGATTTTTCCTCCATGATGAAAGTTTTATTAATCATCATCTAAACCCTAACTTCCCCAAATGATCATCTTTACCGACGGGAGGATACTTTTCTCTGCAGCTTTACCCTGCGTGGTTATAATTAGTGCTACATGTGACGCTCTGAGTGACTCAAACCAGAAGAAGAACAAGTGTTCAGGCTGACAGGAAGTCGAGGAAAAAAAAAAAACCAACCCTCTACATCCAGGCCGACACTTTGTTTGTCGGTGACAGTAGCGTGTGTTTTGCCGTCGGTGTGAGGGCGACGGATACATCTGTCGACTGTCATGTTTACTGCGAGCGCTAATTAGAATGAGTCAGCGGGAAACTTCCACACGGATCTGAGAGCAGCGCTGCAGACACAGCAACAAGTTTCTCTTCTCTTGATCTCAGCACGATAAAACAGTGTCGTCTGCTCTTAATAAGAACATCAGATATACAAATATATTTACTGAGGCGGAACAACTTAATTAATCTGCGGCGATCTCTGGAAATCAGAGCTGCTTTGGTTTTATAGATCACAAGCTCATAAATTCATTAAACTTCCTGTTTGCATGAATATAAACTTGTGTTTTTCTGCACAGCTCAATGAAAACACACACACACACACGACGTGATGAAACACATTTCATACAGCTGCCACAGCAGAAGCGACTGAATGTGTTCATGAATGAGCCCCTCAGTCTGCAGCTCCTCACTGACTTAACATCACATTCACCCCGCAGACACTTTTGTCCGACGCCACTTACAATAAGAGCATTCACACTCTGCAGGAACAAGGAACAAGAGTGTGAACGGCGCTGCGGGGACTCCGGCCCGTATGTAAATACAGCTTTATGTCCTGAGATCAGAGGGGCTGCTGAGTCCGGAGAGGAACTAACGACGAGTTACGGCTGCAAACTAAGCAACTTTAATTTGATCTGACACTTATTTTTATTAATTTAACTGTTTAAACTTCATCAGAAAAACTCAAACACAAAGATATTCAACTTACTATCACAGAAGAAAACAAGCAAATATTCACATGTGAGAAGTTCGGTCGTTAAAATCGTCGACAGCTAACTTTCTGTTTGATTAATCGACTAATTATTTCAGCTCCGGATCATCCGAAGCCTCAGACTGAACTTCTGACGGGATGAACGGCTGATAAGGAAACTAAAATATATTCAATACTGGGCTGTAATTGAAATATAATAATCTTTATAGTCTCTATAACGTTATATTGCACCTTTTGATGATAAAACCAACTTTTTACTTTTTTAATTTCCATACCAAAGGGCTCGGAAGACTCTTTAATAAGCTGCTCAAATGTAATATTTATGAAAGTGGAACGTATCCTAGTTGGGAGGAAGACAAACGCAGCGATATGAACTTTATCTGAACTTCAGGCTGCAGCGGCTCTTTGTCCTCCTGCAGCGTCTGCAGATTGACACGTTTGAAAAGCGAGAGCACCGATACCAAAAATAGAGCCGATGATGGCACCGATACTGTGGTGGAACATGACTCATTCGCTTTTAATCAGTTGATTTCTTCATCTGTAGACGACAGCCAGGTGAGAAATATCATCTTATATGGTTTTATAAAAGGTCAGAAATAGAGGACAGACCGCTCGTTCTTTCCTAGAAGCTAAAAGTTAGGTTTTTAAAATGTTTCTTTATCCGATCAGCTGTCCAAAAACATTTTTTACACTGATAGAAAACAGAGAAACAGCTGGAAATCCTCATATTTAATGAGCTGAAGATGCCTCTCAACCGTCTTAACGTTTTAGCACGAGCGTCTGAACACAAACACATGAGTCTATCAGTACTCCACGTCTCAGCCGGCGAGTCGTACCTGGATCCAGACAGCCGGTGGCGGCCGTCCAGCCCATGACGGGAGGTATCGCGCCCACCGCCGCTCCCACCCAGGTGTTGCTGATGCTGAGCCTCTTGAGCGGAGTGTAGCAACACGTGTAGAGGAAGATGTTGAGGGCGCCCAGGAAGCCCGTGAGCGGGTTCACCGCCAGCGTGAGCAGAGCGACGCCGGGAACGCCGCAGGCCAGAGCGAAGGACACGGCGTGGAGAGGACTGAGAGAGGAGACACAGAGGGGAGAGAGGATCAGAAAAAACATACAAAGGCGTGTTTGAAAGATGAGTTTCAGATGTTTTTTTTTAATAAAAGACGAGTCACAAAACACAGATTCAGGTTCAGACAAAAGCCCGTCGCCGACATGGGAACTCTGGGATGATAAAAGTTTTGTGGGCTTGTGCAGACAGCAGATAAGACAGCGATAGCTCCACATGTTCAGCACAAAGACCTGCAGAGGCCACACACTGACAGCCAGCAGCCGTCTCAGCACAGGAGGCTCAGAGGAAGCTCATCTGATAAGAGTTTGTCGGGGAATAAAAGTAGCCCCTGTGAGATGAAGAGCATGTGCACACGGCGGAGATCAAAACTAGCTGGAGAGAAAACCACTGCGGCTCCGGCTTTTAGCCAGATGAAGACTTCCTCCTCCTCCTCCTCCTCCTCCCCTCATCTTTTATTGAAAGCAGTGATGGCGAGGTCTGGTTCAAATTCACCAGTAAATGCTCCATAAATTAAAGAAAGGGCTAGATTAAAATCTTGACCAAACGCAGGCCCCTTCTTCTTCAAAAAGCAAACAGGGCTGTTATTTCGGTGGCGTGGCCGAGCGCGGAGATTGGAGGCATTAATGTGATTAGTGGTGTTATGTCTGTTTTATGTGGGCGGAGGTGGGGCCGTGCAGGCTGGCTGTGGGCTGTCGACAGGCTGGATGTGGGCCGGGCCCAGCGGGGAGCGCGTCACATGGCCCGAGGTGCGTTTACTGTCCTCTGCCTGCAGTCTGACACGGCAGCAGCACTGCGTCAGGTGGGTGAGGTCGATACAGAGGCCACATTTATAAGTAGCAGGGTATCTAGAGAAACGAATATTTCCCCCCCTTCGTTTTCAAAAAAGTTGTCATTTCCATCAACCCGCATAAATACGCCGTCGAGCGCCATTCTAACTCTGCCAAACCTCTGGGCGGCAGTGTAGGGAGAAGGATGAAGCCATGCAAGCCAATCAGAATCCTCAGAATCAACAACAACGAATAACACGAGCGACTTCCTGTTCCTTTCAAAACAACGCTCACATGACGTTAAGCATTTTCTGGCGCATAGCCTAATGAGCGTGAGAACCTAAAACCCCGTTTCTCCCAGCTGACACGACAACACATAACCGGAGTTTTTAGAAATAATCGTTTTCTGTGATAAAAACAGGGTTTTCGTGTAAATGAGAGGCCAAACCGCCTGGAAATATCTGCGTTTTCCCTTCGTGTAAACGGGGCAAGAAGGTCAAAGACGTGGAGGCCTGGTTAGACCACAATCAAGGTCAGAGATCTAAATGTGAATCACAGGGGATTTATAGTATCAGGGTTAAAGAAACAGGACAACAGAGCTGCAAAGGTTTTAACGAAAATTAGCTGCCAGCTGTCTTAAATATCACTTCAGGTCGGCACACACGGCTAAGAGAGTCGACGAGTTAGAGCTGTCTGTTCGGTGTGTTCAGCTGCGCATCGACTGAACATGCGAAGTCGGCCGTCTGAGGTTGGACGCCGTCGGATACTCTGATTGGTTGTTAGCTAGCTGTTCAGTGAGCATTCTGATTGGCGGTGTGCCAGCGAATCAGCGCGGCGTGTGGGAGGGGCGGCGGAAGTGACGACGGTAAACAAACCACATAAACAGAGACGGCACAGAGTTACAAACAACACTTCACCGTTCGTTATTTTGGGGATAAACCAACGTATGTTTGGAAGCTACTTTTCTGCCGACGGGAGGCGACGGCGTGGTCGGATGAGGCAGTCGGGCGGTGTGTGGGGGCCTTTACAGGGGAACTCAACCAATTATTCACATTCAGGTGTGTTTACAGGTCTTTCGGAGCACTACTGCATGTGTGAAAAAAAGTATTATGAAGCCGTTTGTGGCTCCAGATGAAGCTGCGTGTCATCTGATAAACTGCCTCCAGTATTTGAAAAGAAAGACGAATGCATGGAAGAGAAAAAACATCTCTGGTTCTGCTGCTGTCCATAATGAGTCCAACTGTAGACCTGCTGCCTACATCACCCACAATGCAACACAATGAGTGACATCACTGGATGCAATTCATCAGATTTTACATGCAAAACAAACAAACAAATACAAAAAAAGTTGAACATTTAATACAGCAAACTCCATTTTCTGATGAAGATTGTGAGACGTGACTGAAAGCTCAGTAAAAAAAAAGTTGAGAAGTGGATCTGGACTTCTGTCAAATGAAGAAAATAATCTCAGTGAGAACAACAGACACGTATGATTACAATAATTGTAACCCCGGCGCGCTGTGACTGTCAGTCTGTTGTTCTAAACCAATCAGAACCATCTGCAGCCTGTGTGCGTCTCCACCTTGATGAGACTGAGACTTCTGTTCCTCCTCTTACCAAGCTGAAAGCTATTTAGCCTCACCACATGTAGAAGCCTCAGACTCTGCACAAACCACTACAAAGGCCGAGGGACTGTCATCCACGTTCCACAGAAGAACAATAAAAGACGGGAAAGATGATACAGCATTGTCGTCCCGGCACAAGATGACAAAGTGTTTCCGACGCTGACTCGAGAGGCGCAGACAGACTCCTGCAGCAGAGACAGACTCGTACAAAGCCTCGTCCAGGAGACGGCACGGAGAAAGTGCAAAATGTGGCCTGCTGATGGTTTGTTTGACAGGACGAGTCCAGCCTCCCATCTGCTCGCTGTCTCTACACAGGACTGTGAGTGTAAGTGAGAAGAAGGAGGAGACAAAGAGCCGGAGGACTGAGTGTTTCTGAGCGTCTCGGAGAGAGACAGACACCTCTTGTCCCGGGCAGCCTAAAAGCCGGAGAGGAGAGGCTGTGTTTAGACAGAGAACATCTTCCATCAGCGGCTCAGCAGCCAACCAGACTTTTAAACAGCGTGTCAAAGGAGAATTCCTGAAACCGGGATGAGATAGCTGCGGGTCAAGGTCCAGGCTGTGGTACTAACAGGCTGTTCTGTCATAAAGAGGCTGTTCAGAGCTATTTAGCTTCCACTCGTTAGCTGGAGGTGTGTTACCCTTTAATGTCAACAGGTTGTTCTGCATCTGGTTCTCCTGAATAAAAAACGAAAGTAGAGATGGAGAGATTATCCTCGTCTGAGTGACATTCAATGGAGGCAGCTTCCTGGCACAGACGACGGGTGGAGAGGACATTTGTTGTGGTTGGATTGTGGTGGTTTTTCGGTTCATGCATCAGAGAACATGTGTGCGTCCGCCTGCTGCTTCACGGTGGCAGCCTTCCAAACGGGCGAGTAGGGACGAGATTATCCAGTCCAGGTTTCTATTACCTGGAAATTACTTTTATTCTTTTTCTTTTTTACGAGCAGAATCTGTTAAATTAAAGTCCAATCAAATATATATATTTTAATTGCATTTTAGGTGCATCTTTAGGCAGCATATCATCATCCCAACAGTTGAGCTTCCCACCATGAGCGTGACATCAGAGAAAAAATGGCCGCCTTGCAAATATGGTCTATAAACACAGATATAAATTTGACTCCCGTTCCTCCGGGACACTGAAGTCTTCCGAGACACGTGGACCGGGACAAACCCCGATCCAGTCTTTGAGTCAGATTTCCAGGAGCGTAGCGACGCATGCGGTTCACTGACCACAACAGCCGGGGTTATCTGACATCTAAGCAGTAAACTACACCCTCACCCCTGTGCCTCCTCCCTCTCAACCTGCTGACAAGCTCGCGTTACACCTGACAGGTGTGAGGCAGAGGGACTGTCACTGCTGGCATGAAGGATTCTCATGAAGGTCTGCTTCAGCACCACAACAACTCAGCAACTACAGGTGGAGCAGAAGGGTGTAAGTCAATATGGGATGTTTGCTCAGTGCTACTGTTTTATTTAAAGGTGTGGTCTTATTTCAGATATTGCATGCAGGTACACAGGTCACGCCGTGTTTAACCTCATCAGCGAGACGAGAAATTGTACAAAATGCAGCTTGGAAGGCTGATCAGCTGTCAGGTGGTGCTGCTGCGATGCCTCCATACTGAACTGAACCCCACGGCGCCTCGCTCTCCTCCTCTTAACTCACTCTTCACTGTCTTTAGCCGTTTTTATTCTGGGCAGTAAGCCACCAATCTGCCGTCCTTTTGGCGGCTCGCTCCGCGGATTTAGACAGAAGGCGGTAAATTGGTGGTCTGTTTTGTTCCACCAGTTTTGCCCCTCGGAGGGTAACGTTACACTTATTTGCGCCTCCATTGCTGTAAATCCGAGGCGGCAATGTGGTGGCAAATGCTGAGATGGGCGGAGGTGTGGATGACGTGCACTGCTGCGCACCCACAGCCGGGAGTTTTAAAACCAGGAAACAGCTGATCACAGCAGTCAGTTCGTCACTTCATCCACCAAGATGAGCAGCTGGAAAGCCGCTGAGATCCGGGAGATGCTAGCGTCTCCTCGCTCTCTGTAGCTGTCTTGGTTGTCCGCTTGTTGTTGTAGCGGCGAGCTAATAGCGGTCGCTGCTTTCAAATTAAAAGCCCCCCGCTAAGAACCCAGTTCTAAACTCCGATGGGGTGCAATGTAAAGCTCTTATTTTGAAGAAAAACTGCGAAAAATTTCCCACGTTTTTCAAACATCTCCTGCTCTGGCAGACTTTGACCTAGAGACACCATTCAAACTTTAAAATGTAGGCACAAGTCTTATCTATTTGAGTTGTATTTGAACTTTCTTTCTACGATGTTTAGTTTTTGAACGGTGACCCTTAATTGATCGTGAGTGATTTCGAAAAAATTCAGAAAAATTCAGGATTTTCAATGTGTGTGTATTGCGGAATGTTCGCGCAGCACCAACTGGCAGAGTGGGGGAGCCTGAAAAAACTCTCCGAAAATGTTTCTTTAGATGACGATCCTAGCCACAGATTTCACACTACAATAGTGATATTTTCCAAGAACGTAGCCACACTTGTCTTCTGTCTGGCAACGTGTCCACTTTATCGGGAGGATGTACGGTTTTTGAATTATCTGCGTCTAACCGACACAAACTCCAGCAACTGCCCCATAAGCCCCAATGTTAAACGGGAAGAGGATTCTGGGAGAAAAGCAGAAACTGCCCTGCTTCTCTTCACGCCCAACTTCCTGCTTCACGTCACGTCACATGTTGACGCCTACCAGAGGAGGAAAAGTGGAGGCTGTTTGGAAAAGGAGGAATATTACACCTCCCTTTTAGACAGACAAGGAGGCACATTGCAGCCTTTACCTTGCTGCAGATGTGCCACCTTTTCTATCTAAAAGGGGCTTTTTAAAAGTATAAAGGGTACACGCAGGGCTGCTGCACCAAATCTTTCATACAGAAGATCATGAGAAAAAAAGCACAAAGACAGAAAAACTGGTACCTGATTTGTCCTCTGACGAGCGGACGGTTCTTCGTGCGGTTCATGTTGGAGTCGAAGGGCACCTCGAAGTACTGTGGAGACACAGAGCGACAACTGGGTTAATGCAGGACACACACACACACATATATATATATATCACGAACTACTGCAGTTAGCGGTGAAGAGGAATCATTTCTGAGTGTTAAAGCAGATTTCAGGCAACACTTTCTATACGCAGGTGTGTTCCTGCACACCTCCTACACCGCGGCTCAAAGAGGCACAGATGTGGTTTAGCAAATATAGCAGCGCCGCGGTGCAAAAGACACCGACACCAAAAAAAACAGGTACGAGTGGAAAGAAACAGCCAGTGTGAAATAATCTGAGCGTCTCGCTCTCGTTAGCGTTCACAGAAATGTAAATCGACCTGGTGGATTCATACAGTCTGTCTGCGCAACATCTGGAGGGGAAACGATGTGACTTAACTTAAGGCACCGTCGCAGCAAACCAAAAGTGCTCACCCTGCACTTGGAGAGTGAAACGGACTGGAGGTGGAAGGTGGAAGGTGGAGGGTGGAGGCTGTGGGCTGTCGGGTGGGAGGTGGAGGAGGTGGAGGAGGTGGAGGAGGTGGAGGAGGAGGTGGAGGAGGAGGTGGAGGAGGTGGAGGAGGGTGTTCTGGGATACAACTATGTGAAAAACTACTTATACTCCCGTTTTATGATCTGCTCTGGAGGAGTGCGCTTCAAAGTGCTCCCATGAGATTGGCAATGTGTGACTAAAATGCAAACACATGGGGTGCTTAAACGCAGGAACTGGCTAATCTGTGTGTGTGTGTGTGTGTGTGTGTGTGTGTGTGTGTGCTTGCCCACATAAGAGCCTTTGACTAATGAAGAAAACAGATAAAGCACTTAGACTATGGAATATCAGGATCCATCTCTCCTGATATATGGTCCACATAAAATATCTAATAAACAGATAATCCACTTTTCTCTTCTTAAACCCCAGTTCCAAGATTTACTGCATTTATGACATCGGAAAGCCACCATATTATTAAAAAACTCTCCTGGTGGAGGGGCACTGCCTCTTATATCTTATAGATTTTTATTCTGAGGAACATTAGAGGAGCAGCTGCAGCATTAAAGGTCTGAAGCACCAGATTTCTCACTGGGACTTGGAGACGAGATTCACATTCAAGAAACCAACAAAAGATCTCAAATGTTTGGTAACAACTTGGTGTCTTAAGGAGGGTTCAAACTTCCTAAAATACAAGAATTAGCTGCTTTTCTTTGTCATTTATATGATAGTAAATGAAGAGTCTGGGCGATTCGTTAGTTGCACTAAAGAAGCAATTTGAAAACGTCAATTTGGGCTTTGAGGATCTGTGAAGAGCAATTTTCACATTTTTTAAAACATTTTTAAAGGCTGAACGATTAATCAGTTAATCATGAAATAATCTGGCAGGATAATCGATGTTAAAATGTTAGTTGCAGCTGTTTCAGCACTAAGGTTTGTCAGTCTTTGCATCAAACCAACAAAAGATCTCAAATGTTTGGTAACAACTTGGTGTCTTTTAAGAGGGTTCAAGCTTCTTAAAATACAAGAATTAGCTGCTTTTCTTTGTCATTTATATGATAGTAAAAGAAGAGTCTTTTACATTTTTAAAGGCTGAACGATTAATCAGTTAATCATGAAATAATCTGGCAGGATAATCAATGTTAAAATGTTAGTTGCAGCCGTTTCAGCATTAAGGTTTGTCAGTCTTTGCATTAGTTTGCACGAGCCTCCTCAGGTTTTCTGGGCAGAAATGGATCACAGATCCGGTGCAGCTACACTTCAATCCAAAAATAAAATATGCTCCTATTTTGAAGACAAAAAAAATTTGCATTAATCATAAAAAAAAGAAGTGGAGCCTTTGAGCGGTTAGAAAAATAGGTAAATATAGCTCCTGTTTTTAGCTGCTGACAGAGTGACACTAAAACCCTTCAAGCACCCAGAAACATTCAGATGAACTCTGGAATAATCTCCCTTGAAGAAAATCTCCTGCTTCTCTTCTCCACCTTTGGTTCAGTTGAAGAGGAGAAGCAGCTCGCCGGGTCCGACCGGACTGGGCCGGGCTAATGGACAGCTGTGTACGCGGCTGTGGGACCCCGAGGCCCGGGCCGAGGTGTTAATTCTATTTCCTGGGTCAGGAAATGCGTCAGGAGGTCAGGGGCCGCCTGAGAGAGAAATGCACTTTGTGGCCGGTTCCAGTGCAGAACCAGGCCTCGGGGCAGGCCCGGGGCCAAGCCCGCTGCAGCAGCGCTCACATAAAAAAAGGATCCACTTAGTTTCCAATAACATCGTCCCACATGTAAGGAAAGACCCAGATACTGTGCAGAACGGCGCTCTGAGGATTGTAGCCCCCGCAGACGTATACGGCACCTGTACAGTAAATACGACGAAGTATTTCCAAACACGAGGTCGCCGCTGTTTGGATGAACCCGTCGTGTGTGTGTGTATACGGATGATTTGATGCGAACGTCAAAGTCACTCAGTCCCGCCGTGTTGTCGTTTCACAGTTGGTCCGGTTCTGCTCTCGTTCCTCCCTCTCCGGCCTTTTAAGTCCGACCGAGCGCCTCATCTGGTTCACATCAGCGGCCCTTCTCAGCCCCGTGTCATTATTTCCGCCCCACGCTGCCATGTGTTACAGCGATGGCATTAAAATAATTGGGCCATTTGTGTTTGGTGTGTGTGCTGCTACAGGTAGGTCCTGAAGGCTCGGTTCAGAGTGCATCGGTTTAAAGCTGACGGCTGTTTGCCCGCATTTAGTCGAGGTAACGTGACTGTGGGATTACGTTGCGTAACATTTGGTGGTTGTAGCCTTTAGCAACAAGCTCAATCTCCATCACCAGTGTGTTTAATCAGAGCTCTGGATGTTATTGAAGTGCTCCTGCACATTATTTTTGAGGCTTCCCATAATATATTTTTATCTAATTTCTCATCACGTCTGTAAATTGCATGATCAAATAGTGAAAATACATGTTTTTTAATTGTTGAACTGCTTGATTCCATGATTTAATTGCACTTTACAGCCATTTATAAAACCTAATACGCCTTTAATCACATTTAGTTCTCATGCTACTGAATATTGTTGACATTTATTGTGTTATTGTTCATCATGTTAAATGTTTGTTACGATTCATTAAGCAAATAAATCTAATTTCTTACAATCTTTCAGCAACATAGTCTGAAAATTAATGAAGAAAACAAACAACAACTTTTCTTGATTGTTGCTGTGATTATTATAATCAGATATTACAATCTTGATAAAAATACATTTAATAATTTTAATTCTAAGTATGTGATAGGCTATTATAGGCCTTCAATAAATGATTAAAGAGATATAAACATGTATGACAGCTGAACATATTTTAATTGTTTGTGTCCTACATTATTATTTATCTTGTAAACAGAGTTTGTTCCCTGCGTGCGTCTCTCATTGACACAGCGAATTAAAATGACATTCGCTCATGATTCACTCACCGATGCTGCTGAGCAACGGAGCAAACTGGGGCACGATCGAGCACAAACAAAGGTTCAGAAACGTATGAATGAATGGCTCGGGCTCCACGTAACCACACACCTCCAGCAGGGTTTTGGTTTGGATTCAGGCAGCTTTTGATGGATCGCCCCGAACCGGAAGTTATGGAGAGTCGGGGCTGCTGCTGCTTTCAATTACGAACACAAACACATAAACACACACGCACGAAACCCATAACTGTACCGGCAATTATCTGCCAGATGATGTGGACGGAACACAGGCGAGACCAAAGTGAGAAGCAAAAAAAGGCGAGGGGGTGTTCAAGCTGCCAGATCCTTTGAGCAATCAAAGACGGAACGTGATCCACCGCCAACCACCGGGGCTCAATTGATAACAGGCTGCAGGCAGGCATTTCCTGCTCCTGCGTAGACGCGACGGAAGATAACCTGGCTTTGTATCCTGATATAATTCATGGTGAACTTAAAGCAGGAGGGTTCAGGGGCTGCAGAGGTGGATATCATCGAGATTATTTAGTTAATAAGACTGAAAAACGTTAAACTTTGATGCCTTACTCGGCCCACACCTCCGATCTGCCTGCAAAAACAACAGCGGGAAGTGCAGTGAAGGTCGGAGATACTGTAACTACACACCGTGCATTTACCGTGTTTACTCGAGAGGCGGGAGTGTGCCTGAACACAAGCACAAGAGCACACACAGCTGAGCAGCTGGACGGCTTTGGCTCACGGGAACATCAGCTGGCCTGAACAGCAGAGGAGAACCCAGGTGCACCCGACAAAAAGACCAAGTCATCACCTGTCAGAGCGTCACCTGTTTGCACACCGGAGCTGAATGGTGGACTCAAACATCCACAGTGCTGCTCGGATGCACTGCGAGCCAAGTCTAAAAGCACGAGAGCTCTCAAAGCCCACTTCAACACCAACTGTGAACTGTCTCTGATCAGCCACTTGACAAACAAGCAGCCAAAGATTTACATAGATTAAGCTCTCCTCAGAAGTCAATTCAATGGCTCTGGCAGACATTCACACTGTTTTGAAGTCAAATGAAAGAAGGGAAATGGAACAAAACAGACGAGGCATGCAACCCGACTCGTCACAACACACACAAAAAAAACGCTGGTACGGCAGATTAAGGTTATTCCAAGGTGTTTCTGCGGTAGAAGTGAGGCCGCCGCTCCGTCACAGAAATGCTTTTGATGTCTCTGGAGTGAAATGAAGTCGTGGAGCTATGTGAGCAATGCTGTGATTTTACACTGCCTCCCTGAAGAACCTGTTAAACACCTCCAAAGTACTTATTACACTGTTGGCACGAACCGGTGAGTGCACGGAGAGCAGAAGGGTGAGACACTGGGAAAAAATCAGAAAATAACTAAATAAAAAGGAGGAAACTTAAAGTATAGAGGAATAAGGGGTTTATTACTGGTGTAAATGTTGCAAGTGAAGGATGGATTTGAATAACAACTTACATAAATTGCATCAAAAGTGCGTGAAACATGAGTGAAGGCTTCTCTTTACACTAAAGATGAAATGATGCACGTACAATTTGTGCAGCCCTGTCTAATAATAAAAAGAAATAATTCTGCAGGGTTCGGTTGTAAGAAGTCAGAATACAAAATATCCTGAGTGCACTGAACCTGTTAAACACCTCCAAAGTACTTATTACACTGTTGGCGGAGAGCAGAAGTGTGAGACACTGGGAAAAAAGTCAGAAAATATGCAAAATATAACAAAAATACGTAAGGGAGAAGAAATGAGGAAATAGTGGGATGAACTTAAAAAGGAGGAAACTTAAAGTGCAGAGGAATTTTAATAACAACTTACATAAATTGCATCAAAAGCGCGTGAAACATGAGTGAAGGCTTCTCTTTGCACTAAAAACAAAGATGAAATGATGCACGTACAATTTGTGCAGCCCTGTCTATAAATAAAAAGTAATAATTCTGCAGGGTTCGGTTGTAAGAAGTCAGAATACAAAATATCCTGAGTGCACTGACCAGTCAGACCATCACACCTGCATTTACGAAGATGTGTTTTACGCCCTGACAACTGTCGTTAACATTTCCAAATCTTTCTTTTCAAAGACAGGAGTGTTTTACGACGATAGCTTGACTTCATCCTGGTGGCTTTTTGCAAGTTAGGCTTAGGTAAGTTCAAGTAATATTCACCAAGTATTAAGTTTAAGAGGGGATTCAACAATAAACAACAAAATAGAAGTTCATTTTTTAAAATAATAATAATAATAGTAACTTTATTTATATAGCATTTTCAAAAACCATGTTTACAAAGTGCTTTGACAGAACAAAGCAAGAAAAACAAATTTCAATTATGAAGGAAAAATAGATTGTTATTTTAACCATTTCATGCAAAGGTAATGATACAAATTAATAAAGTAGGTGAAATAATAGAGGTGGACTAAATAAGATAAATAAATAAGATAAGTAAAACAGAACTCGAGACGGTTGGAGATATAATAAACATAAAAGAACCACATCACATAAAAATGGGTTTTAAGAAGAGATTTAAAAGAATCTACCGATCCTGCAAGCCTAAATAGTTAAATCTGTCAGGGGTGAACCATCTTACCAAGAAAATCAAGAAAAGGGATCAGAAAAGAAGAACATGAGTGTAAAAAAAAAACTCTTTTGATCAAACTTGAAAGCTCATTTTGACCCCGAACAAACTGGAAACTGGATTTCTGCCCTGAAGCGTTAAAACGAGTCCTGAAGCGCATCTCCATCACTTCATTTCTGTCAGTGAGCAAATTGCAGTGTTTAGTTCACACTATCTGCAGCGGAGGTGGGAGATAAAAACAGGAGACATGTGTCCGCGTCTGGAATGCTGCACACGGACAGCTGGCAGATGTTTTCTCGGGTTCCTCGCCCTCCGCCAGCCTTTGATGTGATGAAAAAACTCGTATCGTTTGCAATGTTTAATTCATGAGGGAAGACGTCATCGCGCGACCTACGATCTGGGATTCTTCTCACAACCGAGTCGCACGCGTTTGCATGTCAGCACGGTTGATTTCTGTGTGTACACAAGACATTTTGCTTGAAACCTGTAACCAGCCGAGTTGATCTGGTCGTCTAAACACCCTCCTGCTGTCTCCTCTCGTTCTTCACAGGCACCGCTGTAGAGACTGCAGTACTCCGTCTGGCCAACGAGTGGATCACGTCTCTCTTTCAGCCGAACCCACACCTCCCCTCCCTCTCTTTTACAGCGGTCTGTGTCGAGCCGTTGGCAGCGGTTCAGCTGGCACGGCCTCCCTCTTGATTAATGGCCTGAGTGTGGGACAGTGAAGTGCTAAACTGTCCTTATGTTAATCAGCCAATTAATGCCGAGCAGAGCCACATTACCTCTGCCCTAATCAGTCCCGTTGCCTGTGAAGATATGAGGAAGGGATCTGGGAAAGCTTCACCGCGGGGCAGAGGCATGCTACGCTCTCGCTGCCCTGAGAGAGGGAAGGATCGCTGGAGCAAGAAGAGGATGAAGCTCGAAACGGAGAAAAACAGAAAATGCTAAAAGTGGAGGAATATTCTGACACGCCGTTTTCCAAAGGAGCGTTTGACTCCATAAACGACATAAAGAAAAGTTTTTGTTGCGCACTTATGATAATTGAGTGTCGTCTATTTCGGTTGTGTGTTGAAGACAGATTCAAACCGCTAAGTTTAGGCAGCGTTACACTTCTGCAACTGCGTAATGCGCTATCCAACTGCGTAACCACGGAGACCCCTCGAGCCCTCATAGTTCTCCGTCGTGGTGCCGGATACGCAATGCAATTTCCCGCCCGATCAGTAGGGGTCGCTACTAGCTCGCTACGCAAGACTGGCCTAGTCCCGTGACGCCTATGGTCAGTAACGTCGTTGGTTGTTATGCTTCCGGTTACAGTGAGCAATGGCGTCCGAGAGAGAAAGTCTGTTGTTGTTGCAGCTGAATAACACTGAAACACAGATGCTTTTGTTACAAAAAATGGTGTTTTTAGAGGACCAATCGTAGCCCTTGCCGTCTCCGTTGTCGCTTGACGGAGTGACGGACACTTAAAAAAATATTTCGTGCCGCCGGAGAGGCTCTCCGACTACGTAGAGGGCTCTCCGCGACAGCACTTTACGCAATAGTAAAAATTAGGCTTTAATCATCGTGCATGCCTCGTATGTCAGACTCTCGCTGCCCTGAGCCGCGATGAGAGGGAAGGATGGCTGGAACGAAAAGAGGATGAAGCTTGAAATGGAGAAAAACAGAAAATGCTAAAAGTGGAGGAATATTCTGACACGGAGCGTTTGACAGCTGCTTTGACTCGTCATACGTCATAAAGAAAAGTTTTTGTTGCGCAATTTACGTCGTCTATTTCGGTTGCGTGTGGAAGACGGTTTCAAACTGCTAAGACAGGGGGTCCAGGGGAATATGTTGCCTTGTTTATCATCGTGCGTGCCTTGTATGTCAGATCATATCACTACTTTCATCATCAATGCAACGTAAGGCCGAGCCACAGCGCCTCCTAGTGTGAGGGAGGACTCGGATTACAAGCTGAACCCTCGGTGGATGGCGACGAGGATGACAGCAAATCAAGAAAAAACCCCTCTCTCCCACGAGGAGATTTTTCACTCCAGCGTATGTTTGCTTAAAGCCGACTACTTACGGCCCCCAGACCTCGATTCATAACTTACAAACTTAGTCAAAATATGCGTCACACCAGAGGAATGCTACAGAAGAAAGAATCTATGGATTCGGGGCCAAGTCCTCGAATATTAATCTTCATTTGTAGAAAAAGAGTTTTAGGATCATTTGCCACCGAAACTAGACGTCGGGACACGCCGGCTCACACATTCATTTTCACTCCACTGTAAACACATCTACTGTGCAAACAAGACAAATTCCTGTGTTGGCCTGCTGGCGAGCCATATCTCCAGTCTGAGCCCGATAAGTTAACGTTCGTACTAATGAGGGCATTTCACTTCAGCTCCTGATTACCATTAGCTGTGCACACACACACACACACACACACTCGACCGCTTTTCTATTCAGTCTCACATACTGTGGGAAAACATATCAGTGAAAGCTGACTTCGTGGAACTAGACAGCGTGTGTGTGTGTGTGTGTGTGATCACTTGTTTAAAGAGAAATAAACAGTCCTTTCCGCCATCAGCGGGCATTTGCAAATAACTGTGAGAGTGTGACTGACATGACATGCTACGAGTTTGAAAGCTTTTCAACAGTCTGGGCGCAGTTGAAAAAGAGGCATGTGCATGACCGTGTGTACGTTTGGGAGAATGTGAGTGTTTGGATTTTTTGTGCGCAGCTGTGTCCGACCGCAACGAGGCGGGAATGGGTGTGTTCGTGTGTGTTCGTGTGTGTGTGTGTGTCTGCTTTAATACAGCTCTGATACAGCTCGTCCTGAAGATCTCCAAAAAAAAAAAGAAAATGCACCCCTTGGAAATGAGAAGCGATAAGGTGCGGACACGTATGAAGGCCCTCACTGTTCTCCCAAACATGACAGCAGCCGTCAGCACCTCCGGCAGATTTGCATTTGCCGCAGTGACCCGTGGTAGAAATCCAGCCCTTCATCTGGACGGCCTCATTCAACAAGCCTTTCAAATCGAGATGATGAGGACCTCAGAAGAAGAAGACACATGGCGAGCTCTGCTTCTCTGTGTGCAGCCAGTGTTTTCCCCGCTCGTCCATTATATTACCTTTTAAGGATATTGAATTTGCATTCTGGATGAAGGTCAACTGCCCCGTTAATGAAACAAGTCAACTTTCTTTCAGAAAGCCACATACTTAGGAAGACCGCAAGATGCCTCTGGCACTGCCTGCTTCTCCTCCGAGGTGCATTTAGCTCTGAAAATATCCCGCAGACCCGACGGAGTGAACAACAGGCTTCACTTTGTTCAATCAGCATCTTTGTTCTGCCTCCCTTTCTGCTCGCCAGCATGTTCGGTAAACTAGACTTCTGATAACACACAGTTTGGCTCGGGGACAAGGCAAAGGGGAAGGCTGGAGAGATTACAGTGCAAATGATCCCGATTCATACGTTTGCATTTGCATTGTAGTTTCTTTCCTGTCAAAACGGATGTTTTTGAAAGGGAAAATGTACTCGTAACAAATGGAAACTGATAGTAAAATCATCTTATAACATCAGTAAACAGCTGATGTATTGATGGCCAAGTGAGCTAATGTATCATTTTGTAGGGACAAACCAATTATTGGCAACAATGATCAGACTCTATCGGATTGGTTACATGTCACAAGTATCAAATAAGCAAGTTATCAAATAAATGTAGCGTGTGGAAGTATAAAATAGCAGAAAATGAAAATACAGTACACATTACATTACACGTCGGACGTCTGAAGCGTTCGGAGAGAGTCGGACGAGTTCGGGAGCTGCTCTGTTCGGTGTGTTCAGCTGCGTCTGATCCGACTGAACATGCGAAGTCGGCCGTCTGAGTTCAGGACGCCGTCGGATACTCTGATTGGTTGTTAGCTAGCTGTTCAGTGACCATTCTGATTGGCGGTGTGCCAGCGAATCAGCACGGCGTGTGGGAGGGGCGGCGAAAGTGACGATGATAAACAAACCACATAAACAGAGACGGCACAGAGTTACAAACAACACTTCACCGTTCGTTATTTTGGGGATAAACCAGCGTATGTTTGGAAGCCATGGCTGTGTGGACCGAGGACTTTGAGGAGCAGCTGGCTGCCCTGGTGGAAGAGAGACCACCGTAATACGACATCACGCACGCATCTCGCACAGGCGCAGAACGTATACGCTACTGTGTAGCCGGGGCGGTGTGTTTCAATGCAACTTTCTACCGAACGGATCCGACGGAGTGGTCGGAGAAGGAAGTCGTTGGAGTCGGTGTGTGGGGGCCTTAAGGTTTTCCTTGAGTACGAATAATAAATATCAGGATTGATCCTATTTTTTGCCCTCCGTTTATTTTTCGTTGAGCTCTTATCGACTGGAAAGTCACACAACATATGGTAAAAAAAAATGTGGGGGGTTTTGGGTCGAGGTCTAGATTTGCAGGCTTAGTAATAAATTGAATCAATCCAAATAGGAAAAGACAAAGACAGGACATGGTTAATATCAAAGGTCTGCTTTGACCTGAGCCGACTGTACAACAATCACACTGCGCTGGTGTTAAAAAAAAAGGCCATCCAAGTGTTTCATCCCTGATTATTGACTGAAAGAGTCTGCTAAACATCTTCTTTTTAGTTTCTGAGTGATGGGAAACAGAATAAGGAAGAGACTGAACGATGTTTAGATTGCAGTGGAACATCTGCCGACACTCCCAAAGCAAAGAGGGGAAAGACAGTAAACAGGGCAAAAAGCAGCAGGAGTAGATAATTTATCCATGAGTCTTGATCTTGTTTGCCGGAGCAAATGGGATGAGACTGTGTGAACAGGGTAACAAAGTTCCTGTCAGAGTCGGTCCTCCTCCACAGCCGGAGCTTCGCCCTCCCGAGACCCATCCCCTCTTTCTGCCATCCTCTCTGCATCCCCTCGCCTCTCGCGCTTTCCCCTCAAGTGGCAAAGCAACCGGTTAGCTTCTCGGCGGGTTCTAGAAGTGAGCTGTCAGCCATCTGCCCCGTGAACGTGACAGAAATCCTCGCTGTCAGGATGTTGGCGCTGGCACGGCTCCCCCGGGTGAGTCGCGATGTTGGTCACAAACCCGAGAGTGACGCCGTTTTATCCCACAACACTGACAGACAGCTGGATCACACAAGTAAAGTCTGCAAAATAAATATCTGAAAAGGTTTTTTAACAGGTTTATTTAGTCGAGGACTCGAGGATAAGTCTGTTTTATCGGCTTCTTTAAAGTTAAACGATACATTTCCTGGTCACGGCGCACTGTATAAAAGGAAGTCTTAAACAAAAGACGGCGATGTCAAAGCGGTAAAGTGCCATTAAAAATTGTGGGCTGGTGAAACCGGAGCCACTCTTCCCCTCCCAACTCTGTCTCTTCATGAGCAATTACTACAAAAGAGGGATACAGATAAAAGGTCCAGCAGGACACCCCTACACCACTAACAGTGCACAGACAGCGGAAATGTTAAATCCCCAGGATCTGGAGAGCCGAGACAAAGACCTTCAGAGTGAAACACACACACATGCGCGTACAGACGGGTGTATATCCACTCGTGGACACACTCTGATGTCTATCATCCTCAAGCTGATTACAGTCGTGTGGGCGTTAAATGAATGGGAACACAGCAGTGGTTCCCTGAATGAGTGACGTGTGCTGACATTTCTGGTGTTCACAGTAAAAACACGTGTTGCACTTCAAGGCCTTTTTTGTGTTTTTGGTGGCTGTTGTGTTGGAGGGATGTGGGCAGGTACATAATGCCACAGAGGACGAGTGCAGCGTGAGCGTGAAGGTCTCCTTCATCAGATGCCAAAAAAATGTTCATCACGATGAGGGGCAAAAAAAATAGTTTACTTTGAGACACAAACATGGGAATGTTTAAAACAACACAGCCTTAAAGGGATATTCCGGTGTAAGTTTAATCCATGGTCTAACACACCGTGACACCGAGTAAGACTCCCCCTCGAGAGGTCAAGTTAGCTGACCGCTAGCTTAGCTAGTTTTAGCAACCTCAGAAAAGACCGCACGATAACAACACACTGCAGCTTATGTCTCCAACTAGAAACCGCCATCAAAAAGCCACAATTAATGGTGAGAACAGCAGCAAACTTCAGCAACAGTACATGTACAGTCCCAGCACACAGTACGAAGCATCAAACATCTGCTAGCTTTGCTGGATTTGTATTAAAAACACAGCACAACTCACCCTCTCCTCCAGCAGCCTGCCTGTGTGGGGAAGCCCTGACGAGTCGATTACCGAGTGCAGTAGAAAGGATGAAAATGTCTGATTATTACTCCATGGGATGCTCAGTTCTTATTATCGAGAGCTGACAGGGAAAAGAACGGAAGTAATGGAGTAATAATCAGTCATTTTCATCCTTGAGCTGCGGAAATCTGCTGCACTCGGTAATCGACTTGTCGGGGCTTCCCCACACAGGCAGGCTGCTGGAGGAGAGGCTATTGTGGCTATGAGTGGCTTTTTGCAGTGTATTGTTATCGTGCGGTCTTTTCTGAGGTTGCTAAAACTAGCTAAGCTAGCGGTCAGCTAACTTGACCTCTCGAGGGGGAGTCTTACTCGGTGTCAAGGTGTGTTAGACCATGGATTAAACTTACACCGGAATATCCCTTTAAAGTCCCCATGAACGTCTAATCGAGTGCTTTATGCTACTGTTGGGCCTGATACTGGCTCATAGGTGAGATTCAGAAGAGGTACAGTATTGACAGGTCAGTCCTAGCTGTGTTTAGAGAGTTAATAACATAGCCCAACCTCCTTCAAAGGTATTTTAACTTAGATGCTGTTGTTCTTAAGGTACAGTGCATAAAAATCTAAAAGTGTATGTCCTTGATTTCCCTCGCTGTCGTGTCAAGATATTTTTCAAAGTAAATTCCACTAGACAGAAGTCCCTCCAAACAGCCACACTTACAGAAGATACGTCACTTTTGTCCACGAGCTGACAGTGCAGCTACGTTGCTTAAAGCCGGCTTACAGGTGAGCCTCGGTAATGACAGAAAACACTCATTAAGACATAAAAGCACGTCGGGGTAAAGTAGTGTTATGCTGCAGACACACACAAAAAAGAAAAAAAAGTTTGGTTTTTCAATCCCTTTGTGATCCCCAGAAAGCACAAAAAGCACCGCCTCGTGTGCAGCTCGGTCCGTCTGGTGAGCTGTAATCAACAGTTTCTACATGACAGAGTCCGACAGGCTGCCATGTCATCACACAGCCGAAGATCCTTTTAACTGGCTTCCGGAGACGGAGACAGACAAGAGGTCCACACCCAGTCCAGCAGGATGTCTTCCTCAGGTGAAAGAGGAACGGAACAGGTGGACCAACACGCTGACAGAACACGAGTAATGCTACACTGAGTCAGGCACACAAAGGCAGACTTACTAAGCCTTTTGTGTTCGGCAGGGCCGCCACCCCGTATATAAAGGGCAGGAGATGTTGTATGGCACCGGAAAACTTTAAAAGGGCGGTTTTTAAGAGGTTAGATTGGGAGGCAGGAGTCCATGCATCTGCTGAGGTTACCTTAGGGTGAGCTAGAGTGATGCAAAAAGATCGAAGACGACTGGAAAACATGAAAAATGAACATTAATTGGTTACTGCTGGAAACCTTCATTTAGGGATGAGCACACAGTTCATCAGTTGACAGTTTGGCAGTAAGCCACCAATCTGCCGTCCTTTTGGCGGCTCGCTCCGCAGATTTAGACAGAAGGCGGTAAATTGGTGGTCTGTTTTGTTCCACCAGTTTTGCCCCTCGGAGGGTAACGTTACACTTATTTGCGCCTCCATTGCTGTGTAAATCCGAGGCGGCAATGTGGTGGCAAATGCTGAGATGGGCGGAGGTGTGGATGACGTGCACTGCTGCGCACCCACAGCCGGGAGTTTTAAAACCAGGAAACAGCTGATCACAGCAGTCAGTTCGTCACTTCATCCACGAAGATGAGCAGCTGGAAAGCCGCTGAGATCCGGGAGATGCTAGCGTCTCCTCGCTCTCTGTGACTGTCTTGGTTGTCCGCTTGTTGTTGTAGCGGCGAGCTAATAGCGGTCGCTACTTTCAAACTAAAAGCCCCCCGCTAAGAACCCAGTTCTAAACTCCGATGGGGTGCAATGTAAAGCTCTTATTTTGAAGACAAACTGCGAAAAATTTCCCATAAGGAATGAATGGGACGGGGTCAAAAAAGTCACAAAATCATCGACGTTTTTCAAACATCTCCTGCTCTGGCAGACTTTGACCTAGAGACACCATTCAAACTTTAAAATGTAGGCACAAGTCTTATCTATTTGAGTTGTATTTGAACTTTCTTTCTACGATGTTTAGTTTTTGAACGGTGACCCTTAATTGATCGTGAGTGATTTCGAAAAAATTCAGAAAAAATCTGGATTTTCAATGAGTGTGTATTGCGGAATGTTCGTGCAGCACCAACTGGCAGAGTGGGGGAGCCTGAAAAAAACTCTCCGAAAATGTTTCTTTAGATGACGATCCTAGCCACAGATTTCACACTACAATAGTGATATTTTCCAAGAACGTAGCCACACTTGTCTTCTGTCTGGCAACGAGTCCACTTTATCGGGAGGATGTACGGTTTTTGTATTATCTGCGTCTAACCGACACAAACTCCAGCAACTGCCCCATAAGCCCCAATGTTAAACGGGAAGAGGATTTTGGGAGAAAAGCAGAAACTGCCCTGCTTCTCTTCACGCCCAACTTCCTGCTTCACGTCACGTCACATGTTGACGCCTACCAGAGGAGGAAAAGTGGAGGCTGTTTGGAAAAGGAGGAATATTACAACTCCGTTTTAGATAGAAAAGGCGGCACATTGCAGCCTTTACCTTGCTGCAGATGTGCCACCTTTTCTATCTAAAAAGGGGCTACTAAGGCTTTGTTTCCAAACATGACCGTGCCTGGTCACCAGAAATTCATAATTATTGGTGTAAACCTGAGTGATAAAATAAAGGATAGATGGAAACACCTGCAGTTTATCACACAAACACACACAAAGGTCATTAAAACGCTCCGATTAGAGCTCGTTTTAATGACTTCTTGTCCAGGCAGTGCAGTTATCTCACCTGAGAACAATCACACAGTATGAACGGTCTTGGCGCGGTTACAACACTCATAACAACAGAGCCCTCGAGATTATCTCTGCTTTCAAATGTGACTATTACGAGCCAAAGCAAAAAAGCCTAAGTCACACAAAACACATCCCTTTTTGTATTCTAAATATCACCTGTGGCTTTTTAAAAAACTTCTCAGTGTATGCCTCAGTGTGGTTGAATAATAAAAGGACTGAGGGCTCGGGTGGCAGTTAGGATTCAGGAAATTCAGTCTGAATAATTGTCAGTGGAGAAAAGAAAAGAAAAGAAAAGGCGAGAGAGCCCTATTTAAATCTCCAACGTTGAGAACAGAAGCTGAAAAGCAACGGAAACGATTACTCAAACTACAGAGCAGAGAGAAATGACAGCTAGTCTAAATCTAGCGTGCCTGATATTAACGTGATGTCTTCATAACGCTCATCGGAGACGGAGCACTTTACAATAGATGAGGTGCAATATAACACATATTTATTCAGAACAGACTTTTATCAAAAAGACTAGAGGGGTTTATGAAGCCATAGTTGTGCTGAAAGAAAAAATCTCAACAAAAATGACCAGCTGACCTCATAAATGCAAATCTGGGTTTAATTAATCTGGCCCCTTCATTAATATTTAAAATAATAAACGCCCTTTTCAGGACACTTTAATGAACTTAACCCTCCATGTGCCGTTTAAAAATCACATCCTTGAAGCAGTTTTGTTAAAAGGTCTGCACAGACGAGACATCCTCCTGAATTTGGGTTAAAAAAATAAGCTAAATAATTAAACGTGACTCTCAAACTGAGATTTCAGAGCGTGGGACACACCCATGGCTCGGGGAAAAGCCTCGGTGCATGTTGGTAACCATCTTGTTTTTCCAGCAGCGATGCCCTTGCCCCGAAAGCTTCTCGGTTTGAATCAAATTAGCATTCAGGGTTGGCTCACGGGCACGCCATAAACAGGGCCGCTTTTGTTAATTATCCACGGATCTCAGCGTTACAAAGAGTGTTCCTACTTGCCTTTGGCTAAGTTACCTTCAAATAGAGAGGGCAGACTTGGAGTTTCGTGGAAAAAAAAGAAAATACGCAAATCCATAAACGAGATGTCTTAGGAAAGTAGACGCTCTGAATACATGTCTTTTTTTTCTAAATCACTGCCCTCAGTCTCACTGTTCCTTGTTTAGCTCCAGTGGAACCAGTATTGTCTGTTTTTTAATCTATCCTTTATGTCTGAAAACTGTCAAGGCCAGAAGCTTGTGATCAAAATACGCGAGCGGTATAATCATCTCTCCGGCAACTAAAAGGCAGGCGGGCAAGGCAAGAACAGAGAAAGCTAAATAACTATCGAGTTTCACCTCAACAGAAAACAGCAGGTCACTTCATGACATCTGTTATTCACCTCTGTGTCACGGATCGTAATGCAGCAGAGCGTATTCATCTGACTAACATTAGCATGACAACAGGCTGCCCGCATCATTGCAAAGTCATTGCTTCATTTTGTCATAATACTTCTACTTTTCTTCATGTCATAATGGACAATTTTTTTTCTGAGCTGCTCGACTAAACAAAAAACATTTGGGCTCCGGGGCTCGCTTGGCAGCGTTCAGCGAGATTACATCGACTGAATAGGCATGCAAACCTCTGGCCCCAATCTGCTAATGTTCAGCAGTGCAAAGGGGCTGATGACAAGCAGAGAGAGGGCCACTTCTGAAAGGACAGCATCTTCAGCGACCCATTATCACCGCCCGCAATCTGCTTCAGTGTGACACCAGTGCCAGAGGAACGGTTTGTCCTCTAGACATGCAGGGGCCTCGGCACTAACTGCCACCATTCACCGATACAGTCACAATACACCGACGAGCCACTTTCTTCTTCAGGTCCAGAGCAGTCAGAGCTAACTGAAATTGATTTATTTGATTAGTTGTTCATCGGGATCCATTTCAGCCCGACCAGCACTCCTCTTCAAACGAGTCCTCAAACCAGAAACCCATCACTTATACAAAATATACAAACACAGAGACACTTAAAACCCACAATCTGGCCCAAACACGGCACAGCACACGAAACAACATTAAATCTGTTAAAGTCCTGCAACCAGCAGAAAACCCACCTTATACACAAGGAGATATATGAAATGTTTCATCAGCTACTTTAAAACGATTCGTAGACATTTCTTGTACCGAGCTCTAATTTTGCCCTCGGCCGGACATAATTTGTGCCTGTAGTTGTTCTTGCATGAATCACTCCATTATGTACGTTATGACACAAACTCGTAAGGCTTTTGTCAACGGTGTCATCGACAGTCATTCGTCAGCCGACGTCGGGACGGTCGGTGAGCATCTGCGTCCCAAAGCTGCCGCGGTGCGTCACCGCACTGTTGGCACGAGCCGTCTCCATGTAGGAGGCTTTTTTTTAGGAATCCGATAGTAGAAACTGTGGTGGAGCTGCTCCGCTAAGTGAATTAGAACAGAAACAGCGAAATAAAGGGAAAGCTCCCTGAGCCTGTCGCTAGAGTATCCATGATTTCACCCATTTATCACCATTTCTCGGCCTCTCCCGACACAACGGTACCGCTTGCAACTTTTCTGCCAGACGTACTCATGACTAGAAGCAGCTATATTAGCAGGAAGTAGTGTTAAAATATTCTGCTGGCTCAAGTGAGACACATTAATGCCCTTTTTCCACCGACAGTACCAGCTCGCCTCGCCTCGACTCAGCTCGCCTTTTTTGCGTTCCCATTACTGAAATCTGGTACCTGGTACCTGCTAAAGTGGTGCTTTTTTAGCATCACCTCCGTATAAGTTCCAACCGAGCTGAGCTGATACTTCTGTGTGACGTAAGCTGGCAGCCAGCCACTGATTGGACAGAGAGTGACGCCACTTGACGACTCATGACGAGCGCGACGTCCGAGCCTGACACCCGCTACCTTTAAAAACTAGCATCTGCGTTCAGTCAACATAGCGATTACATGGAAGGAACAACGCGCAGGAACACGGCGTGGACCGTGGCAGAGGTGGAGACGCTCCTGAGTGTTGTCGCTGAAGACGCATCCAGAACGAGCTCGATGGTGCGACAAGAAATGAAAAGGTGGACGTGCTTGTGAATATTCTCATTCATCCAGGTCATAGTTATCTCAAGGAAATTGAATGGAATGCAACTGGATTTGGTTTTTTGTCTTGAAGACGTTTCACCTCTCATCCGAGAGGCTTCATCAGTTCCTGCTCCCTTGACTAGGCTGGGACTAGTCCAACTAACCGGTGTGGAGGTCCTGCGACACCACCTATCTCCAATTTACAATGCTGCCCTTTCATGTCTTCCCAGGAGGTTCAACAACTTAGCCTCTAAGAACAACGGCTGTGCACAAAGGACCTCATGTGACTCCAACGACTGTCGTTACAACACAATAGAACACTACCGAAGTCGAAACCAACTTTCCACCATCCCCAACGACCATACTAACGACTGTCGTTGGCAATAATGGAGCACATACAAGCCATAGGCATCAGTGGCCTTGTGACCGCCTCCTGAGAGGTTAAATAGCTGGACCTCCACACTGGCTAGTTGGACTAGTCCCAGCCTAGTCAAGCGAGCAGGAACTGATGAAGCCTCTCGGATGAGAGGTGAAACGTCTTCAAGACAAAAAACCAAATCCAGTTGCATTCGATTCAATTTCCTTGAGATAAAAGGTGGACGTGTTTTGCGTAGCCCACAGCTAGCCCTGTTTATGTGTCGTGTGGATAAGTACGTCACTGATGACGACCCGCCCACGTTGATGACGTTGAAGAGATACTAATTCTAGATGAAAAAGCAACCTGTCTGAAACCAAACCAAGTAGAGTCACGCTAAGCCGAGAGGCGAGCTGGTACTGTCGGTGGGAAAACGTCATTAGTTCTTTGATGTCTTAGAGTAGAACGTACTTCAGTCACTGGGGTGTTATTTTCAGACACTGACAGCACCGATACTGCAACACAGAGCTCAAGAAGCTGCTTTCAATACAGGCAGTAAAGACAAGACTGTTATTCTAAGGCGAATTCTGACACTGCCCCAACATGCTGACCGTAAATATTCAGACTCTACCTTCTACTGGCTGTGAAAACTACCATCAGCAGTAAAGGGTTAAGTCAGAAAACAGAGACATCAGACGGAGTGTCCCAGTTGATGTAACAACATTTCTCAGCTTGCGTGATGTCAGCCGTTACCGAAACGCAGCTCGAGGTGTAAAAAGGTTCATCGGTGCCAGACAGTGTTGAGGTGGGTGGTTCCCCCACCTCTGACTCAAGTCTCGGTGCTGTCTGCAGCTCGCCGTGTTGGTCACTGAAGCCCATAATCACAGTGTTTTGTCAAAAACTAGAGGCTAATCAGGGAGGTGGAGGAGCGGCTCCACCTGCCCATCAGTCAGTCGTGTTCACCCCCTCAGGTGACGGCAGCTCTATTGTGGTCGAGGCGTGTTCGCCCAAACAAGCCGCGGCACTGACAGCTCCGAGAGACACTTTGCGTGTGAGTAGCGCCGCGTTTCTAAAGTGTGATCTTCACAGAGGATGACGACATGCGCCGTGTTATGATCTCCTTTTGAAGTATTTGTGTGTAAAGGCTTAAGTGTACCGGGATAAAGAGAATGTAGTCGAAGGAGAAGAAGTCACGAACATGTTGAAAATGTCGTATGTTATGTACTCTTTAAGATGAGGAAGCAAAAATACGAATCTATTTGTTTAATGAGGGTGAATATTTTTATCCTTTATGCTTTTATCCTCGTTAGCTCTTGGGTCCGTGGAACAGGAAGGCTATAATTGAGGTCGGGGCCATTTCATTTCCCCGGAGTAAAAAAATTATAAACAAACCAGAGCTGGCTTTTAGACACCATGTGTTATCTTTGACTGCCAGGTCAGCGGACGGAGATTACAGAATGATACAGCTACAATTAAAAAAAGGGAAAAAAATCTATTTATTGTTGTGACTGTGCCGTTTTAACTTAGGATACATGTTTGTATTAACGGTGCTTTATAAATAAAGTGGAGCTCTCTTTTCTATTTATTTAATTTCCAATATTTCTCTAACTTCACTTTGTTGGACTGGACTGAAATCAATCAGGCCCATTATTTTAAGGATTCCCATCAGCAGAAGAGTTGCGCCGTATAAAATCAACACCCTACAAGTACTTAATTAGACCGCTGTCGTCGCCTGCCAACACTCTTTTATAAACGAGTCGCCTCCAGCTACGTGTCCATCTACTTTACTGAGTTTGTTTTGCACCTTTGAATGTTTAAATCCTTCTATTGTGATCGTAATGTACAAAATGTACCAGTACAGTGTTAATAACTCGATCACAGACGGCCGTTTTCTTTTTAAAACCTTCAACTGGATTCACCAATAATATCAAAACAATGTCTTTAACTTCATATGTTCTATATAAGACGTGGTGCCAAGAAAGCACAGATAAAGACATTTAAAATGAATAAATAAAGCTGCTGCAACACTGACGCTAAATTCTTTCAAACAAACGGTATAATAAAGACAAACAATGCAGAGTAGAATCAACAATTAAAGATCATAAACGTCCTCGTATCTCTGCCTAACTAGCTCTCTGCCTGGCAACAGCGCTCGCTCATGCTTCCCCTCAGGCTTTATCTTGGGGGTAGATAATAGATGGATTTACCCTTCATGACTTTATCAGAGGAAAGCATCTGCCTCCCGTCGGAGGCTGCGAGAGATCCATTTGTACAGTTTGAAATGGATTGGCACCCCGCGGTTGACAAAGACAAAAGCCTTTAAAGAAATTAACTATTAACCAGAGGCTGTCTGGTTAAATATTCATTCTAATCCAGCGCAGAAACAGAGATGTCCACTGAGTCCTCACTGCACCATCTTGCCAGGCAATTAAAAAGGAATATTCATTCCTTCTCCCGGGCTGGACGAACAGCTCGGTGGAGACCGTTAAAACAAAAAAAAAACTCAAACTATCAATGTCAAAGATCAGCTTGCTCTTTTGTTCTCACTAAGCTGTTGGAAAACAAGATCTTAAGAGCCGCATCTGCACCGAGGAAAGGATCTCGCTTTTTTTTTTGCTAAATTGCCTGTTTGGCTGAGCCTCTGAAGTGTTCGGCCTTTAACTCTAAAAAAAGACGAGCCACAAAAATGCCCAAAACATAATCCTGTGACGGACGAAACACTTCTTCTGAGCAGTCAATTACAGCACAAAGCCAGTGGAACTAATACGACAAGCGCCGATACGTTTATAACTCTATCTGAAACTTTCCACGCGAGAAAAATAAATACAGTACCCCCTTCAACAGAGGTGTTATTTTAAAAAAGGCATCCACGGCAATTCATCACAAGGACTTCGGTATGAGAATGGTGGGGGGTAAATCGCAAACAGGAGGAGAATATATTGCACCAGAAGGATAGCAATGTCATCATGCTGGAGGTATCCCACTCGTTTGAAACCGTATCTTCTATCGCTGCTTCTCAGCGGGGAGCAGACACAAATCCAGTGGTGGAAGGTTCTCATTGTCTTTGAAGGGCGCAGTGGTTGGTGGGGTTTGTCGGGGCAATGAGGTCTTGTTACAACTAATGATCCTCCGAAGAGGCACTGTGTTATGCGAGGTGCCCCAAACTACAAGCGAGTGGAGCCCGATTCTGGAAAATTGTTGTGGCAGCCTTGACGGCCGAGGCACCGAAAATCTGCCGCCAACCCAGCCTGAGGTAGACGGCTACCACCTACTGCGCCGCTGATGGACCGCGCTCCTCACCTTCGGTTTGTCAAACAACAACGGTGTGTTCGAGTTGGCAGGCATCGCTGGAGTAACAGCCAACAGCTTCAGAAGTGGATGGAGCGCATTAAATGTTTAACACTGTGGCATAAAAACCTACAAAAGGCAACGACTAATCATAGTCTATAACACGGATATTCTTTGGGTGAATCTAAACAAATAAAAGTAAATTTAATGTCTTGAAAAAGCTCGAGAAGTCTCCTCCACATGCTCACTTTGTGTCTCGGTACATTGCCTATGATGACGCTCTTTATATAACCACAGGAGGATAATACAAAGGAGAGGAGATGAAGAAAAACCTGACTGGTGGCTTCATAGTATCCTATCAATCGTCCATTTTTTCTACAAAATCTTAAAACAGATGACTTTATTTAAGTTTATGTTGACATATCAGATTACTTTATGTTGCGTAAAGATGGAGGACTACATGCAGGGCAATATATATAAGCCTTCTGACTGCACTGTAACATAAACATTACACAATTTTACTGGTGATGTCACTCAGTTTTACCAAGTGTGATTTGAGGATCAGCTTGTACATTCACATGAGGTTACAAACATTTAAAGATGTATGTCTAACGCTATATTATGCCTCAATGGGGGGTTCAATATGTAAAAACTGGCTGAGGGAATCTCCACGCTCAATTCAGATCACATTTCAGGTGGCGGCACACCAACCTGACCTCCAAATGCGTGGATAATTCAGATAAACCAGATCACTGCCACCGTAAACAAGATTAAAGATAAAAAACTGCAACACCACGTGCTCGAAACACTATCCTGTGGCATCACTCGACTCTGAGGACCATGACAATGTTTTTAAAGTCAAGCACAAGCTTCCAAAAGATACTGTGGCCTTGTGTTATCAGTTTGAATCATTATCCATTATTCTGCTGATTAAAAGCTTCTGGACGTAGCTGGAGAAATCCTCTAACTCACTGTCAAAGTGCTCATTATAGAGCTTTTTTTTAAATACAGCTTTGGAGTGCTAAAAAAAAACAGGTAACTCTGTTGTCAGTTCTAATTAACAGAACCACATTTCATGCTGTTTTTAAAAGGTTAGGAATTAATTCAACCTTGATTACGTCCGCGATCTTAATAAACACATTTTAAAGGGTTTAAAAAAGTAAATCAAACACAATATCAGACTGTCTTGATAAACTAAACCTCCCCGTGTTCAGTCATGTACCCGTACACGGTAAGGGGCTGACCAAGATGTGCAGAGGAGGAGGCATGCAGGAGGGTAAATAATGCATGCCTGCACAGGACGAGCGAGGAGGGTGCAGCTCCGAGTGGTAGGAGTGTGGACGGGCCGGGGGCTTGTGGGGGCTCGCGTATGCGTGCCAGCCTCAGACAGCTCACCGCAGGAGACACGCAGACACAAAAGAAAACCTCGCTGTCACGGTCACGAAAGCAGAAATGACACGAGGCGAGCCACAAAACAAGCCGGCCTGAATCTTCATCAAAACAAACACGAGAGCTGACACGGTGTGACTTACACGATAGCCGCTGTCAAAACAGTCGAGCGGTACTTATTTGACAGTAAAAGGCCGTATCAAGGGGTTTTTTTTCTCACTGCTGGGGGACCTCGGGCCTCCCCGGGGTCTGTGAGGCTCCAGACTGAAACTCTCGTCTGACCCAATTATCCAATTAGCTGAAGTAGTGGCCAGACTGGAAGGTGATGACGGCTGGGACACCTGTGGAGGCCGTGCCTGGTGTGGGGCCCACTGGACCCGGAGACCAGACCGACCAGCACTTTCTCAACTAACATCAACCAGCAGACACAGAAGGAGCTCTGTAGTGAGACTTTAAACTAGTATTCAGCTGAACACCTCCAGACAGACTGAGGTGTAAGCCAGGACTGCAACCAACCTTTTTTTTACATTGTTGATTTAATTGATGTGTTGTTTGGTCTGTAAATAGTCAGAACATGTTTGACATTTTACTTTTTATTGAAGTGACAGAAGCAAATCTGACAGTTAGACACAAAAGCTCATCACCTACATATTTCCATGTGTGATGCATGTACACTTCATATCACTCAGAATTGTTTTATAGAACAAAATAAACAAAACAAAACTTACAAATAACAACAATAATACAAGACAAACAAGCAAACCAGTACCCCCACTCGACCGCCAGTCAAACAAAACCCACTCAGAAGTCGTTTACTAAATCAACTAAATATCCAACTTAGTCCTAGGTTATCAATAGTCAGAACATGTTGAAAAATGTCCATCAGCTTTTCCCAAAGCCCAACATGACATCCACAAACCACAGATATTTAGTTTACTGTCACAGAAACAAGAAGAAACCAAATATTCACATTTAAAAAGGCAGAATCAGAGAATTCTGACTGTTTTGACGACGTACCAAATGTCAAAATAGTTGCCGTTCAATTCAATTGCAGCAGAAAAGTTCATAATTGCCATCCTGTGAGAGCTACTTGAACTAGAAGCTCAAATAATGACATCTCTTTGCCCGACTGTCCTCGCTGATTGTAAGACAGACATGACGGCATTAAGCCTTCTGACTGTGGTGGGAAACTCAAGACGACGAATGCCATTGTTACGTGACTCCGAGCGCTTACACCCTTCCGTCAGTTTCCTAAATAGAGTAACATTTTAAAAGGAAACCACAACATTTCTGTTTGCCCTACGGGCGCTTCCCAATGAGGACGAAGAGCAGCCTTCGCTCCTGACAGCTCCACTGAAGGTCTGGCTGCCACTTCCAAGAGCCAAAGCATTTTTCTCTCCCTCAAGGCATTTTCCTCGTTTCTCCTCAAGGTAATTCGACAGATGTGTGGTCACATACTTGCACTATCCTCCGCCTCTTTAGATGCAGAGAATTAAGGGATTAGGGCTGAGCAGCAGGATCCATAGGAAGGGATCTTCACCGGGGTCTTTCCCCGCTTTGATTAGATTGTCAAGCTTTTGTTTAATTATTTATACAAAGAGAGATCAGCTTTGATCACGACTAACCTCACTAATGGTGCAGCACCAGATTTTCAAGATGAAAGGGGAAAAATGAAAAACCTGGCAGCTGATCTGAAGGTAGAGTGTTTTTCTTCTCCGTTCCACTTTTTCTTTTTCGGATTATGAAAACAAACACGATGACCGAGGTGTTGACAGCGGTTACGCACAGGTGAAGGGTGTGCCTCTGACAAAGAGAGCCGACAGAGTGCGTGTCGGTGCGTTACGAAGAAGTGTAAAGAGCCGCCGCAGTGGCAGCGCAACAGGCAATTATGTGTCACACACGACATCCCTTGTGCGTCTGTGTATATAATTACACCGAGGAAAATGACATTCCTCTCCAAACAAAGCAGCACCAACAACTACTGCTGCAGAAGTGCACATGGTTTTCATACCAGACGGGCGGAGTGAGACGAGATACTGCAAATACATTTATTCTCCTAATGATGTTTATCCTTTTAACCACCGTTTAATCAAAGCAGGGCGCTCGCACGACTTTGTCTGACAGCCTACTTCAAAGACAGCATCGCTCAGGACAGGTGGCTAATTCGTCTGAAACAATAATCCCGTCTCTTTCTAATTAAGACGACGATGACACGCAAAATGTCCCCGCAGAGAACGAGGCAGAACGACGACTCGTGTGAAGGCTCCGGCTCGCATACCAGCTACTAGCCACAAAACAACAACAAAAAAAAGGAGTTCTTGGCCTCAAACAGAGAAAAGCGCTGATAAATTTCACACAAGGCTGTTTGAGAAAACAGAGAAACGTTGGAGTAATATTCCACCAGGATCTCTTTACAGTTCGCTGTATATTTATCTACAGAAACCATGTGAGGCATTCTCAAAATACCACACATTCTATTATAGAGCCCATTTTAGCCACATGTATAATGCAAAATGAACTCCAAAGTCATATAGAGTTCTTCATATCGTGACTATATGGAAGGTCAACCTACACAGGACTGATTTGAATGATGGGAAATGATATGTGTCTTGGTTTGTGGACAAGATGTTTGTGGACGTCGTCTTTGGCTTTGGGAAACACCCATCAACATTTTTCACTGGTTTCTGACATTTTATTGTCCAAACAACTCATCGATTAATTCAAAATAATTAACAATGAGCGTAATCGTTGGTCACAGCCCTTTTTTAAGAGTAGAGTCTGATAAGTGACACAGCAAGAAGTCAGAGAAACAAACTTGGCCTCCTTGATTGCATCACAATTTCCCAAATTCTGCTGTATTTTTTATTTTCCTGCATTTTTAAAAATGCAGCTTTTATAAAAAGGCATTGAAAATATATAAACTTCTGCATAATGTCCACAATGAAGCTGCAATATTAGTTGATGAATTGATAAGTCAATTGAAAGCTCAACTATTATATCGACTAATCCTCTTCAGCCATTTTTTAAATGTTTGAACATTTTCTTTGTCATTTATGACAGTAAATGAAGAGTATTTGGGTTTTTGACAGTTGGTTGGACAAAAAAGCAATTATAATATGTCGCTTTGGGCTCTGGGGAGATGTAATGTTGCACTTTGCATTTTATGGTAAAGCTATGAATTAATTAATCATGAAGGTAACTGTTCGGTCGTTAGTTGCAGCTCTAGTCCCAGCTGATAGAGGCCCTGACTGTAAGTATTTCCTGGAGGTTTTAACACACACTTATCTAATTTGCAACCAGAATTTGGACTTCATCTGCTCTGAACTTCACCTCTGCCCATGCGTCACCTCCACTGCACGTTTGAAACCAGACCAGCCTAGGGGGGGCCGAGAGAGAGGCACTGAAAGGCAAATAACATTGTTTCAATGAAATATGAAGCCCTGTCGTATCCTAACCTCGGGGCTGAGTTAGTGGAGAAAATGAAGACTGACAGCACTGATGCGAGGGTGGGCCCACAGATAAAGGGACACCCAGAGTACGAACAGTGGCAGCCTCCTCCTCCATCAGTCAACGCTCTGAACGTCTCGGAGCTCGAGCCCGGGCTCCTCTCAGCGGCAGGAGGAGAGGGGGACATTTTTCAAATACCTGAAGGATATTTACACACCTGCTCAGTGTGAGGTAGAGCTGCACAGGGGAGCAGGAGCACAGCTCTGTTTCAGCCCACTAAAGAGACAATACAGTTTCAATCTGAGTGATGGACTGATTGACACGATCCCAACCTGACTACAAAAACAAAACCGTGTCAACATTTGCACACTCGTATCCATAGATTTAACCCCCTGTGGTGATGCACAGGGAGGGCGAGACTGTACCTTTATAATACAACAAGCAAGTTCAGGTCCAGGATGATCAGTCTCAGTCCAAATTAAAGGGATATTCCGGTGTAAATTTAATCCATGGTCTAACACACCTTGACACCGAGTAAGACTCCCCCTCGAGAGGTCAAGTTAGCTGACCGCTAGCTTAGCTAGTTTTAGCAACCTCAGAAAAGACCGCACGAAAACAATACACGATTATTATACATGATTATTACTCCATTACTTCCGTTCTTTTCCCTGTCAGCTCTCGATAATAAGAACTGAGCATTCCATGGAGTAATAATCAGACATTTTCATCCTTCAGCTACAGAAATCTACTGCACTCGGTAATCGACTCGTCAGGGCTTCCCCACACAGGCAGGCTGCTGGAGGAGAGGGTGAGTTGTGCTGTGTTTTTAATACAAATCCAGCAAAGCTAGCAGATGTTTGATGCTTCGTACTGTGTGCTGGGACTGTACATGTACTGTTGCTGAAGTTTGCTGCTGTTCTCACCATTAATTGTGGCTTTTTGATGGCGGTTTCTAGTTGGAGACATAAGCTGCAGTGTATTGTTATCGTGCGGTCTTTTCTGAGGTTGCTAAAACTAGCTAAGCTAGCGGTCAGCTAACTTGACCTCTCGAGGGGGAGTCTTACTCGGTGTCAAGCTGTGTTAGACCATGGATTAAACTTACACCGGAATATCCCTTTAAGGTTCTCTGACTTGGTGGGGAACTTCGTTATTGTTGTAAAACAATGTAGACGGCATTTGGAGCATTGCTGTTGATGGTAGGCTTGAGTGGGAAGGGGGGGTCGACCCCAAGGGCAGGAACCTGCAGTGTAATCAAGGCTTTTGCCAAATTACAGGCCAAAGACACTACTAAGCAGAGTTCAATCTAGGGCTGAGGGAGAGGTCACTCATTATACTAATATTCTTGAGTCACGGAGCAAATTCCGATGTACAACGTCAACACTCGACAGCAGCGGGAGGCCCGTTCTTGGTTTACAGCTTCACAAAAGCTTTCAGCAGGGGAAATAATAATAGCATTACAGTCGGCTAAATGCATTTCTGAGATGCGTAGCGAAAGAGGAATGCAGAGTGGGTACGAGCGGGATGTGGTGGTTCTTCTGGTATTTTGAAGAACAGAAGCAGATCAGAAGAAAAAGCAGAGTGGATGTGTGTGTTTGTAAACAAGAACATTCGTGTTTGTATAACATGCCAACAGAACATCGATTATTCTTTATAGGAGCAGCAGACGTGGTGCCGACACTGAGACCAGTCCCCGGCACTTTTATTTCAAAAGGAAATTGGTACTTAAAAAATAAACTTTATGAAAGGCAAGAAACATCTGCGCTGTTTACTGCGATTCTTGAAGCAATTACACGAGCCATGTGTTTAATATTTCGGCTTCATTGAGTAAATTAGCGGCGGTTAATCATTCATTTTACAGAGTCGCCAGTTTATCACAAAGCAGGCCTGTATTATCCCGCAGTACCTGCAACCTCTGGGAAGCTTATAATGTTCAATATCTGTTGACGATGTGTAGAAGGGGTGTTAATCAGTGAGTGACATTTAATAACATGTTGTTGGGTCGAGTTCAGCGGACTTGCGCTGTGAGTCGGCCTAAATGTGGTGAGCAGGAAGTCACGTAGAAAACAAACCCATGCGTACAGAAATAGCCGTGCGTGGCCTGGTTTGACGTCTGTTTCGAGGATAACTGACCTGGTTGATTGAATTGGCGGTGCAGGAGGCGAGGCCTGTTCCCAGACACGAGACGAAGAACATGACGGGGTCGAATGGAACTGGAGCCATGGCGAAACCAGCTGCTGCAGTCGTCACCACCAACGCTGAAGACACCGAGTGAGAACAACAGAACAAATCAAAACATGTATTTAAAAGTGTCACAGAAACAAATTAAGATGTGATGCTTTTGTTGAAGTGGAAGCCTGATTCAGTGTAAATATACTGTAAGGAGAAGGAGAGCTAACAGCACATTATAGTCTCTTGTGAGACACAATGTGCTTCTTTTTTCCCAATAATAACCATCCTGAGATTATAGTTGACAGCATGTTTTTGTCAAACAATCAGTGCTATGAAGTTGTGAAGTATGTGTAACTCAACTGAATAAATAACACTTCATGTAACCGACCACTCAGTTTACTTATCCACTGTTGATCATCTGTATGTTCAGTCAGTTTGGAGCTAAACACACTCTTTAAATGTCACACTACTGACTCCCATACCTCCTAAGCTCTGCTGGAAGTAGCACATTAAGCCATTTATTGCTAAAACAATATATGATTGGAAACATGAGAGAAGTGAATGATGCTGTAGGTCTCATCTCCTGTGAAAATGGACCGCTGTGCTGTGTAATTCTGTTAATACTGGTTGCTGGACGAGTCTGCACAGTCACATCAAACTGGAGTTTTACTTATGAGTTCATCCTCTGATAACTACATTTAGACTGCCAAGCACTGGCAGACACAGAAAGTGTGATTTCAGCTTACATTTCAATCACTGATACCTAAAAACAACAGTCCCATAGACTCACTAACTGAATGAACAACATGAATGATGGACACTTTGTGCTGCACAATTATGAAATCTTGCCTGCTTGCGTAGCTCTTATCTGTATACGGTAACTTTTGTATATGTAGTTGTCATTCATCTTCCTTGTTTACCAAGTTTTGCCATGGTTTCAGACTAAGAGATATACATCTGCATGTGTCATCTTCCATCTGTTAATTCATATCATGTGACAAAATCAAGATGTACTGTCTACTCTACCTGTGAGCTTGATTTTGGCGAGCCTGGCGTAGACGTCCGGCAGCTCCTCCATATCAACCTTCACCTGCTTCCACTGTTTTTCTAGACGTTCCTGTCTCGCCAAATCTGTCTCCACATTAATGTGGGGCGGCTCAGCCGGGGTCAAACCCGCACTGGACACAGAATCTTTCTGTACTGCTGCATCTTCTGTCATGGGCTTCAAGGTGGATGTTTCAGGCTGTGTGTTACTGGTGTCATCCTGTGACACAGTTTGTGCAACCAAAGGATCAATGGCTGATATTCTCTGCACTTGTCTTTCAACGCTGTCATCGCTCTCATCCACTATGGTCAGGACCGGGGCCTGTTTCGGGATGGCTCGTTGGTGAAGCTCGCTGTTGTTCTTTGTGACATACTGAAAGGAAAACAAGGGTTTTCAATATTTTAAAAAATCTGTTCACCTTTAAGGTAAAGTAAAGACGCCAAAATGAAAAACAGTGACTGAAGGGATACCTGGCGCTTCAGGAAGCTGAGATGCTGGTACGTCAGCCAGTTCGATGGATCTCTTCTGTGCAGCTGGAGAAGGCTGCGGGCCGTCTGGCTACATCGAGGAACATTTTGAACTAATTTCTGCTTCACGCTTGCACCGACCAAACCTGCGAGACACGGTGAACACATTGGTTAGTCATTAAAATAAATAGCACTGTTTTCTTTTAATTTGATGGAAGCAATATACCAAAACCACACATTATTATAGCAAAGACAAAGCAACAGAACATGGGCATGCAAAGACAAAACACAAACATAATATTATGCATAAAACTGAAGGATGACCAAACAAGTTACTAAAGTTATTTCCACTGAATCATGAATATCATGATAACAACAAACACTGCTGTGAGCCCAGTTGGAGCACGATGCAGTGTCATTACATCTGAACTCTTCCTGTTGGCTCACCAAGTGAGTTTGATGTGATGTGAGACGTAAACTTACAGCTAAGACATACAGTATATATACACTCACATAACCTGTAATAGGTGCATTTAGCTAAAACAAATGCAGAGTCATACTACTGCAGTAGATCCTATTTTTAAGAGGACTGTCCAGCTTTTGTTGAGACAGTTTAAGAAGGTACACACCTTATTTACATCCACAAGTATAGACTAAAATATCAGAAAAACCCCTATTATAACACATGTCTGACCAGTGTTATGACATGTTATTGGTACCGGTCGTTCATGTAAGGTGAACACTCAGCTACATAACCCACAGCAACACTGCCTTTTTCACGCTGTTTGACCACACATTACCACAATAAAACAGCGTAAACCTTGTCGCTACAAAGCCCGGCAGTTAATCGCTAATTCTGGTCTGTGATGATGTGGTTGACTTCCATCTAAGGTCACGGTTAGCTCCTTGCAAAACAACTCGGGTGGCTATATGCTAAGCTAGCTAGCCAGCTTCCGCCTTAGCTTCGAGGGGCTGTTTCAAGCGGACGCGAATTAGAAACGACTTTAAAATGCGTCGACGTGTAAAAGGAGACATCGCAGGTCGTCTTGTCTTACCTGACAGTCTGCTACATGGCGTCTTATACATGTTCTCGAATCATAAAAGCCGGCTCCCGTCTCGTCCTCTTCACATGCTGCGAGTCGCCATTTTGACCTCGTTAGGTAAAAGAGAAGCACTTCCGGGTGGCGATACGTCACGCGCAGAGTCGAGACGCGTCCGTGCTGCAGATAATAACACAAAATAAAATAAAATAAATATATAAATAATAATAATCATGTAAACTAATGTGTGTTTCTAATTTAAAACAGACAAAATATTTTTTTTAATTTTTTTTATTTATGTATTTATTTTCAAAATAAAATTCTGTGGGGAAATATTCAACATTTCAATGGCTTTTAATGTTAGTTATGTTAGTTTATCAAACCAATAGTTTATCAATAGCCAAAATGCACACTAGATTCTTATGCATCCTGTCTGATAGTCTTATTATAAGAAGGTGACAGACTAAATAATAGTCCCAATTGTTAAACATATAACATTTGTTGTGTGAAATAGTGTATCTGCTCTTTTCGCGGCTGCATTAATAATTTCTCATGAATGTGACCCACTGAAACAGCAAAAAAAACCCTTCCTTTTCCTCAATCCAAGAGTGCTGCATGTTATTCTAATGATTTGATTATATAGTAACAAGAGGAAGCGAATGTCTTTTCCAGTAAAGCTCCTTTTAAATGATTTTTTACCACATGGGGAACTTTTTTTTTTTTTACAAACACCAGTTGGAGTTTTATTCTGTCAGAAGTCGGGCTGCCAGAGGACCTCTGCCGCCGACCAATAAATCTGAGCTGAAGATGGGATTCATTTAATTCGAAATTGCCGTCTAATTCAATGTCTGGCCTTTTGCCTCCTGCCCTTGCGCGTCCTCTGACCAGCCCAGCTGTTTGGCCGGTTATTTATGTGTACGATCATCTTGTTGGCCCCGGCCGCCAGGGCCAACAAGATGGAAACCTTCTGATTAATACCCGCTCCGCTGCTTTCACTCCGCAGCCTTTTGCTTTATTGAAACAAGGATAATAAAACGGTATGATTGTCTGCTTCGCCGCGGTGTCTCATTTCCTCGTACGCTAACATTTGACTGAGCCAGGAGGGCGATTATTACGCCCGTCTGATTGTAGAGATCATTTTCAATATATATAAATAAGCAACCCATCTTGTTTATTTCCTAATTAAAATCAGGTAATCCAATTGTGCCAGGTCCGTTCAGCTTTTTAATATCAACAGAATCGGATGTTTTACGAATGCGCGTGATGCAAATATCCCCTTTTACAATCACAGGTGTTGTCAAATCCGACCCGAGCGTCCAATTCTCCTGATTCATCTCGCTCATTCCGGTCCACCGCCGGCTCCTCCTTCCACCCCCTGCTAAGATTACACGGTGTAATCTTCACGCACCATCAAGATGCAGCGGCTGATGAATGCCAGCAATACACACAAGGCCATCCGGATCCGGCCCGAGAGCACCTTTATTACAGGAGATAACCGTTATGTGCTGTTCTACAAGATTTCATTCCGCAATGACCCGGTCAACCTCTTTGGGGTCTGGTTGTAATGCCGGAGTGCTGAAAAGGAGTTTTATTGCCTGGTTTTGCACTGTATTATTTCATTTTCGGGCACCGCTGCCGCTACTGTTATTATTTATTTCCAGGGTTCTGTTACTGGAGCTTCGATGTTCAGCCGCTTGCTTCATTTTTTGCTCCTCTGGGGCTGCAGAAATTTTTTTCCTGAGGGTAGGATCAAACCTGCCAAGTTTATGGCCGTGCAGGGCGCCGTGTCAAACCATAATCTTTTGTATAGCAATCTGTAGGCGACCACTACAGATGACTGACACGCTTAACAGAACGTCGGGGCCTCACGTTAACAGACAGGCTCATTCACGGGTACGAAGCAGCCGCCCCCCTCCTCCTCCTCCTCCTCTGGAATGGAATGGAATAATATTTGTTTATTGCATCAAGGACTAGTTTATCCCCTGCCAATGTGTCTGAGTTGTGTAATAGCTCAGGGGAATCAATTCCAAGGAACCAGCCATCCTTTTCCTGCAGCCTGACCAGCCGTCTGGCAGCTCGGACTCACGCACTTCTCCTGTGCAATGTGGTGTGTTTTTACTCCTGTGTTTATTAATTTGAAGTTCGTAATTGAAGGTTTGTGATGAAAGACCATCAGAGATATATTAGCCGTGTTTGCATCCAAATGTATCTCCGATTTTTTGAAAGAAAATCTGCAAAAGAAGACACAAATAAATGCTCGTCTCCACCGGCTTTAGTCTAACGATCATTTGGAGTTGGTTCATTGAGATCTCCGGTTTCTCCAGATGGAAAAACTATTGCAGAAGATGAGGGCACAACAAGATGAAGCAACTGAAAGAGTGTCAAACGAACCTGAAACCCAAAACCATGACCTCTATCTTTCGTGCCTGACTCTAACTGGATCTTTAACTTGTGTTTCTGAAGTAAACTGTGTCGAGGCCGTCCAAATATAAATTGGTTCCCTATAAGTCTCGCTTTCGATCTGCTGTTCAGTCTCCCACCGGGCTGCGAAAAATTTCCCATAAGGAATGAATGGGACGGGGTCAAAAAAGTCGCAAAATCATCGACGTTTTTCAAACATCTCCTGCTCTGGCATACTTTGACCTAGAGACACCATTCAAACTTTAAAATGTAGGCACAAGTCTTATCTATTTGAGTTGTATTTGAACTTTCTTTCTACGATGTTTAGTTTTTGAACGGTGACCCTTAATTGATCGTGAGCGATTTAAAAAAAAATCAGAAAAATTCAGGATTTTCAATGTGTGTGTATTGCGGAATGTTCGCGCAGCACCAACTGGCAGAGTGGGGGAGCCTGAAAAAAACTCTCCGAAAATGTTTCTTTAGATGACGATCCTAGCCACAGATTTCACACTACAATAGTGATATTTTCCAAGAACGTAGCCACAGTTGTCTTCTTTCTCACGATGTGTCCACTTTATCGGGAGTGTGTACGGTTTTTGAATTATCTGCGTCTAACCGACACAAACTCCAACAACTGCCCCCATAAAAAACGAAGGATGACTCACATGGAAGGTGGAAGCACATCTGCCATCACGCAACCAAAACAGGAAGAGGCATCGTTTTCCCCGGTAACTTCTTCTCAGGTAAGGTGGAACAACAACAACAAGGTGAAACAAGAGTGAACAGACAGGCTGTCACTCAGTGGAGAGTGCCGGTGTTGTGTTGCAGTCTGTTCCCTCGCTGATGCGTGTTTCCCCCCGACCACCAGGACTTCAAGTTGTGTCGCTTATGGTCTTAGCGGTAGCCATGTTGCTAACGCTGTCTTTACGACAGTGGAAACAGGGAAACTCTCGGATGGGGAGAGTTGACTGTTTCCGCGTTAATCAAAGAATAAAACATAATACATCTGCACGATAAAGAATCAACACAGACACATCCTGCAGGATTTATCACAAATATACCGTTAGCATCTAGCATTGACTGTTAAAACCAGCGGAGAACACGATGGAAACACGACATTTCTGTGCGAGGTTACATCAGACCAGCGATGAGGATCATTTTAATCTGTTTCCTCTCGTCCCTCAGAGTGGAAACAGCTGATCAGAGTTCAAAGTTCACGACATCAGAACTTGTTTGGAAAAAGTAATTAATCATTTTTACGTATGTTTGTCTCAGTTTTCTGTTCCCATGACCCTTTTCTAACGGAATACTTCAAAATGCAGCGTAAACACACTCACTGACGCCTTCTTATCCCTGATTCTGTGCGTCACTCTCCTGAAGTCAGGAAGCTCCACTTGTCGGGATAATTTGCAAGCTGCACACCAGCGAGTAGAGACAAAGCCAACCTTTGCTTTTAATGCCTGCTGTCCATAAGGTGGACCAGAAGACAGGACCTGAAGAACAGATGGACTAAAAGGAGTGGAATGGCTCCGAGACAATAGGAGGAGTTTTGTGGGGTCTATTCAGACCCTGAGGGGTCCCTTTGAGAGGATCTCTACAGTTGTTTCTGGGCTCCGGTGGTGGTCTCAGCCTTTTATCACGCTGCTTTCACTGCATCTTTAACAAAAAAAAAAAATGAAATGGCTGTAAACTTCCTCTCCAGAGAGAAACAAAGACACAAAAAGGAGTCGGGGCTCGTATTGTGAGAGGGCGACGACGTAAAGCCGGCTGACGTCAAGCGAGTGTGGATGAGGTTGGGATTTTTGAAAACAATAGCCGACTTAACTTAAAGTAAAAAAAAGTGAATATAAGAATATGTATTTGTAACATAATTAAGCCTGTGATAATAACAATAAAAAACAAGGTTTGTCTCTTGACATTAATATATCAAGTTGTGAATTAGTCTACATTTGTTCAAAACACAAGTCATTTTGATTTTTTCCCTAACAAGCTGTATGTAAGTGGCTCAACACATTTTCTTATGCAGATCCACACAACACACTATTTGCTTGTTGTATTTACTCTGCTCCAACTACGCCCCGCCCCGTGTGGTGCATTCTGGGTACTTCTGGGTATTATGCCTTATTATAACCTTTCCTCTGGTGCAACTCTCACACAATTTGCTGAGTGTGCTTATGGTTTCCAGAGAATTCACCCTCTTAATTTTGTTGTTGTCATTTTTTTCTAGCACCATGAGGCAAAAATGTCATGTAATGTTTATATTGGACAGATTGACCAACACAGTAGATCACATACTTGATTTAAGTGGCTCACCGTGACAAAAATATAATGTGTTTTATCTACTGAGAAAAAGTAAAACAACTTTTTGCATCATTTTATCATGTAGATCAAACAAGAGTTGTCTTTGTATTTACAACATTAATCTTGCAGGTCATGTTAACTTACTTTTGCCAGTAAATACAACTTAACACAACCAAGTTTACTTTGTTTGCAAAAGTAAGTTGACTTTACTTGCAAAATTAATGTTGTACAAACAAAGACTGCTCTTGTTTGATCTACGGATGCAAAAAATTGCCTTACTTTTTTTAAGTAGATCAAGCCCTGTATTTTTATCAGTGTAGGCTGGGAATATCTCTTATAAATGAGCTTGAGAACATTTACTTAAGATTTTTTAAAAAATGGAGTGAAGACAGGAGTTTTGTCCTCACAAAAATAACTAACGATCACTTAAAAGACTTTGTTACGGTCTCAACAACAGCATATTTTACTTTCAAAGAGGGCGAAGACAAATAATTCCAAACATCGGTGAAGATTGATGGTCTGTCGTGGCGTTAGGATCTCTGGTGTGGCGAGAGGAAAGCAGGTCTCTTTAGCAATTTCAAGGGGTCCAGGAATTTAACTCAGTTTTTCTATTTAAAAACCCAGCTTCTTGGCACTTAGTGGTGAAAAGGTGACATGTTGAATCAATTGAAAGGTACTTTGGGGCCCCAGGTTGTGTAAGCAAAGTGCTGAAGGGTCATTAATAGCATTAATAAGAAAGGCCCTGTTACCCCATGAACACAGTCTGCTGCCCACATATGGCCCTCGCAAAAATGGCCAAATCATTTTTTACTCTAGTTTTACATGTCTCGCACCGGGGGGAACGCACTAAGCGCCCGTAATGAGACGCCCCCCCTCCGAGGAAGCCCCCAATAAATGGCGCAGTCGAGTACACGGAGGCCTCCCAGACCTGTCATCGCCCCGGTTCATCTGCTCTGATTTACAGGCGCTGTCTCGGAGGCCTCAGTGCCATCGCTAATCCCACAGGGACGACCATCTGAATGGCGGCGGAGTCAGACCTCAACACAACAAGAGGCAGACAGCGCCGCATAACTCCGAGCAGAAACAGATGCAGAGACGCTCCCCTGTTTATAATTGATTTTCAAGGGGCAGCATCTTGTTGTCATAGTTGGTCTAACGAGGGCCTGACTGGCGCCCTGGTGCTCGTCAACCACAGGGCCGCCGCCCGATGGCACCACGCCGGAGCGCTGACATCACCCTGTGGAATTTCCATGCGGGACAGACTTTTAAAACCCAACACGACTTTGTTTTTAAGAGGTATTCTGAGTCAGCGAAGCATCCGAAGCCTCCAGAGGAAGAGCCGTTGTCCTCCCACAGCTGCCGGTTCGAGCCGGACAACAGGTATCTCCAGACCCCTCCGGCCGCCAATGTTTATGTCTGAGATCACGGGTGTCTTTGTGGGCCTCCGAGGCTAAGCCTCTAATTGGCCATGGCTCATCAATCACAGGGAGCGAGCCCTTTCACCCAAAGTCTCATCCAAACAGCTCAGAGGAATGGGAGCCGTGGAATGGACTCCCAACGGCCTAAAAGTAGTTTCGGGAGGGGCGAGCGGTTTGTGAGAAAACCACACTTATTCCAAGTCCTGTCCTCCGTCTTTCCCGACACGCCGAGACGACTTCCCCTCCACGTTAAGCGGAGAAAATAAATAACACACGTGTCAGCCCGGTTTATGAACGTGGCGCGCTTTTTTTTTAATAAAGCACGAGACGCTCAGACGGGCGCACACGCTGCGCTGACAGAACGCTGATCGAGAGCGAATCTCATTACATCCGTTTTAACGTTAGCGTAAAGAAAACAGACAAACATCTGGCTTCACTTTGTCTCTTAGCTTCGACCTCACGGTGAGAACGAGAGCGTCGCTTCTCGTTCTTTACTGTCTCGGTTTGGGGGTGGCAGCGCCTGGCACGTAAGGCGGCGAGCAATTTCATTTGGCGTCGGACAAGGTGACACTCGGTGCACTTTGTCTAAGACCATAATCCAGAAGCGACGCTCCAGACGGGGTCGGGAGGGTCACGGCAGCTCCTCAGCCGTTTGTGCAGCCGCTGTTTGGTTTGGCTGAACTCTGGAGGTCCAGGTTTTGGCCGCAGCGTACCGCCGAGCCCACAAATTTGTCAAGAGGAGTTAGGGAAAGCACATGCGGTTTTTGGGGTCAGAGCAGAGTCTCCACATTTCTTCACATCCAGAGACGGCATGCGCAACACTCGATATGCTTTTCCCATTAGTCTGTGTGTGTGTTATTTATTTATTTATTCCCTTCATTCAATAGTTTTGAATTTTTCTCACACGTCGGGTCGCCTGTCGGTGGGAAACTTTGGCCGACGGAGGTCACGGAGGTTTCGACGAGGAACAAATCAAGCAGAAGTGGGTTACTGTGCTTCCATCGCAAACACAAACACACGCACTCAACCTCCCCGGAGCCGGTCCATGTCCAATCCTCCTCAGTAACCGAGAGTAATCAGCTGTGTCATCCTCGTCATAAATCTCCCCAGCACGCCGGTGGCTCGCAGCCCAGATGGGGAATAGGCCTTGTTCAGTCGCACTTGCCTCCGTGTCATAAATCCACGGCCGTCCTCGCAGGATCGGTTTCCTGCTTTGTGCGCGTCCTCCCGACAGAGGAGTACACGGGGGAGGCGAGGATATTGCGAGACCGCAGTCTCCTGAAGGAGTCAATTTGTAAAATGGACTGTCTCTTCCTCCCCGCTGAAATAATGTCGGGTTCGGAGGCAGTTTTTTTTTTAAACCGGCGGTTGCAGATTCGCTGCCTGTAGCTGGAAGGTTTGTGAATGAATGAATGGGAAAAACACGGACGCGGACATTTTTCCAAATTAATAGTCTTCAGAAATGCTTTTAATTCGAGTTATGATCGTCTCCTCTGAGCCCCTGAGCCCTTCTGCTAAACCGAACCGCAGACATATGGTGAATCTGCACGGATACAAAAACAGACAATACCTCTGAAATGTCATTTGTATTGAAGAGACGTCCCCACGCTGACATTTATTGGTATGAGTGGGGAATCAATTCAGAATGACCTAATCATAACAGTAATCTAATCCCAGCTGCGTTCACTGTAAATCCAGTTTACATTCCGGGGATTTGAGGTCGACTTTCATCACAAAAACAAAACACAACCGGCTGTTAAACGTACGAGAAACAAAGCAAAGATGATCCTGTTCTGAAAGCATTTTTCAAATATTCCACCGTGTGTGGTCGGAAAGATCTGATTCTTCATCGAGTGTTCATCCTCCGTCCGACTTTCTCCTTTTAGATCCACCAGACGGTACAAATTGGCTTGAGCCTACAATATATTTAACTTTTTATACCCCTGTCACACTCTCTCCGTAATGACTGTGAACCGTCGCCTTTTTTTTTCTCTGAGAAAATGTTCTATTCTCAGTGGAAAAGCCAGTTTTACAGGCCGTGCGATGGCCTCGAGGCCGGCGGAGGACCTTCCCGACTGCAGGTCAGCGTGCATGGCTGCTCGGATGACAGAGTCTTGGCAGCTGCGGTCCAAAGGGTCTTGCGAGGGCGGAGGAATATGGAAAACATTCCTGGACGCCGCTCTTATCTGCGAGGGACAAAGCTGTTCCACATTTTACCATAACAGTCCGGGCTGCTTGTACCGCGGCGGTGGTCCGCTCGTCACTTCCCTCACCCCCCACGCAGAGAGCGACGATCTGACGCGATAAGATTAAACTCTCCAATTACAGCCGCCGTAATCCAGTTCACGATGATAATAGCATTATTTAAATTATGACTATCACCTCGTTAGATGCATCAGAATGAGGTTTTATTCAGACGGTCGATTCTGCTCGACTGAATCTGCAGAAAAGTACGTTTCTGCAAAAGTTCAAAATGATCGTTTCGTTTCTATTTGGTGCAACTTTACTTTTATTTTGGTTGAATGCTGATGCTCTGGTTAGGTTTAAGAACAGAAAACACATGTAAAGGTGAGGAAAGAATCATGGTTTGGTCGCCTAACCACGGATAGAGACGGTCTGACTTCCTGTGTTGCCACAAAAACGGATAAAAATGTCTCCAGATGTCCATTTTTAACCATTTTTGACTTCACTGAAGCAGCTGGAAATGTCCCTAAGTTCAAACTAATCGTTTCGTTTCTATTTGTTGAAACTTTACTTTTATTTTGGTTGAATGTTTACGCTCTGGTTAGGTTTAAGAACAGAAAACACACGTAAAGGTGAGGAAAGAATCATGGTTTTGTCGCCTAACCACAGATATCGATGGTCTCACTTCCTGTGTCGCCACAAAAACGGATAAAAATGTCTCCAGATGTCCATTTTTAACCATTTTTGACTTCACTGAAGCAGCTGGAAATGTCCCTAAGTTCAAACTAATCGTTTCGTTTCTATTTGTTGCAACTCTACTTTTATTTTGGTTGAATGCTGAAGCTCTGGTCAGGTTTAAGAACAGAAAACACATGTAAAGGTGAGGAAAGAGTCGTGGTTTGGTCGCTTAACCACAGGATAGAGACGGTCTGACTTACTGTGAAAAAAAAGCTGGTTTTGTCGCCACAAATTTGGCTGGAAATGTCTCCAGGTGTCCAAAACATTCAATGGTGTGACTCAAACTGCAGTCGGCCTTTTGTCAGTCTTGTCTGTTTGTAATAACGCCACCATCATCCCCCTCCACCAAGAAACGAGTCTGAAAATGTCAGTCGATCGTATATTTCTTCTTGAACCGTTTTAAATAAATTAACACTTTCAAAAATAAACATTAAAGAATAAAGACAGAAAGATAAAAATATGACCGAGACGCCTGCTCCATAACTGTAATCCCCCTCCCTCCCTCCCTCCCTTTTTTCGGAAAGTGCCAGAATGACAAAGTGCGCGAGAAAACGGCGGTGACAGAAAACGAGGGAATCCTATCAGTGCATGAATTTAATTACCACTCGATGGCTCCGCATAATGAGGAAAAGGTGGACGGCGTTAGAGACTTGCATAATTCATTTTGCTTTTCTCATTTAAAAGCCGCTCCGGCGCTCTGTATTTCCCGCCCGGCGGTGCCACATTCCTCTGATCTATGATCAATAATTTCTTTTCAACCGAAAACATTTGCATAGCGGGGGGAAATTATCCTGAGAGGAGAAGTCGCAGAGCAGTACAGGTGGTCGAATCAGCCTTCGTGTTGTGCTCGCTGCCTCTCGCCTCCTAATTTTTCTTCTCCCGGCGGTAATAAATGGAGGCGCAGCGCCGCAGACACGTCTGGAACATCACTTACACCAGGTGCATTTACAGCGGCCCTGGGTGGGCAATAAACCAGACAGGGGGTCCATTTCGTAATTAGGGAGTGATGTCATCGCGGTGAACCGAGACAATGACCAACAGCAACACGTTTACGGAATCAATCAGCTGCGAGATGCGTAAAATAAATTAACTCAGGATTGAATTCGTAAAGATGATGATACGGAGGATTTCTGCAGCTTCGACGTCCCCACGGGAAGTCATTTCCAGTAAACATGAGCCGAGGATGTTACGAGACTCTGAACATGTGCTCGTCTTCTCCGGTTTACGAGCATCAGCGATTCCATTAACCAGCGTTACAACCACCTCCGCTCAGCTGTCCTTGACTGCTGAGACCAGCAATGCCCGTAAAAGTTCAGCTCGGACGTCGACCGGTCGCTGTTCGCTCGCCCTCTCTGACTGTCACAGAGAGGATTCATGATCCGCCACTTGAAAAGAAAGTTTGGGAAAGTTACAAGAAACTACAAGACGCCACTGTTGACTGTTGGCACCAGGATGATCATGTCGTGTCGTTCCCGGTGCGTGGGAGACGAGCTTCACATAGAAAAGCTTTTGTAAGTGGCGATGTGCCGATCTCTATCAGAAGTGGGGGAACCGAGCAATTATCTCTCATCCCTGAAGTCTTCTCTCTTGTAAAATCGAATCGTGGTGAGAAAGACTTCAGACACAGAACACATTTCTCACATTTCTCTCTGCTGCTCGTCCACAGATGTACGATGGACCCAAACATGCTGCACAGTCGGTCCAACGCTCAAAAAGTTTTCTAGCTTCCGTCTTTACTTCCTGCGTATGAAGCCTGCACAGCTGATTAACTTTACATTGTGATGACATCATCACTTTTCTAAGCAAGAGGAAAGTTTGACAAATATAAACTCTCACGGATCAGAAATTAATAATAAAGAGTCAGTCGATCTTGTTTGCAGCTCGAGGCGTCTGTCAAAAGTTTTATAGATGAGGCTCGTTTGGAAACTTTCTGTGTTTCTGAGGACTTTTGAGGCAAGAAATACGCCTGTAATCTGTCTTCTTTTTACCCTGACAATGGTTAGTTTTGAGTTAGTTTTACTCCAGAGGTGTCAAGGAGTGAGCAACGCAAAGTCCCGTCCCTCAAAAATCATCCAATGCCGTTTTTTCCATCCGACAGTACCAGCTCGTCTCGGCTTAGCGTGGCTCTACTTGGTTTGGTTTCAGACGCGTTGCGTTTCCATCTAGAATTAGTATCTCTTCAACGTGGGCGGGTCAACGGCTGCAGGCGTTCAGGCAAAACATGCTCGAAGACGACGAGAGAATTTCAGATTTCCTTCAACAATGTGAATCCGAGGACGAGAGGAGACACGCCAAGAGACGTAGGACTACTCAGGCAAGCAAACGGTCGCTAACGCTAGCTCGCTATCAAGCTCGTTCTGGATGCGTCTTCAGCGACAACACTCAGGAGCGTCTCCACCTCTGCCACGGTCCACGCCGTGTTCCTGCGCGTTGTTCCTTCCATGTAATCGCTATGTTGACTGAACGCAGATGCTAGTTTTTAAAGGTAGCGGGTGTCAGGCTCGTCATGAGTCGTCAAGTGGCGTCGCTCTCTGTCCAATCAGAGGCCGGCTGCCTGCTTACGTCACACAGAAGTATCAGCTCAGCTCGGTTGGAACTTATACGGAGGTGATACTAAAAAAGCACCACTTTAGCAGGTACCAGGTACCAGATTTCAGTAATGGGAACGCAAAAAAGGCGAGCTGAGGCGAGGCGAGCTGGTACTGTCGGTGGAAAAACGGCATAAGTAAGTTCTTTCGACTCATCCTGGTGTGCTGAGCCAAACATCTACGACCACAGCGGACCATAAACCGCAGCAGAATCATCCCACGCTCACAAACAATCTCAGACTACCACACAAGGTGACATCTGCTTCACACGACTCATCAATCTCATCTAAAAATATCTCTTAAACAGGGTTTTAAGTCTTTGACTGAATAACCAGTGTTGTTGTTGTTTTTCTTCTGCACAAATTTAGTTTTCACAGTCAGATTTTAGAGAACAATCTCTCCAGCATGTTGTAAAACTCATGAAATAAATCAGCAGCGAGCAGCGAACAGTGTTCACACATCAGCAGAAGCTTAAAATCACTTTATTGCGATGTCTTGGACCAATTAGCGCTTAAAAAAAACGTTTCCAATTTCCAAACGCCGCCGTGTGTAAGACGGTAACGCTGAAGCCGTGCAGCCGTCCGTCTCCCTGAAGGTCTTTGTCTTTCAAAAGACCTCTGTGTTCATTTACAGAAGCATTAAAGCTTTCACTGGGCCGAATTCCTGAGTTTTTACAATAAAGTACCGATCGCCCGGCGTTATGAGGTACGTGTCGCCACACTAAACATTTTACACGTGGCTTTCAGTGGCGTGTTTTTTTGTGTAAATGTTCATGTTTGTGCATCTGATGTGTGCACCAGAAGAGTGTGTGTGTGTGTGTGTGTGTGTGTGTGTGTGTGTTTGAAACCCGACCCGAGGGGCCTGTTGGATTCATGAAGGGCCTCTTTCATGTCCCCTTCCCCATCCGGTGTCCGGCTCGGATCGTCCTGCCCCGAATCAAGTGCTTCCTTATGCCAAATATTTACTCGGCTACTTAAGAATATTAAGTGTGGCGTGTTACGGTGTCAATCAAATCAATCAGACACTCTGTCATCTTGTTTTTCCTCGTCCCTTCACAAGTCTCCCCCACCTGACCAGTCAGAGACGTCAAGTCCATATGAAACCGCTTTAATACGTACGTACGCTACATCAGCCTCAGCGTAACGAATCGCACTGATTTATCCCGACTTGATTCTGTTTCTTTCGAGGACATCCGCGCCAGGTGGGATAGTCGTTATCCGTTAGGAAGACGAGCGAGGATGGATGGACATTCCAGGAATCCCCGGGATACTTTACAGGACTCGAGGAGCTTGTTGTGTGTCGTCTCGTGTGCTGCAAATATACGTCCGACCGCCGGCATTCCTGCAAAAACACACAGAAATAGATGCTGTGAATTAAAGTGAAGGGGGAGGACGGAGGATGTCTGCAATTCCAGATGCTGAGAGAGGAGGGGAAGACATTTCTCTGGGTTTTTCCCGAAGTTCAATATGTCAACGAGTCACAGGAAGAACATGGGACGGCTTACGCAACGCGCCGTGCCGTATGTTTTATCGTGCGTGTGCGTCTGTTTGTGTGTGTTCCCCCGACCTCGAGCCTGTGATTGGACACTTCTGCTGTCCAGATTCAGGTGTGCACACTTTGAAGGGGCCCGTAAATACTGTAGCACTAATTTGATTTAAACTAAAATGGAAAACACGTTTTGACCCCTGGATGAAAAACAGCTGTGCGCAAGATGCGGTAGCCAGGTTGGGAAGCCATCTTTTCAGTGTGTGTGTGTGTGTGTGTGTGTGTGTGCACATTGTCTCCAGCTGGATACCTTTTAGCACGACGCGGACACGTGTGATAAGTCTGCGGCTTCCGTTACTCTCAGCGCCGATCATCCACACTGAGCTCTAAAGGATGGCGGCGGGTCGGGAACACCTGCGCTTCACGCCGGCTGGCTGCGCCGACGTTAACCCATTTGTGCCCAGATTTTTTTCGGAGTTGTAAGGCAGATCATTTTATCAGTTGAGTCCCTCTGAATCATGTTATGTATTTATTTTTTCCATTTTGTACTTTGTTTTGAAGAAAATAGCATTTTTATGACTGGCAACAATTGTCACACAGCTTGTCACTCGGTCAAATGTCACCTAATAATAATATAGAAATAATAACAATGATATAGTAATAACAAAATATTAATATAGTCATAATGAATAATAACAAAAAGGTGGAGCGGGTAAAACAAAAGAAAATACGTAAAACTGTACATGGATACCGATGGATATTATCATTCCAGGAAGGTAGCTAATGATCGTGGTTCAAACCTTGGTTCCTCCTGTATAAAATTCAAAACAACAAACAATTTGAACAAAAAAATATTCATCCTAGGTAAAATGTTTGAGGGTAGGGTTACTCTAGAGACTTGAATGATTAAATAATTATAATATGTTTGCGGGGAAAATCATAAGAAATGTATGAAAATGACCTCTTTCCAGGAGGATTTGCAACCGCCATGTCTTCAGCCGGAAGGAGCAGGAAGCAGATGATGTCATGCAACAGGAAGCATTTGGAAACGATTTTTTATAAATCAAAACCTTTGTCTAAGTTGTCTACGAGCATATAAGTGGAAAAAGTTGCACGAGAACCTTTGAGATTTTTTATTGTGAGTCGAAAATGACAGTGATACACTTTGGCAAAACGGGTTAATGAAGGAAAACGGAGCTGTGATTTATAAACATCTGCGTGTGATATTGTGCCGCGATACATTTCGTAGCCTTGAACTGGATAAAGACAAGCTTGAACTTATCACGATGGAGTAAATGTTGATCAGGCCTCTTCTGACAGCCGTGTGGGGGGATCTCGCCGGCCTGTACGCGACCTCTCCGGGGAAGCATGACTCATATTTCTGTTAAGATGTGTTTTGACCTCGTCAGGAACGTCAGTCGACACACGAAGTATTTTATTCCCTCACGACAAGTGTTTCTAATTACACCCAGAACCGTCGGCTGCAGACGTACGAGAGCACGTTGATTTGTTTCCCCCCGAGGGTCGTGTTTTTTTCTTCGGGGATGGAAACAGAAGGTGATGCTTTTATTAACCTGTGTCATCATCGCTACATCTTTTCTTCCTCCTCGTTGCTTAAAAAGTAGTCGGTTCAGTTTGTGGCAGCTCCTCCGGACGTGAAGTGGTTCTTTTTTCCATAAACAAAGTGTTTACGGGCAGCTTTTTCAAGCCGAGAAGGAAAAAAAAAAACCAGAGGTCACGCGTGTCACGGCTTCGACAACAAAGCGGGACCAGATTACATGTGGTATCTCGGAGAAGGCGAGTGAAAGAAAACAGCTGCACATAATGGCACAGGGATCACATTATAATATCCTTCTTTGGACGTTCTGCACAAACTAACAGTTTGTTTAGGAGCAATAAGGGATGGAGAAAGTGGATGGATGGGGTTCAGCCGAGGGCGAGCTTGGTATCGTCGGAGGCTTTTTAATTAGGCGGTGCACTCTCTGACTGCAGCTGGAATTCGAGCCAGTTCCGGACACACTCCCATCATTAGGTGTCGGAGGAACCTCTGCCAGTGGTTTGGACGGCGTTCAAACGGAGGGCTGGAGAGGTTTGGACGAGGAAACAAGAGGGTTTGGGGGGAGGCAGTTATGTTAAAGTCAGGAATGAGAGAGTGACCGTCCCTCCCACGCTGGTACCTTCTGAGCACAAAGCATTATTGCCTTTAGGGAGGAAATCCAATTTAAAGTAAAATACTGACAAGGCTAGAGTGGCTTTTTGAAGCTTGGGCCTATTTTTCTTCTTTTAAAGTACATCATAATGGCTGGAGACTTATTTTCTAATACACAAAAGAAGAAGACGCAACTTTCTTCACAATGAAAGTGAGTTTTAAAGCCTTGAAAATGTGTTTTCTAGCTTGTTTTTTCCTTTAAAGCTGTTTTGTATGAACAAATCATCTCCTTGCTCATCGGAGATGTCACCAACCCTGAAGTTCCCCTCAACTTATGTCACTCGCAGCATGCAGCTGTTTCAACTCAACAACACAGATACACAACCCGCCTGTGGAAAAAACTGCAGACCGACACATTTAGCAGGTAGCTGACGAGCACGGTGCAACATTTAGGAGCTAATGAGCCAGATATTTCCCTCAGGAGTCGCTGGAGTGATAAACAGAGCTGCTCGTCCCGCGGCCGCGAACCAGACTTCAGAATGATGTGTCAAAATAAAAGCATGAACCTGAAAATGAGCATAATATGGGACTATTACGTTTGGAGAGGCGGGTAAATGTTAGAGGTGTAAAAAATAAAAGATGTGTTTCACAAGTTTTCCTCCGACGTACTCTGGATTCGTGCATCTTGGCGTTTGAGCTGACTGTGTCAGATAACGATTCTGCTCCACAGACGCCGCTCGCATGCTAAACACTCAGCACATCCTCACGCCGGTGAGTCTCCGCCGCCCCGGTTATTCCACCCAGCTCATGAATAACTCAGCCACTTCTTCCTCATGTTTAATTCAGGCTCAGAAAAAGCTGTTGACACACGCTTTATGCCAACTGCCCATTGCGTTTATTACACTTTTATCACCACTTTGAGAGGAAATGAAGTGTTGCGGCGCGTTCGAGGTGTGTGATCGTTACAAAACAACGGTGTCAGCGATGGGAATTCCTACCTTTTCTGCTGGCTTATTGCAATCACGCCGTATTAGATCTAATTGGCTCGTGTGAAAAGTGCTTGTGTGTGTTTCCAGACACATGAGCTGGTAGAAAACGGCCTCTCCCTCTCGGAAGATGGAAAGCTGAGGGGAAATCCTATTTTTAAAAGCGTCTTTAAGATTGAACGATAGCACTCGTCTTCACATGTGCAGCCGCGGAGACACAGCGAACGTATAGATGTTGCTCTGCCTGGGTGGGCAGAGGACCCGGAGGTAATCTCCGTCACGCAGCTGCCACCAGCGCCGGTTTAAACGATGGTCGGACCCGAGCGCGGGGGATTTGTCTGCGACACAGGTGTCATATTTAATACCCTCATATATCAATAATTGGCTGGAGGAGAGCAGGAAGGAGCCATATGTGCAGGAAGGGCTCAGACAGATCCCTGAAGATAATCTTGTGTACATTTGAAAGCCCGTTCGCCATTAGTCGGCCGGCAACAATGAAATAGCTCCGCGCCGCGTGGAGCCAGCACTTACTCTCATGAGGCCAATAAGACTGTTTATCGCCGGGCGACCTTTGACCGCACAGGCAAATGGTAATGAGTGAGAATAATGGGAGTTATAATGAAGACAAGATCCCCTCAGATGCTTTTATTCTCTCTCTACATCCCCCGTGCTGCCTTTATGATAATGAAACACACATTTTATCGAACGTGTGTGGACTTGATTCACTTTAAGATATGTGAAGTAAAAGAAACGTACAGAGCTGTAAATCTCTCTGAGCGAATGACCTCGAAACGTCCGCTGGAGTCGGGATGACAGCGTCAGGTCGACAGCGCGAGGAAGGAAATCGCCTCCTGTCAGGCGCCTTTCCTTTGGATCTGATATCACAGACGACGTTTAATAACATGTAACGGCGGTATCTTCCCGAAACGTTCACTGTATTCGCCGTATTCCTGGAAAAAAAATACGACGAAGGCCGGACACCACTTTGTTATCACTCGGAGACTAATTACACTTTCGGTTCCCCCCCTCCTCTCTCCTTTCCCAAACCACACATCCATCTCCTCTTTCATGGACAGTTATACACACACACACACACACACACACACACACACAGTGTTAAACGCCTTATTTTCCTTATCTGTCTTCTGAGCCGGAGCCGCTGCAGCTCCCCAGCCACACTGCAGTCAGACGTCTGGCTGCCATTTCTCTCGCTAATTTAAAGCTACTGTATGGATCCCTTCAGTGTCCCCGGGCAGATTTCCCTCTTCTCACTCTCAACCCCTCCCAATCAATCAATCATGCTTAATTGCTCAATTACTCCAGTGAAAAAAGCTGAAGGAAGGGGAGAAGGAGAGGACGTTTTGTCAGCTTGGACTGCTCAGTCTCCGTTCGGTAAACAGACACAGGCTGGAGTGATAAAGTGTGTCCTCCTAGAGGACGTCAGGGGATGAGAGTCGCTAATTAATCCAAACATTAGGCAAGCGGGAGGCTTTTTCACAAGCATCAGACTCGACAGTCTCAACAACAGGCTCCATACAGCACAGCGTGGAGCCACAATGTCCTAAAGTTATGAAGAACTAAAGGAAAAGTTGGAGACGAGAAGATCAACACTACTTATGTCTGTTTTTGTGTGCAGAGCTGGAGGCAGGAGGTGACTTAGCTTAGCTTAGCATAAAGACTGAAAGCAGGAGGAAAACAGCTGACCTGTAAGTTTTAAAAAGGAGACGCCTCAAGGTTGTCGGCCAATCAGCAGAGACTGCAGGATGTCATATATACGAAATACGAAATATATACGGCAACTTTCTCCCCATAAAAGCACGACTTGTCATTAAAAAAAACAAGATTCACTGTCTTAATCTGTAAAATGTAGAGGTTCCAGGTTAGATGTTTCCTCCCGTGTCCAGGCTTCTTGGCTCCTGGTTCGTCCTGATCAAACTCAAACTCCTCATCAAGTTTATTGTTGAGATTTCAAAATGCTGCAACATCTCTAAAAAGAATAAAGAGAGGTCAAAACCCAAAACATGAGCGGTCAGACAACAGGTAACAGGTAACTTATAACGTATAATTTCGTCAACTTTGACCTTCTCTATTTGCGTGACAAGAGTCAAGAGCGACTTGTTTTTAAGTTGGTTAACATACATAAATAAAATAACTTACGTAACATGAGTGACGTGCTTTAACACCTACGTAACTTCTGTTAGGGAAGTTACCAAAGTGTGATATTTTCTAAAACCTAACCAAACCGCGACCACGAACATCTCGCCAAAAGTCACAGCATGTCATTATTTTTTTTAACTGTTTGTAGACAAGCTTTATTTTGAAAGTGCAACCAGATAGATGACCAGATGATAGAAGTGATGGTCAAAACTACAAACACTGAACCAAAGTTGTAAAAAAAAATGAGAATGATCTTTTAATGTCAGTGCTGGAGTTTCATCCAGACACCGTGTGGAACATCCAAAAACAACTTTTATTACAAGAAGAACCAGGAAATGATCCCAGAGTCCAAACAATAAAACATCAGCGAGCTCATGTTGCACAAACTCTTTCTTGTTTGTTCTCGTCTTCTGGGAGACAAATATTTTGAAACTCAAACCTTCGCAGTGTTGCATGAAGTTTCACGATTGCTCACTCAAACTGTCATCGGACACAAATGTTGTCACGGAGGAGAAGGCGGCGAGGAACAGCTGCGAGAGCCGAGCAGCTGGGCCTCCGCCTGAGTGCCGACGTTATTGCGGGCGTCGGGGCCGCCGCGTCGGGCCCCGAGTCCTCCCGCCGCTTGATGAGCCCGTTAGTTCTCGTGCATGGCTGCCCCTCGCTCTGCAGAGCTGGCACCCCGGACCGAGAGTCTAATGAGACGCTGGCAGTTGCTTTTATTAATGACCGCATCGCCTCAGTCATAAAAGTGACACTTCCAAGATAAGCATCCTCCGTGGCAACGAGGTCATTCAACTCATCAGCGATACTGTGTGTGTGGCTGTGTTTGTCTTTCTGTTCTGTTAAGTGTCACGATGCTGCAGTGAGTTACACACTGCTCTGCTCTTGCTTGTTTAATCCTTAATGTGCATACAACATGCGCTCATTTGTCATATTCCCATTAAAACAAGGAAACGCGAGCTTTTCCCAACAGAACCTCCTCAGCGAGTAAATCTACGGGAATGCGCACGTCCTTGTCTGTTGCTCTCATCGAGACAGACCCATATTAATCCTCTGGGTGATATGATTTATCCCCCGTCTGTCCTTCGCCACACTAAGTGGAAGATGCATTGGACTCTGGGTAGGATTTTAGCTGCCTTCCTCTCAAGACGCCCTTTTTCCTCTCAGTCCCTCGGTTCAGCATCTGTTTCTCCAGGGTGAAACAAAACAAGGAGAGGATCGGAGAGATGACAGAAGACAGAGCGTATGAGGCATTAGAGGAATCGTCGAGGAGCTGGATGGGGAAAATGAGCATTTATTCATCGGGGTGGGGGGGTCATGAAAACAGTTTTTGTACCCTATTCAATACATGACGCAGGGAGGGAAAAAAAAACATCACACTGGACTACAAGCGGAGTGTAATTCTCGTCCGTTCAGGAACAAATTAAGTGTCTTGGATGGCGTCCAGGAGTCCTCCTGCACTCCGCGATTGCAGCGCTTGTTAATTGATTTTCAGCCAGGCACGACGTCAAGAAAAAAATTACGCAACAGGATTAGGGCCAACGAGGGGGCCTGGGGGCGCTCGCGGTTGTAGGTGGAGAGACCTCCAATTAAATCTCTTCTCAGCAGAGTGGAGTTTGGTGGGTGCTGTTAATAATGTAGTGTCTTCTGGGTTTTTTTTTCCAGTTCGTGTGCATCACAGACGAGGAGGAGAAAAAGCAGCCCAGTCGCCACAATGTTGGTATTTTACATTTCTGCAAACCAAAGATACGTTGAACTTATTCGTACCATATTAACATGTTCTTGTAATGTCAAAGCTGAAGGACCTGCAGGAGAAACAACAGAAAGAACGGCACAGACACATGTTTGATGTTGTGAAAGGGTCTTTTATTTAAATCCAAACCATGTTTTCCTTAACATATCAAAGTAGTTCTGGTACCTAAACTTAACTAAGTAGTTCTGGCACCTAAACCCATCCAAAGTAGTTCTGGTGCCTAAATCCAACCAAGTAGTTATGGTACCTTGACCTGACCAAGTAGTTCTGTTACTGTAAACCTATACCAAGTAGTTTTGGTACCTAAACTTAACCAAGTAGTTCTGGTACCTAAACCTAACCAAGTAGTTATTGTACCTTAACCCAACCAAGTAGTTCTGGTACCTAAACCTAACCAAGTAGTTCTGGTACCTAAACCTAACCAAGTAGTTCTGGTACGTAAACCTAAGCAAGTAGTTCTGGTACGTAAACCTAAGCAAGTAGTTCTGGTTCGTAAACCTAACCAAGTAGTTCTGGTATGTAAACCCAACCAAGTAGTTCTGGTACGTAAACCTAACCAAGTAGTTCTGGTACGTAAACCCAACCAAGTAGTTCTGGTACCTTAACCTAAGCAAGTAGTTCTGGTACCTTAACCTAACCAAGTAGTTCTGGTAGCCTAAACCCAACCAAGTAGTTCTGGTACCTAAACCCAACCAAGTAGTTCTGGTACCTAAACCTAACCAAGTAGTTCTGGTACCTAAACCTAACCAAGTAGTTCTGGTACGTAAACCTAACCAAGTAGTTCTGGTACCTAAACCTAACCAAGTAGTTCTGGTACGTAAACCTAACCAAGTAGTTCTGGTACCTAAACCTAACCAAGTAGTTCTGGTACCTAAACCTAACCAAGTAGTTTTGGTGCCTAAACCTAACCAAGTAGTTCTGGTACCTAAACCTAACCAAGTAGTTCTGGTACCTAAACCTAAGCAAGTAGTTCTGGTACCTAAACCTAACCAAGTAGTTCTGGTACCTAAACCTAACCAAGTAGTTCTGGTACCTTAACCTAAGCAAGTAGTTCTGGTACCTAAACCCAACCAAGTAGTTCTGGTACCTAAACCTAACCAAGTAGTTCTGGTACCTTAACCTAACCAAGTAGTTCTGGTACCTAAACCTAACCAAGTAGTTCTGGTACCTAAACCTAACCAAGTAGTTCTGGTACCTAAACCTAACCAAGTAGTTCTGGTACCTAAACCTAAATAGAGTTGCAGTTTTGCCGTTGTTAAATTAAGCTGAAATGAGACGCTGGAACAATACGAACTCATTGATATCAGATACGCCATTTGAGATGGTATTACAACATTTGTAAGCGTGAAACCACAGAATACTTTAAACGAGATGTCGAGACATTTTCCAGCCATGTTTGCGTCAACAAAACACGATATTTTTAAGAGATATTGGGGCATTTCCAGACGTGTTTGTGGCCACAAAGTCAGGTGTTTTAAGCCAAAACATGATTATTTTCCTAAACCTAACCAAGTGGGTTTTGTGCCTTAACGTAACGTACTTTGCCAAACTGCTTATTTTGCAAGAGAAATACCCTCCAGGCTCAGCAGTGTTACGTTAGATCCATGGGCTTGTTAGGAGCTGGGAGATGGAGGGAGAAAGAGGAGGCGAGGAGAGGAGGAAAGTGAAACTGAGAAGAGGATGAGCTATGAGATGTCTTTAGTCTGGCTGCTATTATCATCATCTGTTCAGTGGTCATTACCACCTTGGGAGTCTGCTGTCTGGACCGAAACCACTGATGGAGGGGGCCGACGGAGCAGCTGCAGACAAGAGCTCATCCCACCTCTGCAGGCCGCCACTTATCAACGGGCGGAGGAAGAGGAGGAGATGGCAGAACAGCCGAAAAAGGAGAAGAAAAAATTGCGAGGACGAGGAGAGGGAAGGTGTAAAAGAGAACAGGTTCGCCGGATTTGAACTAATCACACCTACACTGGCTGTCAGCAAATAACGGGAGGAGGAGGACAAGGAGGAGGAAGGTGAAATTAAAGAGTCATAACGGAGCGGCGGGGAGGGAGAACGTATAGGAGGGGAGGTGAGAACGACGAAGGAGGAAGAATCACAAGGAAGAAAATTACATTAGGGGGATGGCTCCATTGTGTTTGAACGCATCACGCCCACGCGAGCTTTTAGCAATCAACAAGAGGAAGAGCTAAATGGTCGGAGTGGAGGAGGAGAAAAGAGGCCGAGTAGGAAAAATTGTCCACAGTGTTTTTTGTGCTTAGTTGAATATTCGAGGCTTTTACAGACACTGTGAGTCTCTCGTCTGCTGATGATAGCACATACGAGGTGGAAGAAACACAAATTATACTAAAACACTGTGATCAGCATCGTCCTGAACTGCAGCAGGTCGGCGAAGTACAAGCTAAAACTGTCCTGTTCATCCATCTTCATGAGTGTAATGAAAATGTCAGTGATGCTTTTGGGTTGGACCGAGTACTGAGAGGATGTAATTAAGGTTAAAAAAGAGCGATGACGTGATTTGCATGACACTTTCTTGAGGTACAACAGCAGTTCCCAACACTATCAATTTTGGATTTGTCCAGTGAGGTCATGCTAACCTTCTTGGTTAGGGTTGGGCAACGTAACTGCATTAAAGAAAATTCACAATGCTTAGGCCTTGAATCACTATATTACTTCTGTGACTTCCGTTCCACTACGTAAGTAAGTCAAAGGAACTCACTGCTGACTTTTGGTTTCACGCTGGACACAAACATCCTGTGCTTGTAGTCTATTTCCCCTCACCTCCAACATAACATAATATGGGTTGTCATTTTCAACCTATGAGGTCGTTTCCTTGGGAGGACGGGCTGCAAAAATATCCTGTAGTTTCACACTAGCCCCTTTTAGATAGAAAAGGTGGCACATGTGCAGCAAGGTAAAGGCTGCAATGTGCCGCCTTGTCTATCTAAAAGGGAGGTGTAATATTCCTCCTTTTCCAAACAGCCTCCACTTTTCCTCCTCTGGTAGGCGTCAACATGTGACGTGACGTGAAGCAGGAAGTTGGGCGTGAAGAGAAGCAGGGCAGTTTCTGCTTTTCTCCCAAAATCCTCTTCCCGTTTAACATTGGGGCTTATGGGGCAGTTGCTGGAGTTTGTGTCGGTTAGACGCAGATAATTCAAAAACCGTACATCCTCCCGATAAAGTGGACACATTGCCAGACAGAAGACAAGTGTGGCTACGTTCTTGGAAAATATCACTATTGTAGTGTGAAATCTGTGGCTAGGATCGTCATCTAAAGAAACATTTTCGGAGAGTTTTTTTCAGGCTCCCCCACTCTGCCAGTTGGTGCTGCGCGAACATTCCGCAATACACACTCATTGAAAATCCTGAATTTTTCTGAATTTTTCGAAATCACTCATGATCAATTAAGGGTCACCGTTCAAAAACTAAACATCGTAGAAAGAAAGTTCAAATACAACTCAAATAGATAAGACTTGTGCCTACATTTTAAAGTTTGAATGGTGTCTCTAGGTCAAAGTCTGCCAGAGCAGGAGATGTTTGAAAACGTCGATGATTTTGCCACTTTTTTGACCCCGTCCCATTCATTCCTTATGGGACATTTTTCGCAGTTTGTCTTCAAAATAAGAGCTTTACATTGCACCCCATCGGAGTTTAGAACTGGGTTCTTAGCAGGGGGCTTTTAATTTGAAAGTAGCGACCGCTATTAGCTCGCCGCTACAACAACAAGCGGACAACCAAGACAGCTACAGAGAGCGAGGAGACGCTAGCATCTCCCGGATCTCAGCGGCTTTCCAGCTGCTCATCTTCGTGGATGAAGTGACGAACTGACTGCTGTGATCAGCTGTTTCCTGGTTTTAAAACTCCCGGCTGTGGGTGCGCAGCAGTGCACGTCATCCACACCTCCGCCCATCTCAGCATTTGCCGCCACATTGCCGCCTCGGATTTACACAGCAATGGAGGCGCAAATAAGTGTAACGTTACCCTCCGAGGGGCAAAACTGGTGGAACAAAACAGACCACCAATTTGCCGCCTTCCGTCTAAATCTGCGGAGCGAGCCGCCAAAAGGACGGCAGATTGGTGGCTTACTGCCCAGAATAAAAATGTCTACTTACAAATATTGAAACACACTCTTGAACCGTGGTCACTGGCTTGGCAGCCATCTCCCTAGAAACTCCACCCTCCATCTCCTGATATCAAAGTCAGGATGTAAACATGTAATGTGAACTTGTCAGCAGACTCTCCCTCGGCACCGTAGAGTCTAATTTGCCAACTAGCACGTGAAATGCTGTACACTCGTCCGTCTGTGCTGCACAATAAGAGGCAGATATCACAGCTTTACAGATCGTCTGGTATCAATTGTCTCTGCTTGGACGCGAGACGGAGGAGTCGTGGCGGCAAACGAGCGTGATTTCATTTGCCCCCGGCTGGTTCCTCTTCTCTTATTAGTAAATTTTAGGGGAACAGACGGAGACAGTTGTTTCGGAGTGCAGCGCCTGGAACTCCGCAGGCGCCACAGCAACTCAACAAGTTCGCCGACTTTTATGTCGCTCCAAGACATACAGTTGTGAGTTGTTTCCTCAACACGAGCCGGAGGGGAAAATCGAAGAAAAATAGCTCGGATTGGACAATAAAACAGAGTGCTGATGTTGGCAGTCTTCTCTTACGGGGCACTCTGTCTCCGGGTTTCTCCCTCTCCGTCTGCCGTTTCCTTTCCTCTACCGATCTCGTTCAGAGTCTAATATGTTCGCTGTCTTCAGGTTTAGGTTTCAGTGTAAGACGATCACCTCGCCACGTTGTTCTTCTGCTGTAACTACTTAGTCATCTAGCCATTTATTTCCTCCCTCCATCTTACTCATGTTACATATTACTTTAATTTAAAGGTACCCTCAGGAGTTCGTTCAGTTACTACTACCAAAATGCATTGTGGGTATCCTGCAGGCCCAAGAAAATGTGTTGAATTATCTTCTTTCCGCTTCCAAGTTGCATCTTTGTTTATATCCTTGATTGCTTCTTCTTCACCTGTTTAGTTTCTGGTCACATTGTCATCAGGATGGTGGATTAATCGATCAATCAATCCAAAGAAAATTACATTATCAATCGTTTCAGTCATTATTTGCACCAAAATTTGCTGGTTCCAGCTTCTTAAATGTGACAATTAGCTGCTTTTCTTTGTCATTTATGACAGTAAATAAAGAGTCTTTGGGTTTTTGGACTATTTGAAGACGTCACTCAGAAATCACAATGAGCATTTTGTTTGTTTTTACTATTTCATAGACTAAATTATGAATAGATCAATCACTAAAATAAGTCTAGCGAACGAATGAGAAGACGTTTCCATCATCAAGTTTACTCCCAAAATCTGCAGGCCTAAGAAAATGTGTTGAATGCTTCTCTTTCCGCTTAAAAAACAAGATGCAGAATGTATTTTAAACCATCTTTGTTTATATCCTTGATTGCTTCTTCTTCACCTGTTTAGTTTCTGGTCACATTACCGTCAGGATCGTGGACTAATCGATCAATCAATCCAAAGAAAATTACATTTTTAATGATTAAATGTGACGATTTGCTGCTTTTCTTTGTCATTTATGACAGTAAATAAAGAGTCTTTGGGTTTTTGGACTGTTGGAAGACGTCACTTAGAAATCATGATGAGCATTTTGTGTGTTTTTACAATTTCATAGACTAAATTATGAATAGATTAATCATTAAAATGAGTCTAGGAACGAATAATCATCAAGTCATACTCCCAAATCTGCCCCGACCATCAGTGTCTCTTGAGTCCAGTCCAAAATCTACCACTTCCATCACTAAAAAAAAAAAGAAAACTTAATTAAATTGATCCTGGATGATGATTATGATTACATATATTTGGCAAAGGAAATAAGTTGTATATAAATGTAATCACAAAATACAAAATTAGTTGGCTCACTCACCAGAACATCGCTCCGTGGGTCAACTAGATTGAGAAACTGCCTTTAAGTGCAAGTTTGAATCGTTCAAAACTCAAATAAATGTGAAGAATTCAGGTAAATCAACCACAACAGGCAGGTGGTGTTCGGTCCTGACGGTGTGTGTTTTCTCATCGAGGAAAGAACAATGCAGCACTTTCCGGAACAACCTTGAAATAGCCAGTAACCGCTGTGACACACTCGGCCGAATCGTCTCGCAGCTGAACGCCGCGGTGGCAATTCAGCGTCGATTCCACGGGAGCGCTGTGTGGAAGCACTCAGTTTACTGTCACTGCCTCTGTGGATATTCTCCTATTTCCTGGTGAATTAAAGTGTCTGTGAGGCGGTGATGCGAGGCCACGCTGTTCCCGAGTCACCGGCTGACACAGCGACTTCACGTTCAAACGTCTTCATAAACGGCGGCGAATGTTTTTCTGCACGAGGTCAATTTTTTATTCCCGAGATCGAGCCGTTAGCCGGAGAGAATTGTTGACTTACAAAACTTTTCCGTCAGTCGTCGTCGTGGTCTCCTGAGCTACAAGCTGTTCTAAACAAATGCTTTAAAATGTTTTTTTCCGGCAGAGTTTGGGGCCCATATGGTTCCCCCGCTGCTGAGAGGATGTAATTAAGGTTAAAAAAGAGCGATGACGTGATTTGCATGACATTTTCTTGAAGTACAACAGCAGTTCCCAACACTATCAATTCTGGATTTGTCCAGCGAGGTCCTGCTTACCTTCTCGGTTAGGGTTGGGCAACATAACTGCTTTAAAGAAAATTCACAATAAAACTACATGCTTAGGCCTTGAATCACTACATTACTTCTGTAACTTCCGTTCCACCATGTAAGTAAGTCACTCACTGCTGACTTTTGGTTTCGCACTGGACACAAACATCCTGTGCTTGTCGTCTATTTCCCCTCACCTCCAACATAACATAATATGGGTTGTTATGTCCTGCTTTAATTTTCAACCTATGAGGTCGTTTTCTTGGGAAGACGGGCTGCAAAAATATCCTGTAGTGTCACACGAGCCCCTTTTAGACAGAAAAGGTGGCACATTTGGTGGTCAATTTTTTTATTCCCGAGATCGAGCCGTTAGCCGGAGAGAATTGTTGACTTACAAAACTTTTCCGTCAGTCGTCGTCGTGGTCTCCTGAGCGGAACGCAGCTCTTATCTGGTGCTACAAGCTGTTCTAAACAAATGCTTTAAAATGTTTTTTGGGGCCCATATGGTTCCCTCCCGCTGCACTCGCATCCCACCAAATTTCGGAGAGAGCTTCCCCCTTTCCCGAATGTCAATTCACTAGATGGCATCAGCTGGCGCGTCGCGTGAAAAGCCGACGGACATGAGCACAATGTTGGTGCGACGCCGCGGTCCTCAGGCAACACAGCCGTGGCAGCGAGCCTAATAGAGACATCGCCGAGGCCTATTAGCACAGATGGTTGTCATATGTATGCAAATAAGGAGCAAAGTGAATCACGTAGCCCCATCAGCACCACCTGTCTGCCTCGCACAGCTTCACCGAGATCCCCCTTCAGCATCCACACACACACACACACACACACACACACACACACCAGCTACCCTCCAAATCCCTTTGGAGGGACGAGTTTGTTCTTCGCTGTATATAAAAAAATAAAAGGAGCGGAGGCATTAACATGACATTAATCATCATTTTGTTCCTTTTTTCAAGAGCAGACACGAGGAGGCGGGACCGGCAGACACGGCTGACGGACAGAAACAAGCGGCGTGGCGAGGAAAAGGGCAGCCCGCTTGTTCTTTGTCTTTGTTGGAGGACGTGTCGAGGGTGTGCTCGCCGCGGTGACGTGTTAAATGTGGGGTTTTGTGGTCAAGGAGCATCACGCCCGAGGGAGTTGGCGCGCTGCCCACTTCTTCTGTGTGTGTTTTCTGGAGGGAGTGCATGCGATTATACCTTCCTATAGGTTTTTGGCGAGTGGAGGAGTTCCTCAGCGCCGCCCCCCGTGGCTTTAATGCTCACTTTCTACAGCTGCCAGTCAATATTTCCTTTACATGACAACAGATGGAAGAAACAGTCCCTTAACGGCGTCAGGAGTCAACGTTTGGTGAATGTGTTTGGTCCTGGTTGGAGTGAAACCTCGAAACCAAGAACTGTTAAGCAGGGATGGCGAATAAACCGGAGAGACGGAGAGTCTACATCCGTGCTAGCAGCCCTGTGAGGTGGTGTTTTATCGACTTAAGTGTGTTCGTGACGTAGAAACAACATGGTCGCTATAAACAAGATGAATTGTAATATAAAGTCCAGACTTGTTGCTGCGACAGTATGTTCCCTGAAAACCACAAAAATGTTGCTTTACCTGACTTGTTATCAGGATTAATGCTAATAAATAACCTCGCCAACTCGTCTAGCTCACTAACACGGACAGTTAGAAACAGTTACGACCTGACGTGTGAGCAAAAAATGTGGATGCAATACTTGAAGTAATGTTTCTTACCATCAATTAAACATTTACTCTCTCGTCCTCCATGTTTTCTGCATATTTGACTGATATATGATATGATATGACTATCTGCAAGCCATGCTGACTTTCAGAAATTGTTGCTGACTGTTCTGAGTTGTTCTGACACAAATAAATGTGTCTATAGTTGGATTTGAGCTAAATGAGCATAATGCTAACGTTGGCATGCTACCACCAGGCACACAAAAATGCTAACATGATGATTTTAAGCAGGTAGAGAGTTTAACACGATCACCGTCTTGGTTTACAGTCTCGGCACGCTAGCATTTCATATTCTTACAAATTGTTCCTTTAAAGGGATATTCCGGTGTAAGTTTAATCCATGGTCTAACACACCTTGACTCCCCTCGAGAGGTCAATTTCCACAGCTCAAGGATGAAAATGTCTGATTATTACTCCATGGAATGCTCAGTTCTTATTATCAACAGCTGACAGGGAAAAGAACGGAAGTGATGGAGTAATAATCAGACATTTTCATCCTTGAGCTGCAGAAATCTACTGCACTCGGTAATCGACTCATCAGGGCTTCCCCACACAGGCAGGCTGCTGGAGGAGAGGGTGAGTTGTGCTGTGTTTTTAATACAAATCCAGCAAAGCTAGCAGATGTTTGATGCTTCGTACTGTGTGCTGGGACTGTACATGTACTGTTGCTGAAGTTTGCTGCTGTTCTCACCATTAATTGTGGCTTTTTGATGGCGGTTTCTAGTTGGAGACATAAGCTGCAGTGTATTGTTATCGTGCGGTCTTTTCTGAGGTTGCTAAAACTAGCTAAGCTAGCGGTCAGCTAACTTGACCTCTCGAGGGGGAGTCTTACTCGGTGTCAAGGTGTGTTAATGGATTAAACTTACACCGGAATATCCCTTTAAATTACCGTTCAGCCTGAGGAGGACGTGAAGTTGTCATGAACATGCAGCACCTGACAGACAGACTCGTGCTGCTCGGCTGAATCTGCTGCTGATGTCGAACTCTTCAGGTTTGCATGTGAAAAAAAACATCTTCTTCTCTTTCACTACCCGTCTCGCTGTGCAGGATCAGTAACGACCGGGCACAGTCCCACGGGAACGCTGTTTTGATAACACCGTTTTGCTGGTATTCCTGACGGAGTGCCAGCGAAGCGTCGCCGGCAGATGGCTCGGCGTTACAACTCAGACTGTGGTTTCCCAGATTCCACTGTAGTAAGTCGTATGCGAGCTGACAGTCTGCAGCACATTTTTTATTTTGGACGAGCTGCTGTAAGACTTTGAACAGAGAGCGAGAACTCCCAGAGGAGAATAATTACAGTATTTTGTGCTTTTCTGTATTTTTGAAACAGTCGTGTTCAGTCAGAGAGCGACATCACAGGAGGATATCGTTTGAGGATGGAAGAGTGAAAGATCAAAAACAGCTTTGAAAACAGAAACCTTCAGCTATTTCAGCATAAATAAGTGGACAGAAATAGAAGAGGTGTAATAAAATAAGAGATTTATTCCCTCTGCTGTCTGCTTATTTCAACTTATTCGACAATGAATCTGTGGATCGTCGTCTCAACTCAATCTTAAAGATAAGACAAAAGCAAAGTCCAGCGTTGCTTATCAGTGGGAATTAAAGCGAAAGTAAACTTTGTAATCCTGAGGGGGGTTTAGCGGCTTCACACTCACATTAATCCCGTGTTGAACCAACAAAGAGCTTGTTCTCCTTTAAAACCTCCACAGGCACAAACCAAGAGGGGATTAGAGCCGAGGAAGACGGGGATTTAAACGCCGTTAATACACGGCTAAGGATGTTTTAAGTTGTGTACTCGACGCTAACACTCAGGTGCTAAGTGTGATGCGCTCGAGTGAGAGGAAGCGTCCACATCAAACCCACCCACGGACCTTTTTTAACCATTCTCTCCCAGGAGATTTATTTAAAGCGGCTGTTTGAGAGACATTTTAGTGCCACCGATGGCGTAAACCACCTCTAATAGCGACGGCCTGCCAGTGATGAGTCACCGCCTCCACTTACTGCACGGAGGTCCCGCCGTCACCGGGCAGGTACAGCTGGAGACGGCATCAAGGGGGACGTTAGGAAAATGTATATAAGAATAATATATTCGCCATATGTTTTTCAGAGCGAGCCAACGAACGCGGAGCTGAGACTTATTTACTGCTGCTCATTCTCCTCTTTCTCACTCAGCATTTAGGGTTTGGAGGTTTGTTACTGAATTAAAACTCATCGATGCGCCCTGGATTCCAGATGTTGGTGAGACGTTTCTAACCCTTACATGAAATTGGTGCAGCCATGTTTGATTTGTGTGCATGAACACCTCATTTACTATTTCCTCAATACAGTCGTTAGTAGGGCTGTAAAGTCCCGGTCGACTGGTCCACTTATTGGTCGATACGTTCTGGGTCGACCAAAATTCTGATTGGTCGATTTTTGCCGTGTTAATTTCATACAGTCTATGGTTAATTTCATCAGGAGGAAAGTACCAAGTGCTAATGGGGGTGTTTTCAGAGCACCCCTGTTTCACAGGTAACAGCCTGTCTTCAGAGAACACCCCCCTTGTTTTCACTGTTTTGGATTAACCCAACCCACCAGAGACAGGTAGACTGAAGAACGTCCACGTTATTCAACGTCCGGTGGTTTGCTGAATATTTATTTTTACATTAAGCAGTTTCATTTACAAGTTGAATGCAACGCTACTGTGGCGATATTTGGAAGGAGTCAAGAGACCTTTGAAACTAAATAATGAATAAAATCGCCATCAGTAAACTGGACGCTGTCTGACTCTGTCACTCGCGGGGACGGAGGATGTCTTCCGGGGGAAAGTTCACTGAAGTCTCGGTCTGGAGGGCTGCTGACCGTCACAGTGATTTATTTTCATCACAAACACTCGGTGAGTTAAAGTTTTTTGCCGGTGACAGACGCTGTTTTTCGGGCAGAAATGTGATGAGGAGTCGGTCAGACAGACAGGAGGACAGACAGGAGGACAGACAGGAGGACAGACAGGAGGACAGACAGACAGGAGGACAGACAGGAGGACAGACGCTTCTCCACGTATATCTGCAGTTTTGTTTTCCTCATATAAGTTGCCAAAGACAGTTACAGTTACTAGTGGTCTTTTTTGCCTAATGCGTAATTGCGCCGTGCCCACTGTTTGTAGGCTGTTGTTTTGAGCATATGCTTTATTTTTCAGTAATGCACAGCTTTATTTCGTTTGCACTTGTCTTGATCTGGGATGTTTAACCCTCTATGGCATGAATTTTTATTTTAGGAGGAAAAAAATATTTCACCCTAGTTTTTGGGAGCTTGGGGGTCCCTCATAATATATCAGTCATAAAATGTGTCCCCCCCACCCCCCCAACCAGATTTTGGTTTGTTGCCTCAGGGCAACAAGATGCTATGAGGGTACTAAAACGCCAAGGTTTTCTATATTATACACTGCTCAAAAAAATAAAGGGAATACTAAAATAACACATCCTAGATCTGAATGAATGAAATATTCTTATTAAATACTTTGTTCTTTACATAGTTGAATGTGCTGACAACAAAATCACACAAAAATTATCAATGGAAATCAAATGTCCTGCACGGTGTTGGGCTGTAAGCATAACCGGGCCCTCATACCACCCTCATGGAGTCTGTTTCTGATCGTTTGAGCAGACACATGCACATTTGTGGCCTGCTGGAGGTCATTTTGCAGGGCTCTGGCATGCTCCTCCTGTTCCTCCTTGCACAAAGGCGGAGGTAGCGGTCCTGCTGCAGGGTTGTTGCCCTCCTACGGCCTCCTCCACGTCTCCTGATGTACTGGCCTGTCTCCTGGTAGCGCCTCCATGCTCTGGACACTATGCTGACAGACACAGCAAACCTTCTTGCCACAGCTCGCATTGATGTGCCATCCTGGATGAGCTGCACTACCTGAGCCACTTATGTGGGTTGTAGACTCCGTCTCATGCTACCACTAAAGTGAAAGCACCGCCAGCATTCAAAAGTGACCAAAACATCAGCCAGAAAGCATAGGAACTGAGAAGTGGTCTGTGGTCACCACCTGCAGAACCACTCCTTTATTGGTGGTGTCTTGCTAATTGCCTATAGTTTCCACCTGTTGTCTATTCCATTTGCACAACAGCATGTAATTGTTCAAACAAAAGTGGTCTAACTGCACAATGTTGCCCTGAGGCAACGAATGAAAAAATACCATTTTATTATATAAATAAAGACAAAAAGTCTCTTTACTCAATCAAATATGCTTCTTCACATCTTCATGCATATCACAGAAATTATTTACACAAAGTTATTTATATTTAAACATGTCAAATAAGTGAAATGTATCTTACTTCTGCTAGTAGTGTGTCCAAGCCGGCAATGGTCCCAAAAAGGACTGTCCCCCCCAACGAAAGGTCAAACCCACGCCAATCTCAACTTTCATTGGTCACAGACTTATCATCAGACTTGTAATATGATATTTTACTTTAAAAAAATTAAAGGAGGGGTGTGGGGGCCAAAATAGTGGTTTGTTGCCTGAGGGCAACACCATGCCATAGAGGGTTAATCAAGATAATTTTCCCTGAATTGCCTTCCTGTGCTGATATCAGTATATTTTAGTCGAAATTTCAGGGTTTCGGTCGACCAAGGATTTCTTTGGTTGATTACAGCCCTAGTCGTTAGCTTGTTTGTCCTCACCGATGAGCTCCTGGTGTTTATTTCATCCAATTTCAAAATCCTCACATCTGACAAGAGCCTTCCAGACGACCGGGGAGACAAAGGCAGCAGGCGAAGAGATCAAAAAGCAGCTCGATAGAATATTTACAGCCGTAACGGTCGTTATCAGGATGCACAACAGTGATGCAACCTGCAGAAATCTGGAGCGCAAATATAAAGAAATCCTAAAAAAAAAAGGATCATTGTTGGCGCTCGAGTTCATCACAGAGTGTAAAACTTCACTGTTAGCGGTCGCAGGTGGGATTCCTCAACACCTCGGGTTTACTTTGTGGGAATATTTCGAGGCCGCAGCTGAAAAAACACATCAAACGCGTGATGAATTGAGCGACAAAGCACACAGAGTCTCCTTTGACTGGCTTGTCATCGCGTATTGAACGGCGTTGGGATTTTTTTTTCGGGATCAGCCGCCTTTGACGGACATCCATCATTTAAAATCCTGACCTCATTTTGACTCGGCGCTCGTATCGCCTCTCCGTCACGGAGACAAAGCGGCACATTGTTGGGATACCTGTGTAATCACGAGAGGCTCGGGCGCCTCTTGCCTTCTGACCCCGGTCGTATTATCCACTCCACTCCCTCTCCGTCTTATCCAACGTGTGGCCTGAGGAGGGCTGACGGTGAGAGCCACCGCGGGCTCGCTCAGCCGAGCGCCGTGACATAACGGCCGTGTTAAACCGACCTCGACGGCGGCGGGGGGGGGATTCCTTTCTTAACACGCAACACCTACGCTACACAGCGAGACACATCATTTAGCATTCGAGGTAAGGCAGCACCGCATGTGCTCGTTCTGTTTCGCTGATTTTTTTAATTCTCCGACCCAAACGTAGATACGGCACGAATTCCACCCGTGCACTTTTCAAGGCTGCGTCCTGTATTTGTCAGAGCTGCCGTGGCAGTTGTTTGGCAAAAGGCGCCGGAGTGTGATTAGTCTCATACCTCTCTCTCTCTCTCTCTCTCTCGCTGTAACGCCTCCAACTTTACAGCGGGAGCTCCGCGGAGTTAATAAAGGAGCCCCGGAGCCTTCATGTAAAGCAGCTCTGTGGATGAACGACGTCTCGAACTCGGCATAATGGTGCCTTTGTGAGGCGGCGGCGGCGGTAATATGGAACTTCATCGGTCTGACGTGTCTGCCGGGGCCAAATTAACTTTGTCATCCAAGTCTTTGTAAGGTGCTCGCCACATTTATCACTTAGCGGGGCGTCGAGCTCGCGCGCCAAAAAACACGGGCGTTTTTTTCAGTGCGAGCTTATTAATACGGCTTTGATTGTGCGTGTGTGTGTTTTTCTTTTCGCTACTGATGTAACGAGCGGAATCACATTCGTTTATTCAGCTCATCTGAGAAAAAAACCACACGGAGAATTCCCCCGATGGCTTCCCCCCTCCCTCCTCCCGTCTGCTGAGTTTTCCAATCAGCCCTCGGAGCAAACAGTTTACAGCGACGTTCAACAATGAGTCAGAAGATAAGTTAATCCGCCTGATTCAGCTACTTCATCCTATCTGGTTTCCCTGAAAGGTAAATAAGCTCGGAGTTATAATCCCTGGATTCATTCGCGGCACGTCGGCGACCAGTTATTGATACGTCATTAACACACATTTCTCCGGCGGAGCCGACAGGCCCGTCGTAACCTGTTGTCTTTGTAATGAAAAATGACAATCGTGCACATCCCTTTGATTGATTAGCGCTCGCAATTACTGTCTGGGCCACGGAGCCGCGTGAAAAACAGCCCCGCCGCCGCCGCTATCCGCTCCTCCGTGTGACATTTTAATCTGCCGGCAGATTAATGGGACGCCGGTGGAGTGGAGAATATTCCGCTATTGATTTTTTTCTGATGAATCAAATGCCTCCGTTTTAGTGACAGGTTTACCATATATCTCGTCAGGTCTGCCAGTGTTTCTGTGTGTGTGTGTGTGTGTGTGTGTGTGTGTGTGTGTGTGTGAGATGTAAATAAAAGAGGAGAGACAGTAGCCGAATGAGTGATCGTACGACTGAGTTTGTGAGTGTGTGTCGGCGTTCCTCGCACACCCGCGGCGGCGTCTCCGCTCCGTAAACAGACTCATCAGACGTCTCCCGTCTGATTTCTATTAAACCGGACGTGTTCGCGGCGTCGAGGGAGTCCTAAATCCAGCCGGAGGTGGAGAAAGAAAAGAGTAAAGAAGAAGAAGAAGAAGAAGAAGGGGTTCCTCGGTTCCACTCGCTGATTTACAACTCGACTTTAATTGAGTTGTAAAAATCAAATCCAGAGTTGTTTCAGGAATGCCAAAGCGTGATTCACCCCCTCTCTCTCTCCTCCGGCCTGTTTGCAGCCCGGCAGTCAAGGACACGGAGAGATAGCGAGCGAGGGAAAGTAAGATAGCGAGGGAGGAGGAGGGAGGAGGGAGGAGTGATGGTGGGAAAGCAGGGGGAAGATAAAGGGCTTGTAAAAAAGAGAGTGAGCGGGGAGAAAAAGAATGGAGACGGATGGCGGAGAGGAGGAAGCTGAACTAAGTTCGGCTCCATCACTTACGGGCCCGGCCTGCGCCGCCTCACTCTGATTAAAACCGCCTGTGATTTATGTCACGCCGTCGGCCTCGCCATGAAACAAACGGCGGGAGGAAAAGGGAGGCCGGGAAACAGACAAAACAGACGCACAGTCGGACGACGGCGGCTCGTGTTGAACTTGGACTCACGAGGCGAGAGCGGAGGGTTTTACTACGCAAACGTTGCGGGCCCTTTAACACATCCACAAACACAAACAGAGCATATTTTCCTCTCGCGTAGTGAAAATAAATGATGATGATGGGGCAGAGTTTTCCAGCGGCGCTCGCTCAGAAAACCCCCACCACGTGTCGCGGCGATTGAAGCCGAGGGGATTTGAGGATTTTATCGGCGACGAGGGGCTAATTTGCACTTGATTAAGAAAACACACAGTGTAAAGTCTCCGCGGCGGCGACTCGAGGGAATCCGGAGGAGGAGGAGCAGCGCTGGAAATAAACGTTGAGACAAGAAACCTGCTCTTGAAGCGAAGTACCTTAAAGCAGCTATTATACGTCCATTACGGGTGATTACTCTGATGGAGACGCTCCCGCAACGCTTAGTGACTTCTCGTCTGATTTCTGTTAAGACGGAGAAGGTAAATATTTATCTCCATCCAATCCCGGGATCATTAAAACGTCGTTAGACAAGAATACAATATTAAAAAAATCAATAGGAAAGCCATCGGTCATCCGGAGCAGGCGGTTGCAGTTGCGAGCGCACGAGACATTTTTATTTTCTAATGCTCCCGCTGAACTCCTGAACCCTCATTATCCATTTTCCACTCGGTCCAAAAGATCATTCTGCGCCGCGATCATTTACATACGCATCAGACTGTTATTATTTCTATTATGATTATGAGACCCCTGCCTCACATCCGTTCCAAAGAGCACTTAGGGGTAATTAGGTGTAAAGCTTTGCAGAGACAAATGCCTTATATGCAGCGATACGCTCGCCGTTACACGCGGCTGCGTATCACTGCGGTTTTTCTCTCCGCCCTTTCCCATCACTTCTCCGCGACCGTCTCCGTTTCTCCTTCCCTTCGTTATTCCCGAGTCGTTGGGAGAGAACAATGAGTCTCATCGCGTACGCCGGTTTAACCTGCCTCCGGTGACTCGTCGTGTTTTAATACTCTCCTCTCCGACGTATACGGGCTCCGAGATACGAGAGGAGAGGAGGAGCAGAGTGAGCGATGGAGACGGAGACAAAGAAGGAGGAAGAAGAGAAACGGTCACAACAAGTTTGCAAACGGACGCAAATCAAGCGAAGAGACCGCAGATCGAGGCGGCGCTTCAACAGGATTATGCGTCAAACTTCTAGATAGTTTTCACGAGACGTTGGGACATTTTCCAGCCGTGTTTGTGGCGAGCGAGAGACCGCTGTTAGAGGAGGTATATTTCCATAATAATGAGCATGAAACCACTGGATGCTTTTAACGAGGAACGTTTTCCAGCCACGTGAGTCACAACAAAACTGGAGACGGAGACAAAGAAGGAGAGGAAAAAAGCAAGAGAGAGCAAAGAGACATGGTCACTACAAGCGAGAGACCGCTGGTCGAGGCGGCGTTTCAACAATATTGAGCGTGAAACCACCACGAGACGTTGGGACATTTTCCAGCTTTGTTTCTGGCGACCAATAGAGCCGCCGTTTGAGGTGGCGCGTCAACAATTGTAAGCGTGAAACCGCTGGATATTTTTAACGAGACATCTGGAAATCTTCTAGCCATGTTTGTCGCAACGATGAGATATTTCTGGCGTGATGTTTGGGACGGCACTTCAACAATGAAACCACTGCATATGTTTAACGAGATGTCAGGACCTTTTCCAGCCGAGCGAGTCACAAAAACACTGGAGATGGAGACAAAGAAGGAGAGGAAAAAAGCAAGAGAGAGCAAAGAGACACGGTCACTACAAGCGAGAGACCGCTGGTCGAGGCGGCATTTCAACAATATTGAGCGTGAAACCACTAGATAGTGTTCCTGAGACGTTGGGAAATCTTCCAGCTTTGTTTGCGTCGATCAATAAAGCTGCTGTTTGAGGTGGCGCGTCAACAATTGTAAGCGTGAAACCACTGGATATTGGGACAATTTCCAGCTGTGTTTGTTGCCACCAAGAGACCGCTGCTTCAGGAGGTATATCCGTAGTTGTAACACAAAACCACTGGATATTTTTAGCGAGACATCCGCCATGTTTGTCGCAACAATGAGATATTTCTGGTGTGATGTTTGGGACAATTTCCAGCCGTGTTTGAGGCGGCACTTCAACAATATCGAGCGTGAAACCACTGAATATCTTTAACATGACCTCAGGACATTTTCCAAAAAAAAATGGAGACGGAGACAAAGAAGGAGAGGAAAAAAGCGAAAAAGCAAGAGAGCAAAGAGACATGGTCACTACGAGTTTGTAAAAGATCCCACATCAAGCGAGAGACCGCTGGTCGAGGCGGCATTTCAACAATATTGAGCGTGAAACCACTGGATAATGTTCACGAGACGTTGGGACATTTTCCAGCTTTGTTTGCGTCGACCAGTAGAGCCGCCGTTTGAGGTGACGCGTCAACAATTGTAAGCGTGAAACCACTGGATATTTTTAACAAGACATTGAGACAATTTCCAGCCGTGTTTGTGGTGACCAAGAGACCGCTGTTAGAGGAGGTATATCCATAATTGTAACACAAAACCAGTGGATATCTTTAATGAGACATCTGGACATTTTCTAGCCATGTTTGTCGCAACGATGAGATATTTGGGATGTTTGGGACAATTTCCAGCCGTGTTTAAGGCGGCACTTCAACAATATCGAGCGTGAAACCACTGAATATGTTTAACGAGATGTCAGGACCTTTTCCAGCCGAGCGAGTCACAAAAAAAAAACTGGAGATGGAGACAAAGAAGTAGGAAAAAGCGAGAGGTCACTACAAGTTTGTGAGCGATCACACATCCCTCTGCTGTATTAAACACAACTGAAAGTCTACGTAATGCTCGTCCCAGATGTCTCCTAATCACCCTCGTAGCTAGATGGAGGGTAAAACACCCTAATCTACTGTACAGCACTAATCTGCACACTGTGCAACAAGCTCGGAGAACAGCAGTACACAAGCTAACTAAAGCCATAAAGGACAACAACGTCCCTCTGCTGTGAGAGTGAAAGTAGGCCAGCCGTAAGTCCTCACGTCTCCACACTTACATGTCCTCCAGCAGAGGCAGCCTGAGCTGACACTGAGGCGCCGCAGAAGAGTTTACATTAGAAACATGGTGTCGCGTTCAGCCAGATAAGCTCGGTTCAGAGGTCTTCGCGCAGGGGCTCAGCCTCCATCGCTGTCAGCACAAAGCCGAGCTCAAAGGAGGAGGAGGAAGAAATGGTGAGACAGCCTCTAATTAGCGATGCAAATCCCGCGCACTGGTGGATTGAGTTCTGAAATGAAATTGGTCCTTTGGATCTTCTCGGCGTCTTCTCTCCTTTTTTTTTTTAAATCTCTGCCAGTGTGACCAGTTAAGCAGGAGTGGCTTGAAGATGGTGAACAAGAGAGGATGGAGTGGTTTCTTATTAGAATCAGTCCTGACTATAAGACCCAAGTGAGCAGTTATCCCCCCACCAAACACCGAACACTGAACGCCGGGCTGTCAGGGACTCCAGGTTTCATCAGTTTTCTGTCCAGTGTTCCCGCGGGGCTCCTCAGCAGAAGTCTGAAGCTGTTGCTGCTTGCTTCTGCAGAAAAACACTAAGACATGGAGGTGTGTGTGTGTGTGTGTGTGTGTGTGTGTGTGAGGCACAGACCTATACGTATAACCAAGTGCACCAACACTCCCGGTCGCCAGAATAAATATTGGCATTTTATGCTTCTGCAATATAAACTAATGACCACAAGTGTCATGGAAATAGTAATAAAGCATTTAACTAATTGTACAATAAATACAGGCATTAGTAAATGACTTAATGCATCACTTTAAATTAGAAAGTAATTCATAATGTGATATTTTAATGGACAGACTTCCACCGACCGAGCCGGCTAACTTCCGGTTTAGCGCCCGGCTAACTTGAATGGGGATAAAGTCATTTAATGGTGCAGCTGTTCTGGACTTTCCAGGTGTTATTGGACCGAATGGCGCCAGTTATGACAGTGAAACGAGAAAAAAAAATGTATCCACCGTTTTACAGACCCTTCTTTCACATTTTTATTCTGGGCAGTAAGCCACCAATCTGCCGTCCTTTTGGTGGCTCGCTCCGCGGATTTAGACAGAAGGCGGCAAATTGGTGGTCTGTTTTGGTCCGCCAATTTTGCGCCAATGTGGTGGCAAATGCTGAGATGGGCGGAGGTGTGGATGACGTGCACTGCTGCGCACCCACAGCCGGGAGTTTTAAAACCAGGAAACAGCTGATCACAGCAGTCAGTTCGTCACTTCATCCACCAAGATGAGCAGCTGGAAAGCCGCTGAGATCCGGGAGATGCTAGCGTCTCCTCGCTCTCTGTAGCTGTCTTGGTTGTCCGCTTGTTGTTGTAGCGGCGAGCTAATAGCGGTCGCTACTTTCAAATTAAAAGCCCCCCACTAAGAACCCAGTTCTAAACTCCGATGGGGTGCAATGTAAAGCTCTTATTTTGAAGAAAAAGTGTGAAAAATTTCCCATAAGGAATGAATGGGACGGGGTCAAAAAAGTGGCAAAATCATCGACGTTTTTCAAACATCTCCTGCTCTGGCAGACTTTGACCTAGAGACACCATTCAAACTTTAAAATGTAGGCACAAGTATTATCTATTTGAGTTGTATTTGAACTTTCTTTCTACGATGTTTAGTTTTTGAACGGTGACCCTTAATTGATCGTGAGTGATTTCGAAAAAATTCAGAAAAATTCAGGATTTTCAATGTGTGTGTATTGCGGAATGTTCGCGCAGCACCAACTGGCAGAGTGGGGGAGCCTGAAAAAAACTCTCTGAAAATGTTTCTTTAGATGACGATCCTAGCCACAGATTTCACACTACAATAGTGATATTTTCCAAGAACGTAGCCACACTTGTCTTCTGTCTGGCAACGTGTCCACTTTATCAGGAGGATGTACGGTTTTTGAATTATCTGCGTCTAACCGACACAAACTCCAGCAACTGCCCCATAAGCCCCAATGTTAAACGGGAAGAGGATTTTGGGAGAAAAGCAGAAACTGCCCTGCTTCTCTTCACGCCCAACTTCCTGCTTCACGTCACGTCACATGTTGACGCCTACCAGAGGAGGAAAAGTGGAGGCTGTTTGGAAAAGGAGGAATATTACACCTCCCTTTTAGACAGACAAGGCGGCACATTGCAGCCTTTACCTTGCTGCAGATGTGCCACCTTTTCTATCTAAAAGGGGCTACTGTTAGCTTACGGGAACAAGTGTTTTTGGGCCGCAGTGCATCACGCGACGATGTAATGACACCGTTGATTTCCAGCCATGTTTGTGACTTGATCTTAATACTGAAAACAGAACCAGGAGAAAGTGTGAAGCTTCTCATATTTTTGTGGTTTGCAGCACATTGCCAACATTTACTCTGGCACACTGAGCATCTGATATTCCAGCTCCTACGTGTAACGCTACTGCTAATAACAGATTTTTAAAACGCTGGCCCGCTCACGTGACCGAGCCTCGACATGATTTTCACTGTAATCTCAGTTATTCTACGACACAATGCGTAATTCCTCGACGCTCGCCGTGTCTAACAGCTTAATTTCACAGTCAAAACTCTCCTCGTTTGTGCCAAGAAGTCATTAACCTCAAACGGCGCGGCTGAAATCCTAGCAGAGGCTGCGGTGGGTTTTTTAGGGTCCTCGAGGGCCAGGGGTTAGAATTAAACCATGTAACAAGCCAAAATGTGGCTGTACATTAATAAAAAACTGGCCAACTCAATTTTCCCCCCTCGCGCCTAATCCTTAATACTTTAGGGTACTGTCTGAGAAACAAGCCCAGCTTTGTAATAAAAAAAAAAAGGCTTAAATCCCGGCGGTTTTGAAAGAGCACGTTGTTGCCCTCTCATAAAAGCTCGAATGTAATTGGACCAGTGCGTGTCCTAACCCCGACAGATCAAAGGTTAGCAAAGCAGGTACTCATTTAGCATGTCAGGGGATTAGCCGGCCGAGTTTGGCACGGAATATGTGTCCGGATCAAAGTTATGTCCTCGTACGTGACTTGTAATTAGGTTTTTTTTTTTTTTTTTGGAGGGGAGAAGGAGAGGAGAGGTATTTCGGGGGTTGACGTTGATGAGTTAGAGCTGTGCATGACACGAGGCAGCGCCGGCGGAGAGCCTTCAGGTTTGTTTAGGGAGAGCTGACATCCCCTCCGAGTTGCCACATCGCAAGCGTTTGGAGATGTTCCATCTGTCTGCGCCACTGCACACTCCTGCGAGTAATAAAGATTGATTTAAGTGTAATATAAACTGTTATGTGGCTCGGGCACAATGTAAACCTCGGCTAAATAGAAAACCGCAGCGTACACAGCCGATCGTACTCATAAACACGTGAAATGTTCGCTTAAACACGTCCTTCGCCTTTTTTCGAAGGCGTCAGTCCCCCTGACGTGTTTGTTTTAACCATATGAAGTAAGACGGAGGCCTCTAATTCTATTACGTGTAACTCTTAAACAATTTGAATGGCGGCAGTTTGTGCTCCACGTAGTTAAAAACGACTGGGTGTGAACTCATAACATTAGTTTTTAAAGCAAACATCGAGCGTATGAGAAATGTCGAGCTCATTATTCAGATGAAGATTGCGGTTTATTATAATCAGGGTCTTGTTTTTATAGTTACAGGCTTTATTTCGATTGGTAATAATAACATTATTCACCGAGTTGTTTATCCGAGGTCGGAGAACATGGCAACGCTGCTAGAAAAGAAGTCCAAGGAAATTATTCCCCAATCTGCTCGCTGATTTAGTTCAACTTGACCTGACCTACGATACTTTACGTAATTGTGCGCGCTCACAGTTTTCCTGCACAAAAATGGATTGTGTTTTAGATACTGTTAATCTGCTGTAACTGTATTTTTTCACCCAATGTGTCCAGCATCAGCATCTTCGTTCAGCATGTCAGCACTGAACACAGAGTTCAGCTGCTTGCAGGTATTTCCTCATGAACCAAACTGGAAGAAAAACATTTTGGCGCTTGATTCAGAGTCGGGGGATCATAAAAGTTATTAAAATGTATCAATTCATCCAAAAGCCAAGCTGATGAGACATTGTAGCATTAATGTAGCAAAACATTAAAGGGATATTCCGGTGTAAATTTAATCCATGGTCTAACACACCTTGACACCGAGTAAGACTCCCCCTCGAGAGGTCAAGTTAGCTGACCGCTAGCTTAGCTAGTTTTAGCAACCTCAGAAAAGACCGCACGATAACAATACACTGCAGCTTATGTCTCCAACTAGAAACCGCCATCAAAAAGCCACAATTAATGGTGAGAACAGCAGCAAACTTCAGCAACAGTACATGTACAGTCCCAGCACACAGTACGAAGCATCAAACATCTGCTAGCTTTGCTGGATTTGTATTAAAAACACAGCTCAACTCACCCTCTCCTCCAGCAGCCTGCCTGTGTGGGGAAGCCCTGACGAGTCGATTACCGAGTGCAGTAGATTTCTGCAGCTCAAGGATGAAAATGTCTGATTATTACTCCATGGAACGCTCGGTTCTTATTATCGTAGGCTGACAGGGAAAAGAACGGAAGTAATGGTTCCTAGTTTAGCATGTCAGCACTTAAACATGTCAGAAAAACATTTTTACCTTGTGGTGTCACTTCATTCAGAGTCAGGGGATCATAAAAGTTATTAAAATGTATCATGCATGCTGCAAATATTATATAAATTCATGCAAAAGCCAAGCTGATGAGACATTGTAGCTTAATGTAGCAAAACATGAAGGGTGCAATATGTACGAATTGTCTTAGAACTGCTAACTGTTAGCGAGTTAGCTCGGGACAGGTGTGTTGGACCAGAACTGGCTAGCTGGTTAGCATGCTAACTTCAGTATCTCCGCGACACAATACACACACGTCATAAAACTAAGATAATCTAGAATTTTTTAAATAAAATTCTTACATATTGTACCTTTAAACAAAAAATACTAACCTTGGTCAGCTGTGGGACCAAGGAGGCTACTCAACATTAAAAAGCATCTCACTATTGTCGAAACAGGTTACAATCAAAGCTGAAAGCGTCTCTTTAGTTTTAAAATAAAGTCAGAATGAAAATAATATGCTCCACTTTGTCTTCTCCAGCAGCTGAGTCAACAGTAGAAATAGTTCCCCATCACACAGGAGAATATAGCGTGAAGTAATGAGATGTTACGGAGCGTCAGCAGCTCGGTCGAGTTATTTCTACAATCAGAGGTGATGCACGACCATCCTAGAAATAAAATAAAAGCCTTACCCTTCCTTTGCCCTGCCCGCCCGGTAAGTATATGGCAGCGCACATTTTCAAAGGCAAGACGGTAAATCAGCTGTGAAGGCCGTGACAGCTGAGGATGTTGAGTGTGTGTGTGTGTCCCTGTTTGTGCACCGGACTGGGTGTGGCGTCTAAGTCCTGCAGACGAGACAGAGGATTCATCCCGTCTGACTGCAGCTTATCACCGGACTGGCTGTCACTTAACGAGATATCAGCAAACCCTGCGTTTAAAACTGTGGAGGACAGAAAACACGTGACGTAAAACAGAAGAACGGCCGCGGACTGAACCCGTGATTTTGTCTGGACGGGTTCAAAGTCTCTCCTTGACAATGTTTGAGTTCAGACTAGTAAAAACACAGACATTTTGTTCTTTAACGCTTCAGATTTAGCGTTTATCGTCACTTCCTGCACGGAGGAACAGCTGAGATCCGTCACGTTGACGTTGCTCTGAGCCGTTACAAAGATGAAGAGGAAGCCGGACTACAAACGTTTGGAGTCCAATGACCCGTGTCCCGGCGCTGATCCTTCTAATGCCCAAACCACAGTGACAATGAGCGACAGTCCATATTCAGAAGGATCCCCATTAGCCCTCATTGTGCCTGGATCCATCTCCGCATTCCTCCGTAGGCCGCGGTGTCAGGGGGCGATAGGCTACGCTAAATGTGATGCATTAGGTGCCGGCGGGTAAACAGAGGCTACAGAAAATGTTATTGGTGGCCTCGACAACAGGATCTAACGGGGATCCGAGTAAAGACCGAGGCTACAGCGTGTCTGCGGCAGTTTTTGGGATTACTGGCGTTGAAGGGCATTCTTTCCAAAGACGTGGAGACTAAAAAGAGGGACGCCGCCAACTGCAGCGAGATCCCAGCTGATGCAGAAACGCCCCTAAAGAGTGAGGAGGCCTAAAGGATGGAAAAACCTGTGTGTGTGTGTGTTTGTGAAGCTGATGTTTTTCCAGCCCATCTGGAGCCGTCGTAGTCCCGTCTGTCGACCTCTGTCGTGAGGCGGGCGGCTGTCTGCGACCGTGACGCGGTGACAGCAGACATTACTTGTGACTGACAAGGTGGAGTGGAGGCCGGGGGCGCGAAATAACAAAAGTCCTCGACTCTTTTCGTCTTTGTGAGATAAATACATAAATAGTCCGACAATTCAGAATGTGACACGTTTCAGGGGCATTTCGGGAAAATGTGTGAGTGTAGAAATTAGCACAACCTTCACGACAATCACTTAAATGTATATGCCCGCCCACAGTACCAGCTCGCCTCGCCTCAACTTAGCTCGCCTTTTTGCGTTCCCATTACTGAAATCTGGTACCTGGTACCTGCTAAAGTGGTACTTTTTTAGTATCACCTCCGTATAAGTTCCAACCGAGCTGAGCTGATACTTCTGTGTGACGTAAGCTGGCAGCCGGCCACTGATTGGACAGAGAGCGACGCCACTTGACGACTCATGACGAGCGCGACGTCCGAGCCCGACACCCGCTACCTTCAAAAACTAGCATCTGCGTTCAGTCAACATAGCGATTACATGGAAGGAACAACGCGCAGGAACACGGCGTGGACCGTGGCAGAGGTGGAGACGCTCCTGAGTGTTGTCGCTGAAGACGCGTCCAGAACGAGCTTGATGGTGCGACAGGAAATGAAAAGGTGGACGTGTTTTGCGTCGCCCACAGCTAGCCCTGTTTATGTGTGCGCGTGGATAAGTACGTCGCTGATGACGACCCGCCCACGTTGATGACGACCCGCCCACGTTGATGACGACCCGCCCACGTTGAAGACGACCCGCCCACGTTGATGACGACCCGCCCACGTTGATGACGACCCGCCCACGTTGATGACGACCCACCCACGTTGATGACGACCCGCCCACGTTGAAGAGATACTAATTCTAGATGGAAACGCAACGTGTCTGAAACCAAACCAAGTAGAGCCACGCTGAGCCGAGGCGAGCTGGTACTGTCGGTGGAAAAACGGCATTAGATGCCCCTCCAGTGGACAAAATGTGATAATGTAACCCCTAAAGTGCCCTTCCATTGGGAAAAAATGTCATAAAGTGCCCTTTAAGTTGCCCCTCCAATGGGAAAAACATGTTCAAGTGCCCTCTCCAGTTTATTATGAATGTATCGTGACTTTCCGCCGCTGCTTCTTAGCTCGCTGCTGCACATACGTGTCTGAAGTGTTTCCTCGCGGCTTCAGAAGTAACTCTGGGTTTCATGTTTATCAGAATATTCCCATCTTTTAACACACAGAACCCAGTTTAGTCGAGCTTGATAGCGAGCTAGCTAACGTCTCTTGGCGTGTCTCCTCTCGTCTTCGGATTCACACTGTTGTAGGAAATCCGAAATTCTCTCGTCGTCTTCGAGCATGTTTTGCCTGAACGCCTGCAGCCTTCGACCCGCCCACGTTGAAGAGATACTGAAAACCAAACCCAAGTAGAGCCACGCTAAGCCGAGGCGAGGCGAGCTGGTGCTGTCGGTGGAAAAACGGCATAAAGCTAAACGCGCCCATGACGAGCCTCGTCCAAACTACCAGGGTTTCCCAGGTGTTTTGGGAGCCATGACATCACATCGCCCCGTCGTCTTGGGGGACACAATGAGGACTTTGAGAGGCGCCGGGTGAGAACAGTCAGCAAAAACAAGCTCGGCAGCCATACATCAACAAAAAAAAAAAAAAAAAGGCCCCCTTCTAAATAATATGGAAAGTGGAGATGAGAGCCAAAGCAGTTCACAGGCAGCTGAATCCAGTTAACGCCTGGAAAAAATTATAGAAACATTCGACGGGGGTGGGTGGAGGCAAGGAAGGGTGGAGGAGGGGGGTAACACACCAATGTCTGACAATTTGGAGGGGTGTGTGTGTGTGATGACAGCTGAGGGGGGTATGCATATTCAGAGAAACAACATTCTTTCTCACAGCGTGACTCGATGTCGACACGAACTCCCAGCTCGTCTATTTTTTGATTCTTCCCGGGACTCCGGGAAACAACCGGGTGTTTGTGCGCGCCGGGTCCTGAGCTGTCAGCTTTTACCTTATTAAAATGTCATTGACTCCTAAACTGCATATTTATGCAGCGTTAACCAGCGCCTGATGGCACGGCTCGCACACGGCTTCGTTCTGGCTGGCAGGCTGAGTCAGACGGACTGTGTCGCCCAGAGATAAGCTTTATTACACAATGTATGCACAGGGGCCCGTTTGATTGATGCTCCTCCATTATTATTATGTTCTGGCAAGGTAATGTATTCCAGGCCTCCATAAAAAGACCAGCTCTAAATTAGTTGTGTCAAATTCGCGGCGGCAGAAGTGTGTTGGCCCTATCTCGGCTATCTGTGCCTCGAAATGAGGTTGCGCTGACATTGTGGTGGTGGTGGAGGTGGAGGGGGGCAGAGGTGGTGTCGGGTGCGGTTGAATCAGCAGGAAGCTCAGCAGACCCTGGATTTCTTTTTCCCCATTAAATGATAGCTTTTTTTCCTTCTCAGTCTGTATGTAAAATAGACTCCTCACAGTTCCAGGTATCAATTAGAAAAGAGCAGGGAAACAACTCAGTGCCATCTAAGGTTTATCTGAAAAAATATTCATTTCAGTCCTTTTATTTTGGCTTTACAGGTCGTCTACACAAACAGCTCAGTGGAATCTGTATTAACATTTACTTTAATGGCTTGTGGTCAACACAAAGATGCAAATAGAGGCCGTTGCATCAGCAGCAACCTGCGGAGGAGAGAGTCGGGCGCAGAGCCGGACCAGTACCATCAGATTCTGTTCTGATGCAGAGCTGTTTACTGGCTCATCCTGGGCTCGAGCTGGACACAGGACTTTGACCCACGTAATCAAAGTCATTGTGAGTTATTTTAAACCTCACCATGATAGTTTCCTTAACTGAACCATGTAGTTGTGGCACCTAAACCGAACCGAACAGTGAGCATTTCACGACGTTAAGCAAAGTGACAACAGAGGTTTGGTACGTCGACGGTCTCTAGTACTCTCTAATAGTCAAATATGTCATCTTTCGATTTAATTGACAGTCTTTTCAGCTGTTCAGGTGAAGACTTGTAGTTCTCGAGACCGGTCCACTTTTCCGTCGTCTTGGTCTTGTCACGGCCTCGACAGTCTTTGGTCTCAGTCTTGTCTCGGTCTCGCAATGTCTCGGACTGGCCGAGCGGTCTCGAAGGGATTTGTAACCTATAATATCCAGGCAGGCACAGTTTTTTTTTTTTTTCATATCATATCATTATGCCCCCCTTCAAGCACCAATCAGATGCATTTTGTGACACAGATGGCGTTGGCGATTTCAGTGATGCTGATATTGTGTAATGGTGACAGTGTAATTTGGCTACTATAATGGGAAATAATGCAATTTCAAGTTGATAATTGTGTATCTTTAATATTTAGAATTAACGTTTCATCTACAAATTAAGTACAATTTAAATCAGTAACATATCTCCAATTCATTAGACTTTTTCTGAGGTGCAGGGTTGTTGGAGGCTTGTTATTCTGTTAGATTTAGGACTATAGTCATGTCAGTCCTTAACAGCACTCAAGAGTCAATCCTCAAATAGTGTAGAAAATCGCTCATGCAATTGCTACACATATTTGATTTTTAGCGAGTTCACACACAAGACATGCACTGTCTCTGTATTATTGTGCCTGTAGTTGAAATAATACAATCTCATATTTATATTTGGTGCGTCTGCCTCCCCCATCCTCTCTACGTGTGAAGGGGAGTTGACGCAACCTTGGGACTTTTTCATTTTATCACTCCGTCGTCCTCCGAGCGGTAAAAGCGATGTGAAAGGTTGCGTTGCGACACCACGTTTTATTCCCATTTCCTGTCCTCTGGCAGCTCGTCAGCGGGGACGAGACGGGTCGCTTCTTCCTTTGTGGAAAAGGTGTGCGTGTGGAATGTAACACTCCGACCAGGTTGAATAAAATCGATAAAGCACAGCACACTGCTGCTGCTGCTGCGTCTTCAGGCCTGTGTGGGTGGAGGCAGCAGTGTGTTCGGGGTGTAGAGGGGAGCGCTCCTGGGAAACGTCCACATACCTAACCGTTAGCCCAGATGTGGCTCTGTTACGACTGTCAGAGCGGTCACATCTGTCTGGGCTCTGCGATCGGTTGTGCGTGGGCGTCTCCGTGAGCTTAGCTGTGTATAAATATGTCCGTGTGTGTCGGTTTCCCAGCGTACGTGTCTGTACACTGTTTGTCTGCGTCCTCGCTGGTGCTGATGGATCTCGGTTAATGTTCTGCAGCACGGGGACTCTCATCCCTTAATAGCTTTAGCAGTTTCACCCTGCGACGGGTCCACCTTACCTCAGCAAGTAAAGGCCCGCCGGTGGTTACGATTCTAACAGTTGAGCAACGTTTATGGCCGCGATGGCTGCAGTGATTAACTTTAAGTGACTTTGTTGTAAAGATAGACGTTTAAGACGCAGTTCGACAGTTGAAGGCTGAGCCAGCGCCGACATAAAAACGCTGATTACAGCTTCGATTGATCCGTGCATTTAAAGATTCAGGCGCCTTTAGCGGCGCTTTACACAGAATCCTGTTATCTTCCTGTTTTTTATAGTTACTTTGCTACGAGCAACTCGTTGTTGACTGAAACAGAGCAGCATCTGTCTACGAGCGTGACTCACCGGATGGAGACTGTCGGTATCAGACGGCGTCCTCCTCCTTTCTGCATGTTTAAAAATCCCCGTAGCTGCGAGAAACAGCAACCTACACGCTGAAAACGGCAGGTGACCCTGACTTTGACCTGGTCGCTAACGGAACGGAACAAGCTAGCAGCTGTTGCCTTTTTCCTCTGCAGGGATTTAGAGACACCATTCTGCAGGGGAACCATCCTGGGCTTCATGATTATGATTGATTTAAAGCTCCTCTTATGGGACGGTTGTCGACCTGTTCATGTTATAGCCGTTTTTATTCTGGGCACCAATCTGCCGTCCTTTTGGCGGCTCGCTCCGCGGATTTAGACAGAAGGCGGCAAATTGGTGGTCTGTTTTGTTCCGCCAGTTTTGCCCCTTGGAGGGTAACGTTACACTTATTTGCGCCTCCATTGCTGTAAATCCGAGGCGGCGATGTGGCGGCAAATGCTGAGATGGGCGGAGGTGTGGATGACGTGCACTGCTGCGCACCCACAGCCGGGAGTTTTAAAACCAGGAAACAGCTGATCACAGCAGTCAGTTCGTCACTTCATCCACGAAGATGAGCAGCTGGAAAGCCGCTGAGATCCGGGAGATGCTAGCGTCTCCTCGCTCTCTGTAGCTGTCTTGGTTGTCCGCTTGTTGTTGTAGCGGCGAGCTAATAGCGGTCGCTGCTTTCAAATTAAAAGCCCCCCGCTAAGAACCCAGTTCTAAACTCCGATGGGGTGCAATGTAAAGCTCTTATTTTGAAGACAAACTGCGAAAAATGTCCCATAAGGAATGAATGGGACGGGGTCAAAAAAGTGGCAAAATCATCGACGTTTTTCAAACATCTCCTGCTCTGGCAGACTTTGACCTAGAGACACCATTCAAACTTTAAAATGTAGGCACAAGTCTTATCTATTTGAGTTGTATTTGAACTTTCTTTCTACGATGTTTAGTTTTTGAACGGTGACCCTTAATTGATCGTGAGTGATTTCGAAAAATTCAGAAAAATTCAGGATTTTCAATGAGTGTGTATTGCGGAATGTTCGCGCAGCACCAACTGGCAGAGTGGGGGAGCCTGAAAAAAACTCTCCGAAAATGTTTCTTTAGATGACGATCCTAGCCACAGATTTCACACTACAATAGTGATATTTTCCAAGAACGTAGCCACACTTGTCTTCTGTCTGGCAACGTGTCCACTTTATCGGGAGGATGTACGGTTTTTGAATTATCTGCGTCTAACCGACACAAACTCCAGCAACTGCCCCATAAGCCCCAATGTTAAACGGGAAGAGGATTTTGGGAGAAAAGCAGAAACTGCCCTGCTTCTCTTCACGCCCAACTTCCTGCTTCACGTCACGTCACATGTTGACGCCTACCAGAGGAGGAAAAGTGGAGGCTGTTTGGAGGCTTGCTGCAAATGTGCCACCTTTTCTATCTAAAAGGGGCGTTTCAGGCTTCAAGAGGAACAAAACAACAGCTAACGTCTGCAGGAGCTTTAGGTCCGAAACAAAAATGACATCATGAGGGTTATTTCAGCCAAATGTATGATTTCTGGTGATTTTTGCACACGTCTGCAGGATTGCTGCATCAGGCGGCTTCCTGAGTCTCTTGTTCCAACCTGCAGCCGAAGTCTGAGGCAGCTAATTGGCTTAAAAAACACTGAATGAAACCTTCACCTTCAGACCTGCTCTTAGGTGAATCAGTAGTCTCGATGCATCGTGAAATTACATCCTCTCGTAAGGGAGGAATTACAGAGTCATCATAACTAAAGGCCTGACGTGTTGGGAGCTACTTTCATCTGCGATACTTTAATAGCACTCCGACAGACAATTGCTATATTTTCCGAGCCGAAAACAATCATTTTGACGGCAGAGAGGTTAGAAAGAGAAACACAGCGGCAGCTAACAGGGCATCATCCACACGTCAGCCGTTATTAACGAGTCATCCACGGCAGAAATTTAATTAGACTTCTGAGGTGTCTGGAAGAAAAACAAAAAAAAAGAAGAGGAGTAAATGAGCGAGGGTTTTTTTCAGGAAGCACACTGACATTAACAAATAGTCTTCATTAGATGTTTTTGCACGTGACCGGGCGAGATCGTCTCCGATGTAAATACTGCCAGAGGTTAGCGCCTCACCTACGCGTGAGGGATGAAATAAAAGGAGTCTTATCGGCGGCGTGAGACGTCATGACAGAGAAGAATCACCTCGGAACATCATTTCCTCCTCATCAGCCCCGCGAGGCGATGCAATTTAAAATGTGGTTAGATGAGATATTTGGACGCACTTCCCTCCCTAAAGTGATGCAATCGGATCTGATTTGGCGCGATGATCAACTTTGAGTTACTGTTTTAATCGTTAGCTTCTGACCTGATCGAACGCCGAGGGGGATGTCTGACGGTGACATCAGACGTAACGCGATCCTCTTTTTTAAACGCTCTCTCTGCCAGTCATCGCCTGTTCTCATGACCTCTCTGACAAACCTCAGGTGTTTTTCAGAGTGTGTGGTTTCCAAATGCACCTGAGAACCCAAAAAAAAAAAAACCTGCCTTAAATCTGACAGCCGTAAAAAGGTTTGAGTTAATATCACGGCGCACCTCGCAGACGGGCGAGGGGGGGAAAGATGGAGCGTCTGCGGGGTAAAATGCGAGGAGATCAATCTTTTCCTCGTCATTCCAACCATCCATTTGTCATTAGCGACGGAGCCCTCTCTCTCAAGAGGTAAGGCAATATCCGCCACATCCAGCGCCGCCGCGGTCTCTCTCTATCGCCGCATCTCTGCTCAGATACCCTTTAGGGAGTTCATTAATGGGGAAGGAGGGTGGGCTGGGATCTCCAAAAAAAAAACCAGCCTCTCTCCATACATCATGCCGCACGCCGTCAGCTCCGCTCCGACTCTGACAGCAGCTCTCGGCTTTGCTTTCGCTGGGAATTATTCTAACTATGCACAATAAGCACACAAACCGAGGGCCCCGTGTTTGTCTTGGACGACGTACCTCGCCGCTCGCACGTCCATCAACGTGGACGCCGGGCGCTGGAGACCACACAGAGCTCGTTGTGGACGGGGTGTCGCGCCCCCGGGATTGACGTTGCTTTGAGAGAAAACAGGTGAGGTGGAGGGAGAGAAAAACGTGATTCTGCAGCATCACGCCGCCTCGGAGCAGAGTGGGTGTGATTGCTATGATATCATCAAAAGAAGTGATTTAAAATCCCAGTTGTGGTTGTGCAACATGCCTTAAAACCACAACGCCACAGATTCAGCGCGGCAGCTAATATAATTTCCATATGGTCGGGTGATGCTGTATTTTGTCAAGTTATTTGACATGAAACAGGCTCGTTCAGCCAAAGCAAAGACTGAAGCTGCTGCAGAAACGTCACGCTGTTTTTGCAGCCGGGCAGAAAAACACCTGATTCAACAAATGATTGCTTTAATCGATGCTGCTCGGGCTCCATCATCGCATTACGACAGCACACAGCGTGAAGATATCCTGGACAGATTGCCGCCCTAACCTCCTCCGTCCCGCAACAATTTCAGGGCTCAGTTAGCAACGCGGTTAATTCGAACTCACAGTCGGGAGGATCTCTGCTCTGCGATTAGCCAGCGGCTGAAACAACCCGCAGCCTAGCTGTCGTCTTTGGATGTATGAGCAGATACTTATCTGCAGGAAATGGCAGATCAGACTTCCACATATTGCTTTTTAATGAACGCGGCGCGCCGCCGTCCAACAGGGCTCTAATTGGCTCACATGTGACGCATCATCTCCGCCGGTCATTTGGACGCCAGCATCGGTCCCGTATCACCCCGACACCATCTCCTGGTTCTGGCCTCGTCCCAGGCACAAAGAAGGGTCGAAAGGTCAACGTGGGGTGCGCTTGTTTCGTGACTTCGTGGCTCTTTGTGTGATGATGCTATCGTCTCCGCCTGCAGCCTGGTTACAGAGGCAAGACTGAGGAAGGACAGAAGAGCAGTTATTGATTTCTTTGGTATGGAAATATTGAATAAACCTGAAAACATCCGGCCTGAACAGCTCTGGTTCTTTTTACATGAGCGATTTCTGTATTTGTGTTTTTGTTTGATGTTGGATCCTGGCTGGACTGGGGGGGGTTCCTCCACTGCTTGGAGACCAGGGGGGGTTCTGGCGACTCCAGACTGTCGTGGAGTCACCTGGACTTGGGCATGTCGGGCACTTGGGGACCGGTGGGGCCAGACTTCTGTGGTATCATTGGGAATCTTCTTGAGGTTTTGTGCGGACTTGTGAGGTCGGTGCCGACTCAGTGTGTTCTGTTGTTGGAGGGTGTTTCTCTGCTGTATTAAAACTGCTCTGACACTCTTAGAAATAAAAGTTCTAAGTAGAACCATATAAGGTTCTTCGGCTTGTCCTCATAGGAGAACCCTTTTTGGCTCCAGGTAGAACCTTTTATAAAGGTGGAGGGTTCTACCTAGAACCCTCCACCTTTATAAAAGGTTCTACCTGGAACCCTTTGGAGGGTTCTACCTAGAACCCAACATAAAGGGTTATACCTAGAACTGTGTGTGTAAGGTTCCACCCAGAACCCCCCATGAGAGGTTCTACAAAGAACCCATACAGGATCTTATACCCATGCTTTCAACAATCCCTGAAGAACTCTTTCTCCAAAAAAGGGTTCTCTGGATCACAATGGTTCTTACTGGAACCGTTAGTGTTACCAAGAACCCTTTTAAAACCCTTTATTCAGGAAAGGGTTTTTAAAGGGTTCTCTGGATCAAAATGGTTCTTACTGGAACCGTTAGTGTTACCAAGAACCCTTTTAAAACCCTTTATTCAGGAAAGGGTTTTTAAAGGGTTCTCTGGATCAAAATGGTTCTTACTGGAACCGTTAGTGTTACCAAGAACCCTTGAAAAACCGTTTCTTCGGGAAAGGGTTTTTCAGAAGCAAATGGTTCCAGGTAGAACCTCAGCCCTTGTAGAAGAACCCTTTTGGAACCCTTATTTCTAAGAGTGTACATACATGGAACAAACTGCCAGAAGAGTTAAGACTTGAGACAAATTATCATGTCGATATCTGAAAAACTGCGGTCGGTCGGGCTCTGCTACTTTTAAATCCAAGCTAGAGACCATTCATGTTCTTCGATATGAAATGTGTGTTAATTTGTTTTCTCGTTTTAAATCTATCTGCATTTCTATCCCTGCTTTTTTTATTTCTTGTGCTTTTTTGTCTGTGTCGTCTGTAAAGCCCTTTGTGCTGCCTTTAGGTATGAAATGTGCCACATGAATAAAATCGCCTTGCCTCGGTTTGAAGTCGACACGGCTCAGCTGGGAGAAAAAACAAACCTTGTGTCAGTCGTTGAGGTCTCACACAATCCTAATGAAATCAAACTCTTCATGAATTATACCTCGGGATGTTTTTGTGTTTTGATTGTAGCATGTTTCCTGACAAACACACCTCTCAGGGGCTGCAGGCGTTGAATATTCATCCTTTCAGCTCCTCAAAGTCACCATGACATTATTTCTCCTCGTGCCAAGTGCATTTGGTGATTAATCCGGACGATTGTTCTCCTGCTCGCCGTACAACATTTCCAGCCATATGCGCTGTTAACCTCTGTGTACCCACAGCAGCTTGTCTTTAAACCTGATTACTGGCCTGTAGAGATGGACATCGAGCCACACAACCTTCCAACTCCAGCAGCGCCTCCCTCCCTCCCTCCCCCCTCCCTGCCTCTCTCGTCTTCAGCTGCATCCTGCTGCCTCTCGGAGGAAGGAATGCGACACGAAACGTTAACACACCGACACTCGAGCTGCTGCGAGACTCGTCTCACACGTACGAGACGGTTTCATCCTGATCTCGTCGATTCATCCACCTTTTCCGCAAATGAATTACAGGCTTTTGTTTTAAAGTTATCAGACTTTCTGTGGATGATATAAAAGCTTCAGAACATGTAATAACATCTTATAAACACCTCAAAGAAGACAGAAAATGTCGGTGCCAGCTCTTCTCGGCGGTAAACACGAGCAAACAGAAAGTCTCAGGATAAAGCGCTGACAAATGGAGCGTAATTGCTCGTGTGCTTAATGCAAATTGGCTTGTGTGTGGACAATTTGAGACTATTTAGAGAAACAGCCCACTTCAGATGAGCATTAATCTGATTAAGAGCACGATTTATTTGGGTTTTCCGTGCTCAATAGGAGCGGGCTTCCTGTTCGGGGGCCTGCCAACGGAGCAGAAGAACCCAAACTTGGATGAATGGCCAACAGCTGTGTATATAGAACGAGTACATTTCCTCTCTCGCTCGCTGTTAAAGAAAAAAAAAAAAAACAGCCTGTTTCAGTAAAACACTGAGTCATCGCTCGCACATCGAACACATGTGTGAGCGCGGCGTCGCGTATCGAGACGGTCGCTTCATCTTCTTCTCCGTGATGTAGTTTTTTTTTTATTTCTGACTGAATATAGACGGTTTGAATGACATCACGGCTGGTATTGCTCCGTATATTTTAAGTTCTTACCTAATTTAGCTCGTAAGTGGGCAACTGCCATTTCAATTTCGCCCGGAATAAGACGCTTTTAAGAGACGAGCCTCCCGGAGCCAAGGAGCTGCTGCTGCTGCGCGTTGGAAATTTGTGTGACGCTGATCTCAGTTCAGGCGCGGAACATGTCGTAAATTACATCCCGTACAATTTCCACGTGTAAGCATCTGTTTCTAACCGTGTGTGCCACATGGAGCGTCGTACCTTTTTTTTTTTCTGGCGATATTTCAATAGACGGCATAAGTCTTAAATTAAATTTACGGCATTAAAACGGGCCCGGCTGTCCGAAAGCTGAAGCTGAGGATGAACATTGTTTTGCGAAGGTAGAGTTTTATCGTCACGGATTTCAGGTCGAAAGAAACGTAAAGCCATAATATTGGCAGTAAAGACGTCTCCTCCGAACTGACAGCTCCCAAACCTCAGTTCATAAACCTGTCTGGAGATTATGTGCATGGCTGAGACACACAGTCTAACTACTTGGCCAGCTCCGGCAGTGGAAACAGCCTCTGCACGACTGTATTCTCAGCGTTGATGGTGCATTTGAGAGCGCAAGTGTACGTACGGTTTATACATTTTCGAACCAGAGCAACAATCAGACTCGGGATAATTCAGCCGGTCCCCATATTTGGTTTCGCCCCTGCGAGCGAGTGTTTGCTTTCCCATGGCGTGCCCTGAGAGTTTTTTATTCAATATGCAAAGTAAACGCACCATTTCTTCTTTTTTTTTTTTTTTTTTATTCAAAGGATAATAAACAGTTTGTGTTTGTGCTCACTTTAAACTTAAAACCCCCAAACTCTGCATCCAAGATTCCAGCAGGGCTGCGTCAGTGTAACCATAGCGCTGCAATTTGGATAAACGGCGAAGATGAAAGCCCCGGGTACGTTTTTACATGCCTGCTAGACTGCTTGCACATTTCTCTAAAAGCACCGATGTCTGGGTGTGTAATTACACACTGAATGCTGTTTTTTTTTTTTAAAGGAAGTATGTGTCGCTGCACAAACATTAAGACCCCGACTGAACACGGCGTCGGAGCGCCTACTCAGACGCCACTGATGACAACGGTGCCATTAGACTAATCAACGGTGCTTATCGGTCACAAACGTTATACGGGTCATAATATAAATCTGAGAGGCTTCGAGGGCCGCAATCAGCCGCGGAAAGTGGCTGAATACATTTACTCAAGTACTGTGTTTAAGTACACTTTACTCCTACTGCATACTTCTACTCCACGACAATTATTTCACAGCCGTTAAGACTCTGCAGACTAAACTTTTTTTTCACGATTGATCGTTTGAGGAAATATAATACATCGCTTGAAGATTAAAGGGGCAGACATTTAAATATTTACAGTGTTAGTGAGGTAATAATACAAACTTAGAAGTATTTTTGGGACAAAGGAGGAAACTATGATCCCAGAAGACTAGAAAAGGTGGCAGGGTCCGCCACATGTAAACAAAGTAGAACTGTATAAGGTCAGTTTGTTTAGTCAGTCGTGAAAACAAAGAGTTTATTCAGTTTGTTAAGGCTGAAAACATCTTTCTATACTGATTTAAATTTCTTCCCCAAAACAACATATTGCACCTTTAAACTATCTGACTGTAAAAAGTATTTTTAAAGTTCTGATACAACATTTAATAAAAATAATCAATAATTCACCTTGAATGCATTAAAGCTAAAGTAATGAGCCTGTTTTGAAAATGTAAGGAGGAGAAAGTTCAGATATTTGGGTTAAACTGTACGGAGGAAGGCTGAAAACATATCTTTCTCTTCTGATTACAGAAAACAACATATTGTACCTTTAAACTATCTGACTGTAAAAAGTATTTTAAAGTTCTAAAACAACATTAAAATACTTTAAATTAATAAAATAATAAATAATGGTATGAACACTCACTCACACACATTCGTTCCTCCAGTAGAAGTTCAGATACTTAAACGTACGTAAATAAAAATGACTGTGTTAAAAGTACAAGTACTGATTCAACTTCTTTTACTCAAGTCAAAGTAATAAAGTACTTTTATTCTAAAATATAACAGTTAAAAGTAACTTTTCTTCTGGACGTTTCTGTGCAAAGCTGTCTGAACCTGAGCGTTTGTCACTAACACGCCTTCTCTCCACCCTCGCCGTCTGCTTTCGTCTCTTTACGTCTCTTACGTTGTTTCATCTTGCGGCGTGCAACAACGTCAAATAAAAATAATCAATAATTCACCTTGAATGCGTTAAAGCTAAAGTAATGAGCCTGTTTTGAAAATGTAAGTTCAGATATTTGTGTTAAACTGTACGGAGGAGAAGTAAAAAGTTGTCAGAAAAAGTATTTACACTCTTCTATCGATATCACGTTTGTGTCGTTATCTTGAATTTGTTTGGCGACGATAATCGTACAGTGAAAATCTGATATTGTGACATTTTAATGCAAAACTTTTACTTAAAACAGGATCTGAACATTCCCTCCAATGTGTCCAATAATATAAATGTTTAATAAAATTAACTCTCCGTTCTGCACGATGACAACTTTGTCTGAGATCTTTCAGGATCCGAGCACTTCTCGTCTTTCACATTAATCGTGTTTGATTCATCTCGTGACCTCTTCAGGGAGTCGAGACAACAGGAAGTGAAACTCTGTGAAGTTACAACTCTGCTGTGAGGTTTCATAACTGTGTAGATACATAATTTAATAGAAAGAAAGAAAGAAAGAAAGAAAGAAAGAAAGAGGGCGTTATTATTATTTCACCAGCGTTCGTCTGTGACGAGTATGAAGACATCTGACCTCTGTGAGGGAATGCTGGATGTCGAGGGGGGTCGAGCATCTCTCCAGTGTCACAAAGACAGAGGAAAGACACGGGGTGTGACTTGTTAAATGCGGGACGACCCCCTCGTATTGTCTCGACGACACGGGGGGACATCTGGCGCCGGCCGTGCAGCCCGGTGTCGAGCTCGCCGTCCTCTTTCTGGAGCAGCGAGCTGTGCAGCATTGAAGCACTGCCTGCACATTCTCATGCTAATGCAGAAAGAGGCAGCAGCAGATGTGAAACATTTGGTTCCCTTCTTGTTCACTTGTAAAGAAATAATGTGCCCCCGTTATCATTATTTCGCCGTTTTTGTTCTCCAGCGTGTCATAAAAAAAGGCGGAGGCCATCTTCTTTGGTGGCCTCCACCGACTTCAGCTGCATGTGGGCGCCGTCGGTGACGGAGGAACGGCCTCTGGAGATCATTGGAAACATGTCGGAGTGGAGAAGTCGGGGGCGATGCAGCAAACAAACACTGCAGCTTCTGTCTGATGGCCTGTGAGTGTTTGTTTCTTTACATGCATGTTTTAGTCCTTAGCTTAGCTTTAGCATTCAGACTGGAGCCTGCGAGGGAAGAACTACAACAGCATCGTCTTTAAATCACTTTTCCTATAAAAGTTGTCTTTTTAATTGTACTGAACTTTATTTGAATGTACACATCGCTTTCTAACTTTTTATCTGTGTTGTTTTTGTTGTTTTAATCGTCCATCATCATTAGTTTTATTTCTCTTTTATGCCCATGTCGTGTTTTATTGTTGTGTTTTTGTCGTGAACACTGGGTTTGATTTGTGCAACGCAAATAAAATAAATGTATTGTTATTATTTGCTCACGCTGCATGTGTTCATTCTAGCGCCCAGGAGATGTTGAATACCATTTAAATAAAGGATTAAATCAATAAAATAAATGTATTGTTGAATGGATTTGTGTCATTTAACTACGTGGGTATTAAAGTGTGTTTTATTCCACTTTACATATAATTATAACTTCAGTGGTGGAAGAAGGTATAGATCTTAAAGATAAAAGTATGTATTATCAGCTAAATGTACTTAAAGTATCTGAAGTAAAAGTATCTGATATATTATTATGTGTAACAATGTTAGCAGAAACGACTGAAACCACAAATGTTTTATTTTATTTTTATACTTATTTGTTTTCCAAAAGAACATCGAAAGGAAAAAAGTTTATTATACTAACATGTACTTACATATCTGAAAAAACATCTGTGCAAGATGCAAAAAAAAAAAAACTAGAAATAAGCAATAAAAATCTAAATTAGAGGATAAAAATTAAAAACAAAAGAAAAGAGCGAGAGGGACTACTTGTTGCACACAGAGGACAAGCTGTCTGGCTCTGCTGATGTGTCAGAAGTTGTTCTTCATTATAAACCTCAGAAAGATTTGCAGCAGCTCGCTTCATGAAAACCGTCTGCAGGACAGTTTTTGCTCCTCCTCTAGTTGATCTACGTCTTTTAGCTGTCGCACATCCAGTTGTTCTGATGTGTTTGGTGGGTTTGGACCACGTTCCTTTGACAGTATCATTCAGAAGGCACATTACTGGTCCATAGTCTGGACCATACATCAAATACGCCCCATCTGATGTAGTCGAACACGGGTGAAATATGACGTTTTAATCGGGGAGTTCGTTGTTTTTAGCGGACACTAGCGTTAGCCACTGCTGCTCTCTGTTAGCGGAGCGGAGAAATCCACAGTCCAGCAGCTTTAAACAACTTCAACAAGACTTGTATAGATGAGAAATAAATGAAAAATAAATAAACACACACACACCGCCCCTTTAATAATGTGTTTATAAGCTCATCTATATGCTTTTGTTTGTTTGATGTAAAAGCTTTACGATGATAATTAACCATATATCTGGCAAATAAAGGTAAAAAAATGCATTAAATTGAAACTGTTCTTCAGCAGATTAATGAGATAAATGCAGTTAGTTTCCATCTTTGCTAGCTGGAACATGAAAATTAGCTCCCATTTGGCTCAGATGCTCTCTGCGTCATCGCCCCGCCCACCTGCACTATCATTGGCTCCTGTCTGCTCCCCTCTCTCCCGTCTGATTGGTCGGGGGAAGGTGTCCGTCAGGCAACCTTGACGTGCGAGACAAGTTTACAACTGTGTCCACGTGCGGCTGGTGCGTCAGGGCATCCTGAGCCGGGACGAGCACCGAGCTGCGGCACCTGAGAGCGGCCGACCTGACGCACCTGTGAGCGGGCTCACCTGAGCGGGCGGCAGGTATCACCCCCCCTCCCCTCCTCCTCCTCTCCCTCCCTCCCCCCTCCTGGAGGAGACAGCGGTGGTACCCACAGAGCAGCCCGCTGTGGACCAACACTCACTTCTCGGTTCTCCTCATGGCGAGGAGACCCGGTCATGTTCGCCCAGCATGGCTGCGGCTCCTGCACCGACCTCCCCGGTGCCGGTATGGCTTTTAGCCGCGTCGGCAGACTGGACCCCCCGAACCGAGGCGCCTGCAGGAGGGCGGCGGTCATGCTGTGCTCCCTCCTCACCTCCCTCTTCCTCCTGCACTGCCTCACCGAGCGCTGCGGCACCGGCGCCCCGGTCCGAGCGTCCTCCAGCCGGGGGCTCCTGCAGGACCTGAGGGCGCAGAGGACTAAGAGGCTGGTGTACGAGTGGACGGAACCGGTGGACGCCGAGCCGCCCGAGGAGTCTCCGGATTTAGTCGCGTCCGGGAAGGTGTCGCCGAGGTTCGCAGGTAAACTGAGTCCGCTCGGGGAGGGCAGCAAGAAGCTGCCCCAGGCGCTCATCATCGGGGTGAAGAAGGGAGGCACCCGGGCTCTGCTCGAGTTCCTCCGGGTCCATCCCGACATCCGAGCCGTGGGAGCGGAACCGCACTTCTTCGACCGCAACTATGAGAACGGACTGGACTGGTACAGGTGAGCCGCGTTATTACGACTTATTACAGATATTATAAGAGGTGAATTAACATGATGATGGATCGTGTTTATCCTCCTCATCATCACTGATGAAGATGATTCTGCTCGTGAGTAAATCTTTGTCCAGCATCTCGGTTCTGATCGGACTGGCTCCGGGCGGACAGCCTGTTGATTAATGAGGCCACATTAGGTCCAGATGCTTTCATTAGATCTTATCAGGCCGCCGGTTCTGTTGCCCAGTTTCAGGGTTGACTGGCCTTTAAGTCGAGCCGGAGCCCGAACTGAGGACCAGAACCGCTTGATGAGGCTGGGAAACGAGACAGGGACGTTTTAGAGTTGTAGTTTGCTTGTTTTTCTTCTTTTTCTACAGCTACATGAGCCCGCGAGGCTCAAAACTAATCAAGAACAACTCTAAAGTCTGTGATAAGCGTTCAGTCACTTAAAGGTGCATTATGTAGTTTTTGGAAAAGAAACATTTTAATTAATTTGTGTCTAAACTAACTCTAAACTCTGTTTATATGTGGCGGACCCTGCCACCTTTCTCGCTTCAAACACTGTTCTGGGGACCTTATTTTCCTCTGAGAACAGCTGATGGAAGAAATAAACATTTTGGAGTTTGTGATATTGTAAATATTTTTAAATAAATCTCTGTTTGTATTTCTACATACTGCCCCTTTAACAGATTCTCTGTTTTTACCAAGATTTATTGTCTTTAACCCTTTTTTTTCTCATCAAAATTGAAAAGTTTGAATTTAATCTGAAATATAAATTGTAAAAAAAGGGTTTTCTTTTCCTGAAGAAGCCAAACTTAATGCTAAAAGTGCAAATTAATTAACAAAAGTTGAAATTAGAATGTTTTTCTGCAGATAAATTACAAAAGCACTCTTTTTTTGGATAATGTTTTCATTAATTTAGTCAAATTAAGATATCAGATTTTCTCTACATGATTATATATTCACCAAAACGATTATAATCTCAATATCTAAATAAATAAAAAATAAAAATTCCAGCAGTTGAATCCATCTTTAAATTAGTTTACTGGGTGTTCTGCCTCTTGGTTGTTTAAAAATTAAAATTAAAATAAATTACCCTCAAAAAGTGAAGTGAGTGTTCACATAAGTTTAAAAACAGGAAGAATAATTACGCTGAATTAAAAGTGAACAGTCGAGCAGATGAACTCACAAACAGAAGCTGCACGAGGCCGAACATCGTCGCTGGATTATCAATAAATCAACATTTATCTGCGACACCTCGAGCTCAAACTTTTAAAACAAGTTTACGCTCTCGTCTTGTTTTATTCGAGTCGGCTCCCGTCTGATTCGCTCCCTCGGCTTCGGTCCGACGGAGGAGAAACTTTGGAGAAACTCTGCTCACCACATTAACACACATTTACTCTTCCCCTCTCCATCTCCTCTCGCTTGTGGAGCTGCGTTTTCTTTTTTTCTTTCCTCCACGTCGGGGTTTTTGTGATTGATTTCATCTGTCACAGCGAGTGTGTGTGAGCGAGTGCTGTGTGTTCACGTCTCCACCGGGCCGTGGGGGAATAATGGCCGCCTCTCCCCTCTCGGCGGTTCCCCGTCTAATGGGGCATCGCCGACATCGCAGCTCTGTTATTAAGAAGGATTAGGGCCGTAATGAAAGGTTACCTGAGTGTCCCGGGAGGTATAATTCACCTTTTGATTGAGTTAACACTACACACAGCAGCAGCACCCTCTAAAAGCCTGGAGACAAAACTTTTACTCTCCCTCCTCCTCCTCGCCTCCTCCTCCTCCTCCTCCTCCCCCCTCCTGGCTCTCTCCCATCTCCCCCTCACACACCTCCCCTCTTTGTGCCGCTCTGAGAGTGAACACTCTCTTTTCGCCATCACTCTTTCACACCCTTCTGTTTACCTATTCATCCATTGTGGAGGGTTTTTTTTTTTATATCCATGAGGGTCCCATCTATCCCGAGGAGTTGCCAAGATTCTCTGGAATTTGGACCGTGCCTCCGAGGACGGACCTCAGCGCCGGTTCCCCCCTTAATGCCATCCGTTTAAATTAGAAAAAAAACACACAGGAGGACCTCTTGAATCGAGAAGAGGGATAAATAACTGTTACAACAACGCGGCTCGCTCTGCAGGAGTTCATCTTGTCAGGCGCTCCTTCGTTAGAAGCTCGAGGTCACGTAGAGGTGTTTCTTCACAAAAACAGGAAATCAGTCTGATTGCGTCGCTCGTGAAACACACCACAATCCGGCGGCCTCGGAGTTAACGACGGTTTCAAGGTTTCGAGGCTGCGAGAATGTTTGAAACCTCCTCCGACAGGTCGAGGAACGAACCCTCCTCCAGATCTTCTGTGACTAATCACCGCGTCCAATTTGCTTGAATTATGTGATTCCTTTCATTAGCGACGGCGAATGCTTAAAAAAACAACGACGCGGAGGCTTCCCTCTCCGGAGACTCTTTGTTTATTGTCGAGGCCTCGGCACGAATCGCTCGTCTCTGTCCCGGTGGGAATGTGTGCGGGAGGCACTTTCTAACACCTCGAAGCTCCGAGTGTGACGTGGAAACATCTCCAGCCTCCCTTTTCCCTTTTTCTTTTTCCTCAGAATTAAACTCGCCTGGCTCGTTCTGGGAATTTCCATCAAGCGCTTCTAAAACGTCAGACACCCAAAAAAGCCAAGGATAAAAAAAAACTTCCACTTTTATGTGTCCAGAGATTCAGAAAGTTCTGACTCACCATCTGCATGTATTCAAACGTTGCTGCTGACTTTATATATTTATTTTTGTGACATTTCAGCAACTTTTTCTGTGTTTTACTTTTGAATTTCGCTTCTTTTTGGATTTTCGTGCACGACGGGAAGCCGACACCGGCCCGCTCGCCTCGTCGCCGGTCGGTCAGTGTTACATTTCACTGCACATTTCTCGGCGGTGTATCCGTATAATCGCGTACAACCTGTTGGGCTTTTGTTGTGGAAATGGACACTCGGAGTGAACAAGGAGGTCAAGCACAAACGCTGTGAACTAAAGCAGAGGTCCGCGCTGCAGAGCGCTCCAGTATTGTGTTCTGGGCCGACTCGGGTTACCGAACGCCCAGCTTTCACCTGTCTAGACCCCGTTTGAAGTCCGGTCGGATTAGCCTTCACCAGATCTCTTAATGGGTTAATTATCCCTCGTGAAAACACGTTTGACCCGTTAAACACAAAGGGGCCACACGCGTCTCCACCTCGATGCAAACAGAAAACACAGATTCAGTCTCGAGTCGGCGTCTGCGCCTCCAGCTTCCCCTCGAATGTTTCCCTTCATGCATGCAATACTTGAAAACCGCGAGAAAAAAGCAAATGAAAAGAATATGCTCGGCTCGCTGGAAAAAAAATTAAATCAGGGGTTTCCCTCTTCATAAAACTGGAAGTCTTTGAAAGCACATTCTGTAATGGTCATAAAAAAAGGGTCTTAATCATACGAGCAGTGACCCAGAGGGGAGTTGTGTTAGAGAAGCGGCGGCGCTGATCCGATCTGTGTTTCAGTCGTGTGTGTGTGACAGCTTCAGATGTGAATATAAACACAGAATATCCAGATGTAAACGTGCAGAGCAACAGCACGTCTGCGTTTGAGCTTCCTGATCGGCGATAAGAGTTTATTGACACGACTCCATTAAAGAAGAGAACGAAACGTAAAGAAAATAAAGTCACGGCTGTTTGAAACTGAGGCCCGCGTCCAACGTTCTCATGCTCTGGCCGGGTTTGGAGTGGGTGTCGATTAATTGGGTGGCAGCGTTTGAGACTCTGGCGCTTGTTCGCCGCCGCCTGACATTTCACATGTCGCTCTGTGAGTGCGGAGAGGTTCTGGTGGACCTGTGGAAAGCATGACTCCGGCTCCGGGTGGGAGCGGCTGGATGTCAGCGGCGAGGACATGACTGAGGAGCTGCGTGTCTTCCAGTAAAGTTTGCTGTCCCGAACGCCGCCGAAGCTCTGAGCTGCTGGACGCCGGCCACAAACTGTACAAGTTACAGCACGCATGTGTATATTGTTTATTGTGCGCCATGTTGTCATGACAAACCCGCCTCGCCAGCTGGAACCGGAGTCCAGATTTAACAGAGACCCTGTGTGTCTGTGTCCATATTTATGCGAGCGTGCGAACTGTAAGCACCTTCTGGCGCTCGCCGCCGCCCTGAATAACCCCGGCGGCCGTGAATGAAAGGAATGACATGTTCCTCGGAGTTTAAAACACGGCGATTGAGTTGATAACAGTTTGGTTCTTTGGTTTTTTAAAGCAAAAATCGTGAAACGTTCGCTGGTTCGGCTCCGTAAATGTGAGAGATTTGCTGCTCGTCTTTTGATTTCGTCGTGACAGTGAATGAAGAGTCTTTGAGTTTTTTGAAGGTTGGTCGGACAAAAGAAGCAATTTGAAGACGTCAGTTTGGGCTCGAGGGAGATTGTGACGAGCAATTTTTGCAATTTACTGACATTTTTACAGACGGATAAATATTCGACAGATCCGTCGATGATGAGAATAATAGCTGGTTGCAGAGTCTGAAGTACTTTGCTTCCCTGTCCGTGTTTGAACGACCGTATCGGCCAAAAACAGGAGGCGCGTTTTATTTTTTCACCGGTGTTACGTGTCCGCAGCCTCTGCAGACGTACCTCTGCGGCCTCTTTAGCGAGGCTTTGAGAGGAGCCATTTGTTTGAGCTTCTCTCCGAGGCACCGTCGAGATATTTAAAACAGATTTCCTCTAATTGATCCCTTGATTGATTTCGCCTCCTCTGACACGACGTCGGAAAAACACAGTGAGCAGAAGTGAAATATTCCTGAAGGTCCCTAGAAAATGACTCAGGGAGGTAATTCAGTGCTTCGTCATGAAGCAGGAAGCTGGAATGTGAGAGGTTTTATACACACTTAAATAAAGTCCTTTCCAAAATAAACTCGTCTCTGGCGGCCGGCCTCGACGTCTCCGTAACGTCCAGCGCTTCACGAGAGGAGGGTGGAATTTCAAAATAAAAGTCAAGTGAAATAGAACACCGAGTAGAGCCGCAACGATTAATCAATTAGATGTCAGCTCGCAAATTAATTCTCTGATTCAGATCGATGACAGCAAACTGAACATCCAAGACACTTGTTGACGTCATTTACAGACCAAACGACGAATCAGCTGATCTAGAAATGATACACAGAGCACAACTCTATCTGCTAACATGTGAGCAGGTTTGCGGCTGGCAGGTGGAGCGGCGGGGTCACGGTCGGGGTTGTGGAGGTTCACACACACACACACACACACACACACACACAGCGGAAACGTAACGTGATCACCAAACCTCCTGAGCATGAGCTCCGGGCCGCCTTTGGATTGTGAAAGTGATTATCGGGGAGTATAATTGTAAAAGCGGGACGCTCACCTCCTGCTGAAGGCATGCAACCCACCCGCCCGGCTTCCTCGCCAACTCCTTGACCTCCGCCGGCCCCTCTGACATCTCTGCGTGCCCTTAGCAGCTGACCCCAGGAGGCCCCATGTAGGGGAGGTAGATAGAAGGATCCAGAGTGGTGGCTGTCAGCAGCTGCCCTCAGGCATCCTGGGAATCTGCCCCCCGATGGGCGAGTGAGGACAGGCAGCAGGTGCAGGACACCACCTGGATCTCACACCAGGCGCTCACACCTGACGCACTCACCTGACACGCCTAAAATAAGAGCTGTTTGTTGACTTCGAAGGGATGAGGGAGGCTAACTGGGTGCTCTGATGAAAGGGGAGCGTGATTGATCCCATCAGCAGATGGTTCTGTAACATTAAGATCGGGTTACATTGTTCTTAGGATTCTGTTGTTTGTTCACTTTCGGGTTTCTGTGTACACGAGTCGGCAACCGGTTTGACCCCCCGACTTAGCAGCTGTCGGTCTTTTTTATGAGGTATTAGTCCGTACGTTATAAAAGCATTTATTCTGGGATTCATGTTTCAAACGGAGAGCGCGAGGTCACTTTTTTTTTATTGTTCCTGCGTGAACAGAAAGCTGAAAGATGAAAATGTCTGATTATTACTCCATTACTTCCGTTCTTTTCCCTGTCAGCTCTCGATAATAAGAACTGAGCGTTCCATGGAGTAATAATCAGACATTTTCATCCTTGAGCTGCGGAAATCTACTGCACTCGGTAATCGACTCGTCAGGGCTTCCCCACACAGGCAGGCTGCTGGAGGAGAGGGTGAGTTGTGCTGTGTTTTTAATACAAATCCAGCAAAGCTAGCAGATGTTTGATGCTTCGTACTGTGTGCTGGGACTGTACATGTACTGTTGCTGAAGTTTGCTGCTGTTCTCACCATTAATTGTGGCTTTTTGATGGCGGTTTCTAGTTGGAGACATAAGCTGCAGTGTATTGTTATCGTGCGGTCTTTTCTGAGGTTGCTAAAACTAGCTAAGCTAGCGGTCAGCTAACTTGACCTCTCGAGGGGGAGTCTTACTCGGTGTCACGGTGTGTTAGACCATGGATTAAACTTACACCGGAATATCCCTTTAACGCCAGAGCTCAGTTCTCTATTTTCCTCCAGGTGATGCACCTGAAGCCCTTCAACTCTTTAGGAAACACCCGTGAATGAATGTCAGCGCCGTTTATTTAGGTTCAGGTAATGTTTTCTAGCGTCGCGGCGGTTCTGCCTTCAGGCACCGAACGAGCAGCGTGACTGAAATGAAAAAAGACAGAATCATGTTTGCAGTTTTCTTCCTGTACTGTATTTCTGTTCTTCTTCTGTGTTTTCACTTTTTCTTGGCAGTTCGAGGTTTGATGGAAGTTAAGTGTTATCCCTCCGCAAACAAAGAAAGACTGTAACCCTATCATCTGGCAGCCGGGGAGTCGGGCGGGGGGGCTTTAGACGACACCGTTTTCAACTCTCCAACCAAACAAACCACAAAACAACCTCCAGAATTCATGCACGTCGAGACTTTCAGAGGATTTGCCCAGAGTGCTTTAGGATTTTCGGAGAACGCGCAGCCAAACCCGCGTTGTTTGGGCACAGAAGGGCCCGCGGTAAATGATGTATGGACGGAGCATGTACGCGTTACGGCCCTCAGCGGTGCGGATTGGCAGGGCGAACCAACGCCTCGGCGTGATGGATCTCTCTTTCCCATCTCGCAGGCAAACAGCTTTATCACAGGATAGGGAGCCCTCCATATTTTTCCACCAGAGAGAAGAGAGACAGAGGGAGCGGAGCGATGGAAAGCCTGGGAACCAATAAAAAGAAGGAAGCCCTCTCCTCTTGGGTCCTCCGTTTTTCCGTTCCAAAACCGTGGTGTTTTCTTTAAAATACTTTAGCCACATAATCATTTGTTTTTTTGGCACACACCTCTCCGTCCTGTATTTCAATCCCATGAAAGTGTGCAACTCCTCGGTTCATCTTTCAGCCCTTTTACTTCCGTTCGCTCGGCGGGAAAGTCTTTAACTCTTTTTTTTTTTTTTCTCGCTGCCTCGGTGCTTAAAGGCATGGACTCCCGACGCCATGTGTGCTATCTGCAGCTGCCTGTGTGGCGATAGGATGGCACCGAACATCCCTTTTTTTTTCTCCAGCGGGGCACGGCCGGTGCCAGTCGCCTTGGCAGGATCCAAACTACAGACATGGGAAGAGGCCATGCCAGACGGCACCTCAGGCACAACCTCTATTTGACTGCCCAACCTCTGTCTCCATGCAAAAAAAAATTATACTGTCGCTAAGCTGGAGGCGCAAGTGTGTGTGTGTGTGTGTGTGTGTGTCCAGCTGAAATTGGCGTTTTTCTGGCTCGCTCGACAAAGAGGCCAACACATTATTTCCCTCAGATGTGATTCCCGAGCTTTCAGCACTTCCACATCCATCCAGAATATTCCGTGTATATTCCTGCACGATGACGAACAAAAGAGTCGGGGAAATAAAACATGCTGGAGATTAGGGGGGTTTGGCAGCGCCGCGGACCGTGACCAAGAAATCCTGCACAATTTTTTTGAAATAGCTAATAATGGAGGTGGTGAACGGAGAGAGAATGACAGAGTGGCATTTAATCTGCCTCGAGAGCTACTTTATTCAAACAGAAGCGCCCGCGGATACGTTGCGTGTGCGGTTTGAAGAAAAAAACGGCTACCTGGATCCACAAGTTTGAAATCCAGCTGTTCAAACAAACTGCTTTTTACATGAAGTCTATTGTATCGTGAAGCTTTGAAAGGGAAGCGCAATGGCACAAAAGAGCCATTCACAGAGCTCAATAGCTGCATTTTGTCTTTGTGAATTATCAATAAAAATGTATCACTAATATTCATGGGCGTAGGTTTGGTTTGAAATGTGCTGGGGACAGAGACGCATTCGGAAGTGCATGTTCAGAAGTGCTGGGTACAATGACGCGCATTCATTTTTCCCCTCTTTCGCGCAGGTCATGTTAATTAACAAAAATGTGATGATGTCCGACACGTTTTATAAAGAAGAAGCCTAAGTTTTCAAAAAGCATTAGACATTTGACCCACTATCTTCTGCTTCATGTGACACGGCTCATTGCATCAGATAAAGTAAAGAGTAGGTGATATGATCCAGTGTTTCCCCGAGATTTTTTTGTAGCAGCGGTGCTCTGAGTCGGTAACCTAGCAACACTAGGGGGCATGCTCCCCCGGAAGAACATTTTGATAAATAACCCTTTAAATGGTGACTACTGGTGAGATTTTTGAAAAAAAAATATGACAATAACTCACAAAATGAGTCTCAATCTTACAAATGACGGTCGGCGACACGTCATGATGATGACGTCGGTGTGTTTCCCAGGTGTCCTCCTGTCAATCTAAACCCGCGGACAGTTTATAATCCTATGGATGCTGTTATAATGTGTCATGGTTGAGATCCTGACCCACCAAACATCCTGGAAAGTGACAAAGTTAAGTTTTTCGCTCTAAATTACATAAATAATCACCATCAGTAATCTGGACGCTGTCTGACTCTGTCACTCGCGGGGACGGAGGCTGTTTTCTGGGGAAAGTTCACTGAAGTCTCGGTCGGGAGGGTTGACTGTCGCTGTGATTTTTTTTGACACAAACGGTGAGTAAAAGTTTTTTTGCCGGTGAAAGACGCTGTTTTTCGGGCAGAAATGCGAGAAGAGAAGGTGGGACAGACAGGAGGACAGACGGGAGGACAGACAGGAGGACAGACAGGAGGACAGACAGGAGGACAGACAGGAGGATAGACGGGAGGACAGACGGGAGGACAGACAGGAGGACAGACGGGAGGACAGACAGGAGGATAGACAGGAGGACAGACGGGAGGACAGACAGGAGGACAGACAGGAGGACAGACAGGAGGACAGACAGGAGGACAGACGGGAGGATAGACAGGAGGATAGACAGGAGGACAGACAGGAGGACAGACGGGAGGACAGACAGGAGGACAGACAGGAGGACAGACGGGAGGACAGACAGGAGGACAGACGGGAGGACAGACGGGAGGACAGACGGGAGGACAGACGGGAGGACAGACAGGAGGACAGACAGGAGGACAGACAGGAGGACAGACGGGAGGACAGACGGGAGGACAGACGGGAGGACAGACGGGAGGACAGACGGGAGGACAGACAGGAGGACAGACAGGAGGACAGACGGGAGGACAGACGGGAGGACAGACAGGAGGACAGACGGGAGGATAGACAGGAGGACAGACAGGAGGACAGACGGGAGGACAGACAGGCGGGAGGATAGACAGGAGGACAGACAGGAGGACAGACAGGAGGATAGACAGACAGGAGGACAGACGGGAGGATAGACGGGAGGACAGACGGGAGGACAGGCAGGAGGATAGACGGGAGGACAGACAGGAGGACAGACAGGAGGACAGACGGGAGGACAGACGGGAGGACAGACAGGAGGACAGACGGGAGGATAGACAGGAAGACAGACAGGAGGACAGACGGGAGGACAGACGGGAGGACAGACAGGAGGACAGACAGGAGGACAGACAGGAGGACAGACGGGAGGACAGACGCTTCTCCACGTAGGCCTGTGTTATATGATGTGATAGAGATTTTTGTGGATCTGTTGGCATCTGTCGCTCAAGAATGATATGTGTTATGAACTTTATTTTTATTTTTTTTTATATTAAATTGAAACTCGAGGTTTTCAAAAAAAGTGGTGGGTACAAAATGACTCATGGCGAAAACTGATAGGTACGCGTCCCCACCGTATTCTACGCGCCTGCTAATATTCCAGCTCGTACAGGGAGCGGCTTCAGCCTCGTTCATCAGCCGAGTCAAACCGGAGTCGTTACTGCCCCTATTTTTAATTTTCTCTAACGTTTTACTCATTTGGAGGGAGAAGACGGCGGACAGCTTTTCTGCTAACTACCCCCCCAGAACGCCGGGCCGCTTGATTAAAGAGAGGAACGTGTTAGAAAATGAGTTTGCCAGCTCCCGGACGCCGCTTATTGATAGATGGAGTGCAACAGCACAGTCTGCGTCTTTTTACATAAAGATGGAGGAGGGTGATAAAGGGTCCGTGCGGCGAGCTCGCGCTGATTGATATGCCCACCGAGGAGTGCAAGGAAGCCACCCAGTAATTCAATTAATCTTAACCTGAACACTAGTAATTGCTACTGTAACCAGGTCCGACTGTACGTTAGACAGGAGGGAGATTGCTGTCAGAGGGAACACGTCCCGGCTAATAGAAAAGCAGGAAGGAACATCCTCGGTGCTCCGGAGTCGCACAAAAGGGGGGCTTCCTATTATCCTTCTTCCTCCTAAAGATGAGGATTTGCATGTTAATGAGAGGAGCCGGGAACAGATTTCCTTCAGTTATGGACCCGTGTGAGAGGAAGTGAGACGTGAACCACAGCAGGAAGAAGAAAATCACGGATGCAAAATCTCGAGGAGAAGCTTTGAAAAAAGACACGTTCTCGCTATAAAGTTACGTAATGAAAATGTCAAATCGCAGGAATTGTGCTTCTTCACTTTCTTGCCACGAATAAGTGAAGAAGATCCGTAACTTTCGTATACGAGTCTGTTGAATATGAGGCTGGTAGGGAGGAGACGAGGGTTGATCAGGGTGGATTTTCATTATTGGGATAATTGAAAAAGCTCACTAACCTACAGTCCTACAGTGGTTTCCTGATTTAATTTGAATTGCCAAAGCAGGTCACCGTGGATGAAGGCACAAAAAAGGGTTAAATTGTGAGGTGACCAATAGTTTTTATCCTTTATTATAGATATTATCGACCGATATTGGCCTATCACAGGTATCGGAATATCTGTTTTGCCCGATGTGAAGATACTCGGCATAATTTACAGTATATTAACTATATTCTAGGTAATTTTACATCAAGTTCACATCAACATTTACTGTTAAACTGTTAAATATCCTGCCTGTATTGAGTATCTCTGTCACAATCATTGCAAAAACAATCAGCTGATATGTTAATATCTGATTTTTTACTTCCTAATATTCCTAAAAACCAGGTGTCAGTGTGGCTCTGATGAAGTAAAGTGATTCCAGTTTGGTCTGATGGTTTACAGTACATTAACTATATTCTAGGTAATTTTACATAAGTTCACATCAACATTACTGTTAAACTGTTAAATATTCCTGCCTCTATTGGAGTATCTCTGTCACGAAATCATTTGCAAAAACAATCAGCTGACTCTGTTTAAGTATTATAAATTTTATCTTCCTGATATTCCTAAAAACAGGTGTCAGTGTGGCTCTGATGAAGTAAAGTGATTCCAGTTTGGCTTATTGCCATTTTAAGACCACTTTAAACCTTTTTTTTATGATTATCGGGGTTAATATCTTGAATCGGGATGAATCAGGATGAATCAGGATGAAAGAAGCTACCTGTACAAATCTGTCACTAGTCACTACTTAACACTTTTTATCTCACCTGTTTGAAAAAGTCTTGTTCCATTTGTTTTTGTACGAGTTACCAAACCAGATGTAGATCAGTGAGCGTTAAAGGTGCTGGGGAGCAGGTTTTGCTACCGTCATGGACGGAGCCAGGCTCACTGTTTCGGCTCTTAATGCTAAGCTAGGCTAACTCTGATGTTAACATACAGACATCAGACTGATATCGACAGTCTGTGAAGGTGTTTTCTGCTCAGAGCCACAAATAAATCTTCACTCTGCTTCCCATCGAACACAGGCGTCGTCTCTTCTGGCCTCCATCATCACACGCGGCCCATTGTTTCCCAGGTCTTTTGTGTGCATTGAACTCCATAACAAATGATTTGGGATTGTCAGAAATCCTCTGAACACACCCCGAGATATTGATCCTATTGTCTCGTGGCGGTCCGAAGGTGTTGACCCGGAGAGAGATGAGGAGGACGGGACTTGTTTATGGGCCGGGTTTTTTACGCGTCCTCCTGGAAACCGGACACCTCGAGAGCAGCGGATAAATCAAGTTTACAGTAAAATCTATTTTTCGTACCCTCCTATGTCCCATTCTTCTGCCACGCCTGCTTCTTCCTATCAGCTCGTGGTCCTGCCCTCCGGTCTGAACAAACATTAGTTCCTGTCGGTGAGTTTGAGCCGGATCACCGAGCGAAAAAACTGACCGGGTTTTATTGACGCAGCTGGCTCGTCCGGGGTCAGTTTGGACGAAAGGGTGTAACAACATTGTGGAGCCGGTGGGACCTGACATGAGCCCGAGTCATTTTAACCGTCAAAACATGTGGCGGGGCCGGCGCTCATTATGTCATTATGTTGTCAGGGCGATTGTTTATTCTGACATCTTCGTCTCATGGAGGAGGAGGAGGAGGAGGAGGAGGAGGAAGCCGGACGGACAGATGTGCAACATATAGCGCTCGACGTCTCCTCTAACAAGGCGGCTGTATGCTCCTCATCCACCTCGAACACGCCCACATCAATTATTAATCCAGCCAATTAGCAGGGCTGCATTATTCACCAGGAAGCCGTGATCACATCCATTAACGGCGCCGCCTCGCCTCATTGTGGCTTCTCCCGGGCGGCGCTCCCCCAAAACACACGGCACATATTGGACCGCCAAATCCAGCGTGTCCACGAAGGGCTTCACGCTCATTCTCTTTTCTTATTTCTACTTTTTCCCCGACAAAGAAACACGAGTAATACTGTCATCAAAGGGACCCGTTCAAATAAAGGAATAATTCCCTCGATGTGTCTGACGTGGCCCCAAGACGGAAGTGCTGGTTGACAACCTTTTTTCTAAGACTGCTGAATTAAAAGTAAAGTAAAAAACACCTGTCATGACCTGATCAGCTGTTTTTCCTGTCTGTAATAAAGACAGTAGTTTTAAAAAGATAAACAGAAAAAATACACATGGGATTTATTGCCATATTGAAAAAAAAGGCTTTAGGTGATCAGAATATCGTCTCCCATCCAGGAATATCTTCCAAATCCTGCTCTAGTTGTTCGCCAAGACGGTTTCACAGCGTCACAGCTGCTCGTCTTCCCCGAGATACAGAGAGCGAATTGTGATTCAGTCAACAAGTGAGCAGATACGACTGCAAGTTTCTATTGTCATGTTTTAATGTGCATCTTGTTAGAAAAGGTTGATAGAAACAGCTAAATTTAAAAAAAATACACTTAATGGGACGCTTTACAAGTCCAAATAAGTTGATTCTATATTTTTATTTACGGTTTTTGGACTCGGTTCATGTCTGTAATCAGGGTAAACAGCGTGACAGGGAAACAAACTCACAGCTTCTGCGTACGTTAACTGTGTCGGGTTCGATTCGGACGTAAAAATCAGAAGGCCTCTGATGTTCGGATCAAGCTGGGCCGCTGCTCTCTCCACTCGGCCTTGTTCGGACGGGAGGACGACGATTCATTTGAATTTCTTTAGCTAATTTCAATACGTTCGGCTATTTTATGCTTTTATGCCGAACACTGTTATCGTCAAGAATAAATGTGTTATCGTGGTGAATATCAACATCTCAGATTGTGAACTGTAACGTCAGAACGCTTAGAAGACATTAAAATTAAAAACTCTTTCGCTAAATTAAAACAGTGGAATTAATCACATTCGATCGAAACCAAAGATTATGAACAGAAATATCAGAACGATCCTCGCTGAAGAACCAGAACAGAAAATGATGATGCCATCCGTCTTCGGCTCCTGAAGAGGAAGTAATGTTTTCTCTGTCCTCCCACTGGTTCCCAGGGCTCCTGCGAACGCACCGCTGATCCTGATTACTTGTCACTGCGATTTATGGACCCTCAAATCTCCGGACAAAATCACTTCCTGTTTTTCCTGTGTTTACCGGACACGCAGGCGGGCGGGCGGCCGCGCGTTTTGATAAAAAGTGATTTATTTTCATTTGCTTATCTGCTTAATTGACGTCCCTCCGGCCTCCCTGACCGCCGTAATTTCATTACACAAACAATTTAGAGAAGTTTGATTAACACAGACGGGAGTTCAGGGGTTTACATGTCGCTCCGACACGACCGGAGTCACGACCGGCTCGGCCTCACTCATTAATAACCTCTCGCTTTCTCAAAGGACGGTAGCAAGAAAACATTTTAATCATCGCTCTGTTTGTCACGATGAAACACATTAAAAACGTCAGAGCGCCGGCTTTTGTTTTCATCATCACGCCGTGATTTAACATGCGTTTCACACCCTCCTGACGACGGAGCCAATATGTGGCTGATTTAAAATCCCTGCCCTCAACCAGATTCTCATTACGGCCATTGAGACGCAACCGTATTGATTTTGTTGTTGGGGATCCACCGCGAGCATCGATTTACGGCCCTTCTGAGACGACTGTGTGTAATTAGGCTCATACAGTCGATGGTTCAGCCCGCCAGCGCCTCAGCTGACGACTCGGCGCTTTGTTTGCTCGACCAATGTTATGTGAGCGCTAATGGAGACGCACACACACACACACACACAGACTCACACATGTAAGCGCAGACGGAGTGGCTGTGGTGGGCAGGTCTGTTTCTGACATACCGTTTATTACATCATATTATTTTCCACTCAGCCCAGCAGCAGCAGCAGCAGCAGTGTTCACTCACACCGCCCTGTTTTCTAGCTCTTATGTTTCTTCTTCTTCTCCCTGGCTTTTAAAACCGGGTCGGTTCTGGCAGGGCGTAAATCCAGCAGGAGGGATTTCCCCCCCCCTCTTCACCCACAAAGCTTTTACTTCTGGCAAATCGAGTGCCAGTGTGCGTTCAGAGCTTCAGAGCGCTCCCCGATGAACTCTTGGATGCACAGCGTAGCAAAAAAAATGGTCCTTCAGAGGAGCTGAAACGCAAACGCTCACTCGAGAGGACACGCCGTTACAAACATATAGTGTGTTTGCACTCGACGAAGACAAACACGCACACACTCATTCACTGTGTCGACCTCTCAGAAATTTCTATTATAAAGAGTTTGAAGCCTGAAACCGAGCCGACAAACTGCGGGATGAGTCAGGACGATGAAACAGACACGAGACTGTGTCGATGATTATCTAAAGAGTCTGACTTTCACACTGTGGGTAACGTAACGTAAACGATTCGATTGTGCTCGCAGTAACTCGCTCGCCAACATGTTTTCTGCAGGTGTGGTAAACATTTTAACACCGAGCTCGACCAATCACAGAAGCTGCTGCTACATGCGTTGTCTTTTACAATCTCATAGCTCTTGGTAAAGTCTGTCTTGTGCCGTTTTTCCACCGACAGTACCAGCTCGCCTCGCCTTGACTCAGCTCGCCTTTTTTGCGTTCCCATTACTGAAATCTGGTACCTGGTACCTGCTAAAGTGGAGCTTTTTTAGTATCACCTCCGTATAAGTTCCAACCGAGCTGAGCTGATGCTTCTGTGTGACGTAAGCTGGCAGCCGGCCACTGATTGGACAGAGAGCGACGCCACTTGATGACTCATGACGAGCGCGACGTCCGAGCCTGACACCCGCTACCTTTAAAAACTAGCATCTGCGTTCAGTCAACATAGCGATTACATGGAAGGAACAACGCGCAGGAACACGGCGTGGACCGTGGCAGAGGTGGAGACGCTCCTGAGTGTTGTCGCTGAAGACGCATCCAGAACGAGCTTGATGGTGCGACAAGAAATGAAAAGGTGGACGTGTTTAGCGTCGCCCACAGCTAGCCCTGTTTATGTGTCGCGTGGATAAGTACGTCGCTGATGGCGACCCGCCCACGTCTGATGACGACCCGCCCACGTTGAAGACGACCCGCCCACGTTGATGACGACCCGCCCACGTCGAAGACGACCCGCCCACGTCTGATGACGACCCGCCCACGTCTGAAGAGATACTAATTCTAGATGGAAACGCAACGCGTCTGAAACCAAACCAAGTAGAGCCACGCTGAGCCGAGGCGAGCTGGTACTGTCGGTGGAAAAACGGCATTGGATGGTTTTGATAAAACGCGACTCAAGTCGATTTGTCAGAGTCTCAATCAAGTCCCAAGTCAAGTCGAGTCACTTTTTCCCGACCCAAGAAGCTTCAGTCTCACCTGCAGTATCGGCTCTTCATAAACAGAAAAGACAAGGTAATAATGATATTATTGACCAAAAATTGAATTTTAACAATCAAAATAAATCTAATCAAACAAAAAAACTCTATAAAAGCAAAAAGTATTCCCTCCCTGCTTGACACGTCGTTCAGGTTTTAACTTTCAAGTCAAAGTCGAGTCGAAAGTCATCGATTGACTGTCGAGTTAATTTGCAAATCTTCGAAACAGTGACTTGAATGCACGTCTGGAGCCTCAAGAGGGCTCGGGAATATAACAATATTCTGAAATCTACTCAAAAGTGAGTAGAAAATCAATGCTAGGATTGCAGGAATGAACAAAATATCCTGATTTTTAATAAATATTTGGAGCCAAACATAATAATATTGTTCAAAAATGACCTCAGAGCAGTGAAACAGTGAACTTCACTCAGAGTTTAATGAATTATAAATCACCCCAAGCATCTTTTTCTGCGTTATAATCTCTGGCTTTATAAACAACCATCAGTAATGTGGATATAAAGTCTGTTGTCACACATGTTGCGGTAGTTTTCTGCGACACATTTTACTTTTGCTTCAAACCATTTGTTCTGTAGGTTTACTACATTACAGCGCCCGTAATGTAAATGCAAATGTGATTGAGAAGTGCTTCGTAATGGCCTCCGTTCAGCTGTCACGGATATGAATGGCGCTAATATGCATTTCGTCTTGGTTTGCTTCTTTTCTCCGTGAACGTGTCCCGCTGAACGATCGCCTCCTCCTCCTCCTCCTCATTGTCTCTTTACACTCCTATTTATTTATTTTCTAATTGTGATTTTGGACGGCGGTGTATTTATTCACGCCGCGGCCTCCTCCTCCCCTCCGTACGCGCGGCACATCCGTCATTCAAGCCTGGCAGAGTCTGACTCAATAACGGCGCAAATATCCAGCCATTATCTCTCGGCGGAGTACTCCCTCAATGTTAATGTGTTTTTAGGACGATTACATCAACGTGAAGTATTGAAAAATATCCGTCTGATTGATGAGCGTGAATCATCGAGCCCGTGTCCCCTCCCCCCTCCGACAACCCATTTACCCTCTCTGAGAGCTGCCTACACCTGCTCACATGAGACCCGGGCCGTGGTGCTGGTTTAGCAATCAGACGGGCCGTGGTGAGACTCAGAACATCGGTTATCGGGCTGATACGGGGCCACGAGCTGCCTCTGTAATACCGCACATAAATACAGCGCGGACCTGCTCGTAAAAAGAACGAGGCGCAACATCCCTCATGGAGATAACTGTTAATCTATCGCCGGAGTCTTTCAGTCAGTCTTTCCAGCTCGGCTCAGAGGCTTAACTGTCTGAACACGAGAGCTACAGCATCGAAAATGAGGCGCCGGTTCTACGAAATAACCGATTCATCTGGATATCACGGCGGAGAACTGTGTCGTATTTTCTCCGTCACTACAGATGAATCACGATGGTTGAAATCCTCGTCACGGTATTAACAAGGATATCAAGATACGGATCACAAACAGTAATCACACTGAGGTCGAAGGAGCTGTGTTGAAACGGGTCATACGTGTTGATGGTTGTTTAAGAACATGTGATCGCAATGTTTCCGGTTCGTTTCTGGACGGGAACCTTCGTCACGTGTCATGAATCGCTCTCTCTCGCTGTGTTTTCTGTCCGTCTCTACAGTGTCGTCCTAAAAAAGACGGTGGAAAATAATGTAAAGGAATAATAATGTAGTTTTTTAAAAGTAGAACAAAAACATGGTGAGATAAGACGAACATCTCGAGTGTCGAGTCACATGACTTCACTTGAGTCAGATGCAAAGAGTCGCAAATTTAAGGACTTGAGACTTGATTGATCAACACTGATCAAAGGCTCAACTTGACTTGAGACTTAAAGCGCTTAGAATTAGAGGCCACGTTTTGATTTTGAAGCATGATTTTTGGTGCAATGTTCGAAAAACTGGGAGCTTCGAGGCAGCAGGCCGGCACACGAGACAGTAATTATGTAATTATTTCATTGTTGCTCAGGTAAAGACACCAACCTATAGTGTCATGATACTTGAATTTCTAACTTCGATACCGTTTAAATACCTTTAAAAAATACCGATATTCGATACCATGATCGACATGAAGGGCATCAAAATTCTTGATTTGTATTAAAAGATAAATACAACAAAGCTTGTGTGCTGTGAGTTCATCACAAAAGCATCAAAGTTAATGTACCAGCAGTATTTATGTGGGTTTGGTAGTATTGGAGTATCGATATTACAGAATATGAGGATTGACAACACGACTAAACTATCATAATACAGAAGATTGGAGCAGGAGAAGGAATCAGAACCATGTTGCACCAGTAATTCTTTCTGTTTGGACCAGAACACACAGTAAAAACTGTCCATGCCCAGAAATCCTTCCAGAAACAAAATGAAAAGAATATTTAAATATAGCGACTGAACCCGATCTGATGTTTCTGCATATAAAGACACATCATTTGCGTCTCTCTTGTGCTCCAAACTTCACTTTCCAGCTCCAGCAGAGCGCCTGTTTTAGCAGGAAGAAGAAGAAAACCTCCACTACACTATACGCATTGTCCTAAACCCCGACAATGAGGTTCTGCCCTGTAATTACATTCTATTTCTAAAACCATCCGTCTTTCGCTCACACAGAGCTGACAGGCTAAAACATTAGCACGTTGTCAGCGGCTCCTCAGACGCCGCGGTTCTCCGTTACACTCCACATTATCCCGCCGCCCGCAGCCCGGCTTCCCAGATGGGGTTACCTCTCCGCCGTCTGGGGAGGAAGAGGAGGTGTTTTCCTGCTGCACGGCCCGTTTAGCTTCAGCCGTGATGGGGCCTCCTTCCTGGTTTCTCACTGGGGGTCTGTTGGATTCTGGGTCACAGCCCGGCCCCAGGCAACCGCTGGCTACCGCTCGAGCCATTCTCCGTCGTTTTTTCTGTCGGCGGGTCATTTTTCACCTTTTCTTTCGGCGACAACCTGTTTCTCCACCGCTCACAATCACCAGGCGCCGATAGCGTGACGATCCCACGCGCCTCGACATCACCTGTTCGTTATGCACGGCGCCGCTGCTGCTGCTGCTGCCTCGACAGTAAAAACGAGCAGCACGAACTTCCATTTTCCCCGGGCTATTTATTTAATGGATAATGCAAGGGACGCAAAAATGGAAAATCACGCATTCGACCATGTCTTTAACCCCGACACCTTCCCTGCCTGCCTTCCTTTCCCCCGGTGAGCGTAAATCATTTTGGTAACTTGTTATTACCGAGCTCGTTATTTATTCTCCGGGATGTTTCGCAGAGAAGCAAAATAAAATAAATGATGGTGATGATGATCTTCACCTTCGTCTGTCTGTGTCACTATAGCAAAAAAGACAAACCAGGAGAGATCGAGCGAACATGTTTGTGACGAGTTCACGTCAGAAGACGCGATAAGAGCGAGCGTTCGTACATGCTAATCTCTCTGATTCTCCGGCGGTGGCAGGGCGGCGAGCTCGCCTGTGTGTGTGCTCTGTTTGTGGCTTGGCACCGAGATGAGGGGGAAAGCGATGTGATGGTGCCAGGCGCTTTGTATTCTGAGCCTGGGAGTAGAAGGATGGAGGGAGGAGGAGGAGGAGGGAGAAAATGAAATGTGTGTGGGGGGGAAGAAGCAGCAGCAGACAGAGAGGAAGAGAGCACGGAGACAGTGTAATCACTTCTGCACTCCCTGATACTGCTGCTGTCCGCCTGATGCTCGACTCTTCTCACACTCCCCTCGCTCTGTATCTCACACCGCCTATCTGCCTTCACATGAGCAGAACCTCGAGCTCTCAGGTTCTGTACGTGCGGCGCTGGTTTGCTTAGACTCCTAAAAAGTCAACTGTCAAATACGCGGCTCTCGTTATGTCACAGATATCGAGTTTCATACGAAAAACGGTGTTTTACGGGCCTGAGACAAAGTACTGTACGAGCAAGTAATGCAATTCAGCGCCGTGGCATGAAACCGACACCGGTCCACGGTGTCTGAGAGTTAAATACGATGATGTCCCGAGTTCACAGGGAGAAGATCTGCCAGCGCTGTTGGCTCAGACGCTACCTGACTAATTTTGGCTCCGTCTATACGCTCGGCGCGTTCTGAGCAGGACAATGACTCCTTTTCAGAAGTCGTTCTATTTTAAAAAAAAATCCCTGGCGGTTTACAGTCGGCGCTCTCAGAAGTGTGCCAGCAGACTTTTCAACCTGTCAAGTTCTGACTTTAATTGTGTGTGTTGTGTTGTGTTGTGCAAGCGCCGGGTGGATTGTTAGCGCAGTTATCAGGATGTCGGTGGAAGTGATTTTTTAAGATTAAAGCAGATATTCTGGTCCACAAGGAGGATTTATAATGAAGTAGCAGCCACACACACACACATTACAGTCATGCCGCCACACCCATCTCCTCCTCATTCGCTCCTTCCTTTAGATCCAGTCCACGTTTTCTTACCTATAGATGAACCTTCACCTTCTTCTTAATGTCAGTCTCATATATCTTATTCCCCTTTTGATACAGAGCTCCATTGTTGGTGTATTCAACCCACATCTATTACACCTGGTGTCACGTTCCTGCATTTAAATACACACTGGGGTCGTCCTGCTGTCATAAACAATCACCGGTGCACCAAGTGGGTATTAATCCGCGACTGAAAATAGTCCCCAAGATATATGAACAATTAATCAGAATATTGAAGCAGTTATTTCTCCCATCTAGTGGTTAAATGTTATTCTGCATCCAAACGAATACTGCTCTCTAGCGCCTCGCGTTTTCAAACGTGCATTGCAGCCTGTTGGAACTACGGCAGGCGGGATGTGTCAAGATTCAAGAAGCTGTGACAACAACATGTCTTCAAACAGCACTTCATCAAGTTTAGTTTCGGGTGATGAGGTACGTTATTTCAAACAGACTTCAAACTGCAGCTGACGAGCGCGTCTGGCTAAGCTCCTTCTCCGTTCCACAGTCACGCTGGCTCTGAGTGAAAACGCCTTTAGCCTTATCTGTACCACGTAGAGCTTTTTGTCCCTCTCACCAGCTCATCGTTTTTTATAGAGCGGAAGGACATGGAAGCCTCCGTATGAAAAATCTTCCCATAAGGAATGAATGGGACGGGGTCAAAAAAGTCGCAAAATCATCAACGTTTTTCAAACATCTCCTGCTCTGGCAGACTTTGACCTAGAGACACCATTCAAACTTTAAAATGTAGGCACAAGTCTTATCTATTTGAGTTGTATTTGAACTTTCTTTCTACGATGTTTAGTTTTTGAACGGTGACCCTTAATTGATCGTGAGTGATTTCGAAAAATTCAGAAAAATTCAGGATTTTCAATGTGTGTGTATTGCGGAATGTTCGCGCAGCACCAACTGGCAGAGTGGGGGAGCCTGAAAAAAACTCTCCGAAAATGTTTCTTTAGATGACGATCCTAGCCACAGATTTCACACTACAATAGTGATATTTTCCAAGAACGTAGCCACACTTGTCTTCTGTCTGGCAACGTGTCCACTTTATCGGGAGGATGTACGGTTTTTGAATTATCTGCGTCTAACCGACACAAACTCCAGCAACTGCCCCATAAGCCCCAATGTTAAACGGGAAGAGGATTTTGGGAGCAAAGCAGAAACTGCCCTGCTTCTCTTCACGCCCAACTTCCTGCTTCACGTCACAATGTGTGATTCTTCCCTCAGGAGGAGAAGTGAGATTGTTGGCAGAGATCATTTTACACCAATGAGGACTTACTTATGAATGAAGACGCTGATTTGATGTAAAGATGTTCTGTCGTTCACTGTAGCTTCTAAGCTAAAAGCGTTAGCATGCACGTGGTCATGAACTTCACTGTTATAACATAAATGTACCGTAACGTAACGTAAATAACGTGTAAGTTTGGGATTTCTGGGCTTCAGGAGATGCTGCAGCTCTGGTTTACTGTGACACCGAGCAGATAATGACCGAACCTTAAATTTTAGAGTGACCTTATCCTGAAGATTTACATCCTCAACTAATGAGCTCGAGGTTCAGGACGTATTGAGAGACGGACTGACATGTTTTTAGTTCGGGTCTTTTCATGGGGTTCGCCGTGTCGGTACACAACAGGGGGAAAACTTCTTCCCTTCAGGTAACCATGACGATGATTCAGCCATTTTTTTTTTTTTTTTACAGGAGCTTCCCGGCTGGATGCTCGTCTCCCGTTTCTGGTGAAACACAAACCACAGCGAGTCCTTTTCTGCCTCGCCAGATGCAGGAAAAGAAACTGCTTTAAAAAAAAGAAAAGTGGCTCCGGATTGTTGATTGTTTGAGAATAAGCTGTGATGTGTCTCTGCCAGCTCCGTCTCTGGGTGTTTATATCAGCAGAGTTTAATGGAGCGGAGCTTGATAAGGACTCGCGCCGCGCTGACAGAAAGAATTATACCGGTTTTAATGTAAGACGATAACGGACACGCGTGTTGCCGAAGGAGTAATGCTGTATTTTAACATTTCATACTTTTTAAACACACTTTAGAGTTTAAGGACCGAGCGTGAATCTGCTCACATTTCACGGCACCGACCATGAAAGCTTAATCACTGATTTTACAACGCCGAGCCTCCTGGAATACATATTAGATCATAAAGGAAGACGGCAGAACAGACGGATAGAAGTGAAATCCCTAAAGAAACACCGTCTTTAAAATCTTTAAGGTGAAAAAATATAAAAGTGCAGCTCACATACAGAAAAAAAGGCTGAACATTTGGGAGTGTTCACCCCAATAAAAAGAGAAAATGTCAAACGGTTTTTAAATGTTTGCTGGTGAAATCGATATCGGCGTTCAGGCTGGTTTCAGCGTCTCTCCGTCTACAAAGCGAGGAAGGGATTGTCTTTTCTGCCAGCCCATCAGTTTGTGTTTGTTGGAGGATCTGAAACTGGGCTTTAGTTATCAGACTTTAGCTTTTATATATATATATTTTATAAATCACAAGCTTTTTATGTCCTCTGAGCTCTGATATTTGAGTTCCTTCTTCTTCTTCGGCAGCAGACGGGATGTGTGCCAGCAGAGATGTCGGTCTGTGGCATATTCAGCAGCCTGAAATGTTTATATTGAATGTTTCAGCAGCTTGAAAATCACCATGGTAATGGTCCCAAAGACAAAAGCCCTCGCCTTTTGTCATGGGTAATTATCGCGGAGCAGTCCCCTCAAAGCCTTCCATTTGGCTCCGAACAAATTCACATTTTAATTTTTTGCTCTCATGCATTTGACACAGGGCTTTTTTTTTGTATTCAAATCAGGCTTAAATGTAGATTTTAAATACCCATTGAAATGGTTTCCGTTTGAATCAAGTGGTGCAGATTATTTCACTACTAGAAACTAAAGAGAGAGAGAGAGAGAAAGGGGATAAGGAGGGCTGCAGAAAGACCTCTTGAAACGTCTTAATGAGGCCACCTTCGAACATTCAGGAGAACACAATACCTTGAAAATGAGCTTTGGTATTAAACCAGCGAGTTTTAAGTGTCTTATCTCGCACAAGCTGCTGAGACCCCAAAAAACTGACTTGGCAGAATGAAAAATAGCGTTGAGCCGCGAGCAAAGCCGATCCCACTGAAGTGTCATCTCCACATGCTCTGTCTCAAACTGCAACTCCGAACAAGTGGGTCAAGAGAAAATATGAAAAAGTAATGGGGAGGCGCCGTCGTCTAAGAATCCACTCGACGACACGTACACACCCCCGTGTGATGCTATAAGATACGATGCAGAGCTTCGGTTCGGGGTTATATTTAGTCGTTCGGTTCGTAATGTGGTTAAATGGAACATTAATCACCGAACGCAGAACGCAGCCTCGTCTCTGTTGGCTCGTTTTCAGTTTGTGTGGGTTTTTTCAGACTCTCCAGGCAACGATCAGACTCGGTTCTGCATCTCGGCTAATTCTGACACGGGCTTAAAGGGATATTCCGTGTAAGTTTAATCCATGGTCTAACACACCTTGACACCGAGTAAGACTCCCCCTCGAGAGGTCAAGTTAGCTGACCGCTAGCTTAGCTAGTTTTAGCAACCTCAGAAAAGACTGCACGATAACAATACACTGCAGCTTATGTCTCCAACTAGAAACCGCCATCAAAAAGCCACAATTAATGGTGAGAACAGCAGCAAACTTCAGCAACAGTACATGTACAGTCCCAGCACACAGTACGAAGCATCAAACATCTGCTAGCTTTGACTGGATTTGTATTAAAAACACAGCACAACTCACCCTCTCCTCCAGCAGCCTGCCTGTGTGGGGAAGCCCTGACGAGTCGATTACCGAGTGCAGTAGATTTCTGCAGCTCAAAGATGAAAATGTCTGATTATTACTCCATTACTTCCGTTCTTTTCCCTGTCAGCTCTCGATAATAAGAACTGAGCGTTCCATGGAGTAATAATCATACATTTTCATCCTTGAGCTGCGGAAATCTACTGCACTCGGTAATCGACTCGTCAGGGCTTCCCCACACAGGCAGGCTGCTGGAGGAGAGGGTGAGTTGAGCTGTGGTTTTAATGTGTTAGACCATGGGTTAAATTTACACCGGAATATCCCTTTAAACTCTCAAAGCGTATTATACCCGCCACAGAAATGCATCTCCGGTGATCATTTGCACCTTTCCCACGTGAAAATCGAGGTGTAAATGTACCGATAGAGATTAAATCGCTCAAACCAACCTGGGGAGAAATAGAACTATCTCCTCGTAGGCACATGTGTATTTTTATTGTTCACTTAAATCACTGTGAAGCCAACGATGTTAGAGATACGTTTGGCTTTGTTCGGTCTTGATCTGAGCAGAATCGAGAGGAAACAAACAGCTTCAGGCTTCAGGAGAACCACATGTGGACTCAGAGCCGGAGTGAGTCAACAAATATGTACAATAAGGTAAATTAGAGAGGAAAACACACAGCCGGGCCAAAAGAAAAGGTCACCACCTGGATTTAACTAAGCAAACAGGTAAAAGCCTTCCATTGGATAATTACTGCAGCGATTAATCTGTTTGAGTTGGCAACAAGTTGTTTAACCCTCACTGATGCATCTCTTAAACAACCGTGTGGGAAGACACATCCTGTGTTCGTGGAAAAGATGTTCCTCTGCTTCAGATTCAAATTATTTCCCCGCATCGAGCAAAGAAAACAACTAAGGAGATTACTGAAACTACTAAGAGCTGCCCAACGCATTATTCAAACCTGGACGGATGGTGGTGAACCATCATCTTCCAGGAAGAGATGTGGTCGGAAAGAAAATCTTGAGTGATCGCGATCGGAGATCAGTTAAACGTTCGGTTAAATTAAATCGTAAACAAATCACCAGCAGGAGCCTCGGCTGTGTTTAACGGTGGAAGGAAGAGCATTCCCACGCCACGATGTGAGGAGAACTGAAGTAAACAGCTGCGTAGCCTCAAGAAAACCAGTTATCAGTGAGGCCGATCGGGAAAGAAGGGTTCAATTTGCTGGGGAGCTTAAAGAACAGACTCTGGTGCCATGAAAAAGGTCATGATGAGTCCAGATTTGTTCCAGACTGATGCACCCATCATGCCTAGTGCCAATCGTACGAGCCTGTGGGGTTGATTCAGTTGGTCAGGTTACGTTACGTGCCCGAAAAATGAGGTCAGCTGACGTCCTGAATGAGCAGGTTTTTCCATCAATGGATTTTTTCTTCCCCGATGACACTGTCATATTCTGAGACGACAATGCCACAGTTCATAAACAGTGTTGTCTCAACCTGTACGTCATTTAAAATATATTATGGTGACTTCTAATCTAAGGCTCACAATAACCTCTCACAAAGAAATAGTATGGGTATATTATACTTTTCCTGAATTGACAGAGTCTATTAAGTATTGCAGTTGTTGGTCTTTGGGTCCCTGATGTCCCTTGATCCTACAGGGATCAAATAAACTATATAGTTGAGGCGAAAAAAGTGGGAAAATGTGTGTAATTTATGGTTTAAAGCGGTCATGTGACCTCTGTGTTTGTCAGAAAGATACAACTTTGGGCTTAAATGAAAGCCATGGATGCCCCCTTTACAATGATACCAAACAACCATATATAATATATTCACAAATTGGAAAATTATAGCCATTTCTAATATTGGGCGATTAATCAATCATTATGCTAATTAATCCATAATTATGACTACACCTTTAACTTTTACAGCTTGACATCCGGCAGAAATGGATTCAGCACAAAAAAATACTATAGGAACAACCAAGAAAACACTTTTACCCCAAAATTCCTCATTTTCTGAAGGGGTTTTCCCAAATTTGGTCCTGTCTATATATATTTATACCATGGTCTGGGGGAATACTCGATTCTGATTGGCTGCAGGGTGTCCATTAATCCCTGATATATGGACACCTACTAAGTAGTTCCAGTCAAATTGTCTGTTCACCGTCTAAATTAATGCGCTAGCTGGCGTAACCATAGCGACGGGAACGCAGTCAAAGCCTCTGTTTACAATTTATTTCCAGCACTGAGTGCAGTCCGTCAGTCCTTCAGAGCCTTATCCTCTGAACACCACAGGATGGAGACTGTAACACACAAGCTGCAGAAAGTACACTTCCCCTCTAAACTTACTCATACTTTGTATCATAAAGCGAATAATCTCACATCCCGTTGGCTGTTCAGCTCTCTGCTTCAGGCTGCGGCCACAGTAACGTTACACACGGCCGATCATTTGTTCGTGAACATCTTGATGTTGATTTGGGGACAATGACATGACTGGTAAGCTAGCTAGTCTTGTTGTTAAACATACTGTCAGATTATATTTACTGTTCGTCAACCGTACGCAATGTTATTGACTTTGAATCTTGCTAGCATAGCGTTAGCTTTCTGGCTCACCGCTGAGCGGACTAGAATATCTCCCGTTGCCAAGTCGTATCTAAGGTCCGTCCTGTTTACTGGAGGAGTGAACAACGTTTCCGTTGCGTAAGAACCTTACGGAAGGGTAATGGTTGTTCCAGGTATTAGTAAGTTATTGCTTGTGAAAAACTTTATATTTTGATTGTAAAACGCATGAAAATATAAATTATTGGTCTTAATTTCTTTTTTTTGGCAAGTGACCATGGTATAAGCGGGATAATGCCCTTCGAGGTGTCCATAATCAGGAATTAATGGATGATGTGGAGGCCTTAAATGTTATTACAGCAGCAGAGGGGATGGCTAAAAGAAAATCAAGAAGCCTTCAAATGAATAAAGTCGATGTACTGGATCATCTGAGCACTCGGGTTTCGTGTCAGAATGATCTTTTTACAAACTACTTTGGGATAAAGTTATATAATCATATACAGAAAGTCGTAAAAATGGGATATTTCTGTCTGTGTCTGTTTTCCCTCATCTTTCTTTTTTCGGAGCTCTCACCGCTCTCACCCATCTCACCCTCCTCATCCTCCTCCTCCCCTCCATCCTCTCTGCTGATACGCAGCCTGGATGAGATGTGGAAGTCGGCGGTCTCTGCTAGTCGATGTGTAAAAGCCTCTCAGCCTTCCACCACAGTTAGAGAGGGTGAATAATTCACAAGCAAGTCACTATAAAGATAAAGCTTATTTTTTTCTCCTCCTCCTCCCCTCTTACGCAATAAACCGGAGACTTACACTCAGAAAAAGAAGGATTCTGTTAAAAAACACTGCTGATAAATTTATAAGAACATACCGCAAAGCTAACTCTATAAATGTTTTAACTAAATCGCATAGCTGTTGTTGTATGGAAAGAAAAAAAACAGAGAGGGGAAAGAGTCGGAGCTTAGTGGCGAGGCGAGCGTCCAGCGGGGAGATTTATTTACACAGGACTTGTTTTTACTACGGCGTTATGATACAGTATTATTCCTAACTTCACCGACGTAACAAATCGAATAGCTCTGATTATTTTTCTCTTTCTTTCCAGACGTTATTTATGAGCTCTCTTAATATCCGAGCGCGTATGAAGAAAAAAAAATAGGAACTTTCCGAAGCGTAGCCAAACATTTCAACTGAGATAAATTGAGATGGCGACGGGCCAGCGGTGTTTTTTTTTTTATTTGAGTCTACAAGAGTCTGAGTGAATGAGCGCTTTCACCGGCTAATACCCGAATGTGACTGAATCTTTAAGACAAATGAGAAGAGACAACACAACTTATGGGGCTTTGTACCGTTTCCAGCGTTCGCTCTCCCCCTCGGTCGACTCGTCTCGTGTTGTTGATTAACTTTCCCTTTATTGCTTTTCCACCGTCTGAAGCCTGAGGGAGCACGGCGAGCTTTATCCTCCACTTGTCTTTGTCGACTGCTATCACCGGGGAAGTTTTTTTTTTTTTTTTGGACTCTTTAAGTTTTTTAATATCAGCGGAAAGTTGTTTTATTAATGACGCCGACGTTCAACACTTCAACATTTTCCAGTCTAATTTCCTGCTCTCCTCTCAGACAGAAAAAAAAACCCTTTCACATTCCCCTCCCTCCTTCGTCTAATTTGAAACATAACTAATCATCAATCTGACAATGAGTTTCCTGTTATTTAAAAAAAGCTGACATTTTCTAACGTTTTTCATCCACGCTGACTCTGTTATCTCACGCGTCCCCAGCGTCGTGCCGGGTTTCTTTCCCTTTTTCCTACTCGTTCTTTATCAAAACCATGCCATTTCCCAGAGGAAAACAGGCGACCCTGTCCTCCCATGTTGTTTTCCAGGAATAGACCACTCTTATCTCGTAATTGTGCGTCTCTCAAAATTGCTTCCGACCCCCTACGGTTCCCACGTACCGCTCTGATTTCACTCGTTAATTCCGAGAGCCCACCTCGGATAATTTCTGCCCTGACTCAGAATGAGAATTTGCTTTTATTTCGTTATAAAAAACTAGTGTCCCCATCTTCAGATGATTCTGATCAACATCTTATTGGTTGCTTCACTATAAAGCTAAAGTACTAATAAATTGTGGGAAGAAAAACCTTCACATGGTGGCCGAGGTTGCATCAAAACTGAGAAACAGAAGATGATTTTCAGATGTGAGGTCTGACTCTAATAATTTCACTTTTTTGGACCGCTCTTTTTTTTGCTTTTTGCGGGGGAGATTGGACAAATCAGCCACATACGAAGCAAAGTGAAGTCAGAACAGATCGAGTTTTATTCTCTCGACTTACGAACCAAAGAGTTGTCTCAAACAACGTCCTATACGAGCAGCTCTTCACCTTCATTTTTGCAGAGATTTAGCTGTTTTAATGCACAAGACACGAGCAAAATGACTTCCAACGCCACGATACAAACAAGCCACGGCATGTTTCTCCTCTATCTGAACGAGACTTCCCTGTCAAAGACAAACCAAGGCGGGAGCTAAGGTGATTGACATGCCTTTAACCTGAGGAACGAGGTGACAGCTGTATTGAGGTCTAAGGGAGATGCATGGAGAAACACACTAAAACCCAAAATGCCAAATTGTACGATGAATAAATGCCCCACAAAACGAAAGAACAAACGATTTTTATTGACAATCGTCCCTCAGTTGTTTTGTAAAATGCTCCTGTTCTCAGCGTGAAGTTCTGCACCCTGCAGGAAACTGAAGGCACTCAGTTCAGTCGGGGAAGCTGTGCGATTCGATCGGCAGTAATCCTGTGTAGTCATGTTGGAGGAGTGCTTAACCGTCCAGGAGGAAGGAGGGGGGAGGAGGATTTACAGCTCTGAAGCGCAGGTGTACAGCCAAAGGTGAGGGGGAAAAAAGGTCAGACTGAGACCGTCGGGGTCGTAAAACGGACGATTATCCCGACCTGCTGCTGGGAAGCTCACACCTGTAATCCCTGAATAATACGTAGCTGGATCGGCTGCCGTCCACCTCTGCAGCAGGTGATTAACACGAGGGGAGGTGAATGAGAGCTGATAGCAAACATGTCATTTTGTTGTTCATCAGTGATTTGCAGAAGCTGACACTCCAGCGTCATATGTGTGTCGTTGTGGCGCTGCCGGCGGCTCTGCAGCCCGCGGGGCAGGTTAAGAGCCGTGCTGTTGCACAAGGTTGGCAGAGCAGCTCAGAGCGGTGGGCTTTCCCCTCGCCGCACAGCAGCCATTACTCTAAATCACCCTCCCTCCTCCTCCTCCTCTTTTCTCCCTGACCTCCGCTAGCATCCACTGACCTGGAAAATATCTGGTGAGTCCAAGCCACCGAGAGCGGGCGCTGGCCTTCGCCTCGCCTGCAAACAGCAGAAATATTGAGCCAATTACAAGATTATTATCTGGTGGTGGTGGCAGGGGAACGCTGTGGGAGCGTGGTGACGCCTGCCAGGGCTCCCTGCGAGATGAGGGGGAATGAATCAAAGGCTTGTGAAGGGGAGAGAAGTCCAGGATAACACCAGGAAAACAGCCATTCAGCACTGATCACTTGTTCGTTTTTACTCCTCCCTGATTCACATGTCAACAGAGGTGGACAGAGTACACAACTTCACTACTTGAGTAAAAGTACAGATACTCCTTGTCAAATATTACTCCAATACAAGTAAAAGTAGCTTAGTCAAAATATTACTTAAGTAAAGTACTAAAGTATTTGCTTAAAAAATTACTTGAGTAAAAGTATTTTAAAAATATCTCAGGAAATACAGGAAAGAAAAGTAGCTTTATTGTCATTATACAATACACTGATGCGATTCTTTGATATGAATTGTATAAAAAACATGAACAGAAAGTCAACTTAATCCTTCGACTGCACTGCAACAGTTGCCATATTTTTAAACCGTATAAAAATTATGATACTACAAGCTCATACAGTTACGTTTAAAATGTTCATCTGCCATTTAACAAACATGAAGCTAGCTAACGTCAGTAGCTACTTTACATACTGCGAGTTTTACATACATACGAGTACAGAAACAGTTTATTTTCTCAGAATATTGAAAAAAAAAATTATATAAAAAAAAAATCATCAGCTGACGTAAGTTCAAAAGTAGTGAGTAACGAGAGCATCAATAGAAATGTAGTGGAGTAAAAAGTACAATATTTGTCCTTCAAATGTAGTGGAGTGAAAGTAAAAGTATCCCCCAAAAATAATACTCAAGTACAGATACTCAAAAACTGTACTTAAGTACAGTACTCAAGTAAATTTACTTCGTTACTGTCCACCACTGCATGTCAAGCTGTCATATTCCTGGTTCCTTATGGCACAGTCGGACTTCTCTGGCGTTTATATAACAGGCAGCCGCGAGTGAGTCACTGCTCCGTATACGAGGGCCGAGTCGAGTTAGTTTTGCGAGTGAAACTCTGTTCAGCAGGGGAAACGAAAAGCAGCGATGCGTCAGGCCCTTTATTCCCGAAGTGGCTGCTTTACAGACGAGCCTACAAAGGACGCATTGAGTGATGTGCTGCGCGTTACTGTGTACATTGGATTTGGTTTTTTAATAGGGGAATAGAAGCCCGAATGAGCTCCTGGCATCCTTTTTCCCGGCTAGTTATTTCCATATGAGAGGAGTGACGTACGGTTACGACATGTGTTATGTTCTGTCATGTACACAAGCTGCTTGCTCCGCTCTAAATATCTTACATCCTACATGTTTTCTGCTTGTTTCTCCCCCCCCAGAACTCACAACGCATGCCAGAGCAGTGAATTTGATTTAAAGGGAGGCCCGGGTTCATGCGCGCTCTCCGTGTTTCTTATTTCAGTTTTTTTTTGGGGTCTGTGTCTCGTTTCATGAGTTGATCCCCGCTTGCCTGTGTTTCATGCATCGCTGTGCTGAGGGAGTCGTATTTTAGCAGCGCGATGAAGACATCAAAGCGTAATGTGGAGCCGCAGTAAATTTTCGAGCACTTGGACGGTTTGTCGTCTGTTACATCACCTACCCTGCCAATAAAGTTTCATTAGAAAGAGCTGCGCGCTTCTGCTGTAGCATGGAAAGACAAACCCCAGCGGAGCGAGCGTACTGTAAAACCAAGTGTTCCTTCACTCCGTTGCCCGACTTGAACTTAAAAGTTGAGACGTAAAGTTCTTTAGTTGAATAATATATATACGTACTCGTCGCTTGATTGACAGAAAATGACTGAAAGACTGCTCACATTTGAGGTAGCAGAAGTGCAAGAATGTGTTTTTGAATAATGAGACCAGACCTGAAAGAGACCCAGGAACACTTTCTCAATAAATCCGGGGATAATTGCATCCGAGCCGAAGTGTGGTGGAACCAAACAAACCAAAATAGAGCGACACACAATCACAACACAATGGGACACCACCAAACAAGACGGAGTCGGGTGTCGGGTCAGGTTTCGGTTATTAGCGACCTCTAATTTGTGTCTTTTCTCGTTTTAAACTGCGGGTGAGACAAGGTAAAGGTTTCACGACACCGTCATCGATTCTGGGATCTCATGACACGCATTTTTCACAAATTTTGGACGTGAAAACAGACTTTGCATGAAGCCTTTTGTGGCTCCAGAGGGAATAAATCATCTCAGCTGACGTAACTTGACGCAACGTAGGTTTGGACTGTGTGGATCGGACTCCTCATCTACGCTTCGAGGCTACGTTTTCCGCTACGAGCATCACACACCGACATTTCTGAAACAAACTAGCCAACATGTTGACACACAAACACAACACAATGGGACACCACCGAAACAAGACCGGAGTCGGGTGTCGGGTCAGGTTTCGGTTATTAGTGACCTCTAATTTGTGTCTTTTCTCGTTTTTTAACTGCGGGTCAGACAAGGTAATGGTTTCAAGACACCGTCTTTGACTCTGGGATCTCATGACACACATTTTTCACAAATTTTGGACGTGAAAACAGACTTTGCATGAAGCCTTTTGTGGCTCCAGAGACGCAAAAACTCTAATAAATCGTTTCAGCTGACGTAACTTGACGCAACGTAGGTTTGGACTGTGTGGATCGGACTCCTCATCTACGCTCGAGGCTACGTTTTCCGCTACGAGCATCACACACCGACATTTCTGAAACAAACTAGGGGCCAACATGTCACTTTATTTCAATCGATGGAGAGGGTTACTAACAATCACATAATCATAGTCATCAATAATTAGCTGCAGGATCGAAGGATGTTTGAATTGTATTTGCCACAAAAGGGTTAGACAAGGTTATGGTTTCAAGACACCGTCTTCGACTCTGGGATCTCATGACACGCATTTTTCACAAATTTTGGACGTGAAAACAGACTTTGCATGAAGCCTTTTGTGGCTCCAGAGGGAATAAATCATTTCAGCTGACGTAACTTGACGCAACGTAGGTTTGGACTCCTCATCTCCGCTCGAGGCTACGTTTGCCGCTACGAGCATCACACGTAACGTAGGGGCCAACGATGTCACTTTTTTTTTAATCCGTGGAGAGGGTTACTCACAATCATATAATCATAGTCATCAATAATTAGCTGCAGGCCGAAGGATGTTTGAATTGTATTTGCCACAAAAGAAAACAAAACGTCACGTAACACGTATCCGTTTCGTACGACCGCCACTCATGCAGACAAACCATTCTCCCATCAACCTGAACACACCGCTGCTTTATGACCTCCATACTTGGACTTCCACACACGACCGCCTTCACGTTGCACGCCGCCCCCCGCTGTGAGTGCATCCACCACAGGACGGGCTCGACGCACTCCATCAAATATGGATGCTTCCTTTAGTACGGGCTCATTTCTTTTTCATAAAACAATAATGTTCTCGTTTGCATCATAAAGTCGTGGCTCTGCTGTTCGAGGAGTGTGGTGGCTCCCACATCAGCATGTCGCCGCTATAGGCAGGAATGATGACTTCCTGAGCGTGCGAGCGTCTGGGATCCCCCCCCTCCCCTTTTATCAATATTTAGTCTCCGTGTTCTTTATTATTGACTTGTCAGCTTAGTAGCCGCTGCAGTCCCGGGTGGCACCGAGGTTGTTTTAAAGCACCATTATCCAGCCTCGCTCTGGACTCGCGGGGCGATGGCGCGGAGCTAATGTGGGAGGAAAGGAGCCTTGTCCACACAGCTGTGGGGGAGGCCGCGGATACGGAGAGGACTCTGGAGGTCAGGTGATGGTCAATGTTGCAGGCGGATGTCGAGACATCGTCGCACCTGTGTTTGCCGCTCTTGCTCTTATCGACCACTTCCTGCGAGTCCCCTCGGTGCTGACCTCGTGGTTTGTTCTCGGCAGAGAACAACCGCAGAGAAACACTCAGCCACGAAGCGCGAGGAGCATGTTTTTGACATTGGCCTGAAGGTATTGACTTATTGCTTTTAGATCAGTTTCACTTCATATGCTGAGTCCAGCCGGCAGCTGTTATAAAGCCTGGAACGAGGAAAAGTGGCGAGGATGCACTCGTGCTGTCACCTCAGTGACTGTGACTCTGGTTTGGATTTAACCCCAAATATTTAAGAAGGATCATCGACTGATTGAATTGAACATCTCATCTGGATGTTTAGTATTTCATCACGTTTGTGGTCATGACTGAGGAAAAGAAAATGTCCTTTCCCAAGAAAAACAACGGCATCACTTGTCCAAAAACGTCACATTTAAAGGCAGCGTTACACTTCTGCAACTGCGTAATGCGCTATCCAACTGCGTAACCATGGAAACCCCTCGAGCCCTCATAGTTCTCCGTCGTGGTGCCGGATACGCAATGCAATTTCCAATCGTAGCCCTTGCCGTCATCGCCGAAACGCTGCGAGCTGCAGGACTGCTGACCAATCGTAGCCTTGCCATCTCCGTTGTCGCTTGACGTAGTGACAGACACTTAAAAAATATTTCGTGCCGCCGAGAGCTCTCGACTACGTAGAGGCTCTCCGCGACCTACGTACAGCACTTTACGCAGTAGTAAAAATTAGTTGTCTACTGCGTAAAGTGCTGTACGTAGGTCGCGGAGAGCCCTCTACGTAGTCGAGAGCTCTCCGGCAGCACAAAATATTTTTTTAAGTGTCTGTCACTCCGTCAAGCGACAACGGAGACGGCAAGGGCTACAATTAAGTCTGAGTGACAAACATGTTTCGGAGCTACAGGAATGATCTTTAAAGGAGGGTCCTGGTGGTCGGATGGATCAACTAGACATTGGATTTTGAGAACAGCCTTTCCAACATTTAACAAGTCATTTTACATTAAAACCTAACCAAACCCGATGGTGTTGGATCAGAAAATGTCTTAAGCTTCGGTGATGTCTGATTTAAACGGCATATAGTCCTGCTGATAGGACAAAAAGCCTCTTCGTCTGCATGTCCGTAATGTAGCTGTGTTCATCCTCAGAAGCTCGAAACAAAGTCAGCCGACTAACGTAGCTATACTGAGGAAGCAAAGCTAAGAAAGCTCATAATAAATGAGACGTGAAGACGTAACGTTGCCGCTCTGAGCAGCCACACACATCTTACGATGGTCAGGGCTCAGTAGTCGACGGCTGTCAACCATCGATGATGGCGTCGTTCATCAGCCTAATAGGGACGTCAGATCAGAAAATGCTTATATGTGTCATCTCGAGGGCAATTAAGCTATAGGAATGATCTTTGAGTCTTGAAGGAAAGTAGGGTCCTGGTGGTCGGACGGGTCAACTAGACATTGGATTTTGAGAACAGCCTTTCCAACATTTAACAAGTCAACCTACATTAAAACCCAACGAAACCCGATGGTGTTGGATCAGAAAATGCTTGGGTTGGGTGATGTCTGCTGAATTGGCATATGGCGATGTAACGTAACGTAGCTGTGTTCATCCTCAGAAGCTCGAAACAAAGTCAGCCGCTGAGAAAGCATAGCTAAGAAAGCTCATAATAAATGAGACGTGAAGACGTAACGTTGCCGCACTGAGCAGCCAAAAACATCTTTTCCTTTCCTCTGCACAATGTTACGATGGTCAGGGCTCAGTAGTCGACGGCTGTCAACCATCGATGATGGCGTCGTTCATCAGCCTAATAGGGACGTCAGATCAGAAAATGCTTATATGTGTCATCTGGAGGGCAATTAAGCTATAGGAATGATCTTTGAGTCTTGAAGGAAAGGAGGGTCCTGGTGGTCGGATGGGTCAACTAGACATTGGATTTTGAGAACAGCCTTTCCAACATTTAACAAGTCATTTTCACATTAAAACCTAACCAAACCCGATGGTGTTGGATCAGAAAATGCTTTGGGCTTCTGTGACGCTGATGTTCTGCATGTAATCCGGCTGATATGGACTAAGCCTCGTCAACATATGTCCGTAACGTAGCTGTGTTCATCCTCAGAAGCTCGAAACAAAGTCAGCCGACTAACGTAGCTACACTGAGGAAGCGAAGCTAAGAAAGCTCATAATAAATGAGACGTGAAGACGTAACGTTGCCGCGCTGAGCAGCCACACACATCTTACGATGGTCAGGGCTCAGTAGTCGACGGCTGTCAACCATCGATGATGGCGTCGTTCATCAGCCTAATAGGGACGTCAGATCAGAAAATGCTTATATGTGTCATCTGGAGGGCAATTACAAACTATGCAATTTGTCTTTTAACTCGGAGGACTCGTTGGGGGAGAGCCCTCAGTGAAACCAGCCACCATGACGGCTGGTATCTTGTAGAGATGCATCTCGTCCTGAGCGAAGATCTCAGCGCCCTCCGTCTCATTCCACTCTGTGTCTGTTAAACGGAGCATGGTTGTTTACCAGCCTCTTCCAGCAGGGCAGAAAATCGCTGCCCATCACATGACATCAGAAAGAAGACACTCCTCTGCAGTACGCTTCGACCACACATGCCAGCTCCTTCGTACGGGCCTGGAAACAACACATTTAAGTGCTGAGCGCTCTTCAGAAATCGGAGGAGGACCTCCCTCCTTCAGGGTCTCAGTAGTTCTGTCACGGGCGGCGAAGCGGCGTCTACCCTGGGAGCAGCCCGGGCCACTTTGTCAGCGCCAGCCCTCGCTTTAAGCAGCAGCAGCCAGGCAGATGAATAATTGACGCCTGCATTCTGTACTTTGGTGAATTTTAAAGCTGTATTCTGCAGAGGCTCTAAATGGCAGGAGGGAGGGAGGGAGGAGGGCGCGTTAATCATTCATGGGGCTGCTTTTACCCGCTTTTGCTTAAGGTCACTGTCCCGAAGGCGGCTGGGCAGAAGGGAAAGCGGAGAAGAAGGGGTGGCATGGCCAAATGGATTAGCTCGTTTCCCCATCCCTTTTGTGAGCCCGTGGCAGAGAAGGACTCCGGCACATTTAGGGGGGGAAATCTTCCCTAAATAAACGTTACGGGGCAGGTTATGCCGAGTTGAACTCTGCCGGTGTGAATATTTAAGGCAGGACTTATGAGTAAACTTCCATCAGTGAGGGATTTAATTTCATAGAGGTGTTGAATACCAATTGGTGAATATATTCAGATCGCTCAAGTGGAAGCTGTTCATAACACCTACAAACAAGAGCGACTCCCGAAAATTATGTTTTTTTAAAATTAATACGGTGTTAAACGCTGCTGTGAGGAGGCAGGAGACTCGTTTCTCACAATCCACCAGAGGGTGATGATGAAAAACAGCATGTTTCTGATGTTTTCGCGAGAAAGTGAAAGACAAGGAAGGTGATCAATTATGCCGGGACGGCCTTTCAGCTCAAATATCAATATTTTATAACGTAGCGTGGGTATAGAGATGGACGTTTTTCTTTCAGCGCCCTGTCAGAGTGAAGAATACCCTCTCACAAATGGACCCGAGGGAGTCCCAAGTCCCAACCCTTCTTGATTTCACGAGCCCTCCGGCTACATTAAGGAACACACGAGGTAGCATCTGCATACGATCACCACCAGAACGTCTTCACATCCAGAACTCGCGTGTAATTATTTGGTCACGCCTCTCGGTGGCTAATTGAGCTTGAAGAGAGAAAAAAAAAGTAAATAAACGACGTAAAGCAAACCAGTGTTATTCCTGATTGATTGGATTCAGCGTTTTTTGATGACACAGCCCGAGTTCATCCAGTTCTAGTGTTTATTGTAACGAGGGGCGGTTGTACAACTGTGACAGCTCAAGTCAAACAAATATCTCTGTTTTTTCTACTCGCAGGGAGCTGATGCCCAAAACCCTGGAGGGCCAGATCACCATGGAGAAAACCCCCAGCTACTTCGTGACCCGAGAGGCTCCGGCCAGGATCTCCGCCATGTCCCGGGACACCAAGCTGATCGTGGTGGTGAGGGACCCCGTCACCAGGGCGATCTCGGACTACACGCAGACTCTGTCCAAGAAGCCCGACATTCCCTCTTTCGAGAGCCTCACCTTCAAAAACAGGACTACCGGGCTCATCGACACCTCGTGGAGCGCCATCCAGATCGGCATCTACGCCAAGCACCTGGACAACTGGCTGCAGTACTTCCCCATGGGCCAGATCCTGTTCGTGAGCGGCGAGCGGCTGATCACCGACCCGGCCGGAGAGCTGGGCCGCGTGCAGGACTTCCTGGGGCTCAAGAGGATCATCACGGACAAACACTTTTACTTCAACCAGACCAAGGGTTTCCCGTGCCTCAAGAAGGCCGAGGGCAGCAGCAAGCCCCACTGCCTGGGCAAAACCAAAGGGCGGACCCACCCGAACATTGACCCGGAGGTGGTGCAGAGGCTACGGGACTTCTACCGGCCCTTCAACATGAAGTTCTACCAGATGACGGGACGATTCTTCGGCTGGGAGGACTGAATGTGTTTTTGTCTGGAGGACTGTAAAGAGTACTGAAGGGAAGGGAAATGTGACTTTTTGAGGATAAAGTTGGAATATTTCAAGAAAAGTTCTATGTTACAATTAAAGTTGAAGCGGAAAATTCACAAAAATCAAGTTAAATACGTTGTGAATAACGTAATATTCCAGGTTTTTCAGGTAATTTTGTTATATCCTCAAATCATAACGTTTCATGCCGTGACTTTTCTTCTTGTAACATTAATATTTTATTTATATTATCGTAAAAATTTAATTTAATTGTGTTATTTTTATATCGACGTCATGATTTATTCTAAATATTTAAAAGTGTATGTGATGTTTTTTAGATTATTATATTTTGAGAATATAACAACCAAAGTGTTTCAGTTAAAGTTAATCAATTTTCTCCCCTAAAATATCTAACATTTCTTAACGTATCGCAACTTTATTCTTGAAATATTCCAACTTTTTCCTGAAGATGTTATTTTTCCCCGACAGTGTTTGTTAGACTCCGTCCTCGGCACCGACTCTAAGCAATATGTGGCTGTTACGGGAGAGGCGGAGGTCCGATCTCCCCTCAGCGGCGCCTCAGATATGCAATATTTCACGGTTACGTTCTTCTGCCTCTAATCCACAATCATGGAGATGTTTTCTTCTGAGTTGTCTCATATCTCCCTGCACTATTTGATGAACCTGTTTTAGTTTGAAGTCCTCGGCTGTGACACAGATGTTGTATGCAGTGCTTCTTCTTTTTTTAAAGAAGATTGGGTGAAATCATCTTTTTGTGTGTCCGGGGACGTTACCGAATGATTTAAGGCCATATTTTGAAAAAAAACATACATAGCTGCTTTCAAATTTTAACATTTTTCTAGAAAATAAAAAGGGATATTAAAAAAGATAAGATGTATTTTTGAAAAGTATTTATTCAAGAAGTAAATAAGAAGCAGTATGTATGTTGAATAACTCCTCAGTGAATATTTGCTTTCTTCTTATTATTATTTTTATTATTATTATTCGCCTCATGACACTAAAAACATTTTATGCTTTTATTTCAAATTCAGGTCATCTGTTCTAATTTGTATTTTCACGATACGCTGATGATCACCTGGTTTTCATACACAGAGTTTTAGGAGTCGTCACAGGTAGCGCTCGCTGTTATTCGAGGAAAAAAAAAAACCTCTTCCCCCCAAAACTGTGTCTCAGATTTCCTCAACACGCCTCCTCGTGAATCGAATACACTTGATGTCACTGGCCTTCCTCGCCTCGAGGCGAAACCCAGGGAGCACGAGAACAATGGCCGAGCTGTGTTCCTAATTTCTGTCTCCTTGTATTTGTGAGCCACTTTTCTGAAAAGCAGATGTGCCTCGAAAGACACAAAATCAACAGTGTGTTGTTTGTTTTGTTGGTGTGAGCATCAGAGAAGAAGCTAATAAACTGTAGATTTTGTTTTGGGGGGTGTTACGTTACCAATCTAACTGTGGCTGCACCGACAGTTGTTTTTCTTAAAGTTGTTGGGGGGTTTTTAAAGGCACTCCTTGAATAAAAGATGTTATATGTAAATATCACGCTGGCCTTTTTTCTGTTTGTCATGGCAGTGTAACAGGAAACCGTATCCGCGACGTTAACGGGGAACATTAAAGTCATTACAGTGCTGCTCACGCGTCTGACGAGCTCGGCTTCCTGCTTCCCTCCTATCTCCGCCGTTACACCTTCACATATTGTCTCTGCTTATCTCGGTCCAGCCTCCAGGGCAGAGTGTCAAAAGAGGCAGTGAGGATTTTTTAAAAGATGCTCGCGAGCTGGGAGCCTCATTCTTGGTCTCTTGGCAGCTCCTTGGCAGCTTGAAGACTCAGAGGTGCGAGCTTTTTTTTTTGGGGAGAAAATGTCAAGAAAGCTTGAGTAGCACTCCTGGGTCTGCTGACTTCCACATGCACTCACTCCGAGCTCGCATGTGTGAAACGTAAAGGAAGAGCGTTCATGCACAAACTACAACAATGCTTAAATAAATAGTATTTAAAGCTACTACAAGTGACGAACATAAATGACCTGCAAGCAATTATAGTATTTCTTGCAGACTTGCAGACTTTCTCTACAGCAAAGTTACCGTTAACAAGAAGCAGGAGGAGGTTTTTTTCTTCGGATAATTTTATTTTTGGCACAACAGTTTGTGGTTTTGACAGTGAAAACACCAGCTTTTGTCCACAGGAGCCTCCAAAAACAACAAATGCACAAAGATCCTTGTAGTAGCTTTAAAACTAAAAAGGTTTTAATAACCTTCTCTGCACGACCAAACATAGGACTTAATACTCAATCAAAGACTTAACATTGGCAAGCAGCATTACTTTTTCAACGGAAAGCAAGAAGACACAAGAATATGGAGCCACAATATGTAAAATACGACTAATCCAAAACTCTTAAAGGTCTTTGTGTAACTTCTGTGTTGTGCTTGAGGTTTGTCGTGAGTTTACGTTACGGACTCTATTTCTAAACTCACGTTAGCTACCGTTGCTCTCTGATTGCGGAGCGGAGATACAAGGAAAGAGTCCAGCAGCATTAAACAACTGGAACAAATCGTCCACGGACTTGTTTAAACAACAAAGAGATGAGGGAAGTCTTATTTTCACGTCAAGCTACAATCCACTCACATATTGGCAATAAAAAAGTGATTGATACGTGTAAATCAAGCGTCCTTTGAGCTGCATTTGGGGAATCAGATCGTGAAGCTACCCAACAGCCAGTTCGTTGATTGTTCGTGTTAATCGGGCGTCATCACCCGCCTCGAACTGAATGTCAGACGCCAACCGATCTGGCAGAAATGCATCCCACATGTATAACAGCTGGAGATATTAATAGTTAAAAATCCTCTTTAAACAGAGGCTGAAAAGTTGAAGTTGAAGGTCTGTGTGCTGCTGTTTGATTGATGCTCCTGAGCAATTAGCAGGTATATCACCTCCACCTCCTCCTGACGAGGGTTTCACACTCTGAACATGCTCCTGTCTGACTGTAACAGCGTATATCAATCACAGCTGGGCCTGAAGGGAGAAGCTGTCCGTCTCTCGATGCCCTTTTTCAGTCTCGACTCCCTTCCTTCCCTCCTCCGCTGCACCTGTATGTTTTTTCTCCGCTACAGGAATCTCTCGGCCTTCCCCTCCCGCGGTCTGCTGACTGATTTGAAGAAAAAAAAAACGCACTGACAGGCACTTAGCAGATGAACCGCGATGAGAGGAGGAAGCCCGCTGACAGTCCGCGAATTTCTGAAGCTCATTCATGCCGATCGTCGGCGTGCTGAGACGATGTTGTGACTGTAACAACCTGCGCGGGGGAGCAGCGGCGGCGGAGGCGAAGGGGGGAGGCTCGCGACCGTTTGTTGACTTGTTCAATTTGCTTGTTATTCCTCCCTGAGTGGGTCAGCGGGGCCTCTCCGGCGACGGAGCCTCACAGTAATAAACAGAGACAGTTCTCATCCTCCCGCTCGAGTCTCCGAAGGGCAGCTAACTATGAAAGAGAAAAACGGGACGGCGTAGAAGACCACCCCTGTCAGAGAGCGTTCAGCTCAATATCAGCGGCGAGGACCTCGGGGAGGACTTGAAAAACAGCTGACTGCATGTGGTGGGGGTTTTTTTTGGGAGGGTGCAGAAATACAGGCACTTCTGGTAGAGTCGTGCATCTCTTTGAACCTCCTTTCTTCATATATTTATTTTACTCATTCCATCGCAAACTGACGGCACCTGTGCACAATTAGCTCGCCGCCCACCCCGCGTTAACTCACCTTAAAGGGATATTCCGGTGTAAGTTTAATCCATGGTCTAACTCACCTTGACACCGAGTAAGACTCCCCCTCGAGAGGTCAAGTTAGCTGACCGCTAGCTTACCTAGTTTAGCAACCTCAGAAAAGGCAGCACAAAGTCTACGTATTGAAAAACAGCTGTAGTCGCATGTGCAGAAATACAGGCACTTCTGGTAGAGTCGTGAATCACTTTGAACCGCCTTTCCTTTCTTCTTATATTTCTTTTACTCACTCCATCACAAAATGACGGCATCTGCGTGGAATCACCTGTGCACAATTATCTCGCCGCCCACCCCGCGTTAACTCACCTTAAAGGGATATTCCGGTGTAAGTTTAATCCATGGTCTAACTCACCTTGACACCGAGTTTAAAGGCAGCGTTACACTTCTGCAACTGCGTAATGCGCTATCCAACTGCGTAACCACGGAGACCCCTCGAGCCCTCATAGTTCTCCGTCGTGGTGCCGGATACGCAATGCAATTTCCAATCGTAGCCCTTGCCGTCATCGCTGAAGCGCTACGAGCTGCAGGACTGCTGACCAATCGTAGCCCTTGGCCGTCACCATTGTCGCTCGACGGAGTGACGGACACTTAAAAAATATTTCGAGACGACAGAAGAGGCTCTCCGACTACGTAGAGGGCTCTCCGCGACCTACGTACAGCACTTTACGCAGTAGTAAAAATTAGGCCTAAGACGCCCCCTCGAGAGGTCAAGTTAGCTGACCGCTAGCTTAGCTAGTTTTAGCAACCTCAGAAAAGATCGCACGAAGTCTACGTATTGAAAAACAGCTGACCGCATGTGGTGGGTTTTTTTTTTTGGAGGGTGCAGAAACACAGGCACTTCTGGAAGAGTCGTGCATCTCTTGGAACCTCCTTTCTTCTTATATTTCTTTTACTCACTCCATCCATCCATCCATTAATCTATGGTCTAACACACCTTGACACCGAGTAAGACTCCCCCTCGAGAGGTCAAGTTAGCTGACCGCTAGCTTAGCTAGTTTTAGCAACCTCAGAAAAGACCGCACGAAGTCTACGTATTGAAAAACAGCTGACCGCATGTGGTGGGGTGTTTTTTTTTGGAGGGTGGGTTGAGCAGGCACTTCTGGTCGAGTCGTGCATCTCTTTGAACCTCCTTTCCTTTCTTCTTATATTTCTTTTACTCACTCCATCATAAAACGACAGCATCTGCGTGGAGTCACCTGTGCACAATTAGCTCGCCGCCCACCCCGCGTTAACTCACCTTAAAGGGATATGCCGGCGTAAGTTTAATCCATGGTCTAACACACCGTGACACAGAGTAAAGGCAGTGTTACACTTCTGCAACTGCGTAATGCGCTATCCAACTGCGTAACCACGGAGACCCCTCGAGCCCTCATAGTTCTCTGTCGTGGTGCCGGATACGCAATGCAATGTCCAATCGTAGCCCTTGCCGTCATCGCCGAAACGCTGACGAGCTGCAGGACTGCTGACCAATCGTAGCCCTTGCCGTCTCCGTTGTCGCTTGACGGAGTGACGGACACTTAAAAAAATATTTTGTGACGCCGGAGAGGCTCTCCGCGACCTACGTACAGCACTTTACGCAGTAGTAAAAATTAGGCTCAAGACTCCCCCTCGAGAGGTCAAGTTAGCTGACCGCTAGCTTAGCTAGTTTTAGCAACCTCAGAAAAGACCGCACGAAGTCTACGTATTGAAAAACAGCTGACCGTATGTGGTGGAGGTTTTTTTTGGAGGGTTAGTCGAGGTGGGCCTTTCCTTTCTTCTTATATTTCTTTTACTCATTCCATCAGCGTCAGTCTCCACCTGCGTGGAGTCACCTGTGCACAATTAGCTCGCCGCCCACCCCGCGTTAACACACCGTAAGCCGCCCAAAACCTCCGCTCATCCGGACCCCCCCACCCCTCCTCTGCAGACACGCAACCCTGAGCCTTGTTTTTGCACACGCAGACGTTACGGAAGCGCGGCGAAAGATGGGTGGGCTCCGCGATAACAACCGCCAGCGCTTTGGAAAAACATGGTTCAGAGCGTGTGTGTGTGTGTGTGTGTGTGTGAGGAGCCCTGAGCGACGTATAGGCCATGTAAAACGATGAAGCGAAGGGATCAGAGAGAGATCGCTTTGAAGACGAAGGCGTTTGTGCATCTTTCCCCCCAGTCGCACATACGTACACGCAGACATCGTCGCATACATACATCGACACACACACACACTCTGACCCACCAGGATCCAACACACACGAAAAAACACAGCCGCCACCCGTTCGTGCCCCGCGGTGGGACATGGAGGGGATCAGACCTCTGTTTTCTCTGGATCCCAGAAGAGAAGCCCTTAATCCCCGGCCAAGTCTGAGCAAATATCTCCGGCAGGCACGCTCCACACACCGCCTTCATCAAAACAGCCGAGGGGGGGGGGAGGCTGACTGAGTCGCACTTTCAATTTCGAGTTCGCTTCATCTATCGTGGACTCCGGTATCTTAAAGAGAGATCTTCAAACTTCAAAGACGGTGTGTGTCTGGTGCACTACAGGGCCAGATGTGAGCGAAGATACCTGTGTATACCATTAAAACACACATTCTCCATCAGAAATACAGAGTTTTATTCGTCTCGCTGATCCAAATGAGGAATGAAAGACTTTATTATTTCCTCCCCGGGTGGTTCATATTCTCGAGTTTTTCGTTTCTTTATTTAATTTCATTTCTCGAACCACACTCCAGATTTTCCGCGTTACGACAGAGCGGAGAGGTTGTGGCTTTTCTTGTGCACAAAGACAAAAATGTTTAGCTATACTGCTGGATTTGTTGGTTTTAAGTTTAAAGACGTTCTCACGCAGAACGACCGATTGTTTGCCTCGTGATTAAAAGGCATTTCTTTTTGCGTGCCAGTCGTAAAAGCTGCTCTTTGAACTGTCACTTTCTGTACAGCAGACGACTCACAAAATTAGCAATTAAGATTGTCTGGGCGCGGGACTCTTTCCAGACATGTGTGTTTTGACTTTTTCGCAAAAAAAGTTTTCACGCATCTCGAGAAAAGCCTCCTTTCAAACGAGCTGCTGCTGCTTCTTTCAAAAGGGGTGATAATTGATCCTGACACATGATTAAAGACGTGTTCATGTTAAGCTCAAATTTTCCTTCTCCGGGATGAAAACCAGGGTGACAGGACTCTAAACAAGGCAGCCAGATCGTCTGAAGGGTCGAGCCGGAGAGCGTCCTCCGTTAGCGGACGGCTCTGTCGGCTCTGCCACTCAGCGCTGGAACCTTTTAGTCACACGGCACCAGTTTTCAGCTTCCTCTGTTTTGTGTCATTGTCAAATTAAATGTTGGACGGTTTAAAAATTCCTGTTCTTGCCATGAGTCAGATGAGAAAATTCATACCACTCATATATGTGGGAGTGAAGTGTGGAGCTGGGAGGCTGGTTAAATAAATAGTTTGGAGACGGGAATTCAAATTCAAGTTGAGCGATGGACGGGAAGTTAGATGAAACTCTTGTTTTTGTAAGAAGCTGCAGCCAGAAGGCGACTTAGCTTACGTTAGCATAAAGGCTGAAGCAGCTAGCCAAAAATCCACCTCATTAAATTAACAGTTTTAGGACATAGAGTTATTTATTTTCTTGTTGAGCTTTAGATAAAAAGTTACATAAATCTCTTGTTTTTTTAAGCTAGGAGCGGCAGAAAGAAGGCGAATTAGCTTACCTTAGCATAAAGGCTGGTATAAGAGGGAAGCAGCTAGCCAAAAATCCACCTAATTTAAATGATAGTTTTGGGACAAAGAGTTTGTTTTTTTTTTTATTGTAGAAGTTACATAAAACACTGTTTCTGTATGCTAACTATGAAGCTACAGCCAGAAAACAAATTAGCTTATGTTAGCATAAAGGGAAACAGCTTCAGGCTCTCTTTAAACTTCCTAATCCACCTGATTTCAATAAAATTGGGGAAATACAGTTGTTGGTTTTCTTGTTGAGCGTTTGACAAAAAGATAGCTAAAACTCGTCTATGTTTGCCAGGTGAGCTACAACCTGACAGCAAATTAGCATAGCGTAGATGCTGGAAGGAGCGGGGAAAAGCTAGCTAGGCTAGCTCTCAATACTTCCAAAATCCACCTCATTGAATAGGGAGTTTGGGGACATAGAGTTATTTATTTTCTTGTTGAGCTTTAGATAAAAAGTGACATAAATCTCTTGTTTTTTTTAAGCTAGGAGCAGCAGAAAGAAGGTGAATTAGCTTACCTTAGCATAAAGGCTGGAAAAGGGGGGAAACAGCTAGCCAGACTCAGTCTCGAGTCCAAAAATTGAATTTGAATTGAATGAAAGTTTTGGGACAGGCAATTAATTTTCTTGTTGAGCGTTAGACGAGAAGCTTTGAAGCTACAGCAATGAAAGCAAAATTGCTAACCTTAGCGTAGCCTGAAGTACAGATGAAGGGGGGAACAGCTAGCCTGAGTCAGAGCCAAAGTTATTAATTTTACTGTTGTTGTCTCGTTAGACAAATATTCAAAAATAATTAAAATGAATAGTTCTGGGAAATAAAGTTATTTGTTTTCTTGTTGAGCCAAAGAAAATAAAACTACTGTGTCTGTAAGTATAAAGAATGTGAATTAGCTTGTTTTAGCATAAAGGCTGTTGGAAGGAGGAAACAGCTCGCCAGGCTCCGTCCAGAGTTCAAAAACAGCTCTAAAGCTCATAAACATGATGTACGTTAGCTCGTCCGTACACAAACGGGGGGTGTTATTAAGATTTACACGCTGTGACTCTTTCTGAAACAGCAGCCAGTCGCAGCGACTTCCCCGAGTCTTTTTTTTCATCACGCTGAGGTTTCCATGAAAATCAGCCGAGACGCTGCACAGAAGCCGAAACATAACTCCCCTGAAACCACCAATTGTCATTTTAAGGAGCAATTTGTGGGTTCGGGGAGAATAAGCATGCAATGATGCGTTTCCACAAATGACTATTTCTTCCATTTGAACTTTTTTGGGGGGGTTTTTATGGGGAATTGATGTGGGAATTTTCACTTTTTTTCTCCACATTTTACTCAAATTACAACTAAATTGACTGCAAGGGGGAAAAAATACAGATTATTTAAAAGTTTCTGATCGTTGTCTGCCATGTGTGCAGGTTTGACGTCCAACTTGTGGCCATAGAAGTTGTTAAAACTAAAATAATAATAAAAGTTGGAAGAATTATTCATGTAAATTAGATTAAAAGCGTATATTTAATTAATTATAATCCAGCGGAGGATCCTCATTAATCATACGGAAATGTATACGGAGATAAACAACCAGGTAATTCTGTTAGGCTCATAAGAAGAATGTTTTATTTTCATTTCACAACTATTATTCTTCAGTAGTTTGTACGTTAGCATTAAAATAAGGCGGCAGGGTGAGATGGTACAAATAGTTTGTTATTCTAATCCGGAGACAGAGTTGCACGAAGATTACTAGTTGTTTTAGAGGGAAATTAGCCTGCGTGGCCTGAAACAAATAGCTGTAAATAAATCATCACACACTTATTCCCATTCACTGCACAGTCTCTGTTTGCCTCATGAATAAATGAGCGCTCGGCCCTGTTTACCTCCCCCTCATTACAGACAGCGGCCCATCACGGAGGCTGAAAAAAACCCACCGGCCTCGCTGCACCTCGGCTCACTTTGAGCCCAGAAACGCGACACAAAGTCCCAAACAACGCCGAGTGAGCTCACACCGAGGCGAAAAAAAAAGCAGCTCGTTAATAATTGACGGCGTCGGAGTGCCACGGGGCCGAAGCGAAGGGACGGCGTGCAAACACCGCGGAAGGAAAAAAAGTCAAGGCTGCGACGAGTAATTATTTATCACCCGAGGCAAAGTGTTGCTGGAGGGGGGCCGACATGATGAACTAGCCCGGAGCCGAGGCCTTACGAGGTGCTGCAGACGGATTCAATATAACCTCTCAGACTGTGTGTTTTGGCGACGCGGGTCACGGCACACTTGGGGATCGACGTACAGATAGATATCGGGATGAATTCGTCCCTTTGGTCACCTAAATTAGATTTAGTCGGTTGCTTCTCGACCTGTTTTGGGAGTCGGGTTGTTAATACTAAGCGCTGTGTGTGTTTATCTAGCGTCACTCCCCGTTCTGTCACTCCACCCGACTTGGGGGGTTTCCTGACTTCGCCGTTTAGTTCAGCTTTGTCTCTCGCTCTGACAAATGAGAGTGCCACAGGGGTCAACGTGTGAAGTATGTACGAGCTCCGGCTGCTGCAAACAAGAGGCCCTCGCTCTCGTAAATATGACAGGTACGGGGCCGTTTGTTGCTTTTCCTCGCAGAGCGCCGCGTCGCTGCAGAAGGGTTCGGGTGTAATCGGGTGATGGATTTGTTTCTGGGGATGCCGCGGTAATCAGCGAGGCCGTGCGAGGATCATTTACACGTGCTGTCGAGTGTTTCGCCACACTGCTGACTGCCGGGAGGTAGGTTTGAGTGTGATGTATCGCTGCGAATAACGCCTTCAGAAAACAGTCTGTGGACATTTCAACACAGCGCTCTTTTCCGTGGTCTTGGTCTTGTCACGGCCTCGACAGTCTTTGGTCTTGGTCTTGATACTCTCTGGTCTTGGTAGTGTCTTGGTCTCGGTTTAGGCGGTCTTGACTACAAGTCTACTCAAGACATAAATGCATTCATGATGTAGTAGCCTTTTGTTCTACAGTTTGAATGTATATGTTTATGTATCTGTTCTTTGTGATGTCTGTGTTATATTGTTCTTGTCCCACTGAACTACAGCTACAACTACAACTTGATAAAGTGTGTTATAACTGAGATGCCATTGCACACATCAAGGTGACCAGTTCTTCCTCTTGTTAATGGACAATTTGAAGTACAATTTTGTACTATTTGTACTATAAACTATTTGTATTTTGCATTTAATTTAATGCATTTTTTGGTGCACCTGCGTGCGGGTTCTACAACTCATGCAAAATGGCAAAAAACTAGTCTTTTTTTGGTCTTGGTCTCGAGCTGAACAAGTCTTGGTCTTGACTTGGTCTGTCTTGGCCTTGGTCTTGGTCTTGATACTCTCTGGTCTTGGTAGTGTCTTGGTCTCGGTTTAGGCGGTCTTGCCTACAAGTCTAGTGCCAAGACAGAAGAAGAAACAGTCCCATTGGACCGACCCATTTGTCCAACAGCCCGCTATCCCGAAAAAAACAATCTTGCATTGCTCCAGAGTGACTGTTGGCCCGTCCCTGGTGCCGGATCAGCTGGGGTTTGCTTCTTTCTGGCCCGAAAACCCAACTGGACGCTAAGATTAAGGCGCTAAAAACTCCAGGGAGAGTGTTTGTTTTCTGAACAGCAGCAGTGGGCTTTGTTTTCAAGCTGTTGGAGAAATGGGCTTTCGTTTTGGAATAATGGGGCTGTCAGAACACCTTCGTAGCCTCGTGATCTAAATGACAGGTAAAAGGAAGTGGACAACACCATGTGTCGGAGGTATGGCACAGTAGAGCGTGCACGAGTCAGAAGAAGAAATGATACCGTCGGCATTTGCATCTGTACGTGTGTGTGTGCAGCCTGTGTGTCAGGTAAGCGATCCAGGTGGATGGCAGCAGAGGGGCTCAGGTGTCCTGTTTCAGGCAGCAGCTGGCGAGCGAAGCCTGGCCGAGGTCACCCTCACGGACCCTGCCCCCTCGTCACCTTCTCCACAATCGGCCCCGTCGTCGTCGTCATCCGATCTCAGCTCCGCAACGCATCGGAACAGCAGCTCGGCCGCGTGACAACGGAGCTCTTTTAATTATCGGGGACGGCGTCCTCGCTCGAGTGATGACGGCTAAAATGATTCGCCCCGGTCATGAGACGAGCGGTTCGGGCACTCGGGCGTGCCGGCCTTCGAGGCACCACGGTGATAATTGATCACATTGTGGAGGCGTGTACGTTGGTGCAAAGGCCACGTAGGTGAGCGGTGTTACTTTTAGTCCAGATAAAAGCTTTTAGAACTGCTGATAAAACAATAGCTAGTACAACTTTAAAACGATCTACACAGGACAGGTGGATGAAGCTAAAACTGCGGGACTGTCTAATTAAAGATATAGATAGATATCTTTAGAGGCTTTAGAGGTGTTCACGGTCACGTCCGACAAAGCCAGGCTAGCTGTTTCCATCTGTTTCCAGTGTTTATGCTAAGCTAGGCTACAAATGTCTTGACTGATCTGACTCGAGGAAATAAGAAGAGTGTTTTCTCTTCTTCCTTCTCTTCTTTCATCTTCTTTAGCCTCTCGGTTTTACTATTTTGTTTCAAATCTGAGTCAAACCAGAAGGTAGCATAGTGGATTTCATGCTAGCTCATCAGATATGCTAGCGCTAGTGCTATCCAGCTACATTAGCTGACCGGAGAAACAGCTCGTAGGGGAGAACAGGGTGAGATGAGCCATTTTACTGCAAAATAAAAGTGTTTTTGTTTGAAATAATAGAGATTATATAACCTTAGGTTACTGTGTACTCATGAAGATGAAAACAAGTTCTCTAACCATGATAACGTATCAAAAAGAGTAGTTACCAATAAATACTGATGTATAAATGACACAAAATCAAGTTTCAGTTAACTTTGTCACTGTACAGACAGTAATTCTGCTCACTGTGGTGACTCCATTGAAATCCAGTGGATTTTGTGTGATAGTTTTATGTTTGACATCGGCTTTGTTGGTTGTTTTTATTCTTTTTTTTGCCTGATTTTAACCTTTACGTTACAGATTAAGGCATCTAAAACCCTGATTCTAAAAAAGTTGAGACGTGATGCAAACGTGCAAAATACTGAAAACCGTACAAAGACAATAATATTTTACCCCGTCAACTTTTTGTACATATATGTACTTTGTAAAACCATCGTCAGTAGTTTGTTTGCTGATGATCACATCCTGTTTCCAAACTCTTCCTGGAATCGGGGGTTGAAACCATAAAACACAGCGCGAGTGGGAACTGTTAAGTTTTGTCAAATACAATGAAACATGGGAATAAATTGTGGTTTCTAATAATAAGAAGCAGGTTAATTTGTTTGGCCTCATTTCCCTTTCTGACGAATCTTTCCTCGTTGAGATAACGACGTACAGACGGGATGACACGGAGAACACAGCGTGTCTTTATTATCGCTGCAAAGGGTCGAGACTCGGAGGAAAATAGCTGGACGGACATTCCTTCGCTGCCGGTTTCCTCGGCTCGCTCAGGCAGGACACACCAGAGCGAGAGGTTCAGGGAGGATCCTGTATGTGGGACAAATTAAACAGGCTTTATGCTCCGGGTTTTAAAGCATGGCCTCTTCAGCTCACCGAGGAAATTGAGTTTGTGACTCAAAAAAAAATGCACTTTCCTCTTAACCCCCTGACCAGCCGTCACAGACACACAAACTTTCTCTTTGAAGGCTAAACGGGCAGAAACGAGGGAGGATTGGCTGTTCTGGGGAGTTATGGAAGCCCTGATCCTATTACCCGCCCCCCTGAAAAATGTGTCTGCAGGCCCCAGGAGCTTTTAACCTTTCGCTGCTCCACGCTTTGATTCATGGGGGCGGCGGCGGGGCTCTCGTGTGAGCGTTGCCTTTTTGTCGATACTGGGCTGGCCACTGGAAAAAATGTGGGACCGGTGCACTTTTGGTCAGGAGGTACGTCTGACAGAGTGCAGGGATTCCCTCCGTCCAGAGAAAAGGAAGGAACGATGAGAGTAAATTAATAAATAAGGGCAGAGTTGTGTAGGTCTGCGTAAAGGCATGCTGTGGTTTACAATAGACGGAATAGCTCTTTAACGCTGCTCGTTTCGGCCTCGTGCTCCTGCAAAACTTGTTCGCTAATCACGGATGGATAACGTAAACGGCGCGTTCACAAGATTCACAAACATGCCGGTAAACGTCTGTCAGACTGAGACAGAGAGTTTCAGACAGAAACAACCAGAAGTCTTAAATCAGACGTCCGGCAGGGATCCTGTGATGTCTTATAAATTTATGAGACACACACACACAGTCGAGTGTACGGTGCATGCAGACGGTGACAAACTCACAAACATGTTTATTTGATACGATTTCTAAACGGTTCATTTCACCGACGGTGTCTCAGGACTCGGGAGAGCCGCAGAGTGTTTCCAAACAAAGTCGTCTCATCAGTCAGTCAGCGAGACGACGTCACAGGAAATGAGGCGTATTTGTCAAAGGACACGAAGTTCGTCTGTATTTAAGTCATCAAGCGTTTTACACGCACAGCTTTCAAATGAAGGAAGAGGGATACAACAAATACAGACTGATTTCCCTTTTATTGGCTGTAGAATAACTGATGAAAAGGGCCATTACCTCGGCCCAGTCGCCAGATTAAAATGTTGGTAATCAACATTTCTGCAAACCGCTGATACGTTCACATTCGTTCGTGTCGTAGGCTACGTACCGTATTGACATTTCCACAATGTCGAGTTAAAACGGGTGTTTTTTGACATTTGTCAGGAGCAAAACAGGTATTTTAAGCCAAAAAATGATGTTCTTCTAACCTTAACCATCTGGTTTTTGTGCCGAAACCTGACCGGACATAATGCACCGTAAAGAAACGTAAAGTTGCACTAAGAACATAAGAAGTGTACATTTCAAGAATGTACTTGGTTTTACACCCTTACAGTATTTGTCTCAGTTGGGACGTTTCACTGTAACTCTGACACCACATGATTGAAAGCGAAGATCCGTAACATTAAGAAGAGCTGACAAAAACAGCTCTGAGACCAGCTGCTCTGTTGCCCAACGACAAAGAAGCGTCTTTGCATTCAGCCAATATTTCACTACGTCCGTCGGCCATATATCTACTTGTGTGGCACTTCTTAACCCGCCGTGCGCCTCGAGCTAACGCGTTGGCTCGAATACCGCGGAGGAGCTCTGAAAACAGGCATTAAAGCGTCCTAAATCCCCCGAGTAGCTGTGCGCTTAGCACGGCCTCTGAAAGGTATCCAACCGTTTATGTGAAACCTAAGCACTTCTTGATCAAAGGCTTCCACGAGACGGCGAGGTGAATGAGGAGCCTTGTAGAAATCTCAGCTGATTACTTTTTTTTTTTCCAGGAGAGAGAGAGTGTGTGTGTGTGTGTGTGTGTGTGTGTGTGTGTTTAGTGTCTCGAAAGACAGGAATCTTTCACCGGGGAGAGCGGATTAACACATCAAATCCAGCCCCTTCAATCAATAGGGAGGTAATGGAGCGATGGAGAATATCTGCCTGCACGCTGGATTTAAGCAGCTTTCTCTTCTCGCACAAACACGGTTTACACACCGCGGCACAATCTCAGCGAACAAGAGGAGCGAAAGACGCACAACGGCTTTTAATTCGAGAACAGGAGAGTCGAGCTCGACGATGTTGTTCGGCGATAATGAAGACGAGGACGGAGAAGAGAGCAAATGTGCCGACCGCCTGTCACAGACACGCAAACTTTGTCTTTGAGCTAAATGCTAACGCCGGCATGCAATGAAAAAGTTAACCTCGGCCTACTTTATCAGTTAACGTAGAAAACTGCCACACAAATGCTGCACATTTACCATTTTTTTGCACAAACAAAGCTTCATTATCACCTTTGTTTAGCATGTTAGCACGCTAACGTTTGCTGATTACCCAGGCTAAGTAAACACAAAGTGCAAGTGAAATGCAAAGCAGAAGATGTGATTTAAAAAAGGGCTAGTGGTTGATTTCTAGAGTTTGGAGAATGTTTGGTCCTTTTTTCCTCAAATCAACCCTGATTTCATGCTAAATGTAACGTAAAATCATAATTAAAAACAGAATGTGATCATTTCTAAATGAACCTGAGCACATGAAGTAATATCCTTTTTAATATCCTCAAACCCAACATGATACCATCACCTGTCACCAATGAACCAAACAGGTGGTTTCAGTTAATTCCACAACTGTCAGGACTCATTTGAAAGGTTTCACCAACATTCAACTCACAATAAGCATATTTTTAACAAAAACCAATGCAACTGATGAAATACATTGATTATCTTGTCTCTGTACTGTCTTTAATTGATTGTATGTCAACAAGGATTAGCAAATTACTCTGTTTTATTCTTGTGTTACACAGCGTCCCAACTTTTTGGGATCCTAGTTGCACATTAAGCTCAGAAAACATCTCTCATTATAACATGAAATATAATATAATATATAATATATTAATCAGGTTAGTCAGGTTTAGGCACAGAAATGACCCGGTTAGGTTCAGGAAAACATTGTGCTTCGGTTTCAAGCGACTACGTTGTTAAGCTTTGGAGAGAATTAGCGTTGCTAATTACCCAGGCTAAGTAAACACAAAGTAACCGACAGCTGCCGAGAGTGTAATTCATTTACTTCTTTATGGACACAATTAAAGTTTAATTTAGAATGACTAAAACATTTTAAGGTAATCTAGTAAGAAACATTAAATGTTAACATGCATGTTTAGTGTTCAAATCAAATCAATAATATATTGACAAATGCTGGTAAAGTTTATATCTTTGTTGAAGCTGCAACACTTCTGTAAAAGTGCCTTTTCCTGCCCTCCTGCCGTCAGTAGCTGCGACACAGTCGAGCTTGTGTTTGCACAAACTTGACCTCCGACCTCGTCCCGCGGGCTCCTGACCCGTCTCGCTGACCCATCAACAAACTAATTTGTCAACAGTGACCTTTCAGGCCCGAGCCCGTCACTTCGACTCCTCCGCAGCCGGCGCTCTGCTCACAATCAATAACAGAACTTTGTAAATACTCAGACGAGAGATAAAGAGCGGCGCCTTTTAGTGCTGACTCATAAATATATTAAAGGCACGCAGCCGCCGCTGTTTTATACATGTTTGGTCCCAAAAGCTAATGTGGTGTTTAACATTAAGCTCCACTCAGCAGTTTCCTTTTAGCGCTGCGATCAGAAGCACTGTGGATGATTTCGCTGCGATTCCCTCCTTCTCTGCTTTCATGGAGCGGATCATAAAGCTGATTCTGCACACTGGTGAAGAGTTTCTGCCTATATGAATATTTTATAAACACAGTTTCCCTACATTTTCCACTTGTGACGATTTATTTCTACATAATACTGGTAACAATTCATTTTAACCCCCCTTATTTAGCATTTATAAAGCAGTATATAAGCTGTAAATATGTGGTTACAACACACGATGACACACTTTAAAGGGATATTCCGGTGTAAGTTTAGTTTGTGGGGAAGCCCTGACGAGTCGATTACCGAGTGCAGTAGATTTCCGCAGCTCAAGGATGAAAATGTCTGATTATTACTCCATTACTTCCGTTATTTTCCCTGTCAGCTCTCGATAATAAGAACTGAGCGTTCCATGGAGTAATAATCAGACATTTTCATCCTTGAGCTGCAGAAATCTACTGCACTCGGTAATCGACTCGTCAGGGCTTCCCCACACAGGCAGGCTGCTGGAGGAGAGGGTGAGTTGTGCTGTGTTTTTAATACAAATCCAGCAAAGCTAGCAGATGTTTGATGCTTCGTACTGTGTGCTGGGACTGTACATGTACTGTTGCTGAAGTTTGCTGCTGTTCTCACCATTAATTGTGGCTTTTTGATGGCGGTTTCTAGTTGGAGACATAAGCTGCAGTGTGTTGTCATCGTGCGGTCTTTTCTGAGGTTGCTAAAACTAGCTAAGCTAGCGGTCAGCTAACTTGACCTCTCGAGGGGGAGTCTTACTCGGTGTCACGGTGTGTTAGACCATGGATTAAACTTACACCGGAATATCCCTTTAAGGTTGGTGAATGATCGACAAAGTATACAACAAAACTTTTGGGTCACTACTAGAATAGGTTGAAACGCTCCTGTCTCTTTAAGGCCCCTCCTCCTGAATACCCAGTCTCCTCTGATTGGTCGGCTAACACACGCCTGAGCCAGCAACAGAGATAAGACAGATACAAGATACAGGCTCCTTCTCAGCTCCATGATTGGCACAGAGGAGCAGGCGAGGCGTATGATTGGCACACGTAAGGTAACGACCGACGCTGGATCCTGCGGTGTGGCCACGCTCCACCTCGTCGAGCCCCAGCGGGAGGCCAGCTGTGGAAACACTTCGTTTTTCCCACGTCTCCTATGACATAAGATATAAAGAGCAGCGTCTTTATGAACCTGTGTCACGCATGACAGCAAGGAAAATAAATTAAAGAAGTCCTGTCGAGGTGGGTCGCTGCTGTTCTCTCTCTTCTCCAAACTTTATTTTTCTTCCTCCCTCCAACAGCAACACTGCCGCTATAATCACAAATCATACCGATCGATCCAGCTGCTCTTTGTCTTTCCCGAATCCCAAACGCCAGAGGAGCAAAAACATGGCACCAGCTGAAGAAGAGCTCAACGCCAGATCGATCGAACACTTCTGGCTTTGGTCTGTTTCGGGTAAAGCTGGTCGTGATCGTACTGAGCACACACAAACACACAAACACATCTACCCGCCGTAACGCTCGGTGTCGAGGGTTACGTGCGCCTCCTTGGCATGCAGCGCGGCTCTCGGCAGCAGATGGAGAGCGCCTGCATTAACGCTGATGGTGCCGCGATTCTCCGAGGCCTCGTTCCCCTCTCATTCTCCCTTTTCAAGCACTCCGAACAAAAGCGGCATTTCAAAATTGTCAAAGCGGCGGAGGGGACTGTGTGAAAATGTGATAAGACAAAAAACGAGCGCGCTAAGCACCCGGGCGCAGAGGAGAGGCTTGGAAGGTAGAGCGACGGCGCTGTGTGGGCTGAACTGACAGATTGTGTTCGTGAGGTGTGTCAGGGAACTGAGTTGGACAGAAATGCAAAGCAGAAGATGTGATTTAAAACGGCTAGTGGTTGATTTCTAGAGTTTGGAGAATGTTTGATCCTTTTTTCCTCAAATCAACCCTGATTTCATGCTAAATGTGTTAGCATTGTGATAGTTTCGCTTCACCCATCGGTAGGAACGAGTTGAGACGTGCCAATCGTGGAATACATCGTAACATAAACTCGTAATAAAAACAGAATGCAATCATTATTAAATGAACCAGAGCACATGAAGTAATATCCTTTTTAATATCCTCACACCCAACATGATACCATCACCTGTCACCAATGAACCAAACAGGTGGTTTCAGTTAATTCCATAACTGTCAGGACTCGTTTGAAAGGTGTCGCTGGTATTAAACTCACAATAAGCATATATTTAACAAAAAATCAATGCAACTGTTGAAATACATTGATTATCTTGTCTCTGTACCGTCTTTAATTGAGTGTATGTCAACAAGGATCAGCAAATTATTCAGTTTTATTTGAAGCGTCCCAACTTTTTGGGATCCTAGTTGCACATTAAGCTCAGAAAACATCTCTCATTATAATGTGAATTCATACTCGTACTCGCTCTTTATAAAAGATCCTCATCTACTGTCTCTCAAAACTTTTTAAACCAAACGATATTAAATCTGTTGTATGACACCACGCTGCTGTGGTTAAGGTTAGGTTGGTCAGGTTTAGGCACAGAAATGACTCGGTTAGGTTCAAGAAAACATCACGGTTCGGTTTCAAGTGACTACATTGTTAAAGGGATATTCCGGTGTAAGTTTAATCCATGGTCTAACACACCGTGACACAGAGTAAGACTCCCCCTCGAGAGGTCAAGTTTGCTGACCGCTAGCTTAGCTAGTTTTAGCAACCTCAGAAAAGACCGCACAATAACAATACACTGCAGCTTATGTCTCCAACTAGAAACCGCCATCAAAAAGCCACAATTAATGGTGAGAACAGCAGCAAACTTCAGCAACAGTACATGTACAGTCCCAGCACACAGTACGAAGCATCAAACATCTGCTAGCTTTGCTGGATTTGTATTAAAAACACAGCACAACTCACCCTCTCCTCCAGCAGCCTGCCTGTGTGGGGAAGCCCTGACGAGTCGATTACAGATGTTTGATGCTTTGTTGTTCAGCTGTTACTGAAGTTTGTTGCTGTTCTGATTAAATTTACACGGGAATATCCCTTTAAGCTTCAGAGAGAATTAGCGTCATGTTACAATAAAACTGTCACTGTCACTTGGAAACGGGGAAACAAACGGCAGTCGACGTTGTTGTAGTCCAATGTTTTGAACCTGACTTCCTCCTTTGCTCACGACAGACAGGAGTCATAAATCCTGCAGCTGATTCTGCTGCTTTTATAAAAGTTATATCTTGTCCCACCAGAACTATCCGTATAAAAAAGGTATTTCAATTGATTCGTGTTTGGGCTTCTCCCTCCTGAGGCCGATCGCCAACGAACTTCTGAAATATCTCAAAAAGTTGTCAAAGTGAACATATGGTCGCGGAGGTCAAGCGAAGGGAAAGAAGAACATTAAGAGGCATTAAAAGGTGGCGGTTCTGGATGTTGTAGCTGGACGGAGGAGAGCCGGAGCAGGCTGAGAGGCAGGGCCGCTGGCACCGGCGCACAATCCCATTTGTTCATGGCACCGGCGTTAATGGCCGAGCAGCTCCGAGCCAAAAAACATAAGGGAGCGCTTTTAATCAAAACCCGCATGCATTACCTCGACGGAGCCGGGCAAACGTTTGCACAGGGCGGCCGAGAAGGTGAGCGAAAAAAAAAGAAACAAGCCGGGCCCCTGTGCGTGGTGGACCACATGTCGGGGGGAAATGAGGAACGTGTGCAGTATCAGACTGTCGGCAGGCGATGGAGGTTTGAACACGGAGGTAGGATTAGGGCTGTCAATAGAGCAGTGTGGCTGATCCTGTCAGAGCTGCGCCGAGGGTTAAAGACCAGGAAATCAGCCTCACACACACACACACACTCACACTGGGAGACGACTTAATGCCGCGTGGCTCTCTGCAGACCTTCCTCTGGTGCCTGATGAGGTGTCTTAGCTGATTAATGCCACGCAGAACTTTGGAGGTCATTTCCAGGACTTTAATTAGGCCGGGCACTAACTAAATCACACTTACACAATCGAGTTCTCAGTTGAGTATCTTCAATTAGGCCGGGCAGAGAGGCCGGGGGAAACCTGATTACCGTGTTTGCTTGGAGGAGCGGTCCCAAATTTAAAAAGGTCAAGATGACGGAGTATCGGTTACCTACTGTAGATACAGGAGATTCGGACAAAACGAGAAGTTATGTCGACTCTTTACAGTAAGTCGGGAGACTCTACGCTGAGGCCAGACACACCCAAATCAGATTAACGAGCTGAATACGAGTAATTTGACCAGCGCTATTGAGAGGTTGATCCCATTACGGCAACAACGAGACCTCCTCCCTGTAAAAAAAAAACCCTACAGGAAGTGGCTTTTTTTTTTTACGGCCTCTAATTAATCGACCATCAAAAACCTGCCCACCAGCACATCTGCGACAAGTTATCTTATTTGCTGATTCGTCGCTCTTCCTGTTTGCAGAGCGTCGGTCAAATAAACCCCAGGTTTTGTGTCTCATGACATCAGAGAGCAGAGGTGAGGAAGCACACGAAGACAGTGAAGCGAAGGAGAAAGAATAAAGATAGAGAAGAATGAATCCACTGGGTTTTAGCGTCTTTCAGCTCATTGTTTAGGTTTTACGGCCCTTTTGTTCAGTCTCACAGCTCTCATCAACATGTCCAGCAGTTATTTTCGGTAAGAAAGTGTTTGGAAAAGCTCCCTGTGAAGCAACAAACAGCAGGTAGAACAAGTTAGCGGCTAGCTGGTGATTAAAGTTTAGCGTGAAGCAGCTCGAGGGCCTGATATTTCTTCCTTTAGAGACCAAAACACGGCCAAAAAGCAGGGCGAATGTTGGAATTGTGATTCATCAGGTGCACTTAAACACACCCGAAATAAATGCAAGTATAGCTCCATATCTGTGGGTGTTAAAGGGGCGATAAACTGCAGCAGGGAGCCAGAAAATCAGCTAAATCAGTTCCTTTATAGCGAGAAAACTGGGAAAGGCCGGTGAGGAGGTTTAACAGAGTCAGGACGACTGTGGGAGCAACAAGGAAGTGGCAGGGTGGAGATGACTGAGCAGGGTTTTTGAGGAGGAGGTCTTGATTAAGGTGATGCAATTCAGCTGGTGGCTCCTCTCTGACTCCGACACACCTGCAGACAACCACTGATGACGACGAGAGAGAGAGAATCTCCAAGGCAGAAACAGGAAGTTACTAAGAAACAGATAATGTTCAAGGAGCAGATGTAACAGTCGGAGGATTAAACAGGAAGTTCTCCAACTCTGTAACCATGTTGAAACTTAAAGAGGTCACATTGTGCTAATTTCCAGGTTCATACTTTTATCTGGGGGTCCTAGTAGAATAAGTTTACACACTTTAATGTTCAAAAAACACATTATTATTCCCACATGGTGCATCATCGCTGCAGCATCCCTTCACACACTGTGTCTTGAACGCTCCGTTTTAGCTACAGAGTGAGACATCTCGCCTCTGTTCAATCTCGTGGGAGTTGAAAATACGCATTACTTAACGGGCAGGATGTAGCCAATCAGAAGCCCCTTTTAGATAGAAAAGGTGGCACATGTGCAGCAAGGTAAAGGCTGCAATGTGCCGCCTTGTCTGTCTAAAAGGGAGGTGTAATATTCCTCCTTTTCCAAACAGCCTCCACTTTTCCTCCTCTGGTAGGCGTCAACATGTGACGTGACGTGAAGCAGGAAGTTGGGCGTGAAGAGAAGCAGGGCAGTTTCTGCTTTTCTCCCAGAATCCTCTTCCCGTTTAACATTGGGGCTTATGGGGCAGTTGCTGGAGTTTGTGTCGGTTAGACGCAGATAATTCAAAAACCGTACATCCTCCCGATAAAGTGGACACGTTGCCAGACAGAAGACAAATGTGGCTACGTTCTTGGAAAATATCACTATTGTAGTGTGAAATCTGTGGCTAGGATCGTCATCTAAAGAAACATTTTCGGAGAGTTTTTTTCAGGCTCCCCCACTCTGCCAGTTGGTGCTGCGTGAACATTCCGCAATACACACTCATTGAAAATCCTGAATTTTTCTGAATTTTTTCGAAATCACTCACGATCAATTAAGGGTCACCGTTCAAAAACTAAACATCGTAGAAAGAAAGTTCAAATACAACTCAAATAGATAAGACTTGTGCCTACATTTTAAAGTTTGAATGGTGTCTCTAGGTCAAAGTCTGCCAGAGCAGGAGATGTTTGAAAAGCGTTGATGATTTTGCGACTTTTTTGACCCCGTCCCATTCATTCCTTATGGGAAATTTTTCGCAGTTTGTCTTCAAAATAAGAGCTTTACATTGCACCCCATCGGAGTTTAGAACTGGGTTCTCAGCGGGGGGCTTTTAATTTGAAAGTAGCGACCGCTATTAGCTCGCCGCTACAACAACAAGCGGACAACCGAGACAGCTACAGAGAGCGAGGAGACGCTGAGCATCTCCCGGATCTCAGCGGCTTTCCAGCTGCTCATCTTCGTGGATGAAGTGACGAACTGACTGCTGTGATCAGCTGTTTCCTGGTTTTAAAACTCCCGGCTGTGGGTGCGCAGCAGTGCACGTCATCCACACCTCCGCCCATCTCAGCATTTGCCACCACATTGCCGCCTTGGATTTACAGCAATGGAGGCGCAAATAAGTGTAACGTTACCCTCCGAGGGGCAAAACTGGTGGAACAAAACAGACCACCAATTTGCCGCCTTCTGTCTAAATCCGCGGAGCGAGCCACCAAAAGGACGGCAGATTGGTGGCTTACTGCCCAGAATAAAAACGGCTAGTATCTCTTGAACTTCAGTGTCTTTTCTGAGACTTTTACTATAAATCCATCACGATGAATCCAACACTGAACGTCCTCTGTGATTATTTATTCATTTTATCCCTGATATTACGCAGTGTGATCCGTAGTTACGCTGCTACGTATGAATTTCAACGTTTACCAGAAATATAAGCAGGTTCTTGACATGCTACACCTGTCAGACGTAGTTCTCCCTCACATGGATCTGTGTGCAGAAAACATTTACTTCAGCTCATGAAATCTGGGAGCAGAGACACGACTGTTTCATGTTTCTGCTCCTTCTCTCCTCTTTAACGCTCGTTTCTCTCTGCATGCTTGTCGTGGGAGTGGTGATCTGCTCCCTTTGTCGATTTAAAAAACAACAACCTGCCAACGCTGATTTCCCCGCTTTACTTTTCCATCACGTGTTTTTTTTTTTTACGACTTTCCTCCAAAAGGGAGGAGTGATGATGGGAATCCACACTAAGAAAGACACTTCTGTTCATCTTCTCCGCTGTCCAAAAATCCATGTCTCTGCGTCCGCCTACACCCATTCCCCGTCCTCCGTCTGCGTAAACAAGTTAATCAGACTCAGAAGCCTGTGGGCTGTGAAACAAGCCCCGGCCCTGCGCCCAGCCATCAATCATTGCATTTGGACTTTCGTGTTACAAACCGAAGCAAAAACATACACAAGAAAAAAAGAAATCTCACCCAACTCTTCTCCATCCTGGCAGCTGCTCAGCCAGCAGCCGTATAGACCAGAGCGAAGAGACAAATTGACACTGTTAAAGAGCGAGTTGGACAGCGGCAACCGCAGACAACAAGACAGCAGGAGCGACGCGAGCGGTCGTGTCTCCAGTTTATACGGATAATTATCAAGCCCCCTAATTGTGGGGAAGGTCTGAATGCCCCGGTCAGCCTGTCAATCACATTTATCCTGATGTGGGAGGCAAAAAAACCCATCAATAGTTCTTAAAATCACTGTGGATTAATAAACGTTGAAGCCCTGGTCCTCTGGATTTACAGCTACATGGATATAATAGTTGACAAAGCATGAACTGCTAAACCTTCTCTGCGGGAATACACAAACATCGATTCAGCCAAATCTTCTCAATATTTGAGGCATTTTTTTTTCCACTGATTTCTCAGCAAAAAAGCAGAAAATAAAAGAAAGCATGTGATTCACCGCAGCTTTATACATAAAACTAATCCAACACAGGGCTGCTTTTAAACGCCAGAAGCCACAATAAAGTCAGAATCTCAAACAATCTCACAATAAAAGCTGCAGGCGGCACTTCGCCCCACCGAGATCCTGAAGCCACGAGGCTCCGCCGAACGTCTGCGACGCTTTTACAGCCACCAGAGTTATTTTCAATCTGATGCCTCAAACCGACCGAGGCTACTTTACGGATTATGGTAATATTGGCTGCGAAGGCTAATGGCTACCAACTGAAATGCTGATTCTGGAGATCCTGAGCATGCGTGCAGTTTTGAATTATTTGCACAAATATGGAGCATTCTTGCAGTTTGTATTGGATGTTAGCCGTAGCCTAGCGAGCTAATAAGGTCGGCTACACGCTGACTGGTGGTTTCAGCTCTTTCTTTCCTCGAGTGTCTCTGCTTTTCATCTTGTCTTTGTGTGTTTTTAAAGCGGAGTCACTTTCACTTTAGCTAAAGATCCTCTTCGTAAGAAAGTCGATCATCTAGACTCATTTTCAGATACTGGCGTCTTTATTTGACGAGCTGGAAATTCGTCCAAAAAAATCAACTTTCTTACATTTTGCTGAGGTGGAAACACTTTCCGAATCGCACAGACGCGTCTTTGCATCAAATTTACATGCACTTGAACCTGAACTTATGGATACTGTCCTTTGAAACTCTGACTTTTAATCCAATCTGAAGCACTGCACAAAATTGAGAGTGTGGTGCCTTCTGTATGAATGAACAACCAATTATGGAGTGTTCTTGCAGTTTGTATTGGACGTTAGCCGTAGCCTAGCGAGCTAATAAGGTCGGCTACACGCTGACTGGTGGTTTCAGCTCTTTCTTTCCTCGAGTGTCTCTGCTTTTCATCTTGTCTTTGTGTGTTTTTAAAGCGGAGTCACTTTCACTTTAGCTAAAGATCCGCTTCGTAAGAAAGTCGATCATCTCGACTCCTTTCTAACTTCACTCCAGATACTGGCGTCTTTATTTGACGAGCTGGAAATGAGTCTAAGAAAATCCACTTTCTTACATTTTCTCGCACAGACGCGTCTTTGCATCATATTCACATGCACTTGAACTTAAACTTATCCATATTGTTCTTTAAAACTCTGACTTTTAATCCAATCTGAAGCGCTGCACATAATTGAGAGCCTGGTTGTTCAAAGTAGTCCAACGTGTGCTTCTGTATGAATGAACAACCTGCTAGAAAATAGAGGACGTGAGCTGCTTTTATTCTGAAGGAACACACCAGCAGTTACCTGGAGGGAGTTTAATTGTTACCTGGCGCGTCTGCAGAGTCATCAGACGCGAGTTTTTAACTGTACTTAGCGCTAAATTTAGCCGTTGTTATACAGAACTGTGCAGCGAATCAGCCTCGGAGACTATACAAATGAGGAGAACGTGTTTAGTCCCTCGCTAACACGCTGCAGGAGTCTTTCATTTGCAAGAATCCAAATATGAAATTAAAACATGACAGACGTCGTGTGTTTCGTCCCTGCAGCGAGAGTTTTGTTATCAAGCTAATTTCATCCGAGCAGGCGTGCAGGCGGTGACCGAGGCAGATCCCCTGTCGCCTCTCCGGCTCTTTTGTCCGGGCAACACCCTGTTTGACCTCGTGTTTAGTCTCAGAAGGGGGTCATTAAGGGCTTAAGCTGCGATGTAATGAAAATGTTGTGACAACAGCACAGGGGGTGAAGTAAAAACAGGCTTCAGGAGGCAGCTGAGCCTCCACCCTGGGGACCGACAGCAGGGTTCAGAGGGAGGAAAATGATGGTTATCTGCGCACCCTTGAGACGTTGATATTAGCCTTGAGACTGGTGGATGGACTTGATGATAACCCTGAGCGCCGCTGAAAGCCTGTGATAGTCCGGGGTGTTGGCTGGCTGTGTCACAGAGGGAGGGAGGGGGATCAAACCGAGACAGGAAGACGCCTTAAAAGGTGAGAATATTTTGCACGAATGTCTTTTTAAAAGTGTAAAAATCAAGTCAAAACCGAGAGCGCCTCATCCGACGCAAAAAAAACTGATGAGCAGCACGAGGAAATCTCACAGGAAATGTCATTAATTTGGCACCAGCAGTAATTTAATCTGGTGCAAAATGCTCTGCTGCCTCAAATGAAACTAAATTTAAGGACGGTATGCACGCAGCTCGTTGCGAGTTAGCGGCCTCCTCCTCCCCGTTTGACTGCATTCATCATAATATCCGCCGCTTGTTGTTTTTCCACCGGCGAGTTGGCTGTGACGAAAATGAAGAGTAATGTGCTTTTGTCTGTGCTGCTGCTTCATCCTCGTGCAAGAGGCCTTCTTCTTTCTTTCTTTTTTTTTACAGCTAGATCTCCTCCAAGCCAAAAGCACTTCCACATGCTGTACTAGAAATCCCGCGCTCGGTTGCCAGAGCCAGAGTCGGCCTCGGTGTTGGACTCCGGCCGGCTGTAACCTCTCTGTTTCGGAGCAGCTGCACCACCCTGTACTTTTCAAGCGAGAGAAAACACCACAGGTATGCTGTACGCTGGCCGCCGCGCCGCGCACACCCAACACAAGCTTGCGTCAGCGTTGAAGAACACGAGGAAAACTTACTTAGAGCGTAAACGAAACCCCCAGAGTTTTGGCTCGACGTGCCCTCGAGTCTGGAAATTCGAAAAATGCGTCTAGAACGTGAGGAAAGTAAACAACGTGGGTCGGGCCGGACGTTGGTGCACGCACATTTACTCCACATTTACGCCACAGCTGTCGCCTCACAACACACACACACACACACACACACACACACACACTATATTAGCAACACACTCTCACTCCCAACTCGTCAAATAAGGCAGCTCGGTCAGCGGCCTAAAGCTTCAAACTACGGCGCTCTACCGACCCGTCCAGCTTCTGTTTTGCGTGTGAAGGGCTCTGAAGTCGAGTCAAGACATAATACATGGTCCTATACAACGAGGGAGGGTCAGTTGGTCGCAAAATATGTCACCTACCTCTAGATCAGCTGAAATTCAATTGCACTTGGCAGGTTTCAATCAGCGTTTGGTTTAAAATATCAAGATTTGGACCCCTGGGACGAATTAAAAACACTGCTAAACACCCGTATATGTTGGTTTCCAGCTAGAAATGATTGGTATGGGGGTTTAGTTCCCTCTTTAAAGGGACAGTTCACCCAAAAATCATTACCTGTGGTCCTATTGATCCGTTGAGCATCGAGGGAAGTGTGCTGCTACTCATTGACAAGAAGCTTGCAAACTAGCTGACTGAGCTGGCTGTTCAAACATCTCTACGGCTGATATCTCTTGATTTTGGGGCGGACTGTCTCTTTAAGTCCCTCTGAATAAGTAACAGTTGTGTTCTACGTGTCTTTAATGGCGAATTGATTGTATGCTATTAACACTATAATAATATAATACATGGTCCTATACAATGAGGGAGGGTCAGTTGGTCACAAAATATGTCACCTACCTCTAGATCAGCTGAAATTCAACTGCACTTGGCAGGTTTCAATCAGCGTTTGTTTTAAAATATCAAGATTTGGACCCCTGGGACCCCGTATACGTTGGTTTCCAGCTAGAAATAGTTGGTATGGGGGTTTAGTTTCCTCTTTAAAGGGACAGTTCACCCAAAAAATCATTACCTGTGGTCCTATTGATCCATTTAGCATCGAGGGAAGTGTGCAGCTACTCCTTGACAAGAAGCTTAGCTGACTGAGCTAGCTAACATCACAGCTCAGCTCGGAGGACGCCGTGTGATGGTTCCTACATGAAACTGCTCTCAACAACGTCTGTGGATCATCTTGAGTAACGGAGTCATGATTTCCTGAAAGAGACGTGGCTGTTCAAACATCTCTACGGCTGATATCTCTTGATTTTGGGGCGGACTGTCTCTTTAAGTCCCTCTGAATAAGTAACAGTTGTGTTCTACGTGTCTTTAATGGCGAATTGATTGTATGCTATTAAACTGCAATATGGAGATGACTCATCGGGCGGACCGGTGCCTTTGGGTGGTGATACAATCAGCTTCTCAGACAGAGAAAGTAACGAACAGCTCACTGAAACTGTTTCCAACTTCTCGTGTTATTCTTTTTTTTTTTATGTGATTAAAACGGATCCTTCGGTGCCGTCGCCGCTAATTTCGCCCACAAAAATCTCTGTTTATCGGTCCGTCTTCATCAAAACGTCTGTCTAATTATTCCGGCGAGTCGTTCCCACAGTGAATCACCGTAAATCAATTTTCTCCCGGCCTCGTTTATTATTTTAACTGCTTAAGTGCGACCGCAGGAGACGTGAGACTCGCCGGGCCGAGAGGTGAGGCCCGACGAGACAGACGCGTCGGTTCGTAATTGCTGCGTCTTACAGAAGCCGAGGCCGCGAAGTCGGCGACCGCAGACACACACATGCATGCAAATGAGCGGCGTGCAGGTTGATACAGCAGCTCCCCTCGCCGCAAAACAAGCCATGAAATACCGCCTCCCGGCTGCCAGCACATGAATCATGGCAGTGTGACATTGCTCCGCGCCCGAGGCCAGATTCTCAGCACCACCTCTCCAATCTTTTCATCCGTCCCTCCACCTCGCCACTTTTCCTTCCTCCCGTCTCATAAAAAACGGGGCCGGTCTGCTTCACCGGGAGCCGACAGGGAGCCTGGAGGAGGGACAAAACTATTATCTCCCTCGCAGCAGCAGCAGGAGCTCGGACGGCAGATAGGATTCTCAAACAAGCTGCTGTTGCTCGCTCAGATTCGCTGCCCAGCCCGTCCTCGCTTTGCCGCTCTCTAACACGTCCCACCACGGCGGCGGTAGTCTGCAGACTTTTCCCTCCTGGGCAGCCGGCAAAGCCAAACTGATTTTCCAGGCGACTGTGTGAGCATGTCGGACAGAACATATCCTGTTTGTGTTTGTTTTTCCCCGACAAGAAATGAGAGGAAATGCAGCACTTCTGCCTCGTGTGTAGATGGTTTCCTGTCAGAGCTACTTTGGCATCATCCTGTCATCGGTGAGATCATTGTTTGAAGGAACCCGTGGACAGCAGGAGGACAAGAAGTGTGGGCCTTCATCTTGAGACGATGCATCTATTATCTAAAGGAGGAACATGTCTGCAGGTCAGGAACCGTGTTTAAAGAGTACTCCACTTTAGCATTGCACTCAAAAAAGGATAAAAATGGATGCAGCTAAACCAGACATGCATCCTTCTTCCTTTCTTCTACCTGGTGCCTACATTACCCATCATGCAACTGGACTGCCGACAGTGTATGAGCCACAGATTTCTAGCTTCTTCTAGGGCGACAAAAGATCCGTAAACCTCGACACTGATGAGTTAAAGAACTTGTTTCGGTACCAGCAGCAGCTCGTACTGTACTGCTGGCGCCGGGCGGATCGGCTCCCAGAATTCACTCTGTTTCTGCCAAGTTGTGACCCCGCCGATCAGCAAAACTGCGACACAAACCACGATGAGCTGAAGCCTCTCCTCCTGCTCTGCAGTCGCGCTCGCGGTAGCTTCATCCTCTTATTGTTCGCTGACAGATGGCAGCGCTTTCCCGCCGCAGTCGCTCGTCTTCCTCGAAGGTTTGATGAGCGGCGCGTTTGGAAGACGCACACCTGCCCATCAGTTTTTATTTGCATATATTAAACCAAAATCTAAATTTGAATGAGCTTTTTTTTTTAATCTGGTGTCACTCAAAGACTGATGGTAAATCTGAAACGGAGAAAGTTTTTCCACATTAGTATTGAATGAATGTTTTGTGTGAGTCACTGCCTGAAGAGCAATCTGTTTTTTTTTATATATAAATCTTGCTGACACAGAAAGAACAAGGCTCCGTATTCTAACAGCAGTCAAAGGTGTTGATGAATTAACAGATAAAGTCGTCATCGAATCATCTCAGCAGCGTCTGACACCTTCCTGATGCTGGAAACATCACGCCTGCTTCACGCGGTGACCGTCCAGGTGTGCAGAGGTCAGGAAGTCGTCACCTTTTACACGAGTGCACCTGAATGCAACACGACTCCACTGACAGCGACGACCTGCAAGGCACCGCGAGCTAAACCGATGTGTGTGTAATTATTGGAATAAGAATTAATTTAAGTAAGAAAATCTACTGAGGTGAACAGAAAGTATCCTGCTGGTGGCCGAGCGCGACAGGTGATAACACTTCTGCCTTTAAGGCCCCCACACAGCGCCCGAGGCCGACTTCCTTATCCGACCACTCCGTCGCCTCCTGTCCGACCCGTTCGGCAGAAAAGTCACATTGAAACACACCGCCCCGGCTACACAGCAGCGTATACGTTCTGCACCTGCGTGAAATGCAATAAGTCTCCTAAACATCGGGTGGCGCTAGTCTCGCGCCAGTAACCCAAAACATAAAAACAGGAAATGACGGAACGGAGTGCGGACCGTAGCTTATCAGAACAAAGCACACACAGTGTTAGCTCGGCATTACTTGCGTGATGTCGTATTACGGTGGTCTCTCTTCCACCAGGGCAGCCAGCTGCTCCTCAAAGTCCTCGGTCCACACAGCCATGGCTTCCAAACATACGCTGGTTTATCCCCAAAATAACGAACGGTGAAGTGTTGTTTGTAACTCTGTGCCGTCTCCGTTTATGTGGTTTGTTTACCATCGTCACTTCCGCCGCCCCTCCCACACGCCGCGCTGATCCGCCAATCAGAATGGTGACTGAACAGCTAGCTAACAACCAATCAGAGTATCCGACGGCGTCCAACCTCAGACGTCCGACTTCGCATGTTCAGTCAGAACAGACGCAGCTGAACAGAGCAGCTCCCGAACTCGTCCGACTCTCTCCGAACGCTTCAGACGTCCGACGTTTTAGCCGGTGTGTGCCGACCTTTAGACGCGCTCGGACGACACTTCGGATCATTTAAACCACAGTGAACCTCTTCCTGCTGCGATAGCATCCGTAGTAACTTCTACCTACCAGACAGACTTTAACTTTCTGCCCCATTACCTCCTCATTAACGGCCCGCAGCCAGCTGAAGCAGGGGGGGGAGGCTTCAGGCCTGCTGGGGTCCTCTGCAGGGCGCGAGGATCGAACTGGATCAACAACACAGAGTTTAAACTTCGTCTGTGTAAATGGATGGTGTTTTAATGTGAAACAAATCAGCGTTGTCTTATTTGTGGAAGCACAGGTGGCCGACGTGCAACAGATCCATCATGTCTCCGCTCTCGAGCCACACAGCTGCCAAACGGGAGAGAGAGAAAAAAAAGTTCCCTGGCGAGCCGCTATCACGTAAATGGGGGATGGCTTTTCTTTTTTTTTTCCGGCGAGCTCCCTAAGAATTGTAAACTAGATGTCTGGATTGTAATTTTCTTTTCACCGGAGAATCAATAGATTCCGCGCGTTCCTGACTCGACCTGCTGAAGCGTGCGTCTCAGCCTAATGGACCCGCAAGTTCCCATCTGTTAGCGAAAGAGATCTCAGCGGGTCCTCTTCCCCGTCCTCCGTGTGTCCAAACGCAGGATGCCGAGCTGCAGACGAAAAAAATGTGATGACTTTTATTGGGATTCCGAGAGACGGCTGGAAAACAAGTGCACGGCCGTTAACCTTTCGACTGCGAGGGAGGGCAGGAAAACAGTTTTACAAGCAGAAAAAAGGTTGCTGTCGCTGTGTTGCTTTGTTTGCTTTGTGGCGACCTCGCCGGGTCCAATTAAAATACCTGTCGGCGGAACAGTTTGAGCGTCGGGGTGCCGTCGTTGTCCTGTTTTTCTGCCCACAAGAAGCAGAATTAGTTGGTTGTGAGACGGTTTTCCCCAATATTATGATGCTGATCTTGAGTGTTGATTTATTAGCAGAATCCCTTTCGGATCTTTTCAAGCTCGGGTCAAACATTTCGGGAATTACCTCGAAGAAATCACTGCATGTTCCTTACTTACCGTCTCAGGTAAAAGGATTACTGCTGTGACAGTTCAGTATAATTTGACCTGTGATGCAACCGTGACATAATTCGGCCCTGTTGCCTTCAGAGAGGTCCGGTCCAGGTCCGATTATTATTTATTCAGGATGCACAGACCAGGAAACCTCTGAGCAGAGAGGAGCTGCTGTATCTACCTGAGAAACGCGACGTGGTAGTTTTTTCTGCAGCCTGCAGCTTTTGATCCATGAAGGTCTGCGGCGTTTCATTTCCCTTCTTCCTCCGAGCTCGCATTAAAAACATCTCGCATTATGAAGCACGGCTTCTCAACGAGATGAAACACCCCTCTGCGATCAGACTAATGTGTTGTTGTCTGCTGCTCCCTCCCTCTCTCTCCCCTCGGCCTCTTCTTCTTTCTTCTTCTGCGTAAATTATGAATGCCTTTCTTGCCCGGAGAGCGATGGGGCTTTAACCCGGGAGTACGGGTGTTTAACTGAACATTTAAAAACATTAGCCAGATACTTGGAGCGTTGTGCCATCGCGGGGCGACGGAGGAGGATGGATTGAAGAAGGAAACAGGAAAAGGGAGGCAGAGAGAAGAGACAGGACTGGACGTTGTGGTCGCTCGTAAAATGGTGAAAGCAGGACAGAAAATGTTCCCTCTGACCGCACCAGGCTTTGATGAACTCTTGTGTGAGGGCGTGGGCCGGAGACGGAGACGGGGGGCGGCACCACGAGGGGCTCGGGCCAGATTCATCACCCACATGGATTAATCGGAGAGCGTTCATCCATCAGCCGGCTCTGACTAACACCACCCATCAGCAGCAGCAGCAGCAGCCGTCAGCAGAGAGACAATCTCCGCGCTAATTGTTGGAAATTTTCCTTTCACTCTTTCCTGATTTTCAATTCGCTGTCAGTCACTGTCAGAGCGCTCGTAAAACGCTCTTTGTGCCGCTTCACTGCAATAAACGTCAAAACGTCGCGGCGGAAAATGGCAGTTAAAGCGTCCGGAGTTTCCATAACATGATGTGTTTCAGCAAAACTTATTTGTACTTAAACAGACATTTCTACCTGAGCTTGTGTTTCAACATTTGTAAGTGTGACGTTATTTGATATTTTCAAGGAGACCTCGGGACTATTTCCAGCCTTTACAGAGGTCATATTCTGCTTTTTGGGTTTTTTTCCTTTACTTTATTGCGTTATGAAGCTTTTTTTTTGCATGTAAAAGGTCTGCAAAGTGAAAAAAACTGCTCCTGCACTGCCTGAAACGCCTGGTTTGGAGTCGAGACTTTACTTTCTGTAACTTATGAGCTTCATTTATATAAATGTATATTTTCATATATTTATTATAGAATATATCCACTCCAGTCAGTCTGCAGACACACAGTTACTACTGCTGTGGCGGCGTTATTTTCAATCACACTACCTTCGTACTCTGCCTCTAGCCATTTTTATTCTGGGCAGTAAGCCGCTTGTTGTTGTAGCGGCGAGCTAATAGCGGTCGCTACTTTCAAATTAAAAGCCCCCCGCTAAGAACCCAGTTCTAAACTCCGATGGGGTGCAATGTAAAGCTCTTATTTTGAAGAAAAACTGCGAAAAATTTCCCATAAGGAATGAATGGGACGGGGTCAAAAAAGTGGCAAAATCATCGACGCTTTTCAAACATCTCCTGCTCTGGCAGACTTTGACCTAGAGACACCATTCAAACTTTAAAATGTAGGCACAAGTCTCATCTATTTGAGTTGTATTTGAACTTTCTTTCTACGATGTTTAGTTTTTGAACGGTGACCCTTAATTGATTCGTGAGTGATTTTGAAAAAATTCAGGATTTTCAATGAGTGTGTATTGCGGAATGTTCGTGCAGCACCAACTGGCAGAGTGGGGGAGCCTGAAAAAAACTCTCCGAAAATGTTTCTTTAGATGACGATCCTAGCCACAGATTTCACACTACAATAGTGATATTTTCCAAGAACGTAGCCACACTTGTCTTCTGTCTGGCAACGTGTCCACTTTATCGGGAGGATGTACGGTTTTTGAATTATCTGCGTCTAACCGACACAAACTCCAGCAACTGCCCCATAAGCCCCAATGTTAAACGGGAAGAGGATTTTGGGAGAAAAGCAGAAACTGCCCTGCTTCTCTTCACGCCCAACTTCCTGCTTCACGTCACGTCACATGTTGACGCCTACCAGAGGAGGAAAAGTGGAGGCTGTTTGGAAAAGGAGGAATATTGCACCTCCCTTTTAGATAGACAAGGCGGCACATTGCAGCCTTTACCTTGCTACAGATGTGCCACCTTTTCTATCTAAAAGGGGCTGGTGTTGCACCAGAGCACCAGAGCCCTCAACAATCATATTTAGTATGTCGTATATGACATATTTTTATATATTATATGACATTGTGGATCCCAGATGACGAGGTAACGTGTTAGTTGACGCTGTAAATGTGACAAACCAGAAACCAAATCTTAACAGTAACGCCTTATATAACGTTGTTAGTGCTAAAAGAAGAATAAAGAGGAAACGAACGTGAACTAGTTCAGTTTTTGGGACTAAAAAAAGCTAAAATATGGCCACAGGTCCCTGTAAGTTTTGAGGGACTGGTGCAGGAATGTCGTCCAGAGCTGCTGCCCCGTTAACTGTAATGTTCATTTAACGACCAAAAGCCGTCGCCAGCGTCCTCAAAGCATCACGTTCTCACGGTGACGTTCAGCTGAGGTGTTTGTGTGATATCTTTGGCACGAGGCGAGGCTCCCTGTACAGCCGGGTGGTGTTGTGGTCTGAGGTTTGCATGTGAGATAAACCAAAGTCTGCATCACAGCTGCCAATCACATTCGCTTCCAGTCAGCGTGACGTAGCTCTTCTTCTCTTAACTATGTCCTCAGCATTTACACAATAAACTACAGGAAACATCAAGTGAATATAGTTTTCTGTTGTCCCTTTAAAATAAAAGCCCACTGTGGTGTCATCAGAGCGGCCATTTTTAACAACTTCCCAGCAGCTTCAGAAGTACCCTCGCCGTTATTTATAGAGATCTTTACGGTGGGACTCGAATCTCGAGGAGGTTTTAAAAACAGCAGAGCTCCGGCATTTCCTTTAACGCACTCCAAATATAACTCCTCGGAGATTTATCGTAATGCCCTTGAGCATTTTCCTAATGCAGATAAGAATTCTGCGCTGGCACGGGAGATAAGAAATACCTCCGGGCACCTGCTCCCCGGGAGAAAACCCTCCCCTGTGTGCAGGTTTCTGAATAGCCTTTCGTACCTGTTAACATTACACCCCCCCTCCTCCCGTCCTCGGTCCTCAATTAGCTCACCTTTCAGTATAAAAGCCCTTCTTGGCCTGGCCGGCCGAGGCAGCAGATGTTACGCTGGCCCGTTCACGCAGACGTGCTTGATCCAAGATGATTGGCCGTAATTATAGGCTGTAAGCTGATAGCGGGGGCTGAATAGTCGGCCCATTGAGATGTCAGTCCTGCCAGTGTTTATGAATGCATTCAGGGACTGTCACGAGTACAGGCTGAACAGCACCGGGGCCGAGAGAGAGAGCGAGCGAGGGGAGGTACCTGTGATTTCAATGGGAACACCTGGAGGAGTGGACCGGGTTAAACACTGAGAGGTTTGTGAGCCCGTGTGTGTGTGTGTGTGTTACAGCTGGTGTCTGTTAGGACACATGGGTGAGGAATTTCTCAAGACTCTGAGAGGTTTCGCCTTTAATTTAAAAAAGGAACAGTTTGATATTTTTGGACACCACTCTGGGTTACGTACAGTAACGTGTAGCTACAGCTAGCCGCTGATTATCTTAGCATGGAGACGGGAAGCGAGCTAGCTTCATCTAGAGGAAACAATCCACCTTCTAGCACCTCAAAAGCTCACTAACAAGCATTATATCTTGTTTTTTGTGCTTTATGATGTCATTAAGATGTAAATCTTGTTGCACAGTGACAGAATAATGACTTTTAGTTTGATTTAGATGATATATTTGGCCAAGTCACAACTTCTACACTTTCTTTTATAGATTAAAAGAGAGAATTATGGTGCGTTAAAGGTTCTTTATTATATAAAAGTGAGGATTCCTGTCTTTTAGGATTAAAAAGTCGGTGTAGCTGCTTTAAAATACTGTGAAAATACCAAAACATTTAATATCCAGCTCGTATTCAGAAACTGTGCCTTTAAATAAGATGTCAGGACGTCTGTAAGGTCATGATGTCACAACGTTCCTGCTCAGGCCTGCGAGAGCCGACCAATGAGAGGAGCAGACTGAGCTTTTAAGGGTGAATAGAGGTGCTGCAGACAAACATAATATATGACGTTTAAGTAGAGAACTTTAGAGGTTCTGGTACAGGTGGATTTTATTACCTTTGGACTGAGCCGGACCAGCACTTCCCCCCTTTCTTCTTCTCTTTACGTTAAGCTAAGCTAACCGTGTCCCAGCTGTGTCCCAGACAGCGATATCCATCTGAGCAACTCTGAATCAGCTTTATTTCCCAAAATGTCACATGCTTCCCTTTAACTGCTTGTCTAATGATCCCTGTTGTGAAAGTTTTAAGTGTTCCTTAAACTCCGAGCCGGGCTTTTCGTCTGCCGCGTCCCCACACGACCAGAAATGTAATTTATTTTAACGAGCTTCGGTCCCAGCAGAAGAAGGAGAGAAGTTCTTGGAACCTGCTGCAGGGGGGCCATCAGCTATTTGTCATCCTGCTCGCCGAATGGATCGCGGGGCTCGTTCTGCGATCGTCCCCTCAGACTCAAACAAAACAAAATTTAAGCAAATGACTTCAGCGAGTTTCGCCAGCGTGGAGGAGAAGAGAAAGAGGGAGAAAATCAGAGAGGCCTGTATGTGGAGGGAGGCACCTAATTGTCTACTGCAGCATGTAATGACAAGCTTACTTCACATCAATCTTTCATTATTAAGAGCTATTTCTGTCTCGATGCAGGAGGCGAACAGATTCATCCTCAGCAGAGAGACACCGGTCCGTCCGATCGCTGCACAGGAAGAAGGCAAAGAGCTGAATTAAAGTGAGAATTAGCTTTAAAATAAATGGAATCATGTTGTAAAATGATTGTAAAAAGAGCAAAGAAGTCGGAGTAGAAGTAAAAATATTAGGTTCAAATATTACTTTGGTCAAAATATGACTAATACTTGGGTAAAAGTCTTAAAGTATCTGATATTCAGTGTACTTAAGTATCCAAGAGTACAAGTAAAAGTAATTTAAACATATATTTACATATATTCAGCATTATTCTGATGATCAGAATATATCAAGATATAATAAATACATTTTAAAATGCAACGTTAAAGTAGTGTAACTCGATTACTTTAAGTTACTTTTGGATTACCTCGATACGAAACGTATGCAAATTAAGGAAAAAAGACGATTTTTGATGACAGAAGGACTGTTTGGAGGTTGTTTTTCAAGAGGTTTTGGGCTGAAACTGCATCATTCAAAGTCGATTTTCACTTTAAAAATGCTAAATTGATGTTTACACCTCTGCACAAATCTCACAAGTGTTACCAAGTTTGTTTTCATGCACTGTAGATCTTGTAGTTAGAGAGATATCCGACTACAGTCGACTGTGTTGAGGCCAGTTCTTATCAGGTAAAGTAAATTTACTCACAGCCAAGACTTAAACTTTGAGATGAGAATATATCTGTCGCTTGAGTCGGTATCGTCTCATAAAATGTGTTAAAACGGCAACTTACACTGTAAAATCCAAACAAATTGACACACTGATGATTCAATTATCTGTAATCCTCCAACTTAAAATGAAGAAATGTCGCTCTTGTTATTTTAAAAACAGCTTCAGGTCAACTCCTCGTGTCGTCCTGCTGCTCTCTGACGGCCTCTTACCTTTGAGAACACTGCCCCCTATCTTTACAAACTATATCGCACCGTCCCTGTGCAACAAACCTTCAGAACCAGAACTCTGCTGATACAGAAAAGAAAAAAAAAACATGATAGATGACACGAGAGAGAGAGAGAAAGAGAGGAGGAAGCTTAAGTGGAACTTTTAATTAAAAACTATTGCTTCATGCTGTGTGTGTTGCAGACTCGCCACCATTCATCAGCTATTAGTGCGAATCGGTGAAACATTGAAAATTGCCCGTGAACGGTTGAGAATGAGGGAAGCCGGGCGGCGTGCCAAGGCAGGTCGGTGTACGTGGAGATGAAGAGGAGGAGGAGGAGGAGGAGGAGGAGGAGGATCAAGAGTGGGTAAATACAGAGAGAGGAGAGAGAGACGTCTGTGAGGATTTCACTCATCTCCATCCTCCTAATAACCCCACTGGATAAAATATGCTTTGAGTGGAGATGATTACCTCTTTATCACTGTTCTCTCTCTCTCTCTCTTCCTTCCTCTTCATCTCTGCAGCTTGTAGCTCCTCTCTCATCCTCCTCCTCCTCCTCCTCTCTGGAAAATAAGCCTCAGTCTCAGTGATGTTGTTCACTCCTCTCAGAAAAGTCCTGAAGAGATTAACGCTGCTGCTTCAAACTCTAACACTTAACTTTCTTTTTCTTTTCCGAGGGGTGAAGTGCATCAGATGTGACGCGAGAGGGAGAAACTCGAGCTGCTTCCTGTTTGTTCTGAATCACTCTGACGTCTAGTAATTATTCAAAATGTTACAGTCCAGCTACGTTCACGAGGACGGTACAGCGTTCACTCCCTTTGTCTAGAAAGAGACGGTGCATTTTTTAAAAGGCTGGAACATTTGTGTCCATCATGCACATCTGTAAAACCTCATGTACAATACAATAAGAGACACTGGAATCAGAACTGTAGGTGTAAACGCTGTAAAACAAAAGCTTAAATATCAGAAATAAACACTGGAATTGAGAAGAAAATGACTTAATAGAGGTGAAATTATCTGTTTTGTGCAGCAAGATTATTGTACTTGACAAGAAATATTCATTAAGTCTAGAAATAAGTAGTTTTTTGATCAAATTATTTGAGCTATATTAGCAAATAATTCTTATTTTTCCTTTCTGCATTCTTAATTAGAAAAGATTCACTAATAAGTGGAAAATTATTTTATACCAGTGGAGTGTGAGGAGTTTATTATGTGAAGAGATTATTATGTGGCTTTAATCTTTAAAATATATGTGTGATGTGTGTGTTTATATATATTATATATGTATGCATGTATTTATATGTGTGTATATAAAATAATAATGGAAACAATAAAATAATCATAGGTCAGTACAATAAAAGGAAAACAGGGAAGTAAACAACTAATAAATAAATAAAAACATATCTATGTCCATAGAAATCGTATGTAAATAATACGTATATGTTGTATTTTTACTTCCAGGTCCAAACATCACTGAAAGAAATTTGTTCCTACTGACACTGTTGTCATGTCTGTGATCCGGTTCTGGAAGGTTCTGGAGGTTCACCTGAGTTCATCCGGTTATGATTTGTTCCCTCCATTAAACCGTTCTGATTAAAAGTCCTCGGCCGTCGTTTGTGGATCACTAATTCCAAAAAGCTAAGATTATACTGTAAATCTTAGTGAGCACAGAACTTTATGTGGTGAATTAAAGACATTTCAGCCAAATAAAGGTGATATTTACTTCTCAGGCTACAAACAAACAAAGAAATTATAGGGGTTTTTTTTGCATTTTGTCGTCACCGTGAGCTTTCCCTTCAATCTGGACAATAATTACTGTAGCTGAATATGTTACGGATACATATTTAAATATTCTTACATCCAGAGAGTCACTGCTGTGAAACCCCTTGACTTAGTATTTAAGTGAACTTTTGAGGTACATTTTTTGCTCCTTTATACTTTGATTAAATTAGTGGTAATCAATCTTTTCTTGACATGTGACTCCTTGAAGTCTCTGAGTTGTGAGCGGCCAAAGAAACAGTCTGTTTTCAATACTTAAAGGAATTTGAACACTGTTTTTTCCTTATAATGGAGTATTTTTACACTCGTATATCAGTATTTCTACTTGAATACAGGACCTGAACACGTCCTCCACTACTGTAAAGCTCTTCGGTGGCCTGAGATCTCCGCCGTATGTGCAGATCGTCGGGCAGAGACTGTTTTCCCAGCTGTCTCAGGCACGCCAGGCATGAGGGAACGACGGAGGAGTGACGGATCCGTATCCCTGAGGATTAGCATGCAGAAGACATCCTGGTGTTGAGCAGGAGCGGATTTAAAAGCACTTTGCTGATAATAATGCAACTCTGAAGTTGGGAGGAGGAGGAGGACGAGAGAAAAAGAAGAAGAAGAAGAAGAAAAAAAAGCGTGCACATGCCGGAGAAAAGAAAACACAACCTCATCCCTGCACTCTTTGAACTGGGAACCACCTGCTCTCTCTTAAAACAACTTGTCTGGCTTTTTATTATTTTGCTGCTCACCACTATAACACATGCTCACATGGAGAAATGCTTCATGTGAGGAATGTCCTGGATGTTTTTTTTTTCATGTGCTCGTTTTCCCCACGATGAAGCCGCACATTAAAGGGTTTCACTCTGCTGATGTTACGACACGTGAAATGTCCGATCGTTAGGTCTGCGGATATGAGAAACACTCAGGGGCGACTGCATTTTTATTTAATTGGCATTTTGGGATGTTCCAGATTAATTTTTATAACTTAAGTGTATTAAGGGAGAATTGACTCTTCTTGAACACAAACACATAAATGTAATCTTTGTCTTTCTTTGTCTTTCTTGTCAAATCTTAACATTCAAAGACAGAACGAATCAGGCTAACATTAGTGTTAGCTTCTCCTACAGGCTAACATGAGAGTTAGCTTCTCCAACAGGCTAACATGAGAGTTAGCTTCTCTAACAGGCTAACATGAGTGTAGTTTCTTTAACAGGCTAACTTCTGTGTTAGATATACTAAGGAGCTAACATTGATGTTAGCTTCTCCAACAGGCTTTCTTCATTATTAGCTTCTCCAACAGGCTAACATGAGAGTTAGCTTCTTCAACAGGCTAACTTCTGTGTTAGATATACTAAGGTGCTAACATTGATGTTAGCTTCTCCAACAGCGCTTTCTTACATTATTAGCTTCTCCAACAGGCTAACATGAGTGTTAGCTTCTCTAACAGGCTAACGTTGAGCATTAAGTCTCTCCAACAGGCTAACATTCATGTGTTAGCTATCACTAACAGCGCTAACATTGACATTAAGCTCCTCCAACAGGCTATCATTCAGTGTTAGCTTCTCTAACAGGCTAACATTGACATGTAAGTCTCTTCAACAGGCTAACATGAGTGTTAGCTTCACTAACAGGCTAACATTGACATTAGTCCTCCGACAGGCTAACTTAAGTGTTAACTTCTCTAACAGGCTAACATTAACATTAAGTCATCCAACAGGCTAACATTAGTGTAGTTTCTTTAACAGGCTAACATCAATATTTAGCTTCTCCAACAGGCTAACTTAAGTGTTAGCTTCTCTAACAGGCTAACATGGGTGTAGTTTCTTTAACAGGCTAACATCAATGTTAGCTTCTCTAACAGGCTAACATCAATGTTAGCTTCTCTAACAGGCTAACAGCAATATAAACTACTACAACATCCTAAAATTATTGTAGGCTAAGCTTCTCCAACAGGCTAGCGTTGATGTTAACTTCTACAACAGGCTAACTTCAGTTTTAGCTTCTTTAACAGGCTAACATTTGATATTAACTTCTCCAACAGGCTTACAGCTAGTGTTAGCTTCTCTAACAGGTTAACATTAGTGCTTAATTATTAGCTTAGGCTTTATTTTGATGGTCACGTTGTTCCCCATCTTCATACTGTTGTCATACACACTTAAAAACAGTGGTGCTCATATTTCTTTAGCTTGTTCAAATTCCTAGCTTTGTAAATTCTTCAGTTAAGACGGTGTAGTTATAAAACACGTAACTGTAAAACCTAAATTCATAAAATATGCTCATTGAATCAAGACTCCAGGAATCAGACATATTAATACAAGTTATCAGCCTACATTATTACATTGCTTTATTCAAATTAAAGCTGCATTAACTCTTTAAGTTAATTAAGACTTCTCTTCCAGCTTTAATTTTTAATGCCTCACATCCATTTTAATATTTTAAGACGCTCTTTCCTTCAACAGTAAAAAAAAAAGTTAAGAAATCCCTCACAAAGTTTGTTTTCAGAGCTCTCGGCTGTGGGTGTCTAGACATCTCAATCAGCGATTGATATGGAGGCTGTCAGTGAGAGATATGTTCATCCATTGCATTCATCTCAGCAGGCATCAAAAGCCCCCGACAGCAGCCTCCGTCACGCCACAGGTGGAGGATACGCTGTGAAATGGCACCATTGTCATCTCCCCGAACCATCTGCCTCACTTTCTCCTGCCCCCCCTCCGCCGCCACTTGTTGTCATCACAGAGGAGCCACAATGGGCTGTCACCTTGTAATGAACCCTGAGGGTGCGAGGCACTGATTTAAAGTCCCATTACCGTCACTACACAGGGGGGGGACTGCAGGAATGATGACTGAGGTGTGGCGGTTTGCTGGCTCCGTGCACAGATGGCGCTTTTTTTCCCACACAGTAGACGTTACCGGGTAAAACCGTGACTCAGACTGCCGGACAATGAAGGTGAAAGTGTGCGGCCGCGACAGCTTGGCGTTCCCCCCGCTCTCCTCGTTTGGCTCCTTCTGGTCAGTAAACTTCTCCGGGAATCTCTTCTGATGAGTTATTTCTTGAAAACAGAAATAAAGCTGCAATACTCCGCACCAGTGAGGTGGAAAATGAAAACAGGCGGTATAATTAATACGCGACAGATCATCTATAAAACATTCAGGTCGTGTCGTCGAGATGCACGAACTCTTTGCGGTGACGGAAACAGAACACGACTTCTGTTCTGGCCCGACTGTGTTGACTCTTGTTCCCCCAAGCTGCCCCGTGTCGTCGCTCTCTCCATGTGAGCCGTGTTTTGAAAAGGCAGCGAGCAGCGTGAGGCCGCCGCGGCTGTGTCCGCTCGCGTCACGTGGCTCTTTTCATCTCCGCACGCCGCCATTGTGGCGGGTCAGGGGGTGAAGGGCACCACAGTGGCAAAGCATGCTGGGATACATGGACTGTGAGCCACTCTCCCGCCGGCGGACTTGTTGCTAGGGTTACGCTGGCAGCTGCTCCGGCGCTGCGTGGAAGCCGACCTACGGGGCATTAGTTCTGGTCAGAACCCTGTAGGATGTTTTTCAGCACCTGCATTTTAATTCGTCATCTGTATTCAAACGGAGGACGACCGCGAGATAAAATACGTCACCGCCGCTTGGTTTTAAACTCAAACTGAGATTAAAATCCACAACAGATTTAAATTTCGTGTCCTGATTTCAGCTAACAAGCTACGTAGCTTAGCCTCATCACTGATTTGAGTTCTACCTGCATTTCTCACGACAGTATAGAGCTCAGTGAGGCTCCAGAAGTGAAAATGCCATTCATTTTCTGAATAGAGGATTTTAATTATTGGCCATAATGTCGTAACCATCCACAGTAGACTCACCACGAGTTATGAGATTGTGAAACGATGGTATACGATCCTGTAGAAGCCACAAGTCCGTATGATATCAACCTTGTTTTAAGAAAAACATGTTTTATTCGCGATGTCATGGAAAAGTACTACACTACCCACAATCCTATAGTGTAACAGCGACGTCTCTGATTGGTGGAGCTCGCTGTTACCATGGAAATGTTTACTGAACCCGCGAATTTCATGTTAGCTAGCTACTGCTAACACTGAACACTACGATCGTTTACCACGGAGCTACCATGATTTCACTTTCTGATTTTTTAGAGATGAGGAGAAAAGTGTTGAAAGGGTTTCGGTAAACGTTTCCACGGTAACAGCGAGCTCCACCAATCAGAGACGTCGCTGTTACATTTGCAATGGTTTATGGGATGAGTTGTTCCTTTACTCTTAAGATAATCATGTACACAGTCTTGTACCTTTGTTTTTTTTTTTTTTTTGCTCTGAATTAAATGTTTTATGGTCACGGTTTATCTTGTAGTTTAGTGGCTTGGTTCCAGGCTTAAAACTCTTTATATAAGGATTTTATGAAACGTCAACGGAGTGAATGAACCGGAGCCGTTAAAAAAGTGGGCGGTCACTGTTGAGCTCTATTCTTTATGCTAGACCTACTTTATATCCTCGACTGCTATTTAAAGTAAAATATTGCTCCCTGCGCCAAAATAACACCACTTAGAGACAGTAGGGGGGAAGTTATCTGATGCCACATTAAGCAAAACCTTAAATTGAGGACTTTAAACAAGCTGTAGTACCTCTGAAACAAAGACCCGTGCTATGCTTTTTTCTTTTACGTCGAACAAAACAACAGGAACATAGTTCAGGCCTGGTGTGTGATTTTGGACAGGATGCCACCATTTTTTGGAAGAACAACGTCACAACCTTGATCTGTCCATGTGTCGTAAAAGGTGGATAGTATTTGTGGTGTTACTAGCTTTTACATAATTCAGAGATACAGCCACTTCTTCCACTACTGAGCTGTGATCAGCGCTAACATTAGCAAGCTAGGCCAGCTAGCTTCCACTTTCAAGGGTGGAATACAAACTTGTTGGTTTAGTTAGCAGCTAATGCTAATTCGGACCTGCTGTAGAGAGAACAAATACATCACGTCCTGTCGGTACGGTTCATTCTCCAGCCAGTAGCACAGCGCTGAAGTAAACCGTGTGTCTGCTAGCTGTGCAAGCTATCAGTTGTAAATCATCCTAATGGGAAAAACCCACCAGAACGCACAAAAATATGTCCAAAGTCTTTTATTAATCCTCTTTTGAGGACCTGAACTCAACACACAATAGCCTCAGTATCATTACGGTTTATATTCCCGTGCTGACAGAGTGAGGAGAGTTCAGGAATCAGTTTGACTGTAGCTTTCAGGCCTCTCCTCCGTGATGGACGCGCCTACGTGTGGATTTTCTAACAAAAAAAAACAGCCAGAGGATTACAGACGCTGAGCTCGTCACATCGCTCACCCTCCAGGATGAAGAGAAACGTTTGGATCAAACACAATCTCGTGTCTCGTTCCCGCTCGGCTCTCCCAAAGAATCAGCGAAAATGACTTTTGGGAGGTGTCGCGTTTCACCCGGAGAGAAGTCTGTTTGAGGCGGAGTGTCAGCGTCGGTTTGCTCGTGAGGCTGATGGTTTACGTTTAGCGGATTGATTAGTATATCCACATCGTCAGGGCTGACAGTTTCTTGATTCTTTCACCTTTCTGGCTTTTTTTTTAACGAGGCTTTCTTGTCTGCTCTGGTGAAATTAGCCACGTCTCATGCTAACCTGCCAACTTTTTAACCATTTTCCCCGGTAATGTTCCCTCTCCGCTCCTAATCCTGCCACGGCTCGACACGGCGATCCATAACGCAGCGCTATTAAACCAATCAGACACATCTCAGGCTCGGCGCCCGGCCGGAGAGAGAAATGCAGATGGAACGAAATCAAATGGCGACTAAACAAGAGCTGTCTCTGTCAAAACACATAAAAGCACCTCCGTCTCATCGGGCTCCAGATTTGAGCCGGGAGATCAAACTAAACTGTCAGTTCGAGCGGCTCTTGGCTACCGCTCGACCTTTACGGAGACAAAGTGATAATCTCTGGACGGCGCTGAGTTCACGATGAAGAAGAACAGCGCATCCTCTGCGACACCAGCCAGCTCATCAGGCATGTGGCCCCAGCTGGCACCGAGGCAATATGAAACACATAAACCCTTCTGATATTAATGACTCTGTCGAGCTGAGAGCCTCTGATGCTATTCGGAGATAGGCGCTAAATGTCCCTGAGTACTGGGAACACAACATTATATGCATTCATATAAATATCCCCTCGTCCCGGCGCGAGACCGCCTGTCCTTGAGTTCCCATGAAAATAATAAAAGAGGTGGGCCTCTTGTAACTCAATACCCAGATATTGCCTGCAGCGGTGGCGCCGAGAGATGAAATGAAATCAGAACAAGGTGATGACAATGATGCCACTTGTGGTCGAGTTGGAGACTTAAGGATCCATTCCCCTCATATTTCAACTCCCCCGCCTCCTCCTCCTCCTCCTCCTCCTCCTCCTCGGAGCTACAAGCCTCCCTCTTTAGCCTCCCCTCGAGCACTCCTTGACATTACGAACGCTTGTAGACGTAATAATCGAAAACCTGAGTTTGCAATCACGGCAATCATGACATAATCATAACAACGAGAAGTACCTGATTAAAACGGCGACGCAGGGGGATTAAAAACAACGAAGCCGAGCAGAAAACAAATCTGCAAGTGGAACAAAAACTGGCTAAATGAAATAGTCTCTTTGCTGGAAATGCACTTTTGCAGTGAACATGATGGTATAAACTCACAATCAAGTGGAAGTTGAGATCGCGTCGCTGTTTATCTTTTAGTCTCGAACAAAATGAGGCCGAACAAGCAACGTTAGAAGGGATGTGGCAGGATAATTGATTTTAAGTACTGATCTAATAAACGGGTCGGGTTAGCGACACATCTTCAACACGTAGTCGTCTCGTCAATACTTTCCAGATCAGCTCTCAGTTGTTGTTTGGTGGATATGGATATAAAATCACGATAGCCTTCTTTTTTCCACCGGAGCAAATCTCCAGACATAATTTCCACGATGAGCATGCCTTTCTTCTCTGCCCCGGATGCTAACATGCTAACAAAATGTGAGGTAAGGAACGATTGCTTGTTATCTGCACTGTTTCCTCTCCAGTGCAACGTGATGTTTGATGGTTTTCTGTCTTTCAATACGTTTTAAGCAGCAGTTAGCTGTTATATCAAAGCCTCACCAGTCAGGGAAGCTCGATACCAAACTGAGCATTTGTCTAATTAGTTCACATAATTTATAATCAGATCTCAAAGACGAGATTCAAGAGATACTGACTCACGTCTGTCTTGGGATCTCAGCCCTCACAGTTTTCTCTCCCAAACCCTGAAAAATCAGAGGGATTCATCTGTTTCTGCGGGTCGACATGAGCACCGATGCCACATGGAAAAATCTGGTGGAAGAAACAAGCAAACGTTAGAAGGGATGTGTAATTGATTTGGATACTCGAGTGTTTCCATTAAATGATTCGTAAGTACTGATCTAATAAACGGGTCGGGGTGAGCGACACGTCTTCAACACGTCTCGTCAATTGTTGTTTGGCGCGATGGTGACTTTGTACTCCTAAAATCATAAACATAAAATCACGATACCCTTCTTTTTTCCATCATTTCCACGATGAGCAGGAGTTTATTCTCTGCCCCGGATGCTAACACGCTAACAAAATGTGAGGTGAGGAACGATTGCTTGTTATCTGCACTGTTTCCTCTCGAGTGCAACGTGGTGTTTTATGGTTTTTGCTATTGTTTTTGTGGATTTTCTGTCTTTCAGTAAGTTTCTAAGCAGCAGTTGCCTCACCAGTCAGGGAAGCTCTAGTGCTGAACACTGAAGCCTAATTTTTACTACTGCGTAAAGTGCTGTACGTAGGTCGCGGAGAGCCCTCTACGCAGTCGGAGAGCTCTCCGGCGTCACGAAATATGCATGAAAGTGTCCGTCACTCCGTCAAGCGACAACTGAGATGGCAAGGGCTACGATTGGTCCTCTAAAAACACCATTTCCGGAATTACTTTTCCAGTTTGACTACTATCACAACGTAAACACTGGACGCGCCGTTTTCAAAACACCGACTAGAACGAAGACATTTTTTGTAACAAAAGCATCTGTGTTTCAATGTTATTCAGCTGCAACAACAACAGACTTTCTCTCTCGGACGCCATTGCTCACTGTAACCGGAAGCATAACAACCAACGACGTTACTGACCACAGGTGTCACGGGACTAGGCCAGTCTTGCGTAGCGAGCTAGTAGCTCGAGGGGGTCTCCGTGGTTACGCAGTTGGATAGCGCATTACGCAGTTGCAGAAGTGAAACGCTGCCTTTATGATACCAAACTGAGGGTTTGTCTTGGCTTACGTAACTTAAAATCAGAATCTCAAGAGATACTGACTCAAGTCTGTCTTAGGATCTCGGCCCTCACAGTTTTCTCTCCCAAACCCTGAAAAATCAGAGGGATTCATCTGTTTCTGCAGGTTGACATGAGCACCGATGCCATATGGAAAATCTGGTGGAAGACAGAGGCTTGCTGGTCGAGCATCCCCGACAGCCAGCAGACCCCCTAATCAGTTCCTGAGACGAGCCAAGAGGCTGTCATCTCTGGGGGGTCCCGAACGTCCTTTAGCGCCCGGATCTGTCACACACCTGCCACTGTCTTTTAAAAAGAAGAAGGGGGGCTGAGAGGCGGCTCGTCCGCTGGATCTGAGCCGATGAGGCCGGTCATCAGCCCCTCCTGCAGCACTTCAATAACAACACCAGTGTCGGGTTCCCCCTTCAGCAGCACGCTACATACAGACGAGGGGGCAATCGAAGGCCAGCGTTTAACATTAGAGGAGATTGGCCTGAGTTTAACCCTCGCCTGTCCGTCCCTCAAGAGCCGCGAACACAGACTCGCAGCGAGCCGGTGTCCGATTTCTCTGCTGGTTTACCCTCTGAACCGTGAGGACGGATGGAAGGGCAGCTTAACCTCTTATCTGGACCTCGAGGGACGGGTAGCGCCGGAGCTGGACGGGCCCGAGAGGTCCTCGATTTCATTACACGCCTGTTAGGAGTCGGCCTCTGTTGTCTCGCCGTCCCTGTTGTTTTCCTGCGTGGGAATTCCCCTCGAACACCAAAGGACCCGCGTGCCATGTTATGACTTACGTGAGACGGAGCGCCGATTAATTTGCAGAAACTCGAGCGGGGAGGCCGGACTGTCCAACATTTTCTATATTATCTTTAAATCAGATGTAAAAACTGGGACTGTTTTGACATAAACACAAGAAAATAAGGTTTTCTCACAGTGCAGATAGTTTTGGCGAGTGGAATCGTATCACAAGTGGTCGTTAAATCAAACCGAAGACATAGTTTGACATCATAAAGTGCTGTGGGATCCTGGGAGTTGCTGTCTGTCGTCTTTAATAGTTCAATATGTAAAGATTTCTAGAAAACATTTTTAAAAATGCCTAAAATGATCAACAGAATGTGAACAAATCACAGTTTCGATGTTATGATGTTATGCTAGCCACAGCCCATTTCTGACTGCTAGCTGCAGGGCTAACTGAGCTAACTAGCTTTCGGCAGCTAGCTAGCATAGTCGACAACAATTAGCGTTTCCTTTGGTCGCTAATTCTTACATATTGCACCTTTTAAACAACCACCAGTGCAGATGATAATCCCTCATGACTCAGGCACAAATGTATTAACGGACGAGGTACATTTATTAAAGTTTAATAGACGTTCACGTTTCAGTCACGTCCAAATGAAACGTATCGTTACCCTCGAGAAAAATTACCAACGTCTCTGAACATTTTTGGAAACATTTGATAAGAGAAGAAAACTCAACAAACTATAGAACAAAAGTCTCGTCGTCTTTAGACATTTTAATAGAAAATGTACAAATTCTCTCTTCGTCTTAGTGGGTGACAGTAATAATAATAATAATAATAATAATAATAATAATAATATATTTTATTTAAAGGCTCTCTGGGCACTCGAGGAACACCGTAAAATACATAAAAAGTATTGAAAACAGTAAGAAATAAGAAACAGACAGAAAAAAAGAGAGAGTTAGTGTGTAGTTATGCACCTGAGCGCTGGTTGCCACCCACCATAAAGCTGATTTATTGATAAAGTGTATGAATTGATATTGGTACGGTGGATTTTAGTATTTAGAGTTTATTTAATTTATGTATTAAAATGTCTGAGGTTTGGTTTGTTCCTGATGACTGCAGAGACGTTTTCACAACTGGTTTCACTTTTATATAATTTTCACTTTTTATTTTTACATTTAAAGTGATAAACTGTGTGTTTTGTGCCAAAGAATATTAAAGTGTGTATGTTTTAAATCAAGAAAAAAGGAGTGAGTATTAAAGAATCAACAGCAGCTTATGTTTTTTTCCCCCCCAGTAAGAAACAGCGTCTGTGTTTTACTGAATAATCCTCAGAAACTCGCCGTCAGCAGCGGGATGAAGTGGCTCTAATGAAAACCGCTGACACCTCTCGTCTGTGGATTATCACGACGGAGACGCCGCCGTCGGATTCTTTAACGTCATTTCTCATCGCTGACAAACTCTCATTTTAACGTCCATTGTATCGGGGTGGTACGAACAAAATCAGGCCAAAGAAATCAGCGAAATGAATTTGAGTGATTCGACCTTTTGAACCGAGGAGACTTTCCTGTTCGGAGTGTGTTGGCCCTGATTAAACTGCTCGTGATGCCAAATTTGCTCAAATTAGCTCAAATCGGGGGGGAGAATGTCAAGGAAATCATTATCGCCTCCCGTCGCCCGGAGTGCGGTGCCACGGTCGATCAGCGCTCCGCTCTGCCAACACGTCTCGCTGCCCACCAAACACAACATTCCTCCGTCGGCCTCGGAGCCCACAGCTCCGTCCACGAACCGCTTTTCTTTCCGAATATCACTCATGTCACCTGTTTTCTCAGCGAAAACCCAGCGGGGAGGGGAGATGAGAGGAGGAATTAGCGTGGAATTATTTCGGGGGATGTTGTACTCGCTCTGAAATCTTCACATTCAGGAGCGTGAGCCAGTGTTAAATTATGGGTGGCAGACATAAATAAAATGGTAAACCCCCGGCTGGTTTGCAGTGTTTGGGTTGGACTGCGCTTCCCCCTCTTCGTGAGACTGAGACCTTTAAGCATCGCTGACGAACCCCACCGCAGATGGCACGGCGATCCTGCCGAGGCAATGAAGAAAAGAGTAGGTGTTGAGCCCTAATATCCCGCGTCTAGGACGAGCGCCATCCCGAGGAGACGGCGGCGGCCAAGTCAAACAACAGAACTACACTCGGCATTAGCCGCTACGAGAAAACACCTCCTCTCCTCTGCAGATACAAATTACTCAGAAGGTTTTGGTTTGAAATACTGACAACTGTTCAAACACTCGAACACACTTCAGTCACATCGTGTGGATCCGTACGAGCAGCTAATTGAGAAAGAAACTGATGTTCAGCGACTTTTTTGTACAATCAGATAACTCGTCTGTTCTCTGAGCTCCGGGCCGAAGCCGCAGTCAGACTCAATTCACGTCGCTCGAGCATTTTCTTCTGCGGTTTTACACAAGTATTCATTTTCTTCACGCTTTGTCTGAGCAGAATGAATCCACCACGTAGCGTAGACAGAGATATTACTTTAATAAACTGAGTCACTCTCTTAAAGTGTCTGCTCATGATGTCAGGTTCAGTTAAAGGAACAAAAACTAAAATTCAGTCATCATCGAAACGTTGCAGCGTTCTCCGAAACAACTGAAGTAGATGGAGTATTATGTCAATCCGGGCAAAGACAGTAAAGCAGAATAACTTTAAACTCGGCGTCTTTAAAGCTGCAATAATCAATATTTTTTATATTGGTAGTGTTTCAGATAACTGTGTGTAATGTGAAAGAAGAACAATTTGAAACCTACCGACAATATTCATATAAAAGGAAACACTTCTTGGCAAAAAGAAAAAAAACAACTCTTCATCGCCACCAGACTCCATTGATAAAAACTGTAATTTTAGCTAGCGGATCATATAAAACATTAAACTTGACAAAAACAATTTTTAAAAAAAACTGACCAAAACATTTCCTGAACATCCAGCTGTGACTGAACCGTTAATTTTGCATGTTTTAGCATCTTTCAGCTCGTTGTTTTGGTTTTTGTTTTGGACCTACAATCACAAACAGCCCTTTAATGCCGGCCTCAAAGCCACCAGACTCCATTAACAAAAACTGTCATTTTAGCTCACATATCATCATAAAACAGACTTGATTCAAACTCAACAGAAACAAAATAAAACTGACAAAACTAGCTGGTTTTGGTGAGTTATAACTTGTTTGCTTTATGGTGATCTGCAAGGTAAAATTACTGTTTTTGTCAATGGAGCCTGGTGGCTTTGAGGAGAGCGACATGAGGGCTGTTCCTTTCTATAAGACGGAGCAAAAACAAGCACTTTTACTGGTAGTGTTTCAGATAACTGTGTGTAATGTGAAAGAAGAACAATTTGAAACCTACCGACAATATTCATATAAAAGGAAACACTTCTTGGCAAAAAGAAAAAAACTAACTCTTCATCGCCACCAGACTCCATTGATAAAAACAGTAATTTTAGCTAGCAGATCATATAAAACATTAAACTTGACAAAACAATTTTTTTTAAAAACTGACCAAAACATTTCCTGAACATCCAGCTGTGACTGAACCGTATATTTTGCATGTTTTAGCATCTTTCAGCTCGTTGTTTTGGTTTTTGTTTTGGACCTACCACCACAAACAGTCCTTTAATGCCGGCCTCAAAGCCACCAGACTCCATTGACAAAAACTGTAATTTTTCCTCACATATCATCATGAAACAGACTTTATTAAAACTCATATCCGGCGTATAATTAAACTCCCTGGAAGCCCTGAGATCCCAAACTGATTGGACAAGATGTTATTTACACGTCACTGTAGCTGCTAAGCTAAAATCGTTTAAAGCGTGTAAATAACGTCTTTTCCAATCAATTTGGGATCTCGCGGCTTCTGGACACTTGGATTGGAAAACGCTGCGTCGTGTTTATTCGTGAAGCTCCGGAAATGTTTTGCAGACTTCAAAACTCCACCTGACTTCTCTCCATCCAGCAGATAATTGAGCTGTTCCTTTAAAGTCCAGACTAAAATATCCTCCCGTCATTACATCTCAGGGTGGAAGTTAACGGACTGCACTTTGAGGAGGGAAGGCTGCCGGGGGTTCACGGGACTGTCTGCAAATTCACCAAAGTGCGCTTTCACCATCGGCGCGGTTAAGTGGAAGCGGAGACATAATTCATAACTCATTTACAGCCTGTCTCATAAGATCAGGATGACTCAGGATTTATGACGAGCCATTATTCTTATTAGGCTTGTAAAAGAAGGCATTAGCCCACGCCGGGCATTAGTAAAATTCACTTTACCTAACAAGGGGCAGGCGGAGGTGAGAGGACTGTTGCACTCAATCAGAGCTCTGCAAGGTGATGGCAGGATGCCCGATTTCATCAACTAGTATAAAGTGCTCTAAATTAATAAATGGGACTAATTTGATGAGCTGCGGAGGGGGAACGGGAGGTGAGGAGCGCCGAGGAGGAGGTCGAGGTTTTTTTTGTGTTGTAGGATACGAGCAGCTGATGGCGTGCGAGGGACGGCGACTCATCACTGCACGTCGAATTAAACCCAATCCTCTTCCCTTCCATGAGATGATAGCGCGGGGCAAAATAAAATAAACAAAGCGGAGGAGCTCCGATCCGTCTGCTCGACGGCCCCACGCGGATCCCGATTCTGCACGGCGGCTTTAGGAAATCCGGCTGTCCCGGGGTGTGTCCAATCCCACACGGAGGAGCCCGGAGGAGGGAAGAGCACAGGCCCGGGTTCTTTGATTCTCGCTTCGTATGACACGGTTCTCACATGGCCTGATAACTCGGCGGCCTCTGTCGGACAGCTGGGCCGAGCCGGGGCCATCCAGAGGGGGAGGAGGAGGAGGAGGAGGAAGGGGGGAACAGGTGGGACGAGGCCGAATCATTGGAAGAGGTCTGGAAGCAGAAGCTATCTGTGGGATGCACGAGTGAGAGGAGCTGTTCACATGTTGGCAGCACGGAGCGAACATGAGAGCAGACGAGCCGATCGTTTGATTTCTACATTCGGGACATTTTGAAGCTTTAAATTAGCCCCATTACGACTGAGACGTTATAATAACATTGTACTCACCACCTCTAATATAGAGATTTTAGAATCAATCTGGGCAAAGACAGTAAAACAGAATAACTCGGCGTCTTTAAAGCTGCAATAATCCATATTTATATTGGTAGTGTTTCAAATAACTGTGTGTAATGTGAAAGCCCGACAATATTCATATAAAAAGAAACAAAAAAAACACGTTTTCGATGCTGCTGCAAAAAGAAAAAAAGATGCTTTTGGTTCTCACTTCTTGGCAAAAAGAAGAAAAAAAAAACTCTTCATCACCACCAGACTCCATTGAAAAAAACAGTAATTTTACCGAGCAGATCATATAAAACATTAAACTTGACAAAAACTGGCCAAAAATTTTCCTGAACATCCACCTATGACTGAACCGTAAATTTTGCATGTTTTAGCATCTTTCAGCTCGTTGTTTTGGTTTTTGTTTTGCACCAAACTACCTGCAGCACCACCCACAAACAGCCCTTAAATGCCGGCCTCAAACTCACCAGACTCCATTGAAAAAAACAGTAATTTTACCTAGCAGATCATATAAAACATTAAACTTGACAAAAACAATTTTTAAAAAAAACTGACCAAAACATTTCCTGAACATCCAGCTGTGACTGAACCGTTAATTTTGCATGTTTTAGCATCTTTCAGCTCGTTGTTTTGGTTTTTGTTTTGGACCTACAATCACAAACAGCCCTTTAATGCCGGCCTCAAAGCCACCAGACTCCATTGACAAAAACTGTAATTTTACCTCACATATCATCATAAAACAGACTTGATTCAAACTCAACAGAAACTAAATAAAACTGACAAAACTAACTGGTTTTGGTGAGTTATAACTTGTTTGCTTTGCAGTGATCTGCGAGGTAAAATTAGTGTTTTTGTCAATGGAGTCTGGTGGCTTTGAGGAGAGCGACGTGAGGGCTGTTCCTTTCTATAAGATGACAAAGACAACTGTTTTAGTGGACAAACAACCACAAAGAGATGCTTCTTCTCATTTAAACACCAAAATATGTAAAAAAAAAAACAAAACACTGAACTTCCCTTTAAGCTGAAACATTCAGACCAGAACCCCTCGAGGGAAATGTTAATAACAGGCTAACACACGAACAGAAGCAATTAATTAGTGTGTTTTGTGTCACGCAGCTGTCTAACCTCCAGGCCGGGGTATTAAATCCAGGACGACTGCAGTCATCAAGTGCATCAGTTCCACCATGAGCGAGCGTTGTTTTCGCTCGTGGGCGCTGTTTTGTGAGAAATACTCTTTATTAAGTCCCCGAGGGTGCAAACACCATTAAGGAATATGAATTCCATCCCACTCACGCCATCATCAAATCCACCAAGAATCAAATTAACATCTGCTGTTGTTTTACTCCCAATTTGCAAACTGACATAAAAGTGCCGTAAAAATTCAGGAGGGGTCGCTTTAAGCACGAGGGATGTAAATATTTTGCGTAAGAAAATGTAAAATTAAGGCAGAGTCGACGCTGTGATGTGATGTGATGTGATGTGTTTCCCCCTCCTGCTGACAGTTTCTTATGGAGTCCATCATCTCCGGCAGCAGCAGCTCCTGGATCTCCTCGCTGATCCCACACACAAAACAAATGGCAGCCTCCGACAGCGGGACGCGGCGCTTCATCCTGCCCGATCCATTAACCCCTATCACAGCTCCCGCACTGAAGACGGAGAGCGCTGATGTCCCGCCGATAGAAAGAAAAAGGTGCCGTGGATGGAGAGAAGAGGAAGCAGAGACTGTATGTGGAGGAAGAGATACGGAGGCATGCAGCGAGAGGATAGAAGAAGAAGAGGGGTGAATAATGATGCTAACACGACGGCGGTAAAAACAAGTTCTGCTTCATCGCTCGTCTGATCGTCAGCAGCGATCGACCATTTCTACCACAGCTGATGAGCTTAGATTTCTACATTGAACACACAGAAGGTTACAGAAGGTAAAGAATAAGAATCACATTAGACATTTCTCTTCAGTATCCGAAGCAGCTCCATCAACCTCCGAATCCTCCTCGCACAGCTCACATCACAAATGTAGAAGCAGCAGGAGGTGAATACTGACGATCAACAGCGAGTTTAACTCGTGAGTAAAGTTCACAAACCCTCAAAGTCTCAACAAAAACCAGCCAAATCATGAATATGACTGTAACAGCTGAGGCGAGGCGACACTGAGGTTTTATAATCGGGCTTTAAATGTGGCGGTGTGCTCCTGGCTGACGGGAAAACGGTAGCACCACCGACGCCGGCAGGTTTGGGGAAAGTCAGCGTGTCTTCATTAAAGCCCGACCGCAGAGCGAGGAGGAGGAGGAGGAGGAGGAGGAGGAGGAGGGAGGCCTCCTTCGTCTCCCTGTGCTCTCGCCGGCTTTGTCAGCCCTTCTTTGTAATTACAGCAGACCTCCTCCTCCCGCTGTAATTAACAGCAATAGGATGTGTGCGGTGATTCAGCCTCCTGCTTTGTCATGCTGATGTGCTTCTGGGCCGGCCGGGGTTTAAGCTGGGTGGGCCAAATCTCTCAAACTGCTGCGGAGTGGAAACATGGATGATTCACTTTTTACTCCTTCGTGAGATAAAAAAAATATATATATACACACACAAGAGTATTTCCTGGCGTTCCCTCTGCTGCTGGACAGTTAGTTTTATTGTTGCTAACGTAAGTGCTAACAGACGTACTGATAACCAGCAGCTTCTCAACCGATCGGAGCTGTAAGCGGCCTCCAAGAACGACACATGCCGCTAGCTGTGTCGCTAAAGTAAGACGCTAGCTGCCGTTAGCTCGGTAAGCAATCCTCAGTTCAAACAGGAAGCCTCCGACGCCACAGGGTCATTCCATGAAATCGGTGCCTTTTGTGTCCCCAAGAAATTATCAGTCATAAATTACAGTAACAACAAACAAAGATGTAATTTGAAAATATAACATTACCATGTCTTCTCTCCTCAATAAAACATCAAATTAAAATCAATTAAATATTATTTTAAGTAATAAAAATGATTTTTAAGCTGATGAGCGTGAGGTTTTTGGCCTGTCCCTCACTGTTGTTGTTGTACGTCAGCAGGACTTTTAATTTGTAAAATGTTGGCAAAATGTTAAAATGTTCACATTTACATATTGTTTTAAGTCTGATCTTATTGTGAAACAGTGTTTTTGGTAAAAATATATATTAATTGTAATAAATATTTACCAATTTATCGGTGTCCCCTAATTTTATGTCAACCCTGTTACCCTAACCAAAAAACCCTATCAAAATAACGGTACATTCTAGATTTGACATGATTTACAGGAGGTTGCATCATCTCTGAACCAGGATGCTAACAGCTCAGTGACAAGTAAGTTTTGCTCATCTCTGATGTGTTATTTTTGATGTTTTTTCAAGGTTGAACCAGGGGGACAAGCATACAGCGTCAACCCTGTTACCATTTTTTAACATATAAATCCAAACAATTATTTATTTCTCATAATATAATCAATATGTACATGTAATTTCCTTTCAAAGTACATAGCATGTGCTTTAGCTAACATTTGTTTTAGCTAGCAATGGGCAAATTAGCTTGAAATGGTCAACCCTGTTACTGTTAACCTTGTTACCTTTCCAGTAACAGGACTTGACTAAAACAGTTATAAAATATGAAATTCCATAGCTGAGATGGCACAATATAATTTCTTGTCATTTTAAACTGTCTTTAATTCCTGGCTACTGAAAAAATAGCAATTAAATATAATTTAAATTTTAACTTTTCAAAGTTGAAAAGGCACCGATTTCATGGAATGACCCTACTGTCATTCACGTGACGTCTCGTCTGATCTGAATCTGATCTGCAGGAACAAATGTTTTTAATTCCAGGTTGAACAGATGCAATTAGGGGACGAGCAGCTAATTACCTGCTCTTGGTTGTTTCCTACACAAAAGAAGACTCAGAGAAGGCGGTATCACTCAGGAGTCTATCTCTGACACCTTATTTGCGCTCACAGCAGCGTGGCAAGACAAACATCTCCGCCGACTATACATCACGTCGTGCTCCCGGAGAATTGAAAGGTATTGACAGCGCTACGTTGACAAATGGAGAAAACACAGCCTGGATACAAGAAGACAACGAAAGAGAGCAGAGATTCTGGTTTAAAGGGACAACTTTTAATTAGCAGCCCAGAGTCTCTGAGCTGTAATAAAACTCCCGTGACGGCTGGAAAATGATATTGTGCCATTTACAGAGATAAGTGCTTCTCCAGTCTTCGGCCTTGGACAGAAACAGGTTGTGTGTCGGAGCTCCGCTTAATGTTTACCTGGCCCTCCGCCACCGCTTTACTGTTCTGTGGCGTCTAGACGGAGGCGTTTCAACACAGATGTTTACAGTCTTTGACCTGCGCCTGCTCCCTCCCGGGGTTCAAGGAAACGTTCACTCCAATAAAAGGAAAAAATTCAGTCGTTGTCTATTCAACTCAAGTTACTCAAAACATTTGTGGAGCTCTGGACGACATACAAATCACTCTGTGCAGGTTCATCCAGCGTAATCCGAGTCCTCAGAAGACCTGAGATCCCAAATCCATTTGAAAAGATGCTATTTACACTGTTTTAAAGCTGAAATGTTCACTGTAGTCGCTAAGCTAAAAGCGCTAGCATGCACCTGCTCTGAAAAGGGTGCACAATCTCTTCTCATCTGGTGTGATTCAAGCCTCCAGAAGCCCCTAGATCACAAACTGGCTTTAAAAGATGTGATTTCAACCCTTTAAAAGCCAAAACTTTCACTGTAGCTGCTAAGCTAAAAGCGCTAGCATGCACCCGGTCTGAAAACGGTGCACAAGGGTGTAAATAACATCTTTTTTCTACATCAGACGAGCTGTAAGGAGCCATTTTATATGTTTTCCTTGTTTTTTTTAAAGTTTTAAATCAAGTCACCATCTTTATCAGGGGGAAAACTGCAGCGCTGTTTTGCTGTGAAGCTCCAGAAATGTGGAAACGTAGAGGAGATAATGTCTGTAAATGTAAAACAGAATAACTTTAAACTCGGCATCTTTAAAGCTGCAATAATCCATATTTTATATTGGTAATGTTTCAAAAAACTGTATGTAATGTGAAAGAGGAAGAAGAATTTGAAACCTCCCGACAATATTCATATAAAAAGAAACACTTCTTGGCAAAAAGAAAAAAGACAACTTTCATCGCCACCAGACTCCATTGATAAAAACAGTAATTTTACTTAGCAGATCATATATATCATTAAACTTGACAAAAACTATTTTAAAAAACTGACCAAAAATTTCCAGCTGTGACTGAACTGTTAATTTTGCATGTTTTAGCATCTTTCAGCTCGTTGTTTTGGTTTTTGTTTTGAACCTACAATCACAAACAGCCCTTTAATGCCGGCCTCAAAGCCACCAGACTCCATTGACAAAAACTGTAATTTTACCTCACATATCATCATACAACAGAATTGATTCAAACTCAAAAATTGACAAAACTAACTGTTTTTGGTGAGTTATAACTTGTTTGCTTTACGGTGATCTGCAAAGTAAAATTAGTGTTTTTGTCAATGGAGCCTGGTGGCTTTGAGGAGAGCGACATGAGGGCTGTTCCTTTCTATAAGACGGAGACAAGCACTTTTACTAGAGGAGATAATGTCTGAATTTACAGTTTTAGGGTGAACTATTCCTTTATTTCAAAGTTGTAGAGGTTTTTCCCTGCGTACACATCTTTGTTGACATCTCGGTGCGTCCTGACGAGGATCCTCACAATGGCGAGGACGGATGTGTTGACCGTGTCACGAGAAGACGTCCTCCGTGATGAATCGCCCCGAGTGACGCATTGAAATTCTCCCGCCGCCGCAGACTGAGGAGGAATGTGATGAATGCCCCTTCGTGTCACAGACATAAGTGCTCCCATAGATTACTGCAACACGTCGGACGCCACCTGACACAAATGTGTTTCGATGACGGCTCATCTTTCTTCCCAACTCATCTCTGTGTTTGTCTGTTTTTTTTTTCTTTCCTCAATATGCCGAGGACCTTTGGACAAACAGGTTAAAAATATCATCCAATCACAGTCCTGTTTGGAGACGAGAAGATGGAAGAGTTCTGACTGAACGACGGCCAGAGATAAAACACACACACACCCCTCGTATTAACGAAGGAGAGTTTCTGGCCCGTGCCGCGCCCTCAACGGCGGCATCAAACGTCTTCTTCACCTCATCAAAACAGGAGATGCATGCGGAGAACGTCCGACAGGAGCCGTCTGCGTCTCGACTTGTCAGCGGAGAATCCCCGAGGAACATTTGTTCACACTCATCAGATGAAAATAAATAGAAACACCCCTCTGATCGCTTGGAAGCGGCTGTGAGAGCGGTATGACGAGCATCTCGCAGCTCATGCATCGTCCAGCCTTCCTCTCTGTGCAGCTGGGAGCGATTTAACTGACATCCGTCCTGTGATGGAGTAACGAGGGTGAGACAGGATCGTGACATCCGCTGACCTTCGGATTGCTCCGACCCGCTAAAGACCTGTTGTTTTTTAACAATAAGCAGCTCAGACGGCTTTCAATCAACGCCAGGGTCAAACTTTCTGTAAAGTCACTTCAGCATCGGTTAGTGTCGACCAGCTAGTGAACACAGAAGCATGTAGATATCTCCCTTTCATTCATCGTGCAGCTTAATGCTCGTGTTACTTTTTGTCTGTTGTCAACAACTCCACAAACTCACGGACCGCCGAGCATTAACATCCTAACAACCCTGAAAACAATCGACCCTCTCAACTGTTTTTGTTCCAAATTACAGCCTAATTAGATGATTATCTATGTCTGGAAATAGCCTCGTCTTCTCACTCATCAATGTCTCTGTTGCCATCTTAATCTGAAGACATCAGTGAAGAGATGTCTGGCTCACAAAGTGATCGACAGCTCATCGTTTTTGACATAAATCGTGAATATGTTACGCAGGCAGTGTCACAAAAATGGTCGCAAAGCGTTTGGTTACTTTGCCGAAGCCTGACAACATAGCAGAAAAGCCAGGTCGAATAATAATATCTAAATTTAACAACAACACATCTATCCTTCTCATTTTGAGGCTTTGGAGTCGCTCAGTATCGCAAAACGCTTCATTTAAAGACACACTGTGGAATTTTTTCTAGTGGTTAAATGTTATTCTGCATCCAAACGAATACTGCTCTCTAGCGCCTCGCGTTTTCAAACGTGCGTTGCAGCCTGTTGGAACTACGGCAGGCGGGATGTGTCAAGATTCAAGAAGCTCTGACAACAACACGTCTTCAAACAGCACTTCATCAAGTTTAGTTTCGGGTGATGAGGTACGTTATTTCAAACAGACTTCAAACTGCAGCTGACGAGCGCGTCTGGCTAAGCTCCTTCTCCGTTCCACAGTCACGCTGGCTCTGAGTGAAAACGCCTTTAGCCTTATCTGTACCACGTAGAGCTTTTTGTCCCTCTCACCAGTTCATCGTTTTTTATAGAGCGGAAGGACATGGAAGCCTCCGTAGAGCTCGCCCGTCCTATGGAAATACAGAGAAGTGATTCTTCCCTCAGGAGGAGAAGTGAGATTGTTGGCAGAGATCATTTTACACCAATGAGGACTTATTTATGAATGAAGACGCTGATTTGAGGTAATAAATGACTTAAAACACGACACAGTGGACCTTTAAAGCGTTGATCATTTACCGAATCTACAAACACTTCTGAGAAAGGTTGGTTTACAGCTTAACGCGCTGCTTCAAGTGGCTTAAAATCAATTACTGCAGGATTAAAAGCAACACAACCTGCTCACAAACAGAAATGTAGAGACCGTTTTAAGCTGTTGATCATCTCAGAATCAGCTCGGGCCCAAAAACAAGTCAAAACCAAAAGCTCAGAGCTGGAGAACCTGTTTATAAGAGATGTTTTCACAACATCATTGATTTATAAGCTGCCGTGGTTCTGTGGTTCTGTGGTGACGAGCCTCCAGGCTGAATCTCAGAAGCCGTTAATGAGCGATAACCTGAACACTTTGTTTAAGACGACACCTGCGTGCGGCTGAAGTTTAATTAAGTCGTTCAGGAATAAATCTGTCAGCAGCTTCAAAATCGAATGAATCCCAACAGATCCTGAGAGATACGAGGCGACGAGGTCGTCAGATCTCGTGACCTGATGAATATTTGAACTGATGTCACCTGATGTTTGTTTACAGCGAGCGCTAATGATGTTTCACAGAACGTGATGTCTCTCCCCGTCGTCTGGGCTGCAGCTGTTTCCTTCATTGGATTTTGTTTGTTGTCGCCGCGGCGTTGATGAGATCAGCGGCTGGATTACGCTCGTCTGACGGCGCCGGGTGACAAATCTGTCGAGGCGCCGCTCTGCGAGGTCAGAGCGTAATCTGCAGAATACAAACTGAATTCACGATTCATTACACGTCTGTGTGTTTCAGTGCGTGACACGGGCGGGAGATGATGAAACCCTGACCTGTTTTATTGGTTTATTACGCTGCCGTCCGTCTCCGGCTGATTAGCATAATATCACCCGATTCTTTTTCACATCACACACCAGTTTCTGCAACAACAAATTACTTTGGCAGAGAAAAAAAACATTGAATCAGACGACTGTATTTGCAGGATTATAAAGCGATGAGGGCGATGACAGGAAAGCCCGCTTCCTGTCCAGACGGCGAGGACGGGGTGCGATGTGCCGATGTGGAACACGGGCCCGAGGCCTCCCCGCACGGCGCCCATTATCTCCCATAGGGTACAAAGCAGCCCTGCTATGGCGAGCATTTCCTGCTTCCTCTCCCGCGGCACGGCCAGGTACACGTACGCGGCAGTAACATGACTTCCCACTGCAGCCACAGCTGGAGGACGGAGGATGGAGCGGAGCGTCTCGCTGGGTCGTGGCCTCGGCACTTAGTGGGCAGGAAGCATTGTTAAAGAACAAAGCTGCTCTGTGTTTTGAAGCTACAGGAGCGTGAAGTTCTGGGAAAAATAAAAAATGTAGTCTCACGCTGTTAGTTATTGTAGCTCAGCTGAGAGGAGATCAGCGGGCAGCTTCAGCAGACACAAGAACTGTGTTTCTATAAGTTCAGGGTTCAGATTGTATTCATGTAAATAAAGATTTGGATTATTCTTAAACTGTAGGACTTTGACGATGTGCTTTTGTTTCCTGACAGCTTCTGCAAACTGCGACTCCTCATATCAAGAGCTCCATCCCTATAGGGCTTGCATCTCTTCTAGTGCTTTGGTGGGATGAGCTCTCATCACAGCGCTCTGGATTGAGCCATAAATAAAAAGTTGCCGTTGTGAAGTCGTTAGCATGCACAGTAGAAGTATAACGTGGGGGGACGAGTGTTTTAAAAAGGTGCAAATAAGGGCAGCATCACCAGAGTAAGTGCTAACTGCTGCTAACTGTATTTCACTTATGCATCCATGACTGTAGCTACTGTTAGCTAGTTAGCTCAGTTAGCCATGGAGCTAGCCAGACTACCAGGGGAGTCTTGCTCACACAGGAGCTTTGGACCGCTGGGAGAAAAATATTTCAGGTCCTGTGCTAGCTGGTTAGCATGCTAACTTCAGTAGATATCTCTCCGACACGGTACATAAATCTCTTTGACGTAGCACAGCTACTGACTCATATGTCAGCAGAGACAAAAAATGTGCTTCTATAAGTTCAGGGTTCAGATTTTATTCATGTAAATAAAGATTTGGATTATTCTTAAACTGTAGGACTTTGACAATGTGCTCTTTTTGTTTCCTGACAGCTTCTGCAAACTCATATCAAGAGCTCCATCTCTGTGTATATAAGTTGCATACTGCACCTTTAAACTTGCATCTCTTCAAGTGCATTGGTGCGACAATGATTGAGTTGTGAAAAGTTGCCATTGTGAAACCGTTAGCATGCACAATAGAAGTATAACGTGGGGGGAAAGTGTTTTAACAGAGGTTTCTGGTGCTAACTGCTGCTAACTGTATTTTCTTATACATCCATGACTGTAGCTACTGTTAGCTCGTTAGCTCAGTTAGCCGTGGAGCTAGCCAGACTACCAGGGGAGTCTGTTCACACCACTCACACAGGAGCTTTGGACATGTCTCAGGTCCTGTGCTAGCCGGTTAGCATGCTAACTTCAGTAGATATCTCCGACACAGCACATAAATCTCTTTGACGTAGCACAGCTACTGACTCGTATGTCAGCAGAGACAAAGAAGTCGTCCTGAGGACGGGGGCACCGCATATACAAAAATAAATCACAATTTCATACGGCAACGACAACGAGATTTGTCATTTCGCTCGGAGGACACGTCGAACAAAAACACGCATGATGAAGTGTACTTTCAACAAGTGTGTTTGTGTATTTCGATTATGCAAAATGTCATAAATCTGTCGGTTTATCCCCCTCAGGTGACTCATTCCTGCTGTGACGGCTCAACAAAGACGACGACGGGTTTGTTTTGCCAAAGCGGCCACTTTGTTTAAAGACTGTGCTGAAAACCCGTCTCTCTCCCAGACGCACAGCTCGGGCCTGAACAAAACGCTTTTTCCTTTTCATGCATCTGACACCGCCGTCCGTCTGCCGCTTGGCTCGGCTTAGCTTGATGCATCTGTTTGTGGGGAGGAGAAGAAAAAAAGAAAAAAAAACACCTGCATATCTCTCTCCCGGCTGAATTGCTCAGAAGTGCTGCCAAGTAGAACCGGACAGATGTGGGGACTGGATCTGCAGCAGACAACTCCATCACTCTCCCCACTCATCCCTGTGTATAAATCTCTGTCTATCACGGCCGCTGCAGTCGTCCTCCCAATCCCATTAGTTTTTGTCTGCCGCAAAGGGCGTCGGGGAAGGAAGGGCGTCGAGGAGACGAGGAGGGAAGTACAGAAACCGTGGAGACAAAAGGAGGCTGCTGCTGCTGCTCTGTAGGTCAGCAGCAACATGTGTGGTCCATCACGCCCTGACGTATCCTCGTAGCCATCCACACGTTGAGACTAACGACGTGTCCGCTGCTAAAAATGTGCTCTCGTTCAGCAGCAGACTGAGTCACAAAAGGAGTCAACGAGGACAAGATGTCACAGGCCGTCTCCGCGAAAACCGCTCCTGCTCCCGCCTCCGAGCAGATTCTGCATCGCCAGTACGAGTGTGGTGTTTTTCTGTCCACGGATGTAAGAGGAGTTTATTGTGTTTACTGGAAATCCGTCCGATTCTCTCATTCTTTGTCTGAGAACACAGTTTTCCTTAAATGTTCGCTGGCACGACGAAGACAAAAAGATCATCAAGCCGAATCTTTTTCACCCGTCCTGGATCGGCCTGTCCAGGCTGATTTCATGAGTCGAGTCATCAAGTCCAACATCATAAAATCCACACATGCGGCTTAAAGTTCACTTCAGGTTTTACTGGAACTTGTTTTTACGGTTTTGGCTCTGAGTCTATCAAACCCAATCACATTGTGACTGAAGTTAATCGCTGATTTGATTCAGACGAGGCAACAAACATGAAAAACAGCTCGTTAAAAAGCCAGAAATTTAGCCAATCGATGAAGTTATGACCCAAACTGTACGTTTCTTTTAAACATTCAGCTTCCTGCATGAACAAACACTGCAAAAATATGAAATCTTACCAAGTATATACAGTAATTTCTAGTCAGATATCTCTCAGTACGTCTTATAAAGACAATCACAAAAAGAAAAAACACAAGAATTAAACACAGAGTTTGAAGAGAAAATGATTTAATACTTGTGGAATTCTGCTCAAAAGTTTGGAAATAGGTGGAAAAACACTAATTTTCAGATCAGACTTCACAGGATTTAGTGAAATACTCTAAATGTTAGCAAATATTCAGTAATATAAGTTGAAAATGAGGCATAAAAGGCTTATTTATGATACATTTTAGATTATAAGATGAATTTAAAGTTAATTAATCTCACCTTACATCTTGTTAACAGAACTTTTTGCAGAACTTGTGTCATGAAGGATCATTTGGCTGCTCAGACTTTCTGTTTAACCTCCATTTCTCAGCGTAGCTCCAAATAAAGTGGTTTTAGATATCTGAAGCCGTAGCTACAAAGAGTAAAGCATCACTTTATCATAGTTTTATCTGAGAAATATGAGTTGAATTTCCATGTGAGTCTCCAGAGTTTGTGCAAAGAAAAACAATTTGAATTTTGGGTAACAGTTCGTTTTTCACCCGACCGGCTGAACAGTTTTATTCCCACAAATTTAAATCGTTATTTCCCAACCAAGTCTCCGGAATTAAAAAGATCAGCTGAGTACGTTTCTGGAAAAACCACAGATACGTTCAAATAACACTTCTTTACGTCGCAGCTTCACGTTCAACTTTCTATTTCTCTCGTCCAATAGCTGGTTTTGGTCGCCAGCAAAACTGACGGGAAAACGTCACTACAGATTCAAACGTCGCCCGTTCGGCAGCCTTGTAGCTTGAAATTAAATGTTAGCAAACATTCAGTAATATAAGTTGAAAATGAGGCATAAAAGGCATATTTATGATATGTTTTAGATTATAAGATGAATTCAAAGTTAATTAATCTCACTTTACATCTTGTTAACAGAACTGGTAAAACTGGTTTTAGATATCCGGCTCGTTTACAACCTCAGATGTGTATGTTTGTCGCCTCGTCAGACTGACGTCTGCGTTTACCTCAGCAATGATTTCAGCGGGCTGATAGAAATGACGCCGTAGCTACAAGGAGTAAAGCATCACTTTATCATAGTTTTATCTGAGAAATATGAGTTGAATTTCCATGTGAGCCTCCAGAGTTTGTGCAAAGAAAAACAACAGTTCATTTTTCACCTGACCTGCTGAACTTTCTCTAGTCCTGGATGACAATTACAGTTTTATTCCCAAAAATTTCCCAACCAAATCTCCAGAATTAAAAGGTCAGCCAAGTATATAAATTAAAATGAACACTTCTTTATGTCGCAGCTTTACGTTCAATTTTCTATCTCTCTCTCGTCCACACTGACGACTTCCTGTGAAAAACAGCTGGTTTTGGTCACCAACAAAACTGACTGGAAAACGTCACTACAGACTCAAACTGCCGTCGTCCCGTTCGGCAGCCTTGTAGCTTGAAATTACGTAGAAAGAAAAGTAAGATTACATCCCGGTGACCGCACTAAACCCAGGAATAAAGACATATCATCCTTATGTTTTGGATCTCGGTGGCAGTGAGACACATTCAACCTCTGAGTGTTTTCGAGTTATCGGTCCGTTTTACTCTCCGTCTTCTGGAGACAGTAGAATTAACGGCCGGTTTTAATCATGTGAACCAGATGTGCGAGGTTGGGAACGTGCCACCGTTAACGCCGCTCACCCGTTGAGCCTCAGCGCGGAGGCCTCGGCCGCGAGGTGACGCATTTCACATTTCTGTTTCACACTCGGCTTGTCGGGGCCGTCTCACTTCACGCTGGTAAAAATGCACTCTGGCACCGCCAGGGTCCCTTCGGGGTAATAGTCGGAGCGGAGTTTCTTGTTACAGTCTCGTGAATTCGAACGATGACATTCCTGCTCCGTTAAAAAGACATGATTACCTCTCGTAGCTCGGGAAAAGCGTCCGATCCTTTGACCTGTGAATTGGTTCTCTGGGCCCAATAACCGGCGTGAAACATTCTTGGTTACTTCCTTGGCTTGTCACTTGGTACGTATTAAATATTGGACATGAAGGGTGTGTGTGCGGTCGGGAAGGCAGCGACTACAAAGGCATTATTCACTGTGAGAGACAGAGAGAGAGGAGAGGGGAATGAAAGCCAGATTGGACAGAACCAACAAAGGTTGTGAGGCAGAGCGGGAGATGAAAGCTCGCTCCGTTCGGTTCAAGTGTCCTGAGAGGAAGACGTGCTCGTTTGGACGGGTTCTGAAACGATACGCGAGGCAATGAAAGTCACAGCTACGGCGTGCGGTTCTGGTCACGCTCGTTTATTTCACCCCCTCGCTTCCCCCGTCTGCTGCCGGAGCGTGAAAATAAAAACAACACGACCGCTTTGACGAGAATGTGGGTCCAATCAGCGCCAAGAAACGCCGCTCGCTGCCTCGACTTGGATGTATAGATGGTGTGTGAAGGTCTCCTGATTCTTCTCATGGTTCATGTGACTTGGAGAGAGATGTTGAGCTGAAGTGAATTATATTTTATCAATTTAAAGGAGAAGAGAAATTAAAAAAACAGCCTTTTCTTCCCCGCTGCAGTGTTACTGTGCTGTAATTACCAGTTTGTAGCTTCTAAATGAATTTCCTGTAATGCTGCTTCACAATAAAAGCTTTTAAATGACTAAATAACAGGGTTCTTTTTCTAGACGATCATTTTCCAGGACTTTTTGATCATATCAAAAATATCTAAATATCCCCCCAAATATTAGACAAAGTCTCTTAAAACAAACAACCAACTGTATAAAGTTTCCAATAATGTTTCAGGACAACACAAGGTTTTCCAGGACACCTTGCTTTCTCTCTGGTGAAGACTGGTCCACTGTTCTCCAGGTTTTCCAGGTTTTCCAGGGCTTTTCTTGTGAAGAAGTTGTAGGAAACTAAACGTGTTTGTTCCTGACTTGTTGGCGGTGATGTCCTGTAATAACCAGTTTGTAGCTTTGAAATTAATTTCTTTGGTTCCTCTGCTCACCGACAACATTTCCTGTAATGCTGCTTCATAATAAAAGCTTTTAAATCACTAAATATCAGGGTTCTTTTCCTAGACGATCATTTTCCAGGACTTTTTTTCATATCTAAATATCTAAATATCCTCCCAAATATTAGTCAAAGTGTCTTAAAACAACCAACCAACTGGTTTTCCTTTAAGAAAAAAGGTTGTTTAGTTATGTTTCAGGACAACACAAGGTTTTCCAGGACACCTTGCTTTCTCATTTGGTGAAGACTGGTCAGCTGTTTTCCAGATTTTTCAGGTTTCCAGAGCTTGGATCGTGTTTGTTCCTGACTTGTTGGCGGTGATTCTTCGATCGAGACGAGCGCTTCATTAGTTTGAAGACACACCTTCACGAGCAGGTGGACCAGCTGAGGTGGAAAAATGCAGATCCAGGCCGACGTAGAGATTAAAACTGTAGTGAAACGCTGATATGATGTCGATGTGTTGCGCTTCTCTCGCCTGGAATCTGTTGAATACTCGACTGTGAGCCGATCGGTTTCTAGAGAAGACGATAATCTTCAAATATGGAAATATGGAAAAAGAAATATACAGATTAACAGCTGGGGACTGTAGTTTCTAGCTGGCGTAACTCAAACAGGAGAGAACAGTGAATAAATGGGACTATTGATGCTCTATTGACGGTTTATGCGGCTATGTGAGTTCACTGTCGTAAAAGAAGGTCACTCTGTGCATGTGTCAAACATTTTTCAAACAACAATGGAGCTAAGAAATGTTCCAAAATATGATATTTTATTGTTTTATGATCATAATTATATTGACAAAATACTTCTAGCTGTTGAAAATGGATCCTCGCCAGTAGCGCTGCACAATTTACAGGAGGGGGGAAGAGAGAGAAAAAACACTCACTTATGCACAATGCAGAGAGAAAAATCTACGGCGGAGCGAGACCCGGGTCCAGAGAGCATGTGTAAATCTCATTAGCTGTATATCCAACTGTCCCGCGCGCGCAATTACTAAATAATAAATGTGAAATTAATCAGAAAAAGGGCTCGGTGTTTGTGCGGAGGGGATTAATCTTGTCCTTGTTGCGCCAATGGCGAGAGGCATTATTCATGAACCCTCCATCCCTCACTCCCTCCTCCTCCTCCCTCCTCCTCTTCGTCCTCCCCCCTCCTCCTGGAATGAGAAATACAACTCCGAGCCAAGAGAAAGCGTTTACTCTCCCAACTCCGCGGACCCTGACAAAACAGAGTCGTAATTATGTGAAATTATTGATATAAACAAACTGATGAATAGCCTCCTGCCCTCTGTGTGTGGATACGTGCGCGTTACGCGGACGAATGTCGAGTATCTGCTTCGATGTTGGAGGAAATGAGAGTAACGTGGCGTTGATTGGAGAGCGACTCTGCTCAAAATCAATGCAGGATAAATATTATTTCATATTGGGGCTATTATCAGGACGAGGAGGGTTTCTAGCGCAGACGTAGAGTGCTTAAAAATGTTTAGGAGGCACTCGAAAAGCCGGTCGCAGCACTTAATTGAAACCGTACTGCTCTCAGGAGAAAGTGTCCGTGCCAAACGCAAATCTGCCCGGCAGTAAAGAGGAACAGTTAGGGAATCTTTAACGGGCCGCAATCCATTACGGAGAGTCGTAAATGTCCCCGGGAATATACACATCATCGCAGAGTGGGGATGTGACCGGGCTCTCGCGGAAAGACTCATCCTCATTTATGCGGCCCGTAAGCCGAGCTTTTATTGGAGGAGTCTGTGGAAGTTTGTGGAAGAAAAAGCCGGAGCTGCTACGAGAGAGTCTTGTTCAACAAGTTTGTAAAATAAAGAACTGTGGGGTCGATCCATGAAATCGGTGCCTTTTCAACTTTGAAAAGTTAAAATTTAAATTATCTTTAATTGCTATTTTTTCAGTAGCCAGGAATTAAAGACAGTTTAAAATGACAAGAAATTATATTGTGCCATCTCAGCTATGGAATTTCATATTTTATAACTGTTTTAGTCAAGTCCTGTTACTGGAAAGGTAACAGGGTTGACAGTAACAGGGTTGACCATTTCAAGCTAATTTGCCCATTGCTAGCTAAAACAAATGTTAGCTAAAGCACATGCTATGTACTTTGAAAGGAAATTACATGTACATATTGATTATATTATGAGAAATAAATAATTGTTTGGATTTATATGTTAAAAAATGGTAACAGGGTTGACGTTGTATGCTTGTCCCCCTGGTTCAACCTTGAAAAAACATCAAAAATAGCACATCAGAGATGAGCAAAACTTACTTGTCACTGAGCTGTTAGCATCCTGGTTCAGAGATGATGCAACCTCCTGTAAATCATGTCAAATCTAGAATGTACCGTTATTTTGATAGGGTTTTTTGGTTAGGGTAACAGGGTTGACATAAAATTAGGGGACACTGATAAATTGGTAAATATTTATTACAATTAATATATATTTTTACCAAAAACACTGTTTCACAATAAGATCATACTTAAAACAATATGTAAATGTGAACATTTTAACATTTTGCCAACATTTTACAAATTAAAAGTCCTGCTGACGTACAACAACAACAGTGAGGGACAGGCCAAAAACCTCACCCTCATCAGCTTAACAATCATTTTTATTATTCAAAATAATATTTAATTGATTTTAATTTGATGTTTTATTGAGGAGAGAAGACATGGTAATGTTATATTTTCAAATTACATCTTTGTTTGTTGTTACTGTAATTTTATGACTGATAATTTCTTGGGGACACAAAAGGCACCGATTTCATGGAATGACCCTGTGATGTTGAGAATTAGGCGGCTTCTTTATTTTACAAACTTGTTGAATTCTCCAATTTCCTTTCAATAATACTGAATAAAAAAAAAGAAAAGACGGTTCCCGCTCCTTCCCACGGCACGCTGAACACACACAATGAGCTCACTCGAGGTCCATATAGACCTCAAGCCTCTGCGCTTTGACTCCACTTACGTTCACGTCAATCCCGGTGATATATTCAAACCTGTAACAGATTACTCACTCGCCCCCGCGGACGACAGGGGCGTCTCGCCCTCTGATTGGTGGACTTTGCTCTCATTTGTCTTTGACAGCCAGCGCCGGACGGCCAGTGGTGCCATTCATCTACCGTGTCACGGGCGGACCAGGGGAGAGAAGTCTGGTCCTCCTTACAAACCGAGTCTTTGTCTCAGGACCTCTCGCGGATCTGCTGCAAGATGTGATTGGCAGCAGATAGAAAATGTTAGATTTCTGCATAAAAATGTCTAAAAACGACGAGATCTTTGACGTTATGTCATCACAAATGTTCCTGAGTCCTGATTTTATTCAAGGTGAGATGCTCAGACACAACGTGATTAAGCTTTAAAACATTAACTCGTCTGTGAACATTTCAGTCATGTAGATTTTCATCATCAACAGCAGTTGATTACCGACGAAGACTCCCATGATTCCACACTGCTTACGTCGTCCGAGAGACCTCTGGCGACTGAAATCAGGCCACGTACAGCATTTTAAAGGTGTAGTTTGCTCTTTGTTAGGTATCGTCGGCTGTAGCTAGAAACCCTTAGCTAATTATTATTATTATATATTTATTATGAACAAACCAAAGTTAATTGTGAAAACATAAACCAATTTATGTCGAGTTTGAATGAAGTGTCAAAGAGGTAAGTGAGCTCGTCTTGGTTGTTAAAAAGAGAGATTTAGGAGGCTGTGCAGATGTATCATTCTGTTTATCACTTATTGGTGAAATGTGTTACAGTGATATCTGCTTGATATTGATAAAGGACCATTGTCAGATGTCAAACACTGCAGGACATTTGAGTCATGAGGTATTTGTGAAAACACGCACAGCGTGTGGCGAGGACCGGTCGGTCGTCCGCGTGACAGGCTGAGATTTAATGAGGCGTCTTCGTCTCATTTATCAAAATGTAGAAGTCAGATGTCACGCCGGCTCCTTCAGAGAGCCGTCTGAGGGTTAATGTGAGACTTTGTGCAGTAATGTGATGTAGAAATAGCTGTGTTAGGAGGGGAAATGTTACATATATTAGCTTTAAACACACACTGTGGAATTATTTCTCCCATCAAGTGGTAAAATTTTTGCATCCAAACGAATACTGCTCTCTAGCGCCTCGCGTTTTCAAACGTGCGCTGCAACCTGTTGGAACTACGGCAGGCGGGATGTGTCAAGATTCAAGAAGCTCTGACAACAACATGTCTTCAAACAGCACTTCATCAAGTTTAGTTTCGGGTGATGAGGTACGTTATTTCAAACAGACTTCAAGCTGCAGCTGACGAGCGCGTCTGGCTAAGCTCCTTCTCCGTTCCACAGTCACGCTGGCTCTGAGTGAAAACGCCTTTAGCCTTATCTGTACCACGTAGAGCTTTTTGTCCCTCTCACCAGTTCATCGTTTTTTATAGAGCGGAAGGACATGGAAGCCTCCGTAGAGCTCGCCCGTCCTATGGAAATACAGAGAAGTGATTCTTCCCTCAGGAGGAGAAGTGAGATTGTTGGCAGAGGACTCATTTTACACCAATGACGACGTTGATTTAAAGGTGATAAATTACTTAAAACACGACACAGTGGACCTTTAAATTCAGTACTTCACCATTAGATGGTTGTAGGCGTGAAGTCAGGAGGGTCGAGGACAGAGACAAGTACGAATGTGTCAGTGTAAACAGAGCGTCACGGAGAAGTCACATTAGGTGGTGTGTGGCGTCGGGGCTTCGACCCCACGACCCCGTCACCCCTTCTCTCTCTCCGTCACCCGCCGCGGACAGTTCGTCCTTCAGCAGTAAACACATCCAACCAGACAAATCCACACTTGAGAGATGCTTCGCCGCTTCGCCAGAGAGAAAGAACAGTTCCTCTGGTGCTCATTAAGTTTTCATAATAAATGTTTTCTTAATGATGACCTTAGAAACACGGAAACGACTGAAGAGAAACCTCATCGTTCCCTTTTTGTGGCGCCGCCCTCACGCGTACGACACGTGAAGCCATCCTGTGAAATGAACGTGACATTATTATGGAATAAAGTCAAACACGCCCTCCCTCTCCGTCTCTCTCGTCGTGTCTCTGTTCAGCATTATTCATAAAGCGTTCTTTGATCCCCGACGCCAACTTTCACAAAAGCATATTTCAGGGTTTTACAGGCACTTTTATAGGCACACCTGGAAATTGCCCTATAAAAAAGGTCACAAATTGAAATATTACGAGTGTCACAAATCTGCTCGCCACCTTTCCCGCCTTGCCAAACAACAGCCCTGTTGCATATTTATAGTAATTTAACTCGATTTGTTCCTGACACGAAGGCGCAAAACATCCTCCTTCATCCACTTTCCTGCGTGTCAAACTTTCTGCGTCTCCTCACTCTCACTTCGTCTCTCGTACGAGGTGACCGAGACGAGCGCCGAGTTAAACTCCCTCCCCGTCGCTCTCTGAATCCACTCGGCTCTGATTCTCCGGCTCGCTATAAAAAGCCGAGGTTATCTCTCCTTTTAGTCGAGCCAGAGCGGTTTATGGATCCGTGCCACAGTGCGAGGAGTCTGAAAGGCTCCACGCTCGCCGAGACGGAGAAGAGACGAGCATGTCGACATCTTGTTTTTAGGCGGCGGCCCAGATGTCTTCGACACGTCAGAACCCTTTGAACACTCGGCGCTGGACTCGGTCCAGCCGCCAGAATAAAATGGTGCTGTTGTACGCGTCTGCAAACCGCAGATACTTTGCATTTGTGCATTTCATACCTATCATAGCAGCATTTCTACAACATGTAGCATGAAGTTCAGATTACACGTTCAGACGTGAGGCGAGTTTCTCATCAGGAGGAGGACGTCGGGACATTTGTGGCGACAAAACCAGGTATTTTAATCCAAAACGTGATCTTTGTCTTCACCCTAACCGAGTTGATCTTGTTCTTAAAGCTGACCAGATGATACAACACGAAGTTAAAAACTGAAATGTTGAGTTTCAGTTTATTTGAGGTTTGCAGAAACATCAGAAGTGGCAAAAAAGTGAATTCTGGCGACCGGGTTGCTGGATGGAGACGCTGAGAAACAGGAGAGGAACGAGGAATTTACTCGAGTAACCAACCAGCAACGGTGGAATGTAACTAAGTACATTTACTCAAATAATCTTACTTGCACTCTTGTATTTATCTCTGTAAGAATAGTTGAACATTTTGGCGAATATTGACTTTCTTGCTCAGAGTTAAATGAGAGCACTGACACCACCCTCATGTCCGTGTAGTAAATATGAAGTTACAGTTAGCTTAGCTTAGCATAAAGACTGGAAACAGGGGGAAACTGCTAGCGTGGCTCTCTGTAGCACCTCCAAAGCTAACTGATCACCTTGTACTCGGAGACAAAAGCAAATCAGTGTATTTTCTCAAGATGTTGAACTGTTCCTTCACATTAACACATTTTCTAGAGTTGATAAAAACATTATTAATCTCTTTTTTTGCAGGAGACTTCCCCGTCTTGATCCACCTGTGCACGTGAAGAACAGACGTGATTATATTTACTCCGCGCTGAGATTCTGGGCCATAAAGAGGCTTTTGAATGGGACTCTGTGTGCCCAGCTGAGGTCCTGAAACCGGATGCCTCGCAGTGGTCGAGGGTCCGTCGTACCCCCACAAAGGTTTTATCCCCTCCACTTATCATTCCTCAGCCGTCAGCGGCTCCGCGGTGCAGCGCCACCAGAGCCCGGAGCCTAATACAGCCAGCAAACACATGGTGATGACAACGAGCGCCGGCGAACAGAGCCGCGGGCCGCCGAGATTAATGCACCACCCATTAGGGCTGTAACTCACGCTGGGCATGTTTGTTTTGACTGTTTTTGACCTGTCGTACAAATAACACAATCTGATTCATTTGTTAGGTATTACACATTTTATATACAGTGGGACTGTGACCTCCTGGTCGGAGAGTGGAGGGAAAAGGTGCAACGCTTAATGAAAAGGCTGCAAACTGTGGCTGCTGTTAGCTGGTTATCTCAGTTAGCCTCGCATCTAGTGGTCCTAACTTCTAACTTGACTTAACTAATGCTGCTTTTCCACCCGCTGAAAGACATATATTAAAGTCGTAAAGTCGATTGTGAGAGAAGCATCTGTCCGCGAAATGACTCGTGCAATGGCAAGGCTGCAATGTGCCGCCTTGTCTGTCTAAAAGGGAGGTGTAATATTCCTCCTTTTCCAAACAGCCTCCACTTTTCCTCCTCTGGTCGGCGTCAACATGTGACGTGACGTGAAGCAGGAAGTTGGGCGTGAAGAGAAGCAGGGCAGTTTCTGCTTTTCTCCCAAAATCCTCTTCCCGTTTAACATTGGGGCTTATGGGGCAGTTGCTGGAGTTTGTGTCGGTTAGACGCAGATAATTCAAAAACCGTACATCCTCCCGATAAAGTGGACACGTTGCCAGACAGAAGACAAGTGTGGCTACGTTCTTGGAAAATATCACTATTGTAGTGTGAAATCTGTGGCTAGGATCGTCATCTAAAGAAACATTTTCGGAGAGTTTTTTCAGGCTCCCCCACTCTGCCAGTTGGTGCTGCGCGAACATTCCGCAATACACACACATTGAAAATTCTGAATTTTTTCGAAATCACTCACGATCAATTAAGGGTCACCGTTCAAAAACTAAACATCGTAGAAAGAAAGTTCAAATACAACTCAAATAGATAAGACTTGTGCCTACATTTTAAAGTTTGAATGGTGTCTCTAGGTCAAAGTCTGCCAGAGCAGGAGATGTTTGAAAAACGTTGATGATTTTGACGACTTTTTTGACCCCGTCCCATTCATTCCTTATGGGACATTTTTCGCAGTTTGTCTTCAAAATAAGAGCTTTACATTGCACCCCATCGGAGTTTAGAACTGGGTTCTTAGCGGGGGCTTTTAATTTGAAAGTAGCGACCGCTATTAGCTCGCCGCTACAACAACAAGCGGACAACCAAGACAGCTACAGAGAGCGAGGAGACGCTAGCATCTCCCGGATCTCAGCGGCTTTCCAGCTGCTCATCTTCGTGGATGAAGTGACGAACTGACTGCTGTGATCAGCTGTTTCCTGGTTTTAAAACTCCCGGCTGTGGGTGCGCAGCAGTGCACGTCATCCACACCTCCGCCCATCTCAGCATCTGCCACCACATTGCCGCCTCGGATTTACACAGCAATGGAGGCGCAAATAAGTGTAACGTTACCCTCCGAGGGGCAAAACTGGTGGAACAAAACAGACCACCAGTTTGCCGCCTTCTGTCTAAAAGGACGGCAAATTGGTGGCTTACTGCCCAGAATAAAAACGGCTACTGTCATAATCTGAGCCATTCGGTCCAGCAACATCTGGAAAGTCTAGAAGAGCCGCACGATTAAATTATTTTATCCCCCTTCAAGTTAGCCAGGCGCTAAACTGGAAGTTAGCCGGCTCGGTCGACCTCCAACACCTTGTCCAGTAATAAAAAGTCCTTGAACGGACCACATCCCAAATTCCTTCTTTATTTACGCGCCACCACCAGATGTTGATAGTGTGGTGGAATTTTGCGTATTCACCCGGGTCTTACATAAATGGGTGATAAAACCCAAATGCAGAGTTTACACACTCCCGTTGCACACAAAAGCCTGATCTCAGTGGGTTTTAGTGTCGTCGGGAAACTTCAGCTCAGAACTATTTTTTCCTTTAATGGCCCAAAATTGTTTATTTTCAGTACTTTACGACACAAACAACAGCAAAAAAAAGTCGTTTAACTGCTGGTAGAGTATGAATGTGGTTGAACTGGCTGCAAAAATAAGTTAAAACATTTGTTTAATATCGTTTATCTAGAAATCATTCATCATTTTCACATGAACCTAGCTGAGCCTTTAATCGAGCATTACAGCCCGTCTGTAGAGTCCGGTTCTCTTCCAGCGCTGCTTAAAACCCGGGCGAAAGGTTTATGTTTGTTTGTTAGACGCAGCCAAATAATTAAAGCTAAAACGATTATTTAATGGATTAAATCCTGGATCCTACATCTGGATCATTACTGGCTCTAATTAGCTGAGTAGCTTTCTGCCGGCTGGATTTTATCCAATTCTGTTCCCTATTTTTTGGGAAACAAAGACTAAACCAACCTTTCTCCAAAATGGAAAAACATTCATTAGTTTTCCAGGTATATTAACGCAGAGAGGAGGAGAGGAAACACATTCAGCAGCAACACAACTCTGATTCACTGTTTTTAAACTATATTTTTTGACCACAGATGATTTAAAATGTGTTTGTCGGCTGCTGGTTGCAGATAAGCGAGGCGATATCTCACAGCGAGGCACATTAAAGTGTATTAATTTTAGCTCCTTCATGGTTTTTTTCTCTCCAGAGTTCTGTTTGTACTTCAAAAAGGCTCAGCGGCGTAATTTACACACAAAAAATCTGCTTGACTTCAGGAGTGTGAGGCCCAAATCTGAGTTTACCCGCCCGGACACGTGAAAGAGATCGTTATGTAAGAGTAGGGATTGATTTAAAAACACGGAGAGACCTGATCATGTGCCGGGTCCGTCTCCTCATCATTCACACAGCTGACGGGTTCTGATCCGGGAGATACCGGACGAGTCTGACACAGGAGCTGGAAACAGGACTCTTCCTCCTCATCGTCACTTCGTCCTGTCGCTGGAGAGATGTGAACAAAAGGCTGTTGGAGGAGGCGTGTTCGTCTGTTGTGAAGTGCATTAGGAAACCATTTTTAATTGGCGTTCACTTTCCGCTCCCGGCTGTTTGTTTGTGCCGCGTCGCCACGGCACCTATCTGCATTTATTTCATTCGCCGCTTTATCACGAGGCCGCTCGGCACTTTGTGGGTCCGCAGATATAACTCCGTTTCACACGGCTGATTTTATGGTCGACTTTGCTCTTTGCTCGCTTCACCCCGAGGGCTCGCTCCCTCGGAGAGAGATTGCGGTTTGTGTTTGTAAGCCGGCCGCTTCTGAAAGAACTGAGCGGGCCGGAGAGAGCGGACGGCTGGATTCATCTGCATCAGTGTCACATTACACCTGCAGGTCACACCTGTAGTCTGGAGCTCATGTGATCCAAGGAAATAAGGTATACAGTTTTTTATTCTTACTTTTTACAGTTATGTAGGAGCGATGGTCAACACAGCATCTCTTTCTGAACGCCAGAGTCTGTAGTTACACCTCCGGCCTCGCTTCCTGTGCAGCAGTAAAAACACTGAGAGAAGTGAGAGTCAGGTTCTGGTCGGATCACTGGACTTCCCCTGGCTCCTCCTGGGAATTTGTGAGTGCAGACACTGAATGTTGAGCTTTTATCAACCTTTTTTTTAACGAGCCTGTTGTTCTCTGTGTTGTCAACCTTCATAACGCTCAGTTAGTTGATGTCAATCAAAACCAACGTCCAGCTTTATTCTCTGGACAGTTTTGTCGACCTGTCTGCTGCATAAACCCAAATGTGACCCAAATTATTTATGACTTCTGGTGCCAAACACACAAAAAAACGATTACAATCATACATTTTGTGCTGTAACGTTACAGGATAGGATTCATCATGTGGTCACTACGTTTAACTCGATTTTTCCCGCCTGTTCCTCGAGAAATGAGTCCGTTAGAAACAGCAATCGACAAAACAGCTTTTCATACGAGGCAAACTAATGAATTCAAGGTGTTTCTTGCTAGTAATTAGCCAAAAAAGTTAAAATTATCTAAGGATAAGTCGAGTTCTCTCCCTGAAATGCTGCTTGCTGGTGATTGTCTCTAATTTTGAGTGTATGAGACATTTTAAACTGGTTCAAGTACTGAGTTCTTGTTCTTTAATCTCACAGTACATGAAGTCCGTGTCCTGCCCTTCTGCACAGACGGAAAAAAAATAAAACCCGTCTGACTTTTTGTGCTCTCTCTTTTGGAGCCTCGGTCCCTGTTAGCACCTTCTTCATCATCTGAAGCGTGTTTATACGTGCTGTAAGAGCACAAGTGCTGCAGCCGCTGACCTACAGCAGACTGTTTACACATCCGAGCGGCCGTGATAAGTGATTCTTATCCCTCACTCCGGTCCTGCAGGCCTTTATTACACAGTGTGGTTGGATGTGTGTTATTCTTTGAATGTGTGTCTGAACCACACGGATGATGAAATGCCAGTAGCCGATGGTGAAAATAAAAAATTAAATACGATAAGAGCGGAAAAATAATTAAAAACCGGGAGTTTTTCTGTCTGCTGGCTCACAGCGAGGTCATCGGTTGGACGTGGATGGCATGTGTGGCACGCCAAACTGATAATTCAGAACATCTCACGGTGCCGGCGAGAGCGATGTTGACGATGGAGCGCGAGGTGGATGTGGCATTCTTCCTTCTCCAAATAAACCGAGAGGGAAAAAAAACGTCACATCATCGTGCGTGAAAAGAATCCGTGCCTCGTTCGCCTCAACGCTGGCAGCGCCTGAGCGCTGAGAACAGGAACGTCCTGGCACGGCGGTGTTATTGTTGCGGAGGAAGAGGAGGGCGCGAGCCAGGTACGCTGAGCTAGTTCAATAAAGCCGAGACCAAAAACAGCAAATTGAGCGGGGGGAGGAGTGAGAACAAGCCGGGCGCTGTGTCTGAATCTGAATATTTGCAGGTATGCATGCAGAACAGAAACAAATGGATGAGGTGTGGACGGACAGAAGGGTCGGCAGGAACACATGTGCACTTCCATAAAAGGACGACTGGATGATCAGACACATTAAACACACGAGGAGTCAACAGCGAGGGAATGTAACTATGTATGTTCACTCAAGTACAACTTTGAGGTACTTGTACTTGAGTATTTCAAATTTTCTGCTACCACATTTGGACCGTTTTGATGGTCGGTTGTCAAACACTCACAATTTCCCCAAAACCCAGAAAGAACAAGAGCAGCAATGAAACCTCAACAGGGCCTGAACAGAACCTCGGTGTCGTTCCCCGCCTCTCTTAAGCCTTCACAAAAGGGGCGTCGTCACTCCCTGATTGGCTGAGAGGGAAACGCCCCCAGCTGCTTTCACTCATTAATTAGGAGTCAGTCTCCACAGCCTGCGACAGGTGATCTGAATCCACTGCAATCAGTCCAGAGAGACCTTGAAACTCAGCTAAAACAAAAAAAAGTTCAACATAATGGGACCGCTGCAAGTTCACAAGTTCAAAACAGTGTTGCAGCATTTTCCTAAATAACTAAAGAAGATGGGGCAACAAAACAAACAAACATAAAATAATCCAAGTCTCTGGAAGCCTGAAGATTAAAAGCAGTGTTTTGAAAAGTCATTAAAACCCTCATGTGGAGCTGAAACCTTCACAGGAGTCCGACGACGTGTCCGGAGTGTAAATGACGTCTTTTCAAATAAATCTGGGATCTGTATCGAGCAGTTTTACACTTTCTTGCGACGCTGTTCTGCTGTGAAGCTCCAGAATAAAGTTTCGGGTCCCTGCCAGCGTTCGGTATCACAACCCAGATCTCAGGTTTGATGGTTCGGCCCGTGCCAACAGTTCCCGGAACGTCTCCATGTGGGAAAACTTAACCTCACACGAGATTTTTTTCGAGAGGGGGGATTTGTTTTCACCTACTGTCACGTCGACGGCGAGGCCCATTCGGGACGGATCGAGCGCGATGCCAGAATCGAGACGCTGTCACGTCTTCACGCCACTCGAGCGACATTTCCAGAGGTAAACACTCCAGCCGGCCAAATGTGGAACGCTCACATGGATGTTTGGAGCGAATATTGCGGCCCCGTCTGTTTTGCGCGGATATCTCTCCACATCTCCGGAGTGTTTTTCACGACACAGCGATGCCAGATGTGGCCTTTGTGCCGTCGTCCAGCCCGGCACTCTCGCTCCCGGGACGCGAGCCACTGTTTTGGTCCCGAGAATCAACGGCTCTCTTTTAAGGGCAATAAGCTGTTTATACGGGCTGCGCCAACTGGATCCGTGATTGCAGGCCACTGGTTTATTTTAATTAGCCGTGGAGAGCAGTTCCGATGGATTCTGAGTGTGACTCACCCCCTTTTTCAAAACATTAGTCTCCACCGAGTCCCTCTGTTGCCCTTTGAGGTTGGGTTTCGTTTCAGATTAGTAAAAAAAAGACGGCCGATGTTCACCGCTGTGTGTGCGTTTATGTTTGAGGACTACAGGAAACGCTGTCTACACTGAACCTACGGTATATTACGGTACGTTAGGATTTAAAAACCACTCGTTTAAAAGAAAACACTTCAGAAACATCTGTTTTTGCTCATCCTGGAATATTACAACGTTAACTGTGACTAAGATTCAAATAGATTCGATTTTAAATTCAATTTACTGCCCTCGAGGTGGCCGTCAGACTCATCCACCACTTAAAGTCACAACCAAGAAATATTACGTAATATTATTAATATTCTGCTGATCATGGACGTAGATTTTCAGGAGGATTCAGGGAAACAATGTCCGATAAAAACATAAAAGTTGCAGAGGACTTTTATTTTGACGATCCACGAGCCTTCCTGCCTTTTAATTAACCACACCTGTCGCCTGAATTTTGTGTTTTTCTTCACACTTTACAGTCATTTGACACAGAAAAGGTACAAACTGATGCATAAAAAAATCACGAGAATGCAGAAAATTAATTGGTGCAACTGTTCTGTGAGGCAGCGGCTCGAAGAAGTAGAAAATATAAATACGATAATAAGATATTAATTTCTAAAGGTTAAAATGAAAATACTGCATCAGACATATACACCTCATCCAACAGAACAGCAGACTCGAGCTTTTTGTCTGTTTTTCCATGTGCTGTAAAAACACTTTGCTCAATAATTCCTGGCTATGAATGGTATATTTGACTTCTGCACATCTAAGACTACAAGTATACTGGATATCAAGCATTGTTACTGCACCAATGTGGAGAAATTCAACAATAAAAGTCCACATTTGTACCTCCAAGTGGCATATTTTCTTATGTTTAAGCTACTGTAAAAACACACTGCTCAATAATTCCTGGCTATGGGTGGTATATTCTGACTTCTACACATCTAAGACTACAACTATACTTAATATTGAGCATTTTTACTGCACCAATGTGGAGAAATTCAACAATAAAATTCCACATTTGTACCTCCAAGTGGCATATTTTCACTTATTTGAGCTGACTGTAAAAACACTTTGCTCAATAATTCCTGGCTACGGATGGTATATCTGACTTCTACACATCTAAGACTACAAGTATATTTGATATCAAGCATTTTTACTGCACCAATGTGGAGAAATTCAACAATAAAAGTTCTATATTTCAAAGTGTTTTTACAGTAGGTCAAATACACGAAAAAATATGCCACTTGGAGGTACAAATGTGGAATTTTATTGTTGAATTTCTCCACATTGGTGCAGTAAAAATGCTCAATAATCAGTATACTTGTAGTCTTAGATGTGCAGAAGTCAAGTATACCACCCATAGCCAGGAATTATTGAGCAAAGTGTTTCTACAGTAGCTTAAACATAAGAAAATATGCCACTTGGAGGTACAAATGTGGATTTTTATTGTTGAATTTCTCCACATTGGTGCAGTAAAAATGCTCAATATCAAGTATAGTTGTAGCCTTAGATGTGCAGAAGTCAAATATACCATTCATACCCAGGAATTATTCATCAATGTGTTTTTACAGCACATGAAATATAAGAAAACATGCAGTCTGCAGGTATAAATATGGGACTTTTCTCCACATTGGTGCACTAAAAAAAAACACATTAAGTGTTTTTAGGCTCGATATATAGCTTACTGTTCTTAAAACTTTTAATTTGAAAACCGGAAGTAAATGCGCTGTTTCTCCGCATGTTGTATCCAAGACGTCTGTGTTGTGTTGCAGAGTTACATACTTTAGTTAGCATGCTAACCAGCTAGCTCTCGTCTGTCCTGTCTCATAATCCAACTCCGAGCTCCCACGCTAGCAGCTAACTAGCCACAGCAGCAGCTACGATTAGCAGCAGTTAGCGGTTACTCTGCTGTGGCCAAGTCTTTACATATTGTGCCTTTCATCTTATTATTGACGCAGCTATTTACTGACTCATGTGTGGAGGTGGAAACCCGGACATCCATCAGTGGACCATCACAATCCCACGCTGGGAACGAAGCTGCAATTTTCCACATCGAATCCTCGAACACAGACAAAAGAAATCCCGACTACTGAAGCGGAACTGCTAATTTCCACATTTCCAAAGCGCTGGAGTGGCCTTTTTTTATGTGTCTTTATGACTTTACATGTTAAATAAGTAAATTATTCTCTGTCTACAGCATTAAAGAGTCTCAAGATGAGACCTGCAGATTGTAATTGTCGCCATAAAACAGGTAACGGAGCATTTTTACACTATAATATCACTCCGGGAGACGGCGTTCACTTCCACAGCCTCGTTTGGCAGAGCGCTTTAAAATCTGAGTCTGGTTTATTCGAAACACATGAGGCCGAGGCCGCAGCTGTAAAAAGATGTCTTTCTGATCTTTCCGTACACAAACGTAGAAAGAAAAAGTGTGGTCTGACATTTCCAACTTATCACACGGTATCAGGTTCCAGAGCTCGGCGGAATCGTCCTGGACTGTCGAGGACTTTCGTCTCATCAGCCGAAAGATTGTGAACGATATTCAGTCTTTCTGTAACTTTTGTGCTTTCGTGGACGTGTTTTTTTTCTTTTCCACGGCCTCTGAGAGGAGCCGAACCTGAATGACAGCCCTATTACGCCCTAACAAACGTGAGATACGGCGTGCGGATCGTGTGGGAAAGACAAGCCCGGCTGTGTCGTTCTTACTTCGTGCTTTTATTGTTGAGGAAAACCAGCACACCGACCCGAACGCCTCTGCAGAGCACCTTTTTCTGCGTAAGCGCTAAAAGCTGCAGCTGCACGAGGATCAGTTACATCCTTTATCTCACCTTATAGAGCTCTCCCGAATGAGAACTATAAATTTTGTAGACTTGCGCTGCTCGAGAGCGGCCGTTTGTGTATCCGTAGTCCTTTTTATCTCCCCCCCGTCCTTTTTTTTTTCTTTTTCCACACTGGCTTCAAATTAATTTCCTCGCAGCTGTTAACAGACGCTGAAAGAAAAAAAAAAAAATTGGGTTGTAATTATTAAAAGTCTACTGGGGGAAGTTACATAAAACAGCATTTGAGTGAGCGAGCGGCCAAAAAAGCAGAATCACGGCGCTCCAGAGAAAGAAAAAGAGAGAAGAAACGGCCGAGGCTCTTCTGGTTAAATGACTAATTCTCGTAACATAAACACCTTTAAAAGAGTTCGAGGAAAAAGTTTGACTTGCACTTCAGTCTGCGGTCGAATCACCCGGAGAGATTATTCAGACGAGAGAAGGATCTTCTGACTAAACTGGGTTCTGTGTGTTGAAAGATGGGAATATTCTGATAAACATGAAAACCCAGAGTTACTTCTGAAGCCGCGAGGAAACACTTCAGAGACGTATGAGAAGCGGCGAGCTAAGAAGCAGCGGCGGAAAGTCACGATACGTTCATAATAAACTGGAGAGGGCACTTTAACATGTTTTTCCCATTGAACGTTCAACTTAAAGGGCACTTTCCGACATTTTTTTCCACTGGAAGGGCTCCATAGAGGGCATTTTAACATATTTATTCCACTGGAGGGGCATCCGAAGGCACTTTAACATGTTTTTTTCCCAATGGAGCGGCACTCTAGAGGTTACATTATCACGTTTTGTCCACTGGAGGGGCATCTAATGCTGTTTTTCCAACGACAGCACCTCCTCGCCTCGGCTTAGCGTGGCTCTACTTGGTTTGGTTTCAGACGCGTTGTGTTTCCATCTAGAATTAGTATCTCTACAACCTCGGTGGGTCGTCATCAACGTGAGCGGGTCGTCATCAACGTGGGCGGGTCGTCATCAGACGTGGACGGGTCGTCATCAACGTGGGCGGGTCGTCATCAGTGACGTACTTATCCACGCGACACATAAACAGGGCTAGCTGTGGGCTACGCAGAACACGTCCACCTTTTCATTTCCTGTCGCACCATCGAGCTCGTTCTGGATGCGTCTTCAGCGACAACACTCAGGAGCGTCTCCACCTCTGCCACGGTCCACGCCGTGTTCCTGAGCGTTGTTCCTTCCATGTAATCGCTATGTTGACTGAACGCAGATGCTAGTTTTTAAAGGTAGCGGGTGTCAGGCTCGGACGTCGCGCTCGTCACGAGTCGTCAAGTGGCGTCGCTCTCTGTCCAATCAGTGGCCGGCTGCCAGCTTACGTCACACAGAAGTATCAGCTCAGCTCGGTTGGAACTTATACGGAGGTGATACTAAAAAAGTACCACTTTAGCAGGTACCAGGTACCAGATTTCAGTAATGGGAACGCAAAAAAGGCGAGCTAAGTCGAGGCGAGGCGAGCTGGTACTGTCGGTGGAAAAACGGCATAAGGGCACTTTATCACATTTATTCTTCTGGAGGGGCACCATAGACGGCACTTTATCACGATTGCCTCCCCTGGCCCATGTGTATCTTGGAGAAAACCTGTTAATTCCTATTATCCCATTAAATCACAATTTTCCCCTCCGTATACGTTCCCCCACTTTATGACATGCATATCAGACATGTCAGCCGAGGCCAAACAGATGTATCGCCGCGTGAGTTATTACAGTCGGACGATCGTGGAGAAGAATTATTACAGAAATGTTAAACACAGCGGACCTGAATGTGACGAGGAGCCGTATCATCCAATAAGCCTGAACGGAATGTCTCTGGGTCGGTTATAACACAGTTCATCGCGGCCGCTGCCTTTTTTGTCAGGTCTTATTTGTTTTTAACCACCAAGTTGAAATGGTAATCACCTGATAATAAGGCAGCCACTCAGCGAGGACGCAGTCTAAATGTCAAGAATGCCAGTAGTCAGAAAACACTCCGCACCAGTTTTCGATCCCTGACTCATCCAGCCTGGCACATTAAAACAACAGCCCGCACGCTGAAACAATTACGGGAATAATACGGGGGTGTTTTAACAGCTGTAGACCGGGGGAGGGCAGGGTGAGGAGGACCAGACCCATCACAATACCAGCATCAGGAGAAGGTACGTTTCAACATCGAACGAGCTGAAGATTAAAGGTTTAACTAAGATTTCTCACGGACATCCAGACGCTGACACTTCTTTTGCACAGAGGAGCTAAAGTTAGTTGTATTTGGGATTATTTTCATGTGAATTTAAAGTATTATTAAGTAATTTTAAAGGGATATTCCGGTGTAAATTTAATCCATGGTCTAACACACCTTGACAACGAGTAAGACTCCCCCTCGAGAGGTCAAGTTCTGCAGCTCAAGGATGAAAATGTCTGATTATTATCCATAGAACGCTCAGTTCTTATTATCGAGAGCTGACAGGGAAAAGAACGGAAGCAATGGAGTAATAATCAGACATTTTCATCCTTGAGCTGCAGAAATCTACTGCACTCGGTAATCGACTCGTCAGGGCTTCCCCACACAGGCAGGCTGCTGGAGGAGAGGGTGAGTTGTGCTGTGTTTTTAATACAAATCCAGCAAAGCTAGCAGATGTTTGATGCTTCGTACTGTGTGCTGGGACTGTACATGTACTGTTGCTGAAGTTTGCTGCTGTTCTCACCATTAATTGTGGCTTTTTGATGGCGGTTTCTAGTTGGAGACATAAGCTGCAGTGTGTTGTTATCGTGCGGTCTTTTCTGAGGTTGCTAAAACTAGCTAAGCTAGCGGTCAGCTAACTTGACCTCTCAAGGGGGAGTCTTACTCGGTGTCACGGTGTGTTAGACCATGGATTAAACTTACACTGGAATATCCCTTTAAGGCCCTCCAGGTGGTTCACCTGGTGGATGTGTACGTCCATGTTTTGCATTTCCCGTTAGGCCAATACAGTTTTAAAAGTGACAGACAGCTGATAAAAAATCCATTTGAAAAATCCAAATTAAACGCACAAAAATAAGTGTTAAACTTATGTGCTATCTCTAATTTTCATTTGAATTTCAAAAACAGACAATTATTCAGCTTCAGTTGTGTTCATTTCAAATTGAAGTCAGTGGTGGTTGATGTTCGTGGTCTTCAATATGACCTGCGACTGTGTCTGCATGTCGGGTGACGGGAACCATTTTGGTCTTTCCTCCCCCTCCTCCATGTTATCAACGCGTCTCAGCTTAAACTGGCTCCTCTCCAGAGACAAACTCTTACCTTCGGGGTTCGCTCGACGGCTCGCACTCCTCGCACAGCTTCCCCTCCGGCGGCCATGACTGATAACTCCTCTCGCCACACGAGCCCCTGGGAAAAAGCACATAAGACGCTCCGCTCCGTGACCCAAAACATCTGCTGCTAATGTGGGTCAGTTTTATCCACGGGTTCCCCTCTGGAAGAGAAAAAGGGGTCCTGCACATGACGACTAAATGAAAAACACAAATGGCATGAATCAACCGGGGCTGTGTGTTATTTCCCAGCACTTGTATCAACATGCCGGGGAACCTGCTGAGCTGTGAAATATCTAAGCTCGGACACCCGGCGGTTCTGCTGCGCTCCAAAAAAGGCTTTTCCTGAGCCGGGGTCAAGCGAGGAGAAAGTCACAGCGGTCGAGTTGTTGTGTCTGGAGAGTGGAATGTGTTGTGGCTGGTGTTGGATCGTTAACATAAAGATTAAACCGAAGGGGAACATTTTCAGGAGTTGGCGGAAATGCTTACATATTCTGGAGATCTGTCTGAAAGCTGCTGTTAGCGCTGTCGTCGTTTAAGCTAACTTCCTGTCTGTTCTGCAGCTAGCAGTCGCCTCCCTCCTCTAAGGTCTTATACTACGAAACATACCGAGCGAAGGAAAATGCTTAAAGAAAAGAAAGATGCAAAGAGAGCTGCCTCAAAAAGGCAAAAACGGAGGGAGGAGGGAGGGGACTGCTAACTGCAACACAAACAGGAAGTTAGCTAAAACGACGACAATGCTAAGTGCTGCAAGAACTACTTATCTTTGTACGCTAACCCAGAAGTTAGCATCGCCCTTGTTCTCTTGGCAAAAAGCCTTTGGGAGTTTTTAAACTGGATTTTGGATTATTGCAGAAAATAATAGTGTCAATAGTCATTTTTTAAAACGTAAATGCAGAAGTAAGAAGCTAAAATTAGGCTTTAAACAAACAAGGCGACATCTCGGTTGACTAAAAATTCATCAGTCTGCAAGTTGTAACGTTAAATAGTCTCCTGTAACGACAGACTATGATTAGATGAGTCTCCGTGTTCGCGGTGAGGATGTTTAATGTCCACGACGACCTCGTTGTCTCGTTTAGCGTTGTTAGCTTGTTAGCAGCCGCCCTTTTTTGAGACACGTAAAGGCTTTATAAATCAAACGTGGGGCATTTACTGATGTATTTTATGCTGTGGAACAAAACATGAACATCTCTTAAGCTCGTTAGACTTTAAATCATTGACTCTCCGCTTCCTGTCTTTGTCTGTTTTCCCGCCCTTTTTCTGTGTACACCTGTGCCTCATTAGTTGATTACTTCCTGTGTATTAAAGCCTCTGTTTGTCTGTTTGCATGTCTGTTTTTTTTAATTTCCCTGGATTCTACTTGTTGCTGATTTTTTATTACTCTGAATTTTGGATTGTTGGACTTTGATTTTCAAGCTTTTCATTAAAGCTCACCTTTTGTTCTTTAACCCTCCTGCCTCTGTAGGTCTTGCATTTGGGTCCTTTTGTTGTCAAACGTGACAGATATGTATGAAATAATAACCTTCCGAGGAGAGAAACCACAGCCACACTGACGTTTCTCGATTAATTTAAACTAAAACGACTCCCTTTTCAACAAAAAATGTACACTGCATGTATGTGTGGGTAAGCAGGGGGCCCTTTTCTTATCAGGTACCGTGGACCTCTCCAAACACTGAGAGCTCTGCTGGTATCAGGATTCAGAGGAGAGCAAACATCTGTACCCGACGTGAGCGAACAGCTATTTGTTTGTCAGACTGTGATTAAGTGCACGACTCAAACTACGAGGGAAAACACTGATAAAGACGTCCATTAGCTGCCTCGCGCTCTCCCTCGCGCTGTGTCGCCGAAACTCACAGCTTGAAATAGAAACACTTGAGTCCGCCGAGGAGATTCCTGCAGCCGGTCACCATTTACTGTACGTGACAAAGATAATACTCTCAATAGACTCCAGAATGTCTCCTCAGTGAGATATCGAGAAAAGTACAATTGTGTCAAACATAAGACCTTTAATCCTCCCGCTGCCGCTCTGGGCCCACTTAGGCGTTTTGTTCTTCTGCTGCGGTGCATGAAGACCTTTGTAGTCCAGTGTTACAATTAATTTTCTGTTCGCTTTGTGGCAGGAAGTAGAGTCGGTAGAGTCATTCGCCGTAACTTTTTCGCCTGTGAATTGCCTTTTTGTTCCAAGTTGCCGCTCCCCGCCGCTCCCCCTCAGACGATACGCGTCTACTGACCTCTAAATAGGGAAGTTTTATGCAGTCGACCTTTGACTTTTACGTCTCCGTATTTATGTCTGAGAAAATAGTGAAATTATGACACTTAACGCTGTCGCCTGCATGTGTCTGGAGCTGCTCCGTGAAGACTGGGGGCCATTGAGACTGCAGGTCAATCCGCTGACACCCTTCGCTCTTGTTTAACGGTGACGGGCTGAAGCACGTTCACACTGAGAAATACCAAATTCAAATAGATTGTAAACCCTGTTATTAACAGAAGAGGAACTCGGATATTGTACTGAAGTAAAAGTAGTAACGGTGTAATGTAGAAATAACTGCTATTCTTTTTATACATCCATGATGTTAGCTTGTTAGCTGGACTAGATCTTTAATCTTGATCTTTGGTTTTCAGGCCTGGGGCTAGCTGGTTAGCATGCTAGCTTCAGTAGATGTCTCCTCAACATACAAATAAATAAATAAATATACTGAAAGTAGCACAAGTTATCGTTGGATATTGGATATTCACCTGATTTATATAGTTAATCTGCTGGTTGAGACAGTATTGCATCAAAATGATCTTGTTTGTTGGTTTGTCGCCATGATTTCACAAAAACTACTTAACGGATTTCCACCAAACTTGGATGGAGGACGGGTCTCAGTCCAGAATAGACCCAATTAACTTTTGGTGTGGATCCGGATAAAGGAACGGATCCAGGATTTTTTTTTCTGTAATGTAGTTTTTTTGACATTTCTTTTAATTAATTTCTCACGGAATAATGATGATGGAAAAAAATCAGGTGTATTTTGGTAGCTGGTATCTTTGAGTCACCACAAATTGATGTGAATCCAAATTCAATTTAGATTTAATGGATATAAATATATTGTTTTATTTGATATTGGATTATATTGATTCTAGTTTATTGTTGTCAGATAAATGTAGTGAAGTAAAAAGTACAATAAAATTCCACATTTGTACCTCCAAGTGGCATATTTTTGTGTATTTGACCTACTGTAAAAACACTTTCAAATATAGAACTTTTATTGTTGAATTTCTCCACATTGGTGCAGTAAAAATGCTCAATATCAAGTATAGTTGTAGCCTTAGATGTGTAGGAGTGTTTTTACAGTCGCTTAAACATAAGAAATTATGCCACTTGGAGGTGCAAATGTGGAATTTTATTGTTAAATTTCTCCACATTGGTGCAGTTAAAATGCTTGATATTAAGTATACTTGTAGTCTTAGATGTGTAGAATTCAAATATACCATTCATAGCCAGGAATTATTGAGCAAAGTGTTTTTACAGTAGCTCAAATACTGTGAAAATATGCCACTTGGAGGTACAAATGTGGAATTTTATTGTTGAATTTCTCCACATTGGTGCAGTGAAAATGCTTGATATTAAGTATACTTGTAGTCTTAGATGTACAGAAGTCAAATATACCACCCATAGCCAGGAATTATTGAGCGAAGTGTTTTTACAGTAGGTCAAATACGTGAAAATATGCCACTTGGAGGTACAAATGTGGAATTTTATTGTTGAATTTCTCCACATCGGTGCAGTAAAAATGCTCAATATCCACTATACTTGTAGTCTTATATGTGTAGAAGTCAAATATACCATTCATAGCCAGGAATTATTGAGCAGTGTGTTTTTACAGTCGCTCAAATACATGAAAATATGCCACTCGTACAGTACTTGAGTAAATGTACTTAGCAACTTTCCACCATTTGTTATTAAAGTAGGTTCAGACAGCATTAAAATTTCTTCTATGAGCATTTAATTATAGTAGTAAATTGACAGAAAGACGATATTTTACATGCAATTTACACTAATTTCACAATTAGTTCTAAATAACTGTGAGGTCAAACAGTAAATATCTTAACAAAGACAGCGTGAGATGACAAAAGGCTCACAGAAGAGATGAGAGTTGAAGGACTTGTCACTGCCTGAGCCCATGAGCAGGTCTGGTGGGCCCCCCAGAGGACAGAGTGCTAAAGTTCAGCGCTGTCACTCAACTGGCACAGAAACAGCCACCATTTAAAAGTAATATATCCTCCGTGGCCCTCCGGCGGTGTTTGATTCTGTTATTGTTTGTTTTTGTTAAGGACTTTTGTGCGGAACAGGTCTAGCAGACAGAAAAATAATCTCTTTGCAATTATGAAAATACACTCCAGATGTCACGCTGTTAAAAAACGAAAAAAACACAGATGGTCTCACGGTACAATCAGTCAATCCTGTAATGAAAAAGAAAAACTTTAAACTTGATTGAATAAACACAAACAAAATCAAGAGTGGCGGAAAACTTAAAACAATGGCTCTTTCTCTTACGTTTACGTTAACGTCAGCTGACTCAGGTGTCGCCGCCACAGAGCTCCTCTGACACGTGTTAACGCTGAGCCATCTGTGACTTTGCACAATCATCTGTTGGGGGTTAGCGTTAGCGCGAGAGGAGCCAGCAGTAGCCTCTTTGATCGTCTTCCTGATGTGTGGTCACGGCGGTTTCACTCCGCTCTCGCTGGCTCAATCAGGGGCCCTCGAGAGCGCGGCGAGGTCCAACTTTACAAAACAGGAGAGGCACCGCCGAAGAGATCCAATCAATGAGCAATCAGATTCCCTCTTATCTATTTAGCTTGGCTGGATGTGGATGTTAATCAGTCCCATATCTCAGTAATGGTGTTCCCGTTAATTGCCTCCCTTCGTTCTGCCCGTATCCCCTTTCGCTTATGATCTCTATCTGCAAATGAGGTCAGAAAGGCATATGGATCTTGTTTCCAGCCCGGGCTCGGCTGAATCCTAACAGGGAAGCAGCGCGGGGCCGTGTGGCCCGGCGTTTAGAGCCGTCCTGAGATCAAGGCGCTTGTCGTCGCTCCCATGTGTTGATGTCACTGCGCTGTCAGGGCCTTGAAGCTGTTCGTTATGATCCTCGTTTAAGCTCTCGGCTCTCCGACTGTTCCCAGGACACAGAACAGTTTCAGAGCAAAGACGGGAGCGTGGCTGCATCAGAACCGCCGACTAAACCGGGCCAAAGTGTAGCATGTAGTGTGCGGTGTTCAAACAAAAGCTAAATCTGCAGCGAGTTGAAAACGCCTGGTTGTCCAACTGCTTAATTAGAAAAAAATCTCCAGTATGCATCGGACCAGTCGACCTCGCCTACTGACGGTTGGGTTGTGGTTAACTTCCTCTTTCCAGAACAAGAAAAACAGCTCAGACTGGCAAAATGAAGCGTTCATGGGACGACTACGTACATCGGTTGTCTGCAGAAGCAGGTTATGAATACAGCCGGAGTTTTTCCACAATGGGCAGATTTAGTCTGCGTTCTTATCGAGAGTCGGTTCCCCATGAGAACGGCGCGATTTGCATATTCATTGAGCTCTTCCATCTGATGCCCATCTCGTTAGACCTGCGAACGGTGTGATATCTGAACAGCTCCGGGGCGAGTCAGCCACCCGTCTGAGTGACATGCAAATACAACAAAAATAATGCAAACCGCGATTTGGTTAATCACATCTATACCATGACCGGCTTTGGACCGACCTGGTCTGGAGGAGAGGCTTCCAGTCGGAGTTGAGAGTTCAGACCGGCTGCTGACACGGCATGACAAAAATTGAAAAATTAATTTGACAAACGGACTATGATGCAAATATCCGCCTTTGGAGATGGAGATCGATGTGGAGCGGAGGTCGGGCCGGGTCACGCCGAGCCTCCAACCTTTTCTAACCTCCTCCGACTGCGAGAGGGTTAACTGTCATTTCTTTCGAGCTTCTCCTCATGCATACATAAACCTGTGCCCTCCTCTCCCCGGCCAACCCCTGGGCCCACAAGGGAGCAGAAGGTCTAAGAGCATTCCTCCATGAAGACTTTCCCTTTTCTAACTTTGCTTTGATTTTACGCTCATTATCCCCCCTGCAGCTCCGCCGGTCCCGGACAAGAGGCTCCATACCTGACGAAACAAAGGGGGAGCTGTGCTGCATGGTGAAGCTAAGCCGAGGAGGAGGGGGGGGGGATGCATTGTGTCCTTACGTCACACTGCCACGGGAGAGAAAAAGGGGGGAGACACCATTATCCCCAGTTTTTCTGCAGATCAAATTAATTAGCGGCTCCTGAAAGAAGAGATTCTCCGAAGTGGGACGTCTTGCCCAGTCGGTCCTCCTCATAAAAACCTTTGTTATTCACGGGGCGCCCAGCTGTTGTGCTGCTGCCGTCAAAGCAGAGGACCTTCTCCCTGATCTCCAACCTCCGCGGCCCTAATGATGCCCTCCAGGCAGCGGGGCTGGAGGGCAGGTGGCAGGGTCAGGCTGATGACTTCACTCCACCCGTCTTGTTTGAAGTAGTTTGACTCCGCAAAGATTTGTTGTGGCCTGATTGCTGAAGGACCGTTATTCACCGTGACTCATTAACTGGGGGGAAAATCAGTAGATGAGAATATTGGAAACACTCAGCAGGTATGAAGTGGCAGGCACTGATTATAATAACCAGAGCACAGCGGGTTCAGGCATCTGGGGGCCAAAGCCGATACAAGGGGGGAAAACATTTTGATATCAAATAATCTGCTGATGTTCTTATAAACACTCATTTTTTTAGCAATGATCCCTCAAAGTTGGAACACACAGAGGTGGAGGCACGATATCATACAGGTCAAAAATAAACTTTATCGTCCAAAATGACATCGGCACCCGAGAGGCGATTATCAGCCTCAGGCCTGCACGATTGAAAGAATGATTGCTGTGGTACAAAAAAGTTCACGTTTGGCTGCAAAAAAACTACCAAGAATCAGTAAAAGACACTGAATAACAAACATGAATTAACTGTGAGGCTTCTTCCTCCTATAAATAACTGAAACTGAAGACAGATTCTACTTGAATAATACAAAAAAGTAAGTAAAAACTAAATAAATCCAACTACAAAACTTCTCTTCAGTCACCCTGCGTCCTGTTCCAGCTGCAGTCTGATGATGCAACACTGACCCCTAGTGGAGGTTCGCTGGAACATCACGTTTAAAGATAAGTTGCCTTGACAACAAACAGCCATTGTTCAGTTGTGAAGATCATAGAAAAATTATAAATTAGCTTCTGTTAAAGCACATGTGGCTTCCTCAACACAGTTTTCTCAGGGTTAGATGTCGTGAACCTGCACTTCCTTTGTGGCGGTGAATCCACTCACTCTCTTCACCGCCCTGTGAGGCTGCGCTCTGTCGTCACATTCTGACTGACGGATCTTTTTGAAATGGGAACACATGTCTTGGCCCTCCTGTGCCGACCGTCATGTGTGTCCAACAGTGGACTTATCTGCGTCAGACGATCCTGAGACGCGTGAGGACCCCAGGAGTCTCGCAGCCTGGCGTTGCACTCCATGTTGATGCTGACCTCGTCCGTGCACTGCGCCCTCTGGATGGCGTTGACCCTGAGGACGATGGAGTCGCGTGTCAGAGGATGATGGAGGCCCCTCTTCCTCACCCGTTCACACGCTGCTTTCTCGCTCAGCACCACCGACTCTTTAACGCAGCGCTCTCTGGCTGTAAAGGAGAAATCTCATGTCTAACGACTCGTCTTAAAACACATTCCTTCTATTCTTTTAGCTTTCTTACCTTGCGCTCGACTTTTCGTGGTAGCAGGCAGGAAGCGAGCCGCTCTCTCTGGTTTCTCGCTGGGTGAAGCCTCCTGTGTCGTGTGATCGGCCCTGACAGAAGTGAGGGGAAGCTTTCTGAGAGGAGCTGCAGATTTATCAGACACATCACCACAGCTTCCCTCTGTTGTGTAATCCCAGAACACCTTGGCAAACTGGTAGCGCTTCACACTGGACGCCGAGTTCACTAGTATACTGAAGGAGAGAGAAGAAGTGAAATATGAGAGAGATGCATGCACAACGATAGAGACGTTAATGAGAGTGCATCAGACTCACCTGTTGTCGTGGAAGTGCAGGGACAGTAACTGTCCTGTTTCAGCCTCTGCCGTGATTTCTCTCAGACAGTCTCCGGTGAGGAAATTAAACACGCGGATCTTTCCATCTGCACAGCCGGTAACCACACGGAGGTAGACGAGAGTCAGAGATTTGACCTCCCTGCAGAGAAGTCAGCATTCAGTCCAACATTTAGGGTTAAAGGCCGTATTCACACACCAGCTGTTGACATCACGCTCAGAGTGTGAAGAAAAGACGTATATCAAGGTAAATCAAATAACATTAGCATTCATATTTCATGATTTCATTCATCACATCATCAAAATGTTGACTGTTTTCTTACATCGGGTGGTTGAAGGTCATCAGACACCGTTGAGCGCCACCGTTGACGCTCCAGGCCATGACCTGACCGTTAGCGTCCCCGGATAAGAAGTGCCACTCATCTAAGAACAGGCACTTCACTGACTTCCTGTGGGCGTCGATCACCTTCAGGACCGTAGAATATCACACAGAAAAAATACGTGTAAATGCAAGATAATATTTAAGTTTAAACTGTGTATTTAGCGGCTGATATTCTCACCCTGAGCAGCGACCCGGTCTCCATGTCCCACACTTTGACGAGGCCCCGGTTGCAGCTGCTGTACACCGCTGCTGAGCTGATCTTCACACACTGGACAGAACTGGGGTGCTTGAAGTTTAAATCCTCAAAACGCTTCCCTGTGTGAAGACTCCACACTGGCAGCGTGGTGATAACGTTCAGCTTACGTGCACATACTACAAAGTTAGCATGCTAGTTTAAAAAACATGCATAGTCCTGCTAAAAATGTGTCAGCAGGGTCGGAAAAAGGGTCCAAATGTGACTCCTTTATCATCACAACAAAACTTGGATAGAAAATAAAATGCTGATCTGACGATATAGATCCTTGAAAGGCTGTTTACCTTTAACGAGACGGTCTTTAGCTCCTGAGACGAGTCTGTCTGCGTGGACATCCAGGCAGTTGACGGTGCTAGTGTGACCATACAGCGCCATCACACACCTGTCTGTCTTCAGATTCCAGCACCTGCAGGTGTGAAGACCCAGCCAATCAGATCTACTTCATCACTGCATCGTTACCGCCACCTCGGTCGACCCCTGCTCCTCAGTGATTATAATCATCGTTCTCCTCACCTGATGCTCGCGTCGCAGCTGGCGGTGATCAGCAGGTCTCTGTCCTGACAGAGCAGCACCGCCCGAACGCTGCCAAAATGGCCCTTCATCACCGAGAGCACTTTTGTCTCGGACGCCACGTAAAGAAGCTGCACCACGTGGTCTTTGGAGCCCGTGGCCATTAACGACCCCCCTCTGTAGTCCATCACCCGATGAGGGTCTTCTCTGTCAAACACAACCGGATGACATCACCTGTATGACATAATGTTTGTTGCTGTTCCGATGTGCAGAGTTGAATGAGAATGTGAAACACACTCACTTTTTCAGCAGCACTGTGGTAAAATATGCACCACAGTAAACATTTCGCTCCTCCATCTGCACCGTCTTGGTTTCCACTTCAAACGGCTCATCCTGCAATCAAACAAAAAATAATCCACGTATTGAGAAACTTATCTCTGGTACAAAAACTATAGTTTACAGAGCTAACATATTGATTTATGACCTTTTGGACACCGGGATGAACATCCACTTTCCCATCATCCTTGACCGGTACAGGGACTTCAACGATGTTGGCGTATGTAGGACTGACTATATTAATACCTCTGCACCTCTAGAAGACAGAGAGACTAAATGAAACAGATTGTGTAGTTTGTATTTTGGATCATTCCACTGTAAACATACAAATGCCCGACCTTCATCATCGCCTCAATTTGATGCTGAAATTTGCCTCTGAACTTGATTTCCTCCATGGTTTCCTGAGCGAGGTGCTGCCAGGACTGTGAAACCTTCTGGCAGCGCGTCAACGTGTGCTCATCTAACAGACCTGTAGAAAGACACACACGCACAAATAATGATTTAATACACAAATATGTCAAAAATGGTCAAGTGAAAATAAATGAAAGTGGTCAAAAAATGGCAGTGATCTAATAAAATACAATATTTCCTTTTGAAATGTAATAAAGTTGAAGTATAAAGTGGCTCGAGAAGAAAATACTCAAGTAAAGTACTTGAGTAAATGTATGTGCGAACACTGGCTGACCTAATATCCTCTTTGACAGATCCACAGGCAGGCAGCCTATGAAGTCTCGGTATCGGCTGACTCCAGACACAGACTTTGAGGATCCAGGCACCACCGTCAGAGCCGGGTCGTCTGAGTCCTCATCACTGTCCTGGTCGTGGTGACTGGCACCGCGACCACTGACTGAAAAACACAAAAGATTATCATCTAGTGATGTAAAGTTTGTGTGACATTGAAAGATATCGCTTCATTAACTCACAATGCCATTTACACTAGTTCTATTACAGACACATGTGTTGTTACCTCTTGCTTCATCTTGGTGAAGCTGCAGCCCACTTTTCATTTACATATTTGTTAATGACAACAGAGTTTAATTGAACTCAATTGAATTGAAATGAAAAGGCATCTCTTTCTCCCTTTACCGACCTCTAGTGGTCGCCAGTAGGAAATGCAGTACAACTCAAAAATGAAGCTCAACTTGTTCAATTTAAAATCAAAGGACTCTGTAAACATAAGAGATGGAATGTAAGTAACAAGTTTCAAAATTGAGTGTTTTTTTAAGGGAGTCTGGCAAAGAGGTATCAGGCTTCTACAGCGATGCCGCGAAGAAACTGACACTTTTTATAAGGAAAGAAACATCTCAGTGTATTGTACTGAACGCCGAATTTACAAGAAGGCACGAATGAGTTAAAATTTGCCACAGCAGTTTAACAAAGTTGATTCAATTTCTCCTCATGATGCAACAACGCTTAAAATCACTCGATTTGTAAGGGAGTCTGGGATGTTGCCATTGCAAGGGACGTTCATCACTTGACTTTGTGGTCCATATGGATGACTTTCACACACTAACACACTTTTGGGTACTTTTTTACAACATTGGTAAAGAGTGTGTTGCATTAAAGGACAATAAATTAATAGTTTAACTCCTAAACTAAAAGAAACATGAGATCTGTGTTGGGTTTTTTACCATTAAACTGCAGACAGCCTCGGTTCTGTCTGACCAGAAGCACGCTGGTTAAATTGGCGACCATGCGCAGCAGTTCTGGGTCACAAAGAGACAAAACCCGGCAGAGATACCGTGATTTGATCCAGTCGGGGCTGCTGCCGAACCAGTCCCAGATCTCCTCCAGGTCCAGGCCGGCCGGGCTCCCACGACACCGCTCCCCGTCCGCACTGTGGCAGCGGTGACCCGGAGGAGAGGTCGGGCTCCTGGACCTGGAGTACGAGAATAAACTCCACGATGTGACACCCAGCGCACTCTGGATGCTTTGGAGCACTCTGGTGTTCCCGCACCGTGAAACGAGATCCAACACGAACCTCCTCCTGAACCCGTCCGACACCGTCCACAGACACTGGATGGAGCCCGGCGGTCTGGGGGCGAAGGCACAAGATGGACACATCCCGCACATGTTGACACATCCGGCCGGTTTACAGCTCAGCTCACAGGCCGACCCGCTTCTACCGGACCTGGTGGACTCCATTCTGGTGCTGTCAGCAGGTCGTGGAGCTCCTTCCTGTCGATCAGTCGTCGCTTTGAACAACATCAACAAACACATGGAGACGACGTTCAGCTGGTTGCCCAGCAACGGGATCCACGCGCCAACTGGGATGCTGCTAGTTAGCATTAGCTGCTAGCCTCAGTCTCCAGTCAGTCTTGTGTGTGCTGCAGCTCTGTGTGAAGTTTATGTGACAGCTTTTCTCCAGACATTAGAGTCATTTGCTAGAATTTTTCTGTTGCACATGTTTCGTCATTAAACAATCAGAACAATCCTCTAAGTTACTGCACAAAAGTAAGTTTGGAGATAGTTAGATAACACAGGATAATTCTTTATTGATTTGAGGGGAAATTCAGGTAGCACAAAGCAGCAAGTAGGTCAACGCAAATAAATATGGAAATAGGACATATAAAAAAAATAAAATAAAATAGGAGGTAGCTACAATTGTTTTATGAAGAAAAAAATAGTAAAATGTCTTTACAGGACAAGTGCACGCCGTTCTGTGCAGAAAATGGCAATTAAAGTGACAAGTGATGATATAAAGTGGCATGGTGTGATTGGTAGCAGTAAGTTATGTAAACAGCATTTAATATATATAATAAAAGGAATAATAATAATAGAAGTAGTAATAGTAGTAGTAATAGAATGTTATTTATACAGCACATTTTATACATAAAGTTCAGCTCAAAGTGCGTCACACAAGAAAAAAAAGAAAAACATAGAATAGACTACATGGAAAGTAATTGTGATGCTTATTAAGTAGGATGAAAGACAGGCCTAATAGAAGATAAGCATTTATTAGTCCCATAATTTGCATTATTAGAGCAGCAGAGTGGACAGCAAAATAGAGAAGCATCACTAAAAAGCAATAATAATGAATAAGTACAAAAGCAGGATATGAGCAAGAGAAAATATAAAGCAGTCAGAACAATATTGACAACATAAATAAGAGACAGACTGTGATTGGTGTTCACCATAAATGAATCCATCCTTTGAAATGTGCAGAATAAATAACGTGCATGTTGTATCTTGCACCTCCATAAGATTTAGTTTTGTCAGAGAGAAGCAAAAACACGTGCGCCGCCCGGGAATCGAACCCGGGTCGCAAGAATGGGAATCTTGCATGATACCACTACACCAGCGGCGCCCTTGTATTCATTGCGGTTGACAGTAGCTTTTTGAAATACACTCATGAAATCTGATACACTGATTTTTGTAATGTTGAAATTGTATCACATGTTTCGTATCAAGGTTTCTAATTGGAATTAATGGTGGCAATTCTGTAAGTAACTGAAATAGTACCTAAACCGCAAAAAATGGTATTAGACCTTTATTTTGAAAAGAACAGGATCTTGACTCTTGTGTTGAAAGTGAGGTCTATTTACTTCCGGGGAATCATCACCAGTCTCGGATAGTTCAGATACTGATTTTTAGTCCGACACATATGTTAACCAGCACGGAACAGTAGCTAACTCAGTTAGCAAAACAATCACAGGATTATAACCGATGTGATTTCAGTACGTACAAACGTTTATATGCATCAATTTTGGAAGTATTAACCGGAAATGCACTGTGGTAATGTCAGTCCTAATCTTCTGCTGTGTTAGCGCCGTAGCAGCCGGGATAGCTGTGGTATTGCTGTCTTATTAGCCATAACAGCTAACTTGACTATCTTCCACTGTGTTCACTGTATCTTGTCGTGACTACAGTTCTTCTGTAGCTGAATGAAAATAAATGCTAGCCAGCTAAATTAGTCGCTAGCCGGTGTTTAGCGAGCTAGGTTAAACATGCTAACGTTAGCTTGCCTGTCTGTTCAGGCAATTTAGCTCTTGGTTTTAGCAGCTGTCACAAACATCGATGGTTCATTCAATTCTCCACAGGGTCAGCACTCATGTCGGCCAGGAGCAACGGCGTGGAGTGGGGAGAAACAGTCGAGGAGGTCGTTATAACGGAGGAGCGACTGACCCCTGAAAACAACAGCCCTGAAGGTAATCCACGTTTCCTTATGATGGCATCTGAGCTGGTGATTTGACTTGATTTCATATTATATTTAAGCTTCTAACATGATGTGTGTGTTCTTCCAGCGATACCAGCTGTAGAGCCGGCAGAAACACCAATCCAGAGGTTGCTGGGCACTGTGGGACATGGAGACAACTCAGAGGGCGATAATGGCTTTTGTAAGCGAGAGACTTTCTTTCCTCTTCCTGTTGTACTCACAGCATCTTTGGGTTTAACACGATGATTACATATTATATAGATAGAAGATTATATAGAAGCTCAGATAATGAACAAAAACTGCCATATGTCTGTTAGTATGGCCTTAATGTTGTTGCTTTTATTTACACTAATGTCATAAAGTCAAGAGTATTTGGTTTCAGCTTCTTAAATGTGAATATTTAAGATTTAAGGTTTCTTTCCTTCTCTGTGACACTAAGCTCTTAAAATCTAAGGGTTGTGGACAAAACAAGACATCTGAGAGCATCAGCTGACATTTTATAGACCAAACAACTATTCGATTAATCTAGAAAATGAACGGCAGATCAATCTACAGTGAAGACAGTCGTTAGCTGCAGCCCTAGTGGGAACACAAATTCACTTTATTACCCAACCAGTCACAATACTTGAAGTTTTTTGTTTGTTCAGCCCTTTTTCACTGACTCTGACATTAATGTAGTTGTATCTACATGTAAAGTTTCATAAGTGCATTCTTCTGTTTTCTGTTTCCCAGACTGTGAGGAGTGTCTGACGCTCTTCCAGGACCAGAGCGATCCCGCGAACATCAACGGCCCGTCGTTCATTCTTGACTTTCCAACGAGCACAGGCGTCCCCCAGAGGGCCCTCCTCACTCTTCCCTATGGCCTGATGATAGGCAGATCCAGTATTCCAAGTGCAGGCGTTGGGGTCATAAATCACGGAGAGAAGGTGTCTCCGGGAATGCATTTTGGACCGTATGAGGGTGAAGTGACGACGAGGGAAAATGCCATGGCGAGTGACTTCTCCTGGGAGGTGAGCTTGCACGACAAAGTGACATTAAACCTTGAGTTGTAGTTGAAATTTGTCCTCTCTGTGATAAATGTCATTCTATGCTGGTATTTTGTATTTTTCTGCAGATTTGCAAAGGAAAAGATGAGTATGAGTACATCGATGCTGCCAGAGACTCGATCTCAAACTGGATGAGGTATTGTTCTGATCATTCTTCTTCCTTGGCAAAAACGTAATAAATGAATAAATAAATACATCTGTCCATGTTATATTCAGTCCCTGTTGTTGCTCTTTCTAATATTTTACCCTCTCTCTTCTCACACAGGTACGTCAGCTGTGCTCGTAACAAAGATGAGGCCAATTTGCTGGCAGTGGAGTACAAAGGCAGCATCCTGTTTCACTGCTGTCGCACCATCCACCCTGGAGAGGAGCTCATGGTTTGGCCCAGCAGCAAACTTCTCGACCATTTCAGTGAAGCTTGGGCCCATTTGTGGTTGATGAGGTTGAATGCAGCAGGTACATTTAATCACCCCAGTTTCACTAGTCACACACTTGATATTTGTGGTTATTGACCAGCTAAATTTTGTCGTCTTCTCTTTTAAATTCTAGAGAGTAATACGAATGCAACACATCAGATCTTCCTGTGCTCCCACTGTCCGCTGTCCTTCACTACAGAGGCCTTCCTCCAGCGACACACTGACTACATCCACCCACAGCCTCCAGCGGACTGCACAACGCCTGCTGAGGCAGCTGAACCTGATAATCCAGCTTCCACGGCCGACTCGGGTGACGCTGCAGCATCCCTGTTGGTGTTATCTGTCGACCCGGCCGAGTCCAATACATGTGGTGATTGCGGGAAGATTTTCAAGCAGCTACCTCACCTCAGGAGGCACAAGCTCTGTGTCCACTCGAACAAACGGCCGTACTGCTGCACGCAGTGCAGGAGGAGTTTCAGCCAGGCGTCTGGTTTAATCAGACACCAGCTGGTTCACAGGAAGCAGGCTGCGATCAAAGAGACGGACGTTTCTAATCAGAGCGCGACACTGACGTCAGAGCCAGCTGCAACTGAGGAAACAAACGAAAAAACAGACCTGATGAATGTAAGTGAGACTGTAGAAGGAGCTCTGGATGTAACTGAAGCTGAGAACAATTTTGCAGGAGAGACAGAAACATCACAGTCCAACTGTTCAGAGTGCGGCAAGAGTTTCACAAATGAAGCGCACCTCAAAAAGCACAAGTCGACCGCCCATGGAAGGTTACGCCCGTACGTCTGCACCGTGTGTCTGAAGTGCTTTGGCCAGTACTGCGACCTGACCAGGCACCTGCAGAGCCACCAGAAGAGAAGCAGAACAGGAGAACGAATCAAACCAGCTGGAGAGCCAGCTGCCACCATGCCCTTTAGCTGTGCTGAGTGTTTACTGTCGTTTCCTTCAGTGGAGGACCTTCAGCAGCACATCAGTGAGCGTCACTCAGAGGAGACCATGGTGGAAGTTCAAGACGAGGATCAGAGACGAGATCCAGATTTCGTTCCACAATCCTCAGTGGATAAACTCCAGAAACGTCCCTCTCAGCGGCCTCAGCGACCCGGAGCCAGATCGAAAGTTTCTGCCATAACCAAGCTCATCGCTCCAAAACGAAGGGCGGCCATCTGCAAGAAGCCATCGAGCGGCTCTCCTCAGGCCGAGAGGAGCTCCGCCGAGCCAGAAGCACCTGCTGCTCGAAACGGGAAGCTCACAAAATACAGGTGGTTCAGCTGCAACCGCTGCAAACGGACATATGCAAACCCAGACGAGCTCAAAGCGCACAAGTGTCCTCTGAGGCAGCACAAGTGTGGTCAGTGCGGGGCGACCTTCATTAAGTCGGGCTTCCTCCACAGACACGAGCAGACGGTGCACTTAAATGCAAAGTCGTACAGCTGTGAGCGCTGTGGTAAAGCCTTCAGCACGTCAGGCAAGCTTAAACAGCACCAGAAGAGCAACACTTGCATGAAGTATCACTGCACGTCCGAGCTGTTCCCCTGCTCCTTCTGTCAGTTCTCCTTCACGATGAAGAGCTACCTGATTAAACACATCAAGAGGCACCACCCCGTGGAGTATCTGTCCCACTACAGCTCCGACAGCCACGTGGATCAGCCGGAGGAGGAGAAGGAGGTGAAGGAGTGCGTGTGCCCCCACTGCGGGAAGAGCTTCGAGAGCAGCAAAGCTTTGAAATCTCACTCGTGCATCCAGCAGGTGCAGGTGCTGTACCTGTGCACCGACTGCGGGAAGGGCTTCACCAACCACTACGGCCTCAAGCAGCACCAGCGCATCCACACGGGCGAGAAGCCGTACACCTGCCCGCACTGCAGCAAGAGCTTCTGCTACACCGGCCAGCTGAACGTGCACCTCCGGACTCACACCGGGGAGAAGCCGTACCTGTGCACCCACTGCGGCGAGAGCTTCCGCCAGTCGGGAGACCTGAAGCGACACGAGAGGAAGCACACGGGCGTGAGGCCCTACAGCTGCCCCGAGTGCTGCAAGAGCTTCAGCCGGCCGCAGAGCCTCAAAGCGCACCAGATGCTCCACCTGGGACAGAGGATGTTCAAATGCACCCAGTGCGGGAAGAGCTTCTCCCGAAACTATCATCTCAGGAGACACCATCAGAAGATGCACTTGTAGTTTCAGGACTTTGGGAAGAATGTGCTTAAAGGGACAGTTCACCCCAAATCTTAACACCAAAACGATCTAGATGGATAACCAGCACTGTACCCATTGATTGTGGGGTGAACTGTCCCTTTAAATAGTTGGCAGTATTAACTGAAATTGCACTAAACATTCAAGTACTTCACGATTGTGTTCCTCAAGAGCTGCGGAGCGTTTCTTTGATTTTGAATGTCCTGTACAAAACATTATATCATATTTCTTTAAAGCATTTTGTTCACCAGACGATGGATTTCTATGTTAAGAATTTCCAGTGTTATTTGAAAGAGTTATAAAAGATTCTGTTCATTCCAGCTGCAGTTAACGGAAAGTGTAAAGAAAAAACTCCGTACGGCCGCTTTGAAATAAAAACCACTCGACCATCACTGTTGACCATTTATTCCACAAAACATACAATGCAAAGCATGTGCACTGTACAAGCCTTAATATTATGAAAATACTCATAACCATGCCTGTTATTTTTTTTATTTTTCAATTCATTAATCTTAAATTTGTAGTCACCCAGATCTACTTCTTTTATACATGACACAGTAGAACTGTCTAATGAACATCGCTGTTTGCATTGCTTTTGTCAGTTTCATGTCCGTGTTAGCTCATATTTCCACCTTGACTATATTATAAATATTAAGTAAAATTAAAATATTTCAGTCTTACCTGAACTATACAAACATACTGGTATGACAGTTGACACAAGTAGACTCAATTTCATGTTTTTAAACTGTGCTGAAATTGAAACAGGTAGAAACCTGGCAGTGTTTTTCCATGTGCTACACACAGCGGTGTCAAAGTGCAGCTGCTGGTTAGAGACACAAGCTTTTTTAAATCTATACGTTTTGCTGCTGGTAACGGCTTCTTCCACATCCCAGTCCCGCAAGGTTTCTTTATATCAGTAGTCCTAACTAATACCAGTTACACAAGTCCTTGACAACATCCATTTTAAGGGATAAGAGAGATCCATTTTTCGTTTTGTGGCACAGCAGTTGTGGAGGCTTGTTTCTGTGGTCCTTTTTTGTTCAAAGAAGCGAAGGGGGGGGAGGGGAGGGGTTGAAACCGGAGGATCGGACGCTCGTTAACGAGTCCTAAATGTGTAAAAAACACACAAACACTTCTGAAAGGTAGGCAGCAGGTGGTTCTCAAGGTTAAGTGACAAGACCCCTACGAAGGTTGGGTTACTGTTTGTACAATTTCGAAGACACCTCAAAAACACAGTTCCCGTTCCGTTCCAGCGAAGCACCAGCGTCGACGTCTTCTTCAGTGCAATCTCCGTCCAATTTACACCTCACCGTCGCCACATAAAATATACACCGACCCCCTCAATCTCATTAGTTTATATTATGTTAAATGTTATACACATATTAAAATTTTTTACAAACCAAACTGATTGTTAAACCACACAGTATCACGTCTGTACAAAGTCAGAAAGAAAAAAAAGGTCACAAAACTAGGCGGAAGAAAGAAAGAAAGAAAGAAAGAAAGAAAGGATTTTTGTTTTTTGGCAATTAAAAAGCAACAGCCTGGTCTGTCACAAAAACCACAAATTAAGGGATTAAATACTGAACTCTGGAAATGAAAAAGGAACAGTACACATCTAGAGCTCGACAGAGTCTGTATTTGTGACGGTAGAAGCGTCCTTCACGTTCCCAGAAACAGAAAAACATGGTTAAAAGGGGTTAAGTGGCCGAAAAAAACACGAAGCCCGAGGACACACGTACGGTATGCGACCACGAGCTCAGGTTGGAGACGAGGAATGCCCTGCAGGTCATTGCAAGTACAATAACACTATCTTCTGCTCTGTGAGATACGTGACGGACGAAGGCTTTTATAAAGGTTCAGATTTCAGCTCCTCCACCCGACACTCCAGATCAGCCACCTGCAGGGAGGACAGAGAGGAGACGGGCTGATTAGTGTTTCATTATTCGTAACAGTAACGGTCCAAACGTCAGACAATTAAAGATGTTTTTGAGTAAGTGAATCTTTCCTGTAATTGTTGGCAAAGCACATTATCACTTGTCTGCTGCAGTGGGCGTCACCTCACTGACTAATTACTGTCCTTCGAGGTTTCGTTGCCGTTGTGAGCGCTTTCACGTCAGTGAACGGTATTTTAAGATTTGTATAAAAGCTTCAAGACTTTCTAAAGAAGTTTGGGGTCAAACTGTTCTCAATGACTCTGTTTTCATGCACAAAATATTCAGTTTTTTGCTCTTTATTCCAAAAAAAGACAATATTCCTACTGAGCTGCTCCCTTAGCAGGTGAAAATGTATATTTTACATGCAGCAGCACACTCCGAGGGGAGGTCATGTGTCGCAAACAGCGCTAAAAAACCCCAACTGAGACACATTTTCTGAAAGTATGCTCCTAAAACCAGAATAATATCATCACATTCCACACGTCTAAATCAGAAAATCAGTCAGAAAATGCCTTAATCAGGATATCCTAACATATGACATGGATCAAATGACGGGGCCGACCGATACTCAATTTTTGGGGCAGATAACAAAATAAGGGAGTAAAGAATTCTGTTATATCACACACGATTTGCAAACATCCCTAAAATGTGGTTCTCAAACACGATGACATCAGAGCACTGAAACTGTAAACTTCTTCGGGAATTTAACGATGATGACTCTTTATCACAAGTCTTTCTCTGCATCCTCGTCTCTAAAATAAGTTTTCACGTTGGCCCAAATACAGAAAAAATCTGACTCATTTTGGGATATCGTCATATTTGAAATAATCGTGTGCACGTAAACGCAGTCAGTTCGTTCTGCAACTAAACTCCAACAAATTATTAAAAGTTTCTTTGGAGGGATTGTTCAGAAAGTTCAATCTGTTCGCAGCGGGACGAGATTCAATCTGAAGCGAGCGAACCATCAAAGAACGACTGAAGTACAGACAAAGACTCTGATTAAAAGATATTTCATTTTAGGACAAATTTCATTGTGGAAGATTGGAAGAAAGCGCGTTTGAAGATAAAACTGCTTAAAGTTTTAAATTTGTAGCTGAAGGCAGAGAGCTGAGGGGAGGAGATATCTCCGCAGAGCGCGTTCTGCACAGCACGTCGTCCTTAAAGCGAGATGATCGATTCCCTGGCAGAACATTGTCCTCTGACCGTGAATCAGAGTTTTCCCAGAGCAGCCGGTCCGAAGACGAGTGCTGACTCTCCTTATTCAGCGAACCCTGACCTCCTCGCTCTCCAGGAACATTTGAAAAAATGCCAAAAACAGGAAACGGAGAGAGAAACAAACCTTCAGAAACTCAGCAAGCGTGTAAGTTTCCTGCGACAATCGTGGAATATTTATCCAGCCCGTCCTCGTCTCGTGCAAGCCACAATCTTTTCTCAATGATAGTGCAAGAATTTCTGTTGCCTAGACTTCATTAAACATCTGTTTCGTAACCTCAACTTAACTTGAAACACGGCGATATTGGACACACAAACGTTCCAGCAGTGAACAAGCTCCATTCTTCATGTGCTCTCGGACTTTGAGGGTAAAAAGCGAAGTTCTAGTTCACCTCCTGTACCTGCTCTTGGAGCTGTCCGGACTCCTCTTTGAGAAGAGAGGCCTCGGCTCCGACTTGTGCACAACGCTGGGTCTCCTTCTTCAGGTACTCGATCTCTCTGTCAAAGGAAGCAGATCAAAGCGTCAGTAACACGTCACGTCACATCACACGGCTCTGTTAGCGCCCCGCCGGCAGCCCCGCCGCCTTACTTCTGCTGATACTCCTTGATCAGGCGTTTGGCTTTGCTGTACTTGCGCTCCAGGGCCTGATACTGGGACTGCGTCTCCTTCAGGTGCTCGTCCACCGCCTGGCACAGGCTCTGAGCCTCCATCCAGTAGCCCTCCAGCTTCTCCATGCGCTCCTTGTTCTCCTGCAGGGTCTGCTCCAGCTGGGCCTTGTCCATACGCCAGCGCTGCTTCTCCTGCTCCGCGTGGTGCAGCTGGAAAAGACAAGCGACGCATTTAATCCCACAGGATTAGGACGAACTGTTATTTGATATAATCATTAAATGTAATCTTTATTGAAAAAACGTACCTTTCTCTTCAGCTGCTGGATCTCAGCCTGGGTCACGGCGTGCTTTATCTGGAGCTTCACAGCGAAGACAAGATTTTAAATACACGTGTTAATGTTGGTTACATCAGAGGAGAGACGCTGTGATTAAACAGAAGTTCATCTCTCACCTCTTTGTACTTATGGGCCAGCTTCTCGGGGTCCGTCTCCAGAGGCGACATGTCCTCGTTCTCCGCCAAGTCAAACACCTCGATGGCGCTGGGATACGGCGGACTGACTTCCTCGTCCTCGTCCTCCTCCTCATCTGTGCCGTATTCACCTCCCTGAATCACAGACAAACACGAGTGTATCCAGTTTAAATGACCGAATTAGAAAGAGGCTTAATTCACATTCTGTTAACAGTTTTCTGTTTGTTTTGTAAAGAAGTGCACACAGTGGGTTCTGCAGATTATCCAGAGGAGCTGAGTGTTTGTACGAGGGCAGATTGGTGATGAATTATTTATGAACCAAAATGTCTTTGTTTTGAGCATCGCATTGAGATTCAGTACGCCTCCATTTTTTTGGGAGGATGACAGCAAAAAAGTCTGATAATAATAACTCAAAACATAGAGAATATAAAGCCAAAACCATCATCTGGTTACTGAAGGTGAGCTTTCTTTTTTGGGGGGTGTTGACAAACTGACGCTTTTTACAAGAATTTACAAGAAGGCTTGAATGATCAACAATCCTGCTATTGCCTTTTTGGAAAAAGTTTATGTTTCTCCTCAACAACTCATAAAATGGTGAATTTTTTAAGGGAGTCTGGCCTATATTAGTCACCGTCTACTGTATTTGTTAAATTTGACATGTTTACTGCCAATAAAATGTCGCCTTCTTTCATAGATTTAGCATAAATGATGAAATCCGTTGAAATAGTGTGCTCAAACAGCTGGTTGATGTAGGCAGGCAAGACGTGATGTGACAAACTGGGAATTCAACAACTCAATGTTTTGTTCTTAATGCAGAATTTTCACGAGGGCTTGAATGATTAATAATCCTGCCATATTATTTTAGAAAAAGTTTTATTACGTTTCTCCTCACTCAACAACTCACTAAATTGAGCATTTTTTAAAGGGAGTCTGGTCTACATTAGTGAGTGTTTACTGTATTTGTTTTCTTCTTTCATACATTTTGGGTAAATGGTGAAAACAGTGTGTTCAAACAGCTGCTTAATGTAGGCAGGTAAGACGTGACAAACTTGCCCTTTTTACAAGGAATGAAACAACTTAATGTATTGTATTTAATGCCGAATCTACAAAAGGGCATGAATGATCAAGAATCTTGTCGTAGCCTTTTTAAAAAAGTTTATTATGTTTCTCCTCACTCAACAACTCACTAAATTGCACATTTTCTTAAGGGAGTCTGGTTGGTGGCTTTCTCCAAGGCCGACTAAGTAACCTATATTGATTACTCTTTACAGTATTTGTTAAATTTGGTAAGTTTACTGTCAGTAACATGTTTTCTTTCTTTCATTAGTGCACATGGTGAAATCAGTTGAAACAGTGTGTTCAAAAAGCTGCTAAATGTTTGATGTAAGATGTGACAAACAACACTTAATGTATTGTATTTAATGCCGAATTAACAAAAGGGCCAGACTGATTTACAAATCCTGCAATAGCCTTTTTGAAAAGGTTTATTACGTCTCTCCTCACTCAACAACTCACAAAATTGCACATTTTCTTAAGGGAGTCTGGTGATACTGTGGTCACTAGTGTTTTTGAGCGCGCATGTTTCTGTGCAGTGACACCAGATGGACACTAGATGGTGCAAAACCCAAACTACACTTCGTATTACACAACACTAATGCTTTTCAAGAACCACCCACCATCACCCTAACATGAACGGGGGTAACTTCCTCTCTCTCATCATCATGAAAGTACACACAGCTCTGAGGCACATGCTCCGTTTACGTAAATGTAAAAAACAGAGAGAACATCTGAGACGCGTGGATTAACGGAGCAAAGGGCCTCCGAGGGCACCACATTTCAGTCCTCCTGATCCTCGTCCCCGTTCTGGAGCTGAGCTCATCGTTTGATCAGACTGATAATAAAAACGCTGGAACACACAGCTCACCGGTGAGGTCACTTCTGGTCACGGCGGTGCTGCCGGGATGAATTTCATAATCCAGAAAGCGGAACCGAAGAACGAATGATTGCAAAAAAAAAAAAGGGAACATTTTTCATTCTGAGGCAGCATTTTGTGCCCGAGCAGGTTGAACGGTTACATAAACTTTAAAGCGATTCAGTGATGCCTCTGTGGCGTCGTCAGCCAGCTTTGTGCTGGATTATGTTTCAGCTGCAGGAGTTAAATAATAACGCATGTGTCCTTTATTGATTTCTTACTCTGAATGTATATAAATGCTTTCAGATTACTTTTTCTACCACTGGAATCTATCCTCCGTCCAAACACTGACCAGATGACGACTGAGCTGTAACCTCAGGCTGCAACTAAGGATTCATTTCATTACTGATTATTTATTTATAAGTAATTCAACTGCACAAAACCTCATTTGTACGATCGGGAACTGTCTACCCACTAACGTTTCTAACAGAGGTGTTGAATCACGGCTGAAATAGAGACAAAGCTGTTCTCACACCTGACACAACAGCACATCCAGGTGTGTATCTGTCAAACAGGCGACGAACTGACGTAAGAAGACGTGAACAGACTGGAATGTGGAGAAAAGGTGTGTTAGTGTCTCGTATCTGCAGAGAGTTTCTGATTTTCTCACTTAGTTGCTGCTCGGGACGCTTAACAGACCCAACATGTGTCTATGTGACGTCCTGGGAATGAGACTCAACAATCAGCTGTCTTCGTGGTGCGTTCAGGAACAGCTGGGACAAATCCTACTGATTCTACCTTTAACTTTAATAGTCTTTGAATTATATTAATATGACGTGAGCTTCAGTTAGCTTTGACCACTAGATTTCAGAGCCTGTACTCTTTTACTTTACTTGAGTATTTGTACTTCTACTTGAGCAAAGAATGTGTGCACTTTTGCCACCTTTGAGTGCATTTGTACTGTATTTATTTTTCTTTCTTTCTCGTGGACATGTGTTGTAAATTAGCATCTTGCTATAAAGACTAAGCACAGTGCATCTCAGTCATGTGCATGGCTGTATGTTGCAGCACCACTTTGACTGTTTTGTCCATGTTAAATTAAAAAAAAGGGGGAAATAATTGTCAGAAATGCTCGTGACAAATTCCCAGAGCCTAAATTGACGGCTTCTTCTGTCCAACCAACAGTCCAGAACTCAAACACTTGATTTAATCTCATAAATGACAAAGAAAAGCAGCAGATCTTCACATTTGAGGAGCAATTAACTGATATATTCTTTGTCTTCTGATCGATGAATCATCGCAGCTCCAGATCAGGCTGCTCACATGCTGCGTTTTACATTTTTAGTAGTAATTAGCACCCTGCATCTCTCGTTCGCTCCTCAGAAATGTGTTAGTAGTGTGATCATGGGACTCTGTGTGTCGGGGGGGGGAGGGGAACTGATTAGTAAGCGCTGCACCGTCTCTTCTGCACATTGCACCACCGCGGTTTTAAAAGAAGCGGAGCGGTTTTGCGTGCCCACGCCGGCGTCCTGCACACTCACCTCCTGTTCGTCCATGTACTGGTTGTAGCGCTGCTCCATCATCTCCCTCTGCCAGCGCTCCTGCTCCAGGGTCTGCTGGATGAGCTGGGCCACCTCGCTCTGCTCGCCCGGCTTCTCCCGCCCGATCACAAACCTGAGATTGGACGATCAAGCTCAGTTAGGATTGACTTAAAAACAGCGGCCCTCTGAGCTGAAACCCTCCTGTATCTGGTGTGTTGTGATGGCTGTATGTGCACGCTAAATAATACATGATGCTCCTTTTTTTCTTTTCCTCCTCCTGACCAAGAAAGAGTTTTTCATATATAATACACAGCTTCAGTAATGTATTAACGTAGTCAGGAATGCGAACGCTCCCCGAAGACAGAAAATGGCTTCCTGTTTAGAGCCGAACAAAGGCGGTCTCTATGGAGTCGGCCTCTTCTGTGATTAAAATCAAACCCTGGACTTCTCCCTCAGCTCATTGTACACTTCATTACAGAGGCTACACATCCCCCTGATTTAGACTCGCATATCTCCGTCCAATTAAAACCCGCCGTGTAAACAGGAAGTGATAAAAAGTGAATCACGACGGGGACACGGGCGGTCGTTAAGGCGGCCGCTGCAGCCTTTCAATTTCTGACGCGCTAACGGGTAATTAAATGTTCACAAAACACACACTTCCTCCTGTCTGCTTCCTTATGAATAGGCCTCGTCGCCCTCGCTGCAGCAGATCCATAATGTATGAGCCGATCTGTGGAGGCCTCTGATCTTCACGTCACACAACACTAACAATTACCCCTCGCTGCTGACCACTCGAGCCCTGAATTATGAATGAGCGGCGACGACAAAAGGCAAAAAAACGAGCCGCGCCACAAATAGTCTTCTGGCATTTTGCGAAAAATGATACTTCTGATTCCTGATAAGCGTGTTTTTTCTGCAGAAACCTTTTGGAGCACATTCAGGATGTCTCAAAAAAAAAGGAGCCGCTGAATAGTCGCGGGGTATAATCATGACCCGGCGAGACGCGAGATATAAATCTGCAGTCTGGCGAGCTGAATGGGCAGGATGTGGTGGAGGTCGGCCCTGCGTGTATCGCTGAGCTGCGGGCACGTATCAAGAGGAAACCATCTCTTTAAGCAAGAATGCTGGATGTCACAGTGAGCTGTGACACAAACACACGGAGCAAAAAACCCCCGAGGGAGAATACCCTGGTGACAAAACGTTAAACATGAATACACATTTAAGTGAGAGCACAGCAGTGTTTGGAGAGGAACGTTATTTGTCTTGTTTTATACGTTAGGGATCCAAATAAAGACAGAAATCAGTCTGAGAACAAGCACAGAATGATGATGCTAACTCCTAAAAACGTAACTAACTTGCGTAACGTAACAGAAGACGTGGTTTAGTAGCGTCGGCTCATTTTAGTCAGAAATGTCCACAGATGACGTCACATTTGGAAGTTTTATTCTCGTCATGTTGAGTCACATCTGCTGACTAACTTCCTCGTTATCTGACGTATCATCTGATGTTGCAGCGACAGGCGACCAAACAAAACACACCGTTGCTTTGAACACGATTATGAATTTCTCCGTGAAAGCCGTTGTGAATGTTTAGGACGATGAAAATACACAACTGGGTTTAGTCGCTCGTAGATATTTTGCAGTGGAAATGTTACAAACTTTATATCATAAGTTAATAATCCACAGCTCATTTCAGTTTCGTTCCATCCTCACACTGATAACGCGGCGGTTAGCTCGCTGCTATCGCAGTGTGGCTACTGCTGCTGCACAAAATCACGTCAGAGGAGACGACAGACGCGAGCGAGACAGAACGATGATGCTAACAAGATGTCAACGTAACTAACTTACGTAACGTAACAGAAGATGTGGTTTGATGTCGTGAAGTAGCGTCGGTTCATTTTAGTCAGAAAATGTCCACAGATGACGTCATATTCTCGTCATGTTGAGACGCATCTGCTGACTTGCTTCCTCGTTATCTGACGTATCATCTAATGTTTTCCCCAGAAGTTGAAGTGACAGGTAATGCACAGTTACTTTAAATACCATTTTGAATTTCTCCGGGTTTGAAAACAACTGGGTTTAAATGTTATAAACTTTATTTCATAAGTTAATAATCCACACCTCCTTTCAGTTTCGTTCCATCCTCACACTGATAACGTGGCGGTTAGCTCGCTGCTATCGCAGTGTGGCCACTGCTGCTGCACAAAATCACGTCAGAGGAGACGACAGACTTCCTGCGGTGTGGGTCGATATCGCGCTAATAATCTTGTCGTGTGACGACAGCGCGAGTCGTGACTTCCATCTCTGCTGTCGTAGCTCATAAACACGACGCCAGTGTTGTGCTGCAACTAATGATTATCTCTATTGTCCATTAATCTGCTGATTATTTTCACAATTAATTCATCAGTTCATTAAAAAAAAAGGGGAAATTGCTCATCTGAATTTGTGTGACATCCTCGAATTGCTTCTTTTGTCCAACCAAAGCAGCAAATCCTCAATTTTGAGAAGCTGAAACCAGCAAATGTTTCAGTTTTATGCTTGAAAAATGACTGAAATGATAAATTGACCATCAAAATAGTTGATGAATCTTCTAGTCGTCGCAGCTCTACACTCACGCTGGATGATTTCTGTGTCTTGAAATGTCAAAGTGTCGGGAAAAGTGTCTCTTACTTGACAGTTCCTGAGGTGTTCCGCAGAACGGAGGCGGCGAAGCTCTGGGTGACTCCCACCAAGCTGGTCCCGTCCACCTCCACGATCAGATCGTTCACTTGGATCCTGGAGGAGGCAGTTAAGAGAAGGTTCAGGGGATTTACAGTAGCGGCTCAAAGTGTGGTCTTCTCTTCATCATCTTCACACTCGAGCCCACACGAGCCAAACTACATTTATAAGTGCTCGTTTCTTGGCAGCGGGAGCCGCGAGCAGCTGCCAAGAACGAGCGAGTCGAGCGGGACAATGAAGCATCCGCTCCTGGAAATAAAACTACAACTGCTGAGCCGACCTCAGGCTGACATTTGGTCTACACAGCACAAACCCTGTCAGCTCGAGTTAACGTACCTGTTGTCCCTGTGCGCCGCTCCTCCGTCCGTGACCGTCTTCACGAAGATGCCCAGCTTCTCCAGGCCCATGTCGGCGCCTGCACCCATCCCGATGATGCTGATGCCCAAACCGTCGCCGTCTGGAAGAGAGATGGGCTGTTACTGTACTGTTATTGTAGTCTGTGCTGAGAAGGTTGTGGTCAGTTTGATTTGTTGTCATAAAACATTTACAAAGCATCTTTTTTAATACTTTGTTTACATCCGTGTTTGTTTCCAGCAGTCGTCTTCTTCTCTGCCTTTCTCGGCTTCGTTTCCCCCACTACCGCCGCCAGCTGTCAGTCAGAGGGACTGAATTAAAGGATTAAAAACGGCCAGCAGGAATGTGTATTGTGTTTTGTGGGCGTCGCCGCTGGTGCTCGAATACTCGACGGGAAACCTTTAAAGGGCAACTGCATGAATTTTACGACAAGAGTTCTCCTGCATGTGTGAAAAAAGTAGAATAAAGCTTTATGTAACTCTGCATGTAGTCTCCCAAATGCCTCTAGTGATGTAAATAAGTGGCTCAGTTGCATTGTGGGTAATAAAAAAGCAGATTTCTCTGGTTCTGCTGGATTGATTTTGATTATTTGTTTTTAAACTGTCCATAGAGAGTCCAGCAGTGTTATAAGGATTACCAGCAGACTGGTCTTCAAAACCTGCCGCCTACATTACCCACAATGCAACTTACTCAGGAATTTAATTGGTTGCATGTGCCGGCGCGGCGGATCAGAGTCGGACCGAACAAGATATTCAGTTTATTGTCATGGAGAAGTAAAGAAAACCAGAAGCGATTCACGTTTAAGAAGCTGGAATCAGAACTTTTAGAGTCTTTTTTCCTCAGAGGTTTCACTTCACGGGGGAATCTGTTCCCGAGGATGGATTCACAACCGAAGACGGCAGCTTCGCCGCAGCTCTTCGTCAGATTCTTCTGGTCCAGCGAGCATCAGAAAGAGCACGGATGTGATGAGGACTTCCACAGACAGGCACTACGTCTTTGCTGCACAGCGAGGGTTCGGTCCCTGACAGGGTTTCTTCAGCAGCAGTAATGAATCGATCCTCAGACTAACTGCTGTTCTTTGCATTCTGTTTGTTAAAAAAGCACAAACAAGCTTCTTTGTATCTCGAGGATGAAGATAAGTCCGACTTTGACGTAGCCGTGAAATGATTCTTCATACATAAGTGGAAAGTTGGATAAGAATCAGAGATAACAGCCAGGTTTCCTGCCCGAGGTGTCGCGTTCTGAGGCATCAACATCCCTCTTTGCTCCGATAACTCGAGCCGTTATTTCCCCCTGACTCAATTAGAGAAGTAAACAGCTCATCACTTATATAGAGCACCGTCACATATGGTATCCTGCGTAAACTTCCCCCGTACACAAAGCTAAATATAGTCTGCCATGAATATATTAATGCACCGTAATGTTGAACGGATGTTGCACGCGTGGCTCGCTGAGTGGAGATGCGCTCGCTCTGCCTCCAGGAAACAGGACGGCTGGCAAAAAGGCAGTCGGTGAACACTGAAGGTCTGTTCGAGTCGGTAATAAAGAGACGTGAGTGGGCGGTTTCATCACACCAGAATTCATCTGGAAGACCTTCTCATGAATGTAAAATCTCCTGTATTCACTTCGCCAACCTGGTGCCCCGAGCAGCTCGGAATAAATGCTCAGGATTTCTTTGCGTGACCAGAATTTTTGGATGAATTCTGTCAGTAGGAGACTCGAGGCTTTTTAAGGTGAACTTTATGATGCTCGGTACCTTTCTCCAGCTCCACGGGGAACAGGTCCAGCCTCTCCACCCTCTTCTCCAGCTCGTACTCGGCAGACGCCGCCATGGGGTCCACGTCTTCATTGCGCCTGTCGTAGTCCTCGTTGGGGTAGGTGGCGAACACCTGCAGGAGGAGACAGAGTACATAAACATTTAAAAATTTAACAGCATTTGGGGAAATGTATTTTTCTTTCTGAGAGTGAGAAGAGAAGATGAACACCGCTCTCACATATGTTTGTTTGATATAAAGCTTCCACCAGGAGACAGTTAGTTGACTTTGCGTTCATGTGCTCGTGGAATTATCGGAAAAACTTGGAAAGCTGGAGTAGATTTCAGTACATGAGTTGCCGAGTTGACGTCATATGACATGAAACATGGTGGACGACAAAGTCAAAAGCCATCGTGTGATTCCCTTTGCTCTTCTTTGTCACTCAAATACAGGAAACGTCCGTCAGCACGTGATTTAAACACTCAGAGCAATAAACTGCAAAAACAATTTCCTTTTGGCGTCCGTGTCGCTTCCACATTCCGACATGACGCACATGAACACACACCGAAAGCCGGAAGAACGACTTCCCAACTCAGGAAACGGGACGATCCGAGGAACACTTGAACGCAGCATCAGAGCCGGGCTAGCTGTTTGCCCCCGTTTCCAGTCTTTGTGCTAAGCTAAGCTAGGCTAGGCTAGCTGTATCCCAGCTGTAGCTTCATAGTCATCACACAAACATGACAGTAGTTTAAATTTTCTATACAAACTCTTGGCAAGAAAGCAAATAAAAAGTCAAACTTTTCCTTTCTTTATCCCTAACTGATAAAGGTGCTAGCAGGCGCTAACATGTCCGTCTGTACTCTCTGCTACTTCAGGTGTGAGTCTGAGCAGGTGACCGTTTCCGTTCTCTGCAGACGTGGTGGTTTATCACCGTTTGCTCTTTGTCACAGTTTCGCTTTGCATCAAGTCCAAATATAACTGCCACCGAAAGACAAAAAAACAAAAACACGTATCACTTCCTGTGCACCCCGGGGAGCCGCCGAGAGCAGAATAACTTGTGTGTGCATCGACAGGTGAAACAGAGCAGATCTGACTTCACTACAGGTGATTACAAACAAATACCTGCTCATGCTTTACATCTGGTATTTCAGTTTAAACCTCCTGAGTCTGATGCAAACGGACAAAATAGTCACTGATCTCAGTTCAGCTTCCTCAGAACGGTTGATGCAAGAAAGTCTGTGTCAAAATATCTGAGATTAAGAAATGCAGCTTATTACCACACAGTGTTTTTAAAGCAGGTAATCATCGCTAACACCTGTCTTTGTTGGTCTGAGTTCTGGTTCTGGAGCTGATGTTGTTCATTTAGGTGAGCTGATCCTGATTAAAGGGCTGCTTCTACACCTTAATGCTTGTTGGTGTTTTTTTGCTTTTCACCACAACGATATTAACGCAGAGGAAACACCGTGTATACATTTTTAATGACAGATGGATAAATAAGAGATACATCTCCGCTCAGAATAACTGACCACCGGTGTTCAGGCGCACGTAAAGCACTTTAAAACGTATCGACCATCTGAAGCGAGGCGGCCGCAGCGTTTCCTCCGAGCTGCATCAAACGCGCCGTGGGAGGCGGGGAGGATCTATCACGACCACTGAAGCCGCTCTCATGAAGACAGACAGAGGCCTCTGTTTCAAGGCCCGGCTTCCTACATTCACTCTGGTCGACCAGCATGACAGTTTACATAACCACCTCCAGCATGCTAATGGAGGCCTTCTGCAGCTGCGACACACACACACTGATGCAAACACACACACAAACACACACACAGTAAGCTGAATCCTTAAAAAGCCTCACTTTCAGTCCTCCGAGGTGATTATGCATGCAGCACCTTGCATGCTCTGCTAGTCACACTGATTCAGCGCCGGACCTTCTTCCTTTCACACATTCTTTCACTTATTTCATTAGATTTTCTCGCCACAATCCTTTTTTTCTTCCCGCCGCAACATTTTGACACTTTTTCTCTCAAGTCTCACTTTTTCTTCATTGCATCTATTTCTCACTTCTTTCCGTAACGTTCAGTTTGTCCGTCCGTGTGACAAAAAGCAGCATCTCTTGGCTTCGGCTCCCCCCGGCAGTTTTGACAGCGCCATTGAAATGTAAACAGCCCCTCCTCTCTCAGATTTATTCAGTATCATTGTACCTTCATGCATCATTGAGCGCTGTACAAGCTTGCTGCCTTCTACTTTTAAGCCTCCCTTTGCCCATAAGAATGGGGCTTAAAATGTTATCGCCTTGAGCCAAATCGCCGCCGTCGATGTACGTTCACACGACGGATGACGAGGAGGAAGCGCTCAAATCACACGCCGCTCTAGAGTTTGGCCGAAGTCAAGCTATTCCTTTAATGCAAACACATTCTTTACAGAAAATGAACATCAGTCATTTGGGAAACACGCTGATTTGTTTTCTTATGATGAGAAGATCGACACCACTCTCATGTCAGTGTGCTGAATATAAAGAAACCGCCAGCAGCCAGTTAGCTTAGCTTAGCTTAGCTTAGCATGAAGACTGGAAACGTGGACAACAGCTCATCTGACTCTTATGGACGACTGAAACTGCAAAAACCAAAAATAAATAAAGAAATAGATAAAGAAAAGGCCCTTCATTTGCTTTATGCAGCAGAAATGTTTAAAAAAATAAATAAATGTGGGATTCAAAAAAGGGAGAAGATGCAAAAATAATACAGAAATAAATCTGTTTAAAAAGAAATTAATAAATCAAACTGAATGAGAAAGCAAATACATTTTTCATTTTTTACAAAGGTCAATAAATACAGAAGCAAATTCAAACAGAAATATCAATTTATTTATTTTTTGATTGATTTATTAACACCTACAGTTATTCTAATATTTTGTATTTTGAGATTATTTTTTGTAGTTTAGTTTGTTCTGCTTTTTCCTGTGCATTTAGCAGCTTATTTATTCATTGAGACATTTACTTTCCCCTTTGCTTCCAGTCTTTGTGCCAAGCTAAGCTACGCTAAGCTAAGCTAACCAGCTACCGGATGTCGTGGAGCTTCATATTCACAGTGAAGATCTAAAAGGTGGTGTCGATCTGCTGCTAGCTGAGCGGAGAGACGCACCGAGAGCGAGCGTAAAGTCACATCTTTTGAACTGTCCGCTCAGATTCGCTCAATAAAAATGTGATTAATAGATTTAAATGACTACAAACTGTTTCACAGAGCCCCTTTGATTTGATTTGATTTGATTGATCTGATATTCTTCATGGTGTTTTAACACTTCCTACAAGTCAGGAAGTTGTTCTTCGCAATCTACAATATTACTTTGCCAAAATACTGAACTACTGACAATCATTTTTATGTCAATTAATCAGTCGAGAAACTGCTCGTCAGACAGAACAAGCCGTTTGAAGAGAATAATTGGTTGCCGCGGTGCTAAAGTCATAAAGTCATTATCTGAACTCCAGCTTTTGTTTACACTGTGAATGAAGGGAATCATATTGGACCTCGGCCCGCTGCAGATGACGGACAGCACGGCGGCAGCACGGCAGTCTAATGGCTTTTGATTTAGGTTACCTTCGTATTTAGAGGGATTAGCAGAATGTGGATTACAGACGCACAAAACACACTGTTTGCATCCCGAGCGACACACAGCACGAAACAACAACAGCGCACTACGAGCCTGCGTGCCCGCTGTGGGCCGCTCTCACGTGGCGCCGCTTCGCTCCTTGAGTTTAGAGATCAGGAGGCCACAGCTGGTGGCTTGTGGGTGCCCTCGTTTCTACGCCCACGAGCGCTGCAGCAGCAGCAGATCAGACGGGGAGGTTTCGGCAGAGTTTAACGTGGCACTGTGAAGAAAATTACAGCCGCGATCGGATGTGTGTCGTGACCTGAGCGCCAGTCTGGGCTCGTCCCGATTGATTTAACACTTTCGCTTCCCGGCGGACGACCGTCGCCTCTCCTGAGTGCCGGGATCCCACACAGCTCAGACAGACTAATGAGATCCTGCATGATGCAACCCTCCCCCCCCCCTCGATCTCACCTAAGCATGTAGAGGAGTTCAGTAAGAAGAAGATGAACGGTGAGGTTCCTGTCTTTAGGAGATAAACATTGGGATTAGAGGCAGGGTGGTGGGGGGTGGGCCGGGCTGGAGGAGGACGCTGCTCCAGTTGTGGCAGATAGTAGGTCAGAGGAGCTAACAGATGGCCAGGAAACTCCCTTCCTCCCTCCCTCCCTCCCTCCCTCCCTCCACCAGCCGCCTGGGATGTCCTACAAAACCTCTGTGGGCTGCGAGCAAGAGCCGCTCGCCCCACCAGCGATGTTTGCGTCTCTAAAGAGCTCCCACTTGGGGATGTTGAGGGTATTAAAAATAGCCGGGAAGTGACAACTACCATTTTACGACACGGTTGTCGTGACAGAGAGACGGTTAAATGATAGAGCTGCTCCGGAGGCCTCTGCTCTCCTACGGCGTGGCTCCATCTTGATGGGCCCTCCGGCTGCAGCGTGATTGGGCGACACCGCGGTGGTTTAACCAGCGAGTCAGTCAGTCAGTCAGTCAGTCAGTACACCCCCACCCTCCCTCCTCCACCGCTGTGTTTCTTTCCCTCTGGACTCTCCAAACACGGGTCTAATTTTGGACCCAGCCAATAGGATGTGTGGAGGTGGTGCCGCCGGGTTCTTTACAACAGAAATCGGCGTGTTTCCACTCGTGTCTCTCCACAACTTTCCATCGTTTTTATTACTCATACTACTCTTGTTACTATTTCACTCGCTTTCAGGGAAATGTGAGCTTCACTGCTTCTCTCCACTTCTATTATAAATGTCGAGGATTCTGATCTAAGCTGATTTTGATGCATAATGCGAGATTTGGTCTCACTGTTCTGTTAATATGCTGCAGAACTATTTACTGGTTAATTAATTAATTGTCAAGCATTGTATTAAAGAGGCTCTCTGTTAGAGTTTCAGCTGAAAATGTTAAAAATAATCAGTCCATAGCTCCGGTGCTAGCAGCCTAAACACTTCCCTCTGGTCCTCAGGCTTCCAGTCTGCACCTCTAGCTGCACAGCTAACTGAGCTAACTAGCTAACGGCAGCTACAGCAAGCAGCAGTTAGTGATGTATGAATTCTCACATATTCCACCATATTTTTAAGAAAGAAGCACCAAATTTCTCTGATTGCAGCTTCTTAAATGTGAACAAAACATTCGAGGACGTCATGTCGAGCTTTGGGAAACGACATTTTTCGCCACAATTTAAAGGAGCATTTTGTAAGATATGGCCTGAATTTTAGTTTAAAACGTTAAAAGAAACTGACATTATCAGCAGAATGTGAAGAGACAACAGTGACGACGTCTGTGTCCTTTGTTGCAGACATGTCTACTGAAGCTAGCATGCTAACAGGCTAGCCCCAGCCCGTCCTAGTCTGATAGCCTCAGTAGTTTCAGCTAACAGATGTAACAGATTTAGAAGTGCTATTTAGCTTAAAGTATATAAAATAAACTCACAAAATCTAAAGAAAGGGGATATTTTTTAGAATTCAAATCTTCTGAATTCAGGTTTCACACTCCTGTCAGCTAACAGGGGCACTTAGCTTCATGGCTAACTTGCTAACGGCAGCTAGTCGCTGCAGCAGAAGATGGTTCGGATCAGATCAGTTCTGGAGTTAGCCCTTGAATTCTGGCCATTTCTTACATATTACACCTTTAATCCTGAAAATACTCGCTGCCATGCAGCAAATAATCCTCCTCTCAGGGTCAGGATGCTTGTGAGATACTTAATCAAGCTGTAAAAGTCGAGCACACTTCGACAACAACACCATTAATTGCTTTCCAAAACCACCGCAGGTTAAACGTGTCCAGAAGTGGCAGGTAATCGCTTTTCTAAATCCTCCTTAAAAATTGGGGGTTAATCCAGAATCCCAGATGCACGACACGCCGACAGAGAGAGAAACAAATAAGGGATGTGGTCCTGGCTGCCGTCGCTCTCTGGACCACTCTCCCCCCGCAGCCAATAAAATAAAAGGACGGTCGCACGGCAGCAGAGCCGGTCTGATTTGGCAGGCCAGCCGCTGGTCAGCAGTCATGTTTGGGCTTAGCGCTGACCCAGGAGAGACACGGCAGCATGAGAATAAGGTCAGCGATGGACGACCGAACAACAGCAGGATGATTTATAAATCTGGTGCGCTGCACACACTGCTTCATGTATATTTATGAGCCATTCATACTGATATTATTGATTTTACTGGTGTAATTTATACCAAACAGGGGCTGAGAAATACAGCAATATTATATTGTTATCCTGATTTCAGATTTAGACATCGTGAAGTGAATATAAGTGTCGTCTCTTCCTGGTTTAAAGGCGAAATTTCAGTAAAATCGTGTCATTTTATTTCCTTACCAGACTTGTTCTAATATCTGACATTATATCCACATTACTTATGATTATTTATCGTTACTTGATTGGATTTTATAAGCACATTTATTTATTTGTTTATTTTTGGTTTATTATAAACAGACAGACACAATATTAGATATAATCGAATGTCGCAATATTTTTCACAATATCCAATATCGTGCAGCTGTTACGGCATCTTTCATGCTTTTATTTTGAAAGAAAATGCACGCTGAGGGAGCTGTTGTGGCGCAATGATATTTAGAAAGTTACCACAGACTCATGCAGCCGCACGCAAGCAGCGCTTTCACGTGCAGACGTGGAGGATTTACTTAGTTACTAAGAACATCAGCTCGCCAATTTTGCAATATTTTGGGTTCAAAGCGGAAGAAAATGACGAGGCAAGGTGCATGAATGAGGCTGCGTGTCGTCTCTGCTGCACGAACTCACCAACATGCAATGCTGTTGACTTTTGTTTATTTTTTTTATTGTTCAGACTTTTTACTTATTTATAATTATCGTTTTTTTATTGACGCTCTCAGTTTCTTTGCCGGCACATTAAACATAGATAAATGCTAATGCTATGCTAATTTGCACAGATTTTGGGAATTAGGAGGTCAATAGTTTTGAATTTCTTATTTGAATTTATACATTTACATCGTGCATATATGTTGTCATGTATACGGCCCATCTCTGTCTCTCTCTTTACATTATTCTTGGATAAAGACCTCAGTTGTGTCCAGAACGACACTTAAAAACAGATGAATGAGTCACACAGCTGCACTCTGTGACACTGAATGTGGACACTGTGCGTCTTCAATAGTTCCAATCGAATGCTTTATTTACTCAAGTTACAGCGCTCAGAGATTGTGAAAACATTTATATGTGTTTCTCTTTTCATATCTGTTTATGTTGGGTAATTCTTTTACTCTATTTTGTGTCGACAATCCCTTTAATGCCTGTTTTATTCTTCAGAAACTGCTTATTCTCTGCACTAACGCTGCGAAGGGAGAAGCTTCGCTGTTATGACAATAAAGTCTCGAATCTTTAATCTATAAACTTTTACGGCTTTTATTTATAGATTTACAACTTCAGTAGGAACAAACGGGTCGTGAGGGCCACAGACGGCCTTAAAGAGCCGGAGAACTAACTCGCTCTTTTCATTCGTTCGTGTGGATTTGTTGACAATAAATAAAATCCTGATGAGGTAACAGTCAGACGTCACGCCTCGCTGCAGACCAGGTGCAGCCTCACAGATGACTGAACCAGCGTCTGCTGTGTTTCCTTCTGTTTTTTTTTTCTCTACAGCCTGACAGGATGATGACAGGTTGGACGGGACAAAACAGCACTCAGACATCATGAGCGAGAGGTTGCGTAACACGGCTTGTCGCAGTAACCTGAGCGAGTGGGCGCGGAGCGTTAACCCACCGCCGCCACCGCCGCCACTGCAGGGCTGAGAAGTGGGGCAGAGTGACCTTGCTCATAATCTGTCTGGTCTCCCACCCCTCCTGGCTGTGAGCAGCGCTCTGGATGAAATACTGCAGCCGAGTCTCAGTAACAGACAGTTTGAGGATACCTCTGACACACGCTGATGTATTACCGCTCCTCTGGGCGATCCCTCGTTGGCCGACCTGAGCGGCGACCACAAACCGGAAAGGTTGTGTTTGTCGGGCATCTTTATTCTGCAGCGACCGAGTTTATTACAATATAAGAATAGTCGTTGTTTATGTTAATGATACAGCGAGGGAGAAAATCATAGGTGTCCTCCGAGCAGCCTGGCAGGACTGTTGTTGTTCAGTGTGTGTGTGTGTGTGTGTGTGTGATGATTCAAAGAAAGTAAAAGTGAGCGAGGTGCTTCTGCTGCGTGAGAAATAAACCTGATTGTTTCTGGTTTGGAGGGAAACGCAGAGCAGAATCCCGTCGACAGCGTCTTCGTTTGTTTTCTCTCCTCCAACAACAACAACAAGATGATGATGAATGATTAAAAACAACCACAACACGCCGGGAGGCGACATCATAAACTCTCCAGCATTGATACCAATTATAGACCGACGCCAAAACAAACAAGCCAAACAAACAAACAAGACGCGAGAGAGGGGCGGGCTTCCTGCGCCTCGACGAGGAGGAGCGGCCCTGAGAACAGCGAGGCGAGCGAGTCTGTGACGCCGACAATGCTGCTATTTTTACTAACAGTAGGGAGACGTGGTGACAAAGAGGCGAGCGAGCGAGTGGGGAGAGAAGAAGAAGAAGAAGGAGCGAGAGTAAGAGTGTCAGGAGGAGCGAACAAAGGCTCCAGTGTGAACTCTGCACCGACGCAGAGCTGCTAGTTTTTTTCCCAGTTTCTGTGAAGACGTCGCTTCTCGGTGTTAAACGGGGACAAAGACAGGAGACACGCGCCCAGACGTCCAACCGCCATCGACCGCAACAACACTTAACTGCGGCCAACAGCTGCATTGTTACACAGAGTGACACTGTAAATCACTTCCTGTTTGGAGGGGAAGCCAACCGACTCGAGAGCTGGCAGTTCTACAGTCGCATGACATTTGGGCAGCATAATGACGCCCCTCCCGTTTGACCTCGCTCCCCCCCTCCCTCCATCTATTACTCTCATCCGCCCCTGCATCAATCTCCATAACAAAGGCCGCACTGATACAGTGTGAAAGGTCTCAGTGGGAGGTTATTCTCTGATGACGGCTGCACGGTCGCAACCAAATTCTGCCTCTTTTTAAATCGAAGCCTGCGAGTTCTGACTTCTTCATCACAGCGTGCACAGCGGCTTCCTCCCCCGCCAGATATCCGTCTCTTTTTGTGCTCACGGGGGATAAAATAACGTGACAGAAGTCTGGTTTTGTCTCTTCTATTCCCGCGTTACGGTTCACACAGTGGACAGGCTGAGCTCTCGCTCGATTCATGTGGGGTTTGAGCGGGTTTGTTTTCATCCAGGCTGCACGGATGTTAAATCTTACCGCAGATACGTCTGTATTATTAGCAAACACGTTCACAGACTTTGCTTGCCGCTGTGGTGCAAAACCAGATCGTCGTCTACCTGCCACAAGCATATTTTATCCAACATTTGGCTGGTGGGCCTCGTTTGTTCTTAATTCAAGTTAAAAATGGTTTAATTTGTAGATATTCTTTAAATGTAGAGGTTTTATTGTTTACATTCATGTTAACATCGTCTAGTAGCCTTTAGTGGGCAAATACTACAACTTTTGGTCGCTCAGTGGCAGCGTTTGTTCAGCGTTTACATAAAAACAAACATGTTTTCTTACATCTGGAGGACGAGATTTGCAGGTCAGAGCATCTCTGTGCACAACAGAACGTCATCATGATGCTGATTTTTACCTTTGCAGCTTCTACAATCTGGATATTGCGACGACATTTTGATTGTAATTAGAATAACGGTGGTCCGAATATCCACAGGTTACCTTTAATTTCCACTGACGGTTATTATTTGAGGTTTCAGTCCATCATATTTACTGTTAAAGCTCCTGGAACTCTCATATTCAACATCAAATAACCCGTATGAGCAATATTAGCTACATTAAGTTAGATTAAAACTGACTTTACGTGAGATATTTCTGTTCTGTCTCTGCTCTCCTCTCCAGTTTGAAGTGGTTACAGCTCAAGTTGTCATGCAGACTGAATAATACGCAAAATAAAAAATGATATCCACCTCATTCAGAGCCTCCATGAAAGCCAGTTTTCAGGCGCTTGTATCTGTTATGTTTGCATTTACGCTCATCTTAGTGAAGCTGGTTTGACTTTAAAGGAACAGTTCAACAGTTTGGGATAAACACCTCAAACTTAAGAGGTGCTGGTGGGCAGATTTTCTTGCATTCGGTCAAAGTCGAGCGAGATGTTTTCTCTTGTTTCCAGTCTTTGTGCTAAGCTAAGCTAACCCGCTCTTGGCTGTAGCTTTGCGTATTTAGCTAAAGATGTCGAACTGCTCCTTTTAGGTCATCTGTTCAGCTTCTATATTATCTTCCCCCTGGTCAAATCTTGAGCGCTTTGCTTGTGTGGTATCAGGCGGGCTGCAGGCCGATGTGCAGCCAGGGGGAAGAAAAAGCAAAAGCAACTTTCGACTCGACCGGTCGTGATACGCGACAGGAGCCCTTAGTCACCGAAATGGCTTTGTGCATGAGGGAATGCGTGTGATGTACAGTGTCAGGGCCCGAACGAGCCGGGCTGGAGTCTCTTTACGCCTCAGAGCAGCGAGACGATGCCGGAGAGGATCTGATGCTCTTCTCCAGATCATTACACCACCCCCAGACACACAGAGACACTTTAAATCAACACAACCTCCTCCTCCTCCTCCTCGTCTCTCCTCTTCTTTCATCTCACTGGTCCAAGAGGAGATCACAGTCTCTCTCTTCTCACTTCCTCCCTCTTTCACACACACACACAAAAAAGAAAACACTCACACACTGTCCGCTGGCCTGGCAGTAACCGCGGCAGAGGATCCACTTCTCTAAACAAAACAGGGCTAATTATCCCGTCCTCTTTGTTCCTCCTCCTCCTCCTCCTCCTCCTCCCTCCCTGCAATTATTTACAGAAGTGGCTCCCACTGCATCACAGATAAGCATCTACATCACAGCTCTTCTCTTTCGTGGGGGCCGTGTCAGCTGCACAGTAGGAATGCAGGACTGTGCGGATGGAGGGAGGGAGGGAGGAGGGGGGGTGTTAGTAATGTGCAAAGCCTCCCCGTGTTGAAACAGGGCGAAATCAAAATGTCAGCATCCTTCTGGAAGCTGAGTGAGTTCATTAAAACAGCTGACAGTGTGACTGTACCGCGGCCGATAAAAGGCTTTAAGGTCAAGTTCAGCCTCCGGACACACAAACACACCAGAATGTGGACGTGATTACAAACCAGACATCAGCGCCGGAGCCCGATTAAACCCGGCTCAGAGCGATGAAATCTTCTCCTGCTCCTGACAGATATTAATATTCACTCTTTGTGTCTCCCTCGCTCTGCATGTTTTCTCACCTTGATGGGATCTGTGCTGAAGCGGATCTTCCTGGAAGGAGGCGGCTCCTCCTCCACAGGGAGCCCGACGATCTCCACACAGCTGGACTCGGGCTCGTAGCGGTCGTCCTCCTCCTCCTCCCCCTCCTCCTCCTCCTCGTCCACCTGGCTCCCTCCGAAGTCTTCCCCCACGGCGCTGTAGGTGCTGATGTCCACAGAGTCGCGTCCCGACTGGTCGTCTCTCAGCGTCCGGTCGTCCTCGTCCTCGGCATCCTTGGCCGTCTCAGAGCTCTGCTTCTCGGAGGCCATGTCTCCATTCTCCACGGAGATGCGGATGTCGGACTGCAGTGCAGACCCGGTGTGCTCCTCAGACTTCGCCTCAACGCCGGCATCTGAAACTGTCTTTTCTGTCTCTCCTGCAGCACTGAAACGTTCAGTAGTCGAGCCACTTTGGCCCCCATTGATGCTGTCAGATGTCCCCGTCGCCCTCCCCCTGGGGGCCCTCTGAGGCCCCTCTTGGCCGTTCTGATTGCTCTTCTCATCCTCCTGGTGGCCCGCTGCAAAGGCACTGACCCTCTTTGTGATTATTTTGGAGTTCAACACACCCACCTTGGCGCTGACCCCCCTGGAGGGCAGCGGCGGGGTGGAGGAGAGGCGGTGGAGGTTGTTCCGGAGCTCGGCGGCCCGCTCGAACACGGCGCTGAGCTGGCTGACCGTGGGGGACACGGCCTCGCTGGTGTCCAGGCTGTCCAGGGACTCCGTGCTGCCGTTGAAGCGGGCCACCACGTCCAGCCTGCCGTCCTGGAAGCTGGAGGCCTTGTCGGTCTTCAGCAGGACCCTGGTGGTGGCCAGCTTCTCCTGCTGCAGCTGCCTCTCCTGCTGCTGCTGCTCGAAGATGCGGCGGGTCTCCTGCAGCTTGGAGTAGCTGGGCGAGGAGGCCCGCTGGTGCCCGTTCTCCGGCTTCACGTCGAACTTGTTCACGCGCTCGGACACGGTGGACCCGAGCTTCAGCAGCGCGCTGTGGTCCACGTTCTCGTTCAGGCTCCCGGCGCGAGGCAGGGAGAGGCGCACCGATTTGTCGGCGTTCCTGGCGACCTCCTCTCCCTCCGCGTCGCCCGGGGATGTGGTCTGCATCTGCTGGAACATGTTCTTGATACGGTGCACGTTGGAGCCGTACCTGCGGCCCCGGGGGCCCTCCTGCAGGTCCCCGTTCGCGGCATTGTCTTTGACGGGCTTCAGGGCCTGCATCCCCGCCTCGTACGCGTTTCTGTGCGGGGATGGGCTCCTGAGCGTGGAGCCAGAGCCGGTGCTCTTGGATGTGGATTCGGTCTTCATCATGGTCGGTCAAGCGTCGCAACGGATGCTCAGCGACGGCATGTCTCCTTTTCTCAACCCCGGCGGCGGCGAATCGGTCGTGACCCGCCCGAGCGGCACCCGGTCCTCGAGGCGGCGCTCAGACTAGAACCGGCAGATGGGGAGAAACAAAAACAACAGATCGCATTAAAGGCCTGCTGCTGCTGCTGCCGCCTGCATCCGCTGCAGCTCGCGTCCAATGCAACGGAGAAAGTGAGCACGATGCATCTGTCATCAGCTCAGCGCGCGGGCTCGAACAATGCAACGCCGAAGCCTCGCGGATCGATACGCGCATCGATCGTTAACAGATATCCGCGGCGAGGACGTGGGAGAGGAGCGAGCCGCGGATTTACCGCAGCTGCCGACAGATTGCTTCACGTTTTAATCCCTTTTTACAGGCAGCATCATTTTGATCTCCTCGCTCGGAGCTGCAGATCTCTGGTCCTCCTCTCACAGCGGCGCGGCGCTGCTGCATGGAGGAGGGAGCCGCCGGGTCCTAGCGCCCGCCGCCGGGGCTCAGTGCTGCTGGTGGAGCTGCTGGTGGAGCTGGTGGAGCTGCTGCTGCATCATATAATCCTTATTAAATATTAAAGAAGAAATGTGTTTACTATCATGTGTCGTATTGACTGCTGAATTATTTATATGACGCCGCTCATATCTAGTAAATCACTGATCCGGAAGTGACTCACGGGGCAAGACGTCTCTGTTTACTTTGAAAAATGTGGAGCAACGCAACCAATTTAAACAAAAATTAAATCAGATTATAAATTATAAACTGATTGGGAGCATATGAATAGTTAGCTATGTTAACAGTACCCTGATGAGTAACTGTTATAGTAGGCTAACATTAGCTAGCTAAAAGTAATGGATAAACAGATGAAACAGTTAGCTAAGCTAAGCTGAAATGTTGTGGATAAATTCATGATAAAGCTAAACAAAAATAAAAACTACAGGTACTTGATGGTTAACAAGCTAACTATTGAAGTAATGTAGTCAACTAAAAGTCATTAATGATAAAGCTAAAAAAAATTTATATCTAAAGGTAAAAGATGGTTAAATAAGCTAACATTAGCATAACTGATAACAAAGTAATTTTAGCTAGCTTAAAGTAATTGAGAAACTGCAGATACAGTTAGCTTGTGAGCAAGCCTCATTGATTACTGCTGCAGCTAGCTTAGCTAAAAGTAACCCATAAACAATTGCAACAGTTAACACTACCTACATTGGATAAATGGTGAACAAGCCAAAATTTAGTCAACAAATGATTGATAAAGCTAAAAAAAAAAAATAAAATGGTAGAAGATGGTTAAATAAGCTAACTTAGCATAACTGATAAAGTAATTTTAGCTAGCTAAAAGTAATTGAGAAACCGCTGAAACAGTTAGCTTGTGAGCAAGCTAAAATGTTCTGGATGAATTAATGATGAAGCTAAAAAGGTAGTAGCAGGTAACATTAGCCTAACTGATAACTGTCAAACCAATGTCAGCTAGCTTAGCTAAAAGTAACCCCTAAACAGTTGAAACAGCTAACACTACCTACAAATATTGGATAAATGGTGAACAAGCTCTAATTTAGTCGACAAATGAGTGATGAAGCATACAAATTCTGATGTTAGAAGATGGTTGAATAAGCTAAAATGTAGGGGACAAATGAATGGTAAAGCTAAAATATCTACATGTAGGTAGATGGTTAAATAAACTAACATTAGCCGAATGGATAAAAGTAGTTAAAGTAATGTTAGCTAGCTTAAAGTAACAGGATAAACAGTTGAAATTGATAACTGAAAGTAATCTCACATATCGCTAAAATGGTTGAAACAGTTAGTTCAAAATATTGAGCAATGAACAAACTAAACATTTATAGATTAAGCTGAAAAAAATCTGAGGTAATAGATGGTTAAATGAGCTAACACTAGCCCAACTGATAACTGTTGATGTAGGCTAGCTAGCTAAAAGTAATGGATAAACAGTTAAAAACATAATTTTGGATAAATGGCGAACAAGCTAAAAAAAAAATTACTGATAAAGCTAAAAATAGTAGATGGTTTGCTCCATAAGCCAACATGAGTGAATAGTGGACAGTTGGAAATGTTAGCTAAAAATGTATAGGCTAGGTAGCTGTTATGTAGGCAGTTGAAATAGTTAGCATTAGCAAAAACTATTGGTTAAATGGAGTAAACATTTGGGAATCATTGCTGAAATCATTAGCCAACTAATTAAATAAATGGTTCAAATTGGTCAAGGTAATTGAATTGGTAAATTAAATGCTTATTATAGAGAGCTAGCTAGCATCAGCCTAAAAATGTCCAGCTTCTGACCCCAAAAAAGGTTTCTAAACGGTCTTAATATTGATTTAATGGTTGATAGATTACCTGTCTGTTCACCTCTGGATTATCAAACTAAAGATGGCTGTGTGTCAGTGAACACCTCTAGCACTAGGACCCAGTCACACATCAGCACGTCAGTCCTCCCCGTCCAATGACACATCCGCTCCTCACAGCCACATTGTTGCTTCCTGCATTCTGCATCTGTGCTGACAGACACATGAAACAGTCTCACTGAAGGTAGACAAAGCATTTCCCTCTTTATGGATCGAGGGCCGGTTTTGAACCTTCCCACGCCGCCTCGCTCTTTCTCTACATTTCCACAAGGCCGACACATTTCTTTTCGTACAGCAGAACCAAACACAGACGGGCCAGAACAGCACCACACTGTTCTCAAACTGTCAGACACTTTAATCTCAGAGCGGCTGAAGGTCTGGTGTGAAGGACAAACACTCGCTGAACAGATAGAAGTGCTGCAGAACAGGATGTTCATCGCTCCATCCAGCCAGTTTCAGCTGGAAGTGTGTGGGTGCAGCACATTAAAGTGATGATTTGACTTTTATTGCACCCATATCCCCAATATCACCGCCTAAATTTGAGTAGTATGTATCTTTAAATGATTATATTATTAAAATAGACGTACAATAGAGTGACTTTTCCTTCTTAGACAGCTTCATTTGAGTCCTGAAGGTCTGAAAATATCAAATATTTCACGTGACAAAAGCAAAAATGAGACAAAATCACACACAAAAATATATGTTGCTTTTTCAGAACATCTTTTCCTTTTTAAGGATCTTGTGACTGCTCCAAACCATGAGCTCATCCCGGAGGAAACCCTCGACCGCATTGCTCATTTATATATTTATAATGTATTCTATATTTTCATTCATAAATAATTTACACGTAACCATCCGTGTGCGTCATCGGGCCTCAGCGGCTCGGTCCTGCACCAGGTGATGCAGCTGCTGGGAATGCATATCCCAATATCTGTAATTGATTTTGAGTTGTGCATCTATAAAAGCTTCTTTATCAATATATAAAGAGTCACATCATCCATTATAACCAGATCATTTTGCCAATTATTTGTTTCTGAATTAATTCTCTCAGCATATAGAGGCACTAGATTACCTGCTAACTGACTGTGTTCTCTTTATACATCCATGACTCTACTAGCCACTGTTAGCATATTAGCCATGCAGCTAGCCAGCTACCACTTGGGAAGTGTTTGGGGGTTTTACAGGTTTGGAGGACTAAAGGAAAACATGCACAACCTATTTTCTCCAGACTTTACTTGCACCTGTTTGGTATCAAGGTCATCCAATAAAGAGGTTTATCAGGCCTGAGGCTAGCTGGTTAGCATGCTAACACCAATGACATAATGTCAATGTTTTAACCTGAAATTCGTCCATATTGCACCTTTAAAAAACAACATTCTGGTCTCGTGCTTCCACTTCCTGTTGCACACTTCAGCTTCCCTTCATGGTGTCGATAACCTTCCCAGTGTTTATAACAATGCATCGTAATCAGTTTGTTCTTTATGTGTAAAACTTCAATCTGCAAAGTAAATAGTAGCTTCAGCCCTGGTTTGTTTGGGTCAAAACTGCAATATTAGACGTATAAAGTAGAAGAAAACATGAAAAGTAAAGTAAAGTGCCTCAAAATGAGACTTGAATGTACTTGATTCGCACCTCGAGTATCTATGTATCTGATTTTTATGTGCTACCGGAGGGAATAACATCACAGCTCTGTCATGAACGCTGTCAGACAGCCTCCGGATGTTTTTAGGGGGGGAGCGAGTCAGAAATAGCTCTGACATGTCGTCTGCTGCGACTGGGCCCGTCTCTCTCCACATGGCTCTGTCAATCACAGGCCCAGAACAAGATGGCGGGCTGCGGGAGCTGGGTCTTCTTTCTCACAGGCGAGTTTATAATCCTGAAATGATTTAAACTTTATCTATCGACACTGAGAAGCTTGTTTGAGTGTCACACGTCTGTTATCTGGTGTGAACAGCTGACTGAGGCCTGAACGTTGAAGTGTAACACCAGGGGTTGTGTGTTTGTGTGTGTGTGTGTGTGGTCACACTCTGAGAAGTTTAAGAGTCTCGTTGCCATTTGTTTTGTTTTCCTACTCGCAGTCTGTGCCGTCGGTTTGCTCGGGGCCAACGCAGAGATCAAATTCACCATTCCTGTGGGGACGTTTTTCACGTACGAGCTGATGAGAGAGACTTTCCAGAACGACTTCGAACCTTTGTCGAAACTCTACGGTGAGAAAGAACCGAATCGTATCGATCCGCTCCTCTACCAGACGTAGATTTTTTCTTATCGTACGCGTCTCCACCTCCCTCCACAGCCGGACGTTTGTACGATGACCCCATGATTTTTAAGTGCAACAGGCAGAACTTCCCGGACCTCCCGGAGTGGCTGCGCTTCACCCAGCGGCACCCTTTTGATAACGGCTTCCTGTACGGCACGCCGACATCTCCCGGGAAAAGTATAATTGAGGTATGACGTCATCATGTAACCTGCTGCACGTTGCGTTTCCTTACATGTTTCTGCTCCTGATATGAGCCAACCGCAGATAAGATTCCTGTGCAGCTACAGCAGAGACGAATCTGTAAGAAAATAAATAAATATGCAGCTGTCTGACACGTCGGTGCTTAATGTCAGGTTTTGTTGTCAGACCCTCCGAGACAAAAGTGTCGGGTTTCTTCTCTGGAGCTGCTATTTTTTAACCAGCGTTAAATATTCAGGAGGAAACGAGCCTTTGAAGAAGAAGAAGAGAAACGTATTCTGTCTGGAAAACACGTGGATGTAACAACAGATTACAGCTGAATCTCAGAGACAAAACACTTCGTTAACACGTTACAGCTGCTCTCTGGAGTCGTCTTTGCTTTCTGTTAATTTATCTCTGTCTTTGTTTTGCATAATTTTTAAATTGTCCCTCAATATATTGTTGGCTGAAGCTTCAGCTGATGTTACCTGCCCGTCAGATAAGAAGCTCATATTTTAGGACGTGACAGAAAAACAAAGGTTTTACATTTTTTTTATAAACAGAAATTATCCTTCCTGAATTCTATATTTGCTAAACACCTTATTTTTTACTTTTATTAAGCTCAACATGCTTTTTAAACACATAAATACAGCAGAGAAAAATTTTAAAACAGTTTATTTACATGCAAAGTAATTTGATTCCGACTGAAAATGTACCTTTTTCCTAAATCTATGTTTGTAAAGTACTAATAATGTTAATAATTAAAGTATGAGATCTTCAGTTTTATTGCCAAATCTGAAAAGTCCAGCTGACACATGAGAGGGCTGGATGTTTAATCAAACTCGTCTTCCTCCTCTGACAGATCTTCGCCGTCAACAAGCGGAGCTATGAGACAGCCAGACACATCCTGGTCGTCAAAGTCACCGCAGGTACGAGTGATTTTAACACGAGCCCCAGAATGTTCTGTACTGTTGCCGACGACGACGACGCCAGAAGGAAGTGACACGTTGTTCTGCATCATCCCTCACAGAGAAGATGCTGCCGTACCAGGCCGAGTTCTTCATCAAGCTGAGGGAGATTGAGAAGGTGCTGCCCTCTGTTGTCCAGGATGAGATAAAGCAGGACCTGCAGAAGCTGTGGGACACCGAGGCCCTGGAGGTCATCAACATCACCAACGCTCTGGACCGCGGAGGCCGAGTCCCCCTCCCTCTCGCGGGACACTTTGAAGGGTAAACAGGCGGACTGACTCTCACAACATCTAATTGTTGGAGTAGCTGTTTGTGTTCTGAACGTGTGATCTGTGTCAGTGTGTACGTGAAGGTCGGGTCCAAGCAGTACTTCTCGGACTGTCTCCTGAGGGTTCTGGCGCCGGAGCATCAGAAGCAGTGTGCGGCCGGGGACAAAGTCAAAGTCCCTGGAGGCTGCAACTTCTGCACCATTCCCAGCAACTGCATCACCTGGTGCAAGACGGAGCTGGTGAGGACGAAAACGATAAAACAAGACGATATGTTTGAATGAACAATCTGTCATCCTCATGTAAAAGTGTCTCACCTTCTTCTTCTTCTTCTTCCCTGCAGTTTGATCTGACGAAGCAGGAGCCGGCTCCACCTCCTCCCACGGTGGGTTCGGGGATCATGGAGACCGGAGTCGAGTTCGATCCCCTGGAGTCTCCCCCGAGCAGAGACTTCTTCCCGGACTACCTCGTGACGGTGATCGTGCCCCTGATCCTCGCCATCATCCTGTGCGTCCTGCTGGCCTACGTCATGTTCTGCAGACGGGAGGGAGTGTACGTTGTTGTTGTTGTTGTTGTTTCCTTCTTAACTCTGTGGGATTGTATGCAGAAGGAATATACACATTTCTTTTTGTGGTGAACTGACCCTTTAACTGATTAACTGATTGATCCTTTTTTTTTACAGAGAGAAAAGGAACGCAAGAACAAACCAGTAAGTGCTCTGATGAGAGGAAACACAACACGTGTTTGCTTTAATCAGTTCTTTTAAAGTGAACCACAGGTGGTCGGCCACATCTACCGATCCAAAACTAACTACTAGCTAATGTCTGAGTGAATTTCTTTGCCGTGACAAGAGCTGCCCATTAATCAGGGACGCCCCCAAAAAATAAAAGAGATGTAGAAGACTTCAGCGACCAAATAACAACACAACTGTTTTCAGTCAGCTCAACATCTCGCAGCCAGGCCACACAGGTGAACGACAGCCAGGATGCTAGCTAGGTCTGCTAACACCTTCTGTTTTCTGAAGAGAAAGATCCTTATTGACTAAACGATCAAACTGTCTTTGTTTTCACGACTGAATAAGCTGATTAAACAAACTGACTTTAAAGGACATCACAGGAGCTTGAATCTATTCTCCCAAAAAACTGCATCGTGCCCCTTTAACTAAAAGACCTGAACATAACTTCCTGTTCTTCCCGCGGCAGGATCCAGCTGTACCACCACCACACCATCCTCGGGAACACCGACGAGCTGAGGAACATGGCGGGAAGCCGCGGCGCCCCTCCGCCTCTGTCCACGCTGCCCATGTTCAACAGCCGGACCGGGGAGAGGGCCCGGCCTCTGCAGTCCGACAGCCCCGTCCCCCTCATCCGGGCCCAGCAGTAAGAACCACACCCGCCGATTCCTCTCCACACTTCACTCACAGATCTCCACCAGCATCAGTATCAGTCAAGTCAAATCTTAAAATGTGTTTTTATCTTCTGTTTTCATAGCGATCCCTACGTCGACACACTGCCCAGGTGAACTCTCTCTTCATATTCAGGCTTCAGTCGTTTTAATTGTTATTATTATTAAGTTCACAAACTCATCACGGTGTTTGTTTTTGCAGGAAGTGAGGACAACGATGGATAAAGTGTCTTTAATACGCAGTCGCCTGCCGCCGCGGTCTGCCGCCATTTACAGTATTTGCAGTGAGAAGTTATCGTTTGTTTTTTCTGTTTCTTCTTTGAGATAAAATGAATAGTGTTAAGTTATTTGCAGTTCATGTATATCTGTGTTCCACCGTCCATCACGACTAATAAAACATGTCCAAAGCTACGTTCTTTATCGTTGTGTTCTCCTTGAGATGATGTGAACGGTTGCGGCGAGAAGAACCTGTTCCAGCGTTCACATGAGCACCTCTCTATTGTTTCAAAGGTTTCTAGACTGCCTTGAAAATGTGTGAACCTTTCCTTTAAGACTCAAACATGACCTGGTTTAGTTGGAGAAGGCGGCCATGTCTGCAGTTTCAAACGTGCCCGGCAGCTCGAGTAATCTTTGCACGTCAGCTAGAGGCTGAATCAGGTCCACCATGAACAAATCTGGTGCAGTTTACTTCAAAGATTCAGCAGCTCAATCAATTAAAGGAGTCAGAAAAGGTTAAAAGATATCAGTCGTCTTTATCTGTTTTCATGGATCAGTTTAAACGCTGCTCTATCATCAGCATGGAGTGACGGCTCAGTCTTTTCTCCGAGCCCGACATCTTTCACTTTTTCTGATCCTTGTTTTGGATTTAGTGTCGAGCGTCTCTTTACAGCAGCTGTTGTTACACGTGATGTCCAGAAGGGGTCGCCGGTGTGTCTTCATCTGAGGATCTTTCAGGGTTCAGACACACACATCTCCTCTCACGTCAACAGTTTGGTCTGAGGACAAACTTCTCTCATGCGAATCTCCCTATTTTCAAGTCTGCGTCTCTGATTAACATCTGATTTTCGCATTTTTCTACAGTTTTAGCTCAGATTTCTGAAGGAATTTGGAGGCAGGTGACGTGTGTGCGACGATGACGATAAGCCAGGTTGGAGTATTATTAGATATTTGGCCTTGTTTTCACTGCTGCTTAACAGAAATGTGTTCAGTGCAAACTGTTGTGGAACAGTTGATTCCTGACTCTGCTTTTTTTTTAAATCTCTATTCCAGAACCAGAACATGCACGATATCTCTCTGGTGTCGGCGGGGTGTCGTCTGAAAAGATGTGAAATGCAGCCTCGGTAAAACGGGACTAATCCTAACAGCAGTTTCACAACAGTTGCAAAACAGGACAGTGAAAACTCAGCCACTGAGTAGACCACTTCACATGCTTTATTTCAGCACCCAAAAAATAATTAAAAACATCTCAATTTATTATACATGTACAAAATAAGTACAGAATCTCTCTTTTTAAACCATGAAAGTGGGTCTGCTTCAAATTCTTTTTTAAGAAACCCTTCGCGAAAGAACATCAACAAACAACATTAAACAACAGGGCGGGAGATGTGTGCTGTTTTTTCTTTTTCTTTTAGTGAAGAGGAGTTTTTTTTTTCCACATGGGGGGCAAACAGACAGAAGGATCAACACTGAACACAACGGGCAGGGAGATGAAAATGAACCAGAGTCACTTGCTTTCTGTTTTTTTTTATCTACAAAGACATGATTGCATGCGTTTACATCTGCAGTGATCGCCCCCTTTTTTTAATCCGAGGATCCAACACTTGAGAAAGAAAACATTTGCACTGCACAGACAACAAGAGTCAATTTAGTAGCACCAAAGGTTCTGCAGGCATTAGTGGCAATAATTACAGCATGACGGCGAGAGTCTCGCCGCCACCATCGAACACCAATAACCGGACCTCGTTGAAGTGTTAATAGCACCTTTGAATGTTTTTTTTTTGATTTCCCCACAATAGACTCGTGTAAAATAAACCCTTTTCATTTAAGAAAAAAAAAAAAAAAAGAAAAAAGGCTGCGGGTGACTTCTTGTTATGAGGTAGCCATCTACATATCGCAACGAAGGTGAGCGTTTTTGTTGTCGTGCTCTCAGGTGTGAATTTAGAACAAGAAGACGCTTCACACTTTTTACAATTTATTTAACACCAGGAAAAATGGTACATATCATTTGTTGTTTTTCAATGTCCTTCTCGCAGTGGTAGAAAATGGCAAAAGTCACCTGTGTTTCATCGCGTGTGTCGATCTTTCTTTCTCGCTCGCTCTCTTTTTTTTCTTTTTTTTTCTTAATCTCCGAGGGGGGGAAATTTTACACAAGCATATATTATTTTCTTGTTGCCAGTGGAAACAAAAGATTCTTTTTAAAGTGTCCTTGTGGTTGGTTGAAGTAGCAGTCCCGAAAAAAAACTTCTCATGATTTGGAAAAAAACAAAAACAAAACACGAACACCGTCTTCAGTAGAGTGGTTTTTTTAAAGCATGTGGACCAATGGCAGCCGAATGAGTTTTGAATGCATAGAAAAAAAGGATTTAGAGATGACTGCTAGAAAAAAAAAACAACAACGTCATGTCCATATTTCTTTCATTTTTACAAGAAGCAAACTGGGCCAATTTCGACGCCAAACTCCTGATCAGGTGCACCAACATCCATAGGAGCAATGTCAATGATGGGCAGGCGGGATGTTTTCGTTGTCTTGTAGTCGATGACTGTCTTGCCCCATGAGCCAGTGTGTGACTGCGGAGAAGGAACAAAGAGGAGGAAGTGAGTCGTTTATCTGTCTAGATTGAAATCTCGCGTCTCTAAATTTAGGATCAGTGCGAAGAGAAAAAATGCAAGCTCAGAGAGGGAACTCACCGTGCAGCCATCCTCGCTGACGGTGTATGTGAAGCGGCTGTTGCCCTCGGCTCTGATCTCGACGTCGTTGGAGCCTCCGAGCACCATGGCCTTCTTGAGGTTGCCGGTGGAGGCGTCCATGTAGGCGATGCTGTTCTTGCAGTGGTATGTGATGTTCTGGGAGGCCTGGTTGGACATCAGGCGCATGAAGGTCATCTGGATGTTGACGTCCTCGGTATCAGCTCCATCGGTGCCATACTGGAACTGCAGGGTGGAGAGAGGAGAAAGGTGCTTTACTGTTGCGGACTCATGAGGAGGATTTTAGTCAGTTTAGTTTTTCTTTTGGACTTCTCACCTGGGATCCACCGGTCATGGACTCGCTGAACCAGACGTGCTTCTTCTCCTTGATGTTCTTGCTGAGGTACCAGTTCTTCATGGGGATGCTGGACTGGCTTGGGTAGACGCAGGTCTCGCCAGTCTCCATGTTGCAGTGGACCTTGATGGCGTCCAGAGCAGATCCCTGGTTGGGGTCGACCCAGTACATGCCTGCAACAAAGAAACATAAAACTGAGCTCGTGCGTATCTTACACTTCATCTACGGGCTGCAGCAGGACTCAGATCTGCACTCACCGCTCTTCCACTCAGGGTGGCACATCCTCAGGTCGCGGCACATGCGGGCGGGGCTCTTCTGGGTACCGTCGGGGCTGCGGATCTTCTCGACCTTCTGGGTCAGGGTCTTGAGGGTGGTGTCAACCTCCATGTCGCGATCGCGCATCATGGTGGGGTCATCAGCGCGGTATCCGCCACCACGGTAGGGATCGGGAGCCTTCTCCTGCAGGGGCTGGCTGACGAAGTCGAATCCACTTCCGGGAGGTCCGGGGGGTCCAGCGGGTCCGGGAGGTCCAGGAGGACCCTGTTCAGAGACACCAGGTGTTTACACACTGCAGCAACACTCCCAAGTATTTGGGTTAAAACAAAGGTTGTAGTGCGACTTACAGCGGGTCCCATCTCTCCATTGCGACCGCGAGGTCCAGGGGGTCCGATGGGTCCGGGCAGACCGTTCATGCCATCCTTACCAGGAGCGCCGTTAGATCCAGAAGGTCCCTGTGGAGCAGAAGTTACATGACGTCTTAACGAGAGAAAACAACAGTTCATAACAGTTCAGATTTCACTGACATCCTGTGGTAGGCAGGTTCAAGCCTCGAAGAACCGGTCTCAGACTAAACACAGAACCCCCAAGTACCAGATTGGTAGTGTGAATGACTAGCTGTATAACAGATCTACTTACCCTAGGTCCAGCAGGTCCAGAGGCACCAGCGGGTCCTCTCTCTCCAGAAGCACCCTAGAGGAGGAACAAGATGTGATTATCAATATGACACACTCCAGAAGGATTCTTTAATCGTCCCATGAAGTTGAGAAAAAGTTGAGTTTGTGTCATGGAGTAACAACAAACTTTTACTCACAGCAGGTCCGGGCATACCCTGCATGCCAGTGAAGCCTCTGTGTCCCTTGTGGCCTCTCTCTCCAGCCTCACCAGCCTCTCCTCTGTCTCCCTTAGCTCCAGCGGGGCCCTGAATGAAAGCAGCAGGAGGTCAACATTCAATCAGCACAAGAAGTAGCGCAACATCTCAACACTATTTTGTTTATTTATGTAATTACGTACAGCAGGACCACGGACTCCAGCAGGACCAGAAGGACCAGCAGGACCAGCAGCACCCTAAAGGAAAATCAGATCACAAAAAAAAAAAAAAAAATCAAGTCGAGTTTCTGGATTTAATTCCATCTTTCGACAGGTTTAAGATAAGCAGGAAGGGGCCTTACAGTCTCTCCACGTTCACCAGACTTGCCAGAGGGGCCAACAGCTCCGGGGGCACCAGGAGCACCAGGGGCTCCTGGGGGTCCGGCCATACCAGACTCACCACGGTCTCCCTACAGGTGGAGGAAACATCCAGTGAGACAATGTTTGGAAGCTAATTTTGTATAACAGTAGATTTTTGGGGGGTGTTTTCATGTTTCATGACTTTTAAGGATGATGGAGATCGATCGAGGTGAGGAGGGTTACCTTGGGTCCAGGAGATCCATCGCGACCGGGGGCACCATCGTGTCCCTGAGATCCCTGTGGCAGAGCATCGAGAATGGTCAACAACACTGTTGATCAGCGGTAATCAAGTGTGAATTTGTAAGTGCATTTGCAGCGAGTATACGGTCGATCGCAGCCTCTTACCTCGCGACCAGCCTCTCCGTTAGGTCCAGACAGTCCAGGGGGTCCAGCAGGTCCGGGGGGTCCACGCTCACCAACGAGTCCAGATGGTCCCTGCTTTCCAGGCTCACCCTGAAGAAAAGCAAGAGGGGAAATTAATATACAGTCTTACAATGTACATCTACTTTAACCCATTTCGTTTGTGTCATGGTGGTCATGTTGAGTACTCACAGAGCTTCCAGGCAGACCGGGGAAACCACGCTCTCCACGCTGTCCGGGGAGACCAACAATACCACGCTGTCCAGCAATACCGCCGGGTCCGGGGGGACCAGGAGCACCCTGCACAGAACGAAAGGACAGATCACTTAAGTACACTTGAGGCGGCCAAAAACCTTGACAGAACAGCTGTTGAAGAATCACAGCGGGCACTCACGGGGAAACCATCGGAACCTGGAGATCCCTTCTCTCCACTGGGTCCTGGGGCTCCAGCAGCACCAGCCTCACCAGGGCGACCAGCAGGACCGGTCTCACCACGTCCTCCTCTTGCTCCATCTTTGCCGACGGGTCCGGCGGGTCCAGGTGGTCCACTAGCTCCCTGGACACATATAGAGGGTTCAAAGGTCACGATGGTATCAAACACAACATTGGACTGGTTATTACTGCTCGTGATGTGGACTAGAGTGGACTTACAGAGGGGCCAGGGGGTCCAACTCTGCCAGCGGGTCCAGGGAAACCAGTAGCACCCTAAACACACACAGAAAAAAGATGAGACTTCAAGCAGCATCCTGTAAAAAAAAAGCTTCACTGGGGTTGCTTTTCTAGATTTTAATAAAAACATTGTACTGACAAAAAAATCAAGAACTTTTGCTCGAAATTCATCCACATTGCTTGTTTTACACAAACTTCCTGTAGTTTCTGCGTCACTATTTGGGTTGATTCTACAGTTATTACTTATATAACATAAAATATCTGAAAACTATTCCAGATATTATATATATATATATTCCAGAGCATCAACTCTCTCATCCTTTGTTTTATTATCTGTTATAAGTAAAACTGAAAAAGAGAAAATATCCGAAGAATTTGGCAGTCGTCAGTTCACTCAATGAATAGAAAAGAGATCCCTTCAGGAAAAAAGGTTGGGAGCTGCTGATCTAAGTGTTCAAAATCTCACATGATAATAAGACACTTACAGGAGATCCAGCACCACCACGAGCACCTTTGGGTCCAGGAGGACCAGCAGGTCCCTGTTGACAAAAAACAACAACATTCGTGAGTAAAAGAAGAGGAAGAGGAACAATATGACCTCATGAGATTCATTATTAGCTCTATTTCTGTTTCTTATTCTTTTGGTGGCGTTCTTGACCGGGTCTCCTTTGTAAAAGAGATCCATGACCTCAGTGAGCCAAAAAATGGTTAAATAAATAAAACTTATATATGTAATCTGTCTCTTAGCACTCTTATGCTAATAACATAGAGAAGTTGGCATGCTGGGACTTGTGTTTTCGACATGTGGGCCCTACCTGAGGTCCAGCAGCTCCAACAGGTCCGCCAGGTCCGGGGGCACCAGCGTCTCCCTTGGGTCCAGTGTCACCAGACTCTCCCTTAGCACCAGGCTGACCATCAGCACCCTGAGGTCGGAGGGCAAGAGAAAAAACAGTTCAAGACATGCCTGGGCTGTGTTGTGACACGATAGAAAGCATCTAAATCTGTCGATGTGTGAGATTCTTACAGGAGGTCCAGCGAATCCAGCAGGTCCAGCAGGTCCGGCCTCTCCACGGTCACCCTGTTGAAGTAATGAGGAGAGAAGGTTGAGGGTCATTCAGTCAGTCTTACATTATGTCTGTTTTCTAGCTCTCAATCAGGTGTGTGTTTGGCGGAGAACTTACAGGGGCACCGCGGGGTCCAGTGGGTCCAGCAACTCCAACGGGGCCACCCTCACCCTAACACCAGAGATGAAGAAGGAGGACAGGAGGTCAGTAGACAAGTCGCTTGGCGTTCCTCAACACTTAATTCATGAACTAAGACATTTTGTGCCAAGTGACCAAATTCAAGGCAAAATCCGGACGTCAAAGTTAATAAAAACAGAACTGAACTGAATCCTTAACACCGATCTAGCGGATATATTGGACCTAAAGGTTAATACCAAAGTTGTGCCTGGTCTTACCTTCTCACCCTGAGCACCAGGAGGTCCAGGGACTCCGATAGAACCAGTCATACCACGAACGCCATCTTTGCCAGGGGCACCGGGGCCTCCCTTGCCACCAGCATCTCCCTGAAGAGAGAAAGTCGAAAGATTGCTTGTGAGGGTTTTTTTAGAAAAGCTTCCCAAACATGTGACTCCTGAATATTTCTGTCCTTGTTTGCTCACATTTTATAGACATCTTTTGGCTAATCGTCAGGCAGATTAACACCCTGACCTTGGCATTCATTCAGGCTTATTTATTTCATTCCTCAATAAATTTTATATTTGACTCGTTACTCTCCCACAAACTTAAGAGGCACTTAAGCCACCTGTCCACCCGTAATAGAGCTGAACAGGTGTGATACTTACTCTCTCTCCCTTGACTCCGGGGAGACCAGAAGCTCCGCGCTCACCAGGCATTCCCTGCATACCAGGGGCTCCCTGACCACCAGGGGCACCACCAGCACCGGGCTCTCCCTGCACACACACACAGAAACACATATACACACATTAATATCATTCAGGGGACTGCGAGTACACAACAACCAACAGAGGACCGTAATGACGATTGTTTTTCTTTGAGCTAGTGTTCTTGTGATGGTTTTTGAAGGCCTCGCTGACGTACTCCAGGGTAACCCTAACCCTTACTCAGGCCCGGTGACAAACTGTCGCAAAGGTCTAAAAAACAATAAAACCTCTCCTTGGGAGTGCAGAGAGTGCAGATGTGTGTATATCAATGGGAAGATAATGTCACAACAGATCATTTCTCCTCTGTTCCGATGCAAATGTTTGAAGGTCTCAAGCTACAAATGTGTGTGGATATGGATATGAGAAGTGTTGAATATCCAAGAGAGGGGGTCACGTGTCATGTTATGATTCATACAGTGTTGTATTATATATTTGTACTCGAGCACTTGTTGATGATTATTAACACCTCAAAAAAGCCTGTCAAAACGTGTGTTTATGTCGGGTCTATCAAGAACTGGAGGAGGCCAAAAAAACCCACCTTGGCTCCATCGTTACCAGCGGGGCCAGGAGCACCACGGGGTCCAGTTGGGCCAGCAACACCAGGAGCACCACGCTCACCAGGGAAACCTCTGTCGCCCTGAAGGAGAAAAGAGACATATCGGTTACAACCAGTTTTAGCTGGAGACCAGAGGATGAGGAAGATGTTTTGTTTCTGAGATACTCACTCTTGGTCCAGATGGGCCAGAGGGTCCAGCCTCACCAGGAGAACCCTGAACAGAAGAAGAGGGAGGGAAGAGAAGGACTTGATGAACAAACATTCATGACAGTATGTCTTGCAGAAACATGCAAAGATACGGAACAAAGATTTTGACATTTACAGTTTTTCTGCGATTCTTACCTGCTCGCCAGGCTTGCCAGTCTCACCAGTAGATCCTTGGGGTCCAGGAAGTCCCTGCACAACAGAGAAAGGTACAAGATTTTAGTGTAACAAGAGAAAACAGCTCAGGAATATTTCAACAAAAACAAAAGCACAGCATTCAGGCTGCTGAGACCGAAACCTACCTGGAATCCGGGAGGACCAGCGGGTCCCTGCTCTCCCTTCTCTCCAGCAGGTCCCTGAACAGAAAGAAGAAGATGGTGAGAAAACTTGCAACTGATAAAACAACTACGTAACTAAACACTGCTGGTAATATCAGTCATATTATAACATGATCTGAGGAGATACATACAGCAACACCAGAAGGTCCAGGAGCACCAACGTCACCATCTTTACCAGGAGCGCCCTGTCGACAAAAACGTCACAAATCAATTATCGGTTTTAGCTTCGACAGAAAACATTTTGTACAGAGAATAGCGTTTGATCTGTGTAATTTTAAAAGCGTTGGAGTACTTACAAGAGCGCCAGAGGGACCAGCGGCACCTCTCTCGCCAGCCTTGCCACCCTCACCCTGTAGAGAAGAACCACATAACCTGAACACTCACGCAGATATCACTGGCACTTTCTGGAATAGATCTATTCTCGTGTTTCAAACCAAAATTAGGGTGGTAGGTTACTCACAGCGGCTCCCTTGGGTCCGGGGAATCCCATCACTCCGGGCTGTCCTCTGGGTCCGGCGGGGCCGGGAGGTCCAGAGCGTCCATCTTGTCCTTGGGCACCCTAAAGATGATCAGAGGACAGGGGGAAAACTTAAGAAAAGACTCTCCTATCAAGATTGAAGGGACTGTTTTCAGCTGTTGTTCAGAAACTATTTATGAGTCAGAACTTACAGCAGGTCCAGCTTTGCCGTCGGGGCCGGGGCTGCCAGGGCTACCAGTCATACCCTACGGAGGGGAGGCCAAAGAGTGAGTGAGCGAGTACGAAGACGAACAATACACGCATGCTCGTCAGCACAGAAGTGTTGCACCTGAAGGAAAACGTTGCAGAACTCACCTTGGATCCAGGGGCGCCAGGAGCACCGGGGCTACCAGACTCACCAGTGGCTCCCTGAGCTCCCATTGCGCCAGGGGCACCACGCTCACCGGGGGCACCCTGTCATACAAGAGAAGAAGAGTCAGGAGAGTGCACAAGTCATAATCGTATCTATCTATCTGTCGATGCTTTTAGGATTCGCTGAGCTGGAAACAAAGTTTGACAAAGCTTTCTCCTGGTTTGTGGGTCGACTCGCCAACTCACCTTTCCACCAGCAGCTCCATCAGCACCAGGGAAACCACGAGCACCAGGGGCACCCTAATGGAGAAACAGACACACGGACCACGTCAGCAGCTGTAGGGATGAATCCCCCCGGGAATTTAACGTACTTCAACCGTTTGAAATGCTTCGTAGGAGGACTGATTGTGAGGTTTAACATGGAGGTTTGATTGGAACTTCACTAATACATCGATTTAAGGCAGTGGCCCATGATCAAGAGGTTTTGGTCAACTTCACTATCCGACAGAGGTTGATGTGAAAGATTAGGTCACGTACACGCTCTCCAGGGGGTCCACGGGCTCCAGCACCACCAGGCTCTCCACGGGGTCCTCTCTTTCCTTCCTCACCAGAGGGGCCAGCAAGTCCCTGAACTCCAGCGGGGCCCTGGAAAAGAAAGCAAGGTCGTCAGGAACATTTAATTTCCTAAAATCATACAGAAGGGTGAAATTAAAGGCAGGATGTTTATGTATTATGTAACTTACAGGCTCTCCCTTGGCACCAGGCTCTCCTTTAGGTCCAGATGGACCATGGTCACCCTGTTGGCAGGAACACACATTTTAATTTAGGCTGTCCAATGATCCTGTGTGTCTATCAAACAGTTTGTACATGCAGTTGTCTACTCACGTTGTTACCCTTGGGACCAGGAGCACCAACACCTCCCTGAGCTCCAGCAGGGCCGCGAGCGCCGGGGAAACCGGGAGCACCAGCAATACCAGCAGCACCCTGTGGGGATGGAGAGTCTGGACGTCAGAACACTCGATGTGCAGAATTCAAGAGGAACAACTGTGATCAATGGGGATGACACTTACAGGAGAACCCTTAGCACCGGGGGAACCATCGGATCCGGGGGCACCCTGTCGACAGAAGGACGGAAATAAACATTAACACTGATTCGAATGCATTCAGTGTTTCTGTTTTTCTATAAACCTACAGGCAAACAGAGAAAGTCCAGTTTCTACTCACAGCAGGTCCAGCGGGTCCAGCAGGTCCGGGGTTACCGGGCTCACCGCGGGCTCCCTGGGGTCCCTCACCTCCACGAGCTCCCTGAGGACCGGTCTCTCCCTGTGGAGGGAAGCAACAGAGTCTGAGGAATCTGCAACTTCGATATAATAAGTGTCTTAAAGTAACAAAAATCAAAGTCACAAACAGATCGTACGTGTCTGAAACATGCACGTGAACGACACTGTGAAGGTGTGAAGATAAACGATGCGTTCTTCTGGCTTTCGTCTGAATTTACATACGAATTATGAGTTCAAAATGTTAGATGACGTATCCGGAGAGTGACGCCACAGCTGGCTGCGTTTCCTTTCCTCCCGCTCTTGGTTCTTAATACATCCTGGTGTTTGTGTGACTTCGTAAAAAAAGGTGTCACGATATTATAATTAATCCTCCACCGATGGCAGCAGAGAGGCGGGGATGCAGCAGAGGTGGCATTAGAGGTGTGCTGATGCCATCTGGTGGCTACGCTGGTCACCTGGCGTTAACATTATTAGGGTTAGGGCTGATGGTGCAGAGAGCATAACTGCTCCGTTGCATGTCGAAGGAGCATTAGGAGGCTTCCCCAACGATGATGTCAATCCTACAAGTGCTTTAATGTCCACTGTTTTCCTACTAATGCACAAGACCAGGGAGATCATTGGAACACCTGATCAGGTAGGTAACAAAGAGGGTTACGATAGTGTGATGTTCCTCCTCAGTCTCGTTAGACCTGAAGAAGTAAAGCAGTTTGACATTGTTGAGCTATTTATTTTGTTTTGTTTGTTGTTTCAGTTAAGTTTTACAGCTTGAAAATGTTTTAGTCCCAGTTTGAGATTTGATATTTCAGAGGTTTGGTTTTTAGTTTTATTATTTTACTGTGGGTATTTGTCAGGAGCGAGATTTAAGGAGCCCTGGAAGAGGTGGTACGGTACAAACACAGCAGCAGCTTGTGAGGGAAACTGACTCACATTAATGACGACATGCTGTATATTTTTATTTTCTGGGGGGGCGCACATTTTTAGCACTATTACTTGTGTACTTGTGTGGGTGAGTGCTTATGAATGTGAGTTTATTTATACTTGTTGAAGGTGAAGTTTTTCACACCAGGGTTTAGTTGACTATAAAAAGCCTCGATGGATCATCTATTTATCGGACGTGATAAATGTATTGGGTGTCTTACCTTAGCGCCGGCACCACCGGGGAATCCAGGGGGACCAGCAGGTCCAGTTGATCCCTTAAAAATAAATAAGACACACTGTTAGCAGACATCCATAGCTTTGACGGAATGCTAATGACAGAGCTGCGCATCACACCGTTCAATATAGCGTCAGGTGATGATGTCACAACAACAAAGATGATACTTACAGGAGGTCCACCAGGGCCAGAGTTGCCATCATTACCACGAGCGCCCTGCAGAGGAGGAAGAGATCAGATCAGAGTGATATTTCCAGGATTGGACACAAGCTGCTCGCTAGTCGCGATTAAAACCTTTAACTCACAGCAGGTCCAGGAGGTCCGGGGCGGCCTCTCTCACCAGGGAGACCACGAGCACCCTGCAGAAGACAAAAAACAGAACGATTTCAGCGAGGTCACTGTGAATCAGATGAAGCTACAGAATTGCTTCGATCAACAAATGAACTGTGATGAGACGCGAACGCACCATAGATCCGGGGACGCCGTTCTCACCAGGGGCACCAGCCTCTCCCTGTAAACAAATACAACAAGAATCAGCTCCGAGACAATCACACCGAAATTTTCGGGTCCATCTATGATGAGATTCCGACTATCCTACCTTGGGGCCAGCAGGTCCGCTGTCTCCCTTGGCTCCATCCAGACCGCTGAAACCCTGTGCACAAAATCAATCAGCATCCTCAGGTCAGTCGCCGCTCGTTACAACATCGCAGCAGCTGAAAATGCAGATTTTTCTTGGTCAACAAACTCACTCTGTGTCCCTTGATGCCGGGGAGTCCAGGGGTTCCGGGGAATCCACGAGCTCCCTGGAAAAGAGGAGGAAAACAAGATCAGTGCCTCGTGCATGATTAAACATTTTTAATGTTTGTTTCAGTTTTCTACAGCTAAGCAGGAAGTAAAACCACTCACCTGAGGTCCAGCAGCTCCACGCTCACCGGGGCGACCAGCTTTGCCAGGCTCACCCTGTTGAAGACACACAGAGAGGTCAGTATGTGCTCATCGCCCTTAACTGACTCACATGGACTGATTCATGACTGATTCAACAACTAATCTAAGACAAGGAGATAAAAACCATTAGCTCATGTCTGTTTAGTGTTCTTAGTGATTGATCTCCTAAATAGGGATGGACAATAATCAATAGACCACTTACATCATCTCCGTTCTTTCCAGGGGGGCCAGCGGGACCACGAGGACCCATGGGACCCTAAAAGAAAAACACAATAAATGGACTGGATTAGCACCAACTGAATCACGATGAGGGAGCGTTTATTTATCGCCGACAACAAGTGGGGCGTGCAGATGTGTGTCAGCGGGTCACGTGACGACAGGAAGTGGAACAACGGGCACAGGAAGTAGCACGTCAAAAGGAAATATCCAGTACAGAATAAAAAAATAAAGTGGAATCATGCAGATTTGGGAGAAAAAAGCTGTATACTCACAGAAGCACCGGGCTCACCGGGCTCTCCAGGGGGGCCAGTGAAACCCTGAGGACCCTGATGGACAACAAGAACAACAGATTAACACATCGTGTAGGTGCACTGTCATATCTGGTATAGGAAGAAAATTACTGGGTGAGTGGGAATGAGAACTGAACCGAGGGACTACTTACAGAGGAGCCAGGGGGTCCAGGAGGACCACGAGGACCCATGGGACCCTGTTGATGAGGAGGAGAAGAAAACGTTCTTTATTTGTCTGTCAGATGAGCAGCATGATGTCAAAACTTTGCATATTTTGCATTAAACGGTTGTTGAGAGAGAGGGAAAGCCGTCGTACCATTGGGCCGGGGACGGGTGGGCCGCTGGATTTGGAGTGGTCAACATAGCTCATCTGAGGAGAGAAGTTCTGCAGGAGGGGGAGAAGATGATGAAGAGTTAGTCGATGATTAGAGGACCAAAAACTTCAGGGTTAACGTAGCACAAGAACATCAAGAGACACCTCGAGATGGCTTCTCGTTATCACTCTCTTATTCAGTAAGAATTTCTACGAGACAACACACGTATTCTCTGTAGCACAGATGCTGAATAAACTGGTCAGAACTACACGTGATATTCAGCACATTCCTCCAGACCTCCACCTGAGGACCAGGGAGCTGTCTGCACACACAGTGCTGAAACAAAAAACCTCTCCTGGTGCAGAAAGAAGAGCCTTTCGAGAGATGTTTTAACCTGGACTATCGTGGGTTTTTAAGACGGATCTAATTACAAACCAAATTTTCCTTCCTGAATGTCGTGATGTGGAGATACTTACTCCGCCAAGGCCAGGGGGGCCAGGGGGGCCAGGGGGGCCGGGAAGGCCAGGCTGTCCATCAAGTCCATCGTTGCCGGGAGGACCGGGAAGACCCTTCAGGAAATTCAAGGTAGACAGTCTGTTAGCGTCTGTCTTTACTAATCATTGATGTCATTCCCCACAGCTCCTTCAACCAAAGACGATTAGACTCTTCTATCAAATAATTATACAGATTATTTAATCTGAATGGCAAAAATTAAACTCTTGCACTGCTCATGCTCAAGTACAGGTGCTATAACTTAAAAACTGAAGTTTTGTTCGGCTGGTTTTGAATCATAAATATTTGCAAAAAAAGAAGCTGTATCGCTTCCTGTTGCTGCGACAGTAATTTCATATTACGTCAACATTTTGTAAACATATTTGCATGATGTCACCTTTGAACCTTTGATGACCTATTGACCCCGTGACCTAATTATTAAAGGTCATCGACACCAACTACGTCACAGCAGCTTCACCAGCGTTTAGAATAGCAAATATATGACACATATTTTCACATTTTTAAAGCAGCAATCGGGGAGAAAACTGTTGACCGACGTGACGAAAATAAACATAATCGACAACGTGCAAGGCAGCGAAGATGATACTGAAGCACTGCTGAAACTGAATAAGTCGGTATAATTTCAAACACTGACAACATGTCCAAATATTATTCACGTCCACACGCAACTACCATCCGATAAACACAGGTGTCATTTGCATTGAAGGACAGAAAAAGGTCTCTTGAACCTACCCTGTCTCCCTTCTGACCAACGTCTCCTGGGATTGGCTACGAACAGATGGAAAAAAGGGAGTTAGGCTAATCTGCATATCACGACAAACTAAACTGGGTCATGCCAGCATCTCTCGAACATGAATTTGGGGTTCATATGTGTCAATATCAAGCAAAGTTAAAAGGCAAAATACCTCATCGGGAGTCTGGGGTCCTACAGAACCAACGGAGAGAAAGAAAAGGTCAACACCTCTTGAACATTTACGTGACACACATTCATAACTTTTGGACATTTACAAAACAATCATAAGTAAAGCGAATAAGCTACGAGTCAAATCTGTCTAAAGCAGATCCGGGCTGTTTGATTCTAAGTGTTATCTGTAGTGAAATGTTGCTGTGAGTGTTGAGATGTGGCCCTGTTGCACCCTGCAGGGTCGCTGAACAGGTCGGCATGTTGGGAGATTACATCGCCACAGAGCCGGTATAATCCAGTGTTTAAAAAAAAAGAATGCATATCGAAAGTGAAATGAACGAAAGGTAGATCCAAAGCGATTCTTTTTCTGAGTTAAAATCCTCTGGAAGGCAGGCGGGCTTAGGGCCTCACGTCCATTCTCTGGCCAGTGAGCCATGGATGGGTCAGGGATGAGCTGACGGGCACTAGGTGGCGCCACAAAGCTAATTAACCACAGAATTGGAGAGGAGCATGAAGGTGGGAGTACCCTCGGGGTCTGGGCAGATAGGGCAGCACTCTCCGTCAGGGATGATGGGGTCGGCGCAGTCGGAGGTGTCCTCGCAGATCACCTCGTCGCACATGACGGTTCCGCTGTCGCAGACGCAGATCTGGCAGGGCTCTGGTTTCCATACATCCTTATCGTTGTAAGCCTGTCCATCTAATGTGCAGCTGCCGGGTGCGCCTGGGAGGAAGGGAAAACAGCGGTGAGTTTGGTGAGATCAAAAATGCAAAGAGAGAAAGTGAGCGTCTTGATTTTTTGACCAAAATTAAGTTTAAAAAAGGTGACTTCTGTTAAATGTGTTGAGCCTTGGCTACACCTGCACAGGCGTGCATCATATGGGGATCAGACACCAGACTCTGCTTGGAAAAAACACATAATAATCCTACTAACCCTATTTAGCAGTTTCCCCATGCAGACCTTTATTTGTATTTCCAATTTTTGAGACTGTAAACTGGTGAGCTTTTTCTCCTGCGTCACTCTGCCTAGATCAGGGTCATAGAAACTGTCATTGAAGGAGCTTAAATCTCATAAAATCTGGTGTTTGGTGACTGATTTGGTGGCAGGAATGGAGCTTCTAATAACCACTGGTGCCTTTTCTGCAGGAGGTTACAGTAATTTGGGCAAATGTGAGAAAACCAGGCGGCTGAAAGTCGCTCTGATCAGATGTAGAAATAAGAAGCTCTCCTGAAAAAGGACAAGTGGAAAATTACACCGGTGCCTAATCACATTTCAAGCTGCTGGATGTGTGGTTGGGCCTCAGAGGAGGAGGGAGGAGGACCCAGGTTTGCAGGATGGATGCGCAGTTCCAGGATCTGCCACCGAGCGGCGCTGTTAACCCACAAAACGAGATGTTCCGCACCCTCCTCATCACGGCGATCAATTAAAGTCTAGACTTTTTTTTTGTACCGTCGACGTCAGAGTTAAAACATTTTTCCATTGTCCTTACTTTCAGCTAACCATGTCCGATTTTACGCAAGTTGGATGAAAAAGCTTTTTTTATTATTATTCAGTGTGGCGTTTTAAGAAGCTTTAGTGCAAAAGTTTAACATTATATAGGAAGGGAAAGTACATTTCTCCAGTTTGGTTCCCCAGCTGAGTTTAATTTGCTCACTTTGGATGCTTTAGTGATGAAACTACAAAGAAAAATCCAAGTGATTGGATTTATAGACTTTGGCACACATTGGATCATTTTTCCCCCAGAACTGATGGAAACTACGTCCCAAACTCAACATAATTAAGATTTAATCAAATGGATTTTCCAGCTGTCCTAATGCGTGCACTCTGCTGCATCTCCCTTTTGAACTCAACGTCCTGTCATTGCGCATCAGAGACACCGCAGCTGCTCCCCCTCGGGTTTTGCGCACGGTGAGCGTGTATCTGCACGTCCGTGCGCGCAGCAATCAGTAAAGAAAAGTTCTAGAAAATAAATCCCTATTCGCCTCCAGATCTCCAAAGAAAAACCCATCAAAACGCCTCCCTGTGTAACAACCTTCAACAATCTCTCCCGCAGAGGACGATCTGCTCCAGGGAACCGCTCAGCATCCTTGCGGGCTATCATCCACATCCTGACGGCGCCACAGTCCCAAAACAACTCAAATCAATGTTTGAAAGTGATACTTACTATCATCCTCGCCTTGACCTCTGGCCAAAAGTACTGCTGCGCTGAGCAGCAGCGCTAACCGAATATCCACAAAGCTGAACATGTCTAAATATTAGACATGTAGATTCTTTGCGACAAGGGAGGAATCCTCTTTTTCTCCTCAGACACCACTCATACACGGTAGGGTCCGGTCTGTGTATAACTCCAATCCAGACCCTAGCAGAAACTCCCTACTGCCTAAACAAATGAGTTAGCTTGGCTTTTATATGCCAAAGTTTTTGGGGAGGTCCCGTGCGCACCAGACAACTTGTACATGTTCGAGTCGAGAGTCCCTCCTTCATCAGAGGAGAGGGGACGTCTTAAAACATGTCAAACAAGTTCACGTTTCAGCTCAAACGTGGATGATGAGGATACTCATCATTTACACGACGGCTCGCCACCGTTCAGACGTGTTTTATCATCTTCTGCGTCTCCATGGACTTTTTCTAATTGAGGCTTTTGTTGGGGTTTTTTTTTTCGGCATCTCACCTGAGACAGTGTCGCTGGGCTGATTTTTTTATTTGTCTGGACTCTGGATGATCATTTACAGATTCATTAGGCCCCAGTTTATTGAGGATATGTATTTGAGGAAGTTTAATTTTGTTTGAATGCTTTTACGTACTGGTGAGGGAAAAAGATGTCTTCCATGTAGTGGCAGTTAAGACTGACGCGTGCGCAATTTACGCACGGAGAGCTATCCAGATGGAGGATATTTGAGGCTCATTAACGTTTGGAGACTAAATGCTCTTGCTTCCCTCTCGTACAGACATTACTGAGAGGGAATCCTTGTCGTGTTATTGTCTAGATATTAAAACTCTTTCTTCTCCTTTCTTTTTTTTTATTCTGGGCCTTTTACACCTGAGCACCAAGCACCTGCAAGCAACTGCAATATCACACCAGTATAATGTATGTACAGAACACGTATACCAATGATTAAATACAACTTTACACACACATTTTCATGAAGTTACAGTTTCTAGATCTTTCAGGGAAGAGTAATAAAGTCATTATGAAATGTCAGTATTTTTCCAAAGCACATCATTAAGCTTCCGAACATCTTACTTCTATCAAAAAGGGCGCTTTTGTGTTTAGTTCTGTTAAAAGTAAACCAGAAGCAAAATAAGGTTTTAAAACTTGTAAAACAGGCTGTGTTAAATTCCAACTTTTCCCAAAGAGGCATGGCCGCCCCATGATGTTAGAGGGAAGGAGGGAGAGAGAGAGAGAGAGAGAGAGAGAGAGAGAAGAAAACCTGGCAGATCCACAAAGCAGTCTGGTTACACTGTGGACACGTTGCAGCTTCTACAACTACAGTGTGGCCCTATTTGACCTTTTCTCAACTCCTAACCGTTGTCTTCTTTTTTGGACGTTCGACCTGAAGAATCGGTCCAGTTTTCACCAGTTGGAGTCAATGAAGAACTAAAACGTGTTACACGTTTAGATGACGTTCCTCACGAAGCACAAGAGCATGTTAGACTGATATCAGGTGGTGGAAATAGCCTCGCATATATACGTTTTTTATTTTTATTGCATGCGTGAGCAGAATAGGTCATTTTGAGAGAAGAATATGAAGAGTTTAAAATACAGTATAACTTCTCCCTGTAACTTACATTATCTTTAAAAAGTCTGCAGCGTATGATTTTCCTTTGTTTCAGCAAAAATGCAGCTAGAACGAGTGATGGCTGCTTCATATTATCAACAGAGATTCAAAAAGACTGTAAAGAAAATGAAATGAATGTTAATAACTATTAAAAAAGGCAAAACTGAAACTATTTTGGGAGAAAAGATAGAGATACAGTGGAAAAAATAAATGTGAAAAAAATTTTTATGATTCAAGTAGCTCACTAGCTAATATGACTGCAGAACGCTATAGCCAGTGTGAAATAATTATGCTAACAACAAATTAAATCGTCTGATTCTAGCCAGGCGACTTCACACTAGCTGAATCGACAAAGAATTAAAGGAACATAACGAGAAAATGTTCATAGCTATCTGGAAACTAGCTGGAAGAAAAAATACGAGATACAGTAGGAAACTAAAACTAAATAAAATATAAAATACGAGGAGATAGAAGGTACCAGTAGATATGCGTCATTATGGAACCAATTTATTTTCTTGCAAAACCCGTCGTACTCTGATTCTGACTTGCTCGACGCCTTTGTGGTCCTGGTACTCTGTAGCCCACTAAACACATCCATTAAGTATTTCGACATAAGGAGGTCATAAAAGCTGTTAAGTTCGACTGATATGTCTTCTTCTCATTGAAAGAACTTTGAAATAATCTAAGATTTCTGCGACCCTAGCGGTCCGCTAGACAATCAGAGGGAGGTCAGCGAGCCGCCATGAATTTATTGTTAAATCAGACCATGAATGAGACAATAATTGGCTCGCTAGTATGCCAGTTCCTTACTGTATGTTCAGTGGCTCTCTGGTTTTGATGGGTTGAGTGTCGTGCAGTTGGTTTGTTGAACAAACATCCTGCGTCAGAGCTGGTAAAACTGATTTTGACTGTAGTTTCCCTGGTAAACACACCAACCTCTTCGGCTGTCGCAGCTGCATTGTCTCTGGGCTCGTTAGTTACAGAAGGGCGGCCAGCTCGCATGACTCTCGGCCGGCCTGTCCGCCGTAACTAATGAGCCCAGAGACTCTCTGGGGTGAAGGAGGATAAGTGACCATGAAGGAGGTCCTGTATCAGAACCCCTACCAGAGCCACCCTTTGAGTTCACAGTCTGACAGTCAAACAGTCAAAACGAAGGCAACAAATCAGAGGCGCTTGCAAGAAAAGCAGTGGGATCAGTACTAACACAGCAGCTTCACACTAGCTCCATGCTAGCTAGCATTATTACATAACCTTCTTCTTGGTATGAAATCATCACACCACAGCGATGAGTAGAATAGCTGGTATGAAATCATCAGCAGAGCTAAGTTTTCCCAAATTATCATAAATAAAAGATGCACAAAAAAATGACAAACAAAAAATTCATAAAGTTAATTCTAAATGTTATTGAAGCATTTATCACATGTTCTCCCTCCGCATGCCCACGTTCAGTGCCACCACGGTGGCTCGATATGTCCTCAGCTGCAGGGAAAATGAGTAGTTTCTGAGGAAAAGTTGTGTGGTTAGTGATTTTGTTTGCACTGAGCAGGTATTTCTTAGCATCTGTTCCCCCGTCTAATGAAAGTTGGTTGTCTCGCGCAAACACCTGCCAAACAGACAGACAGCTGTAGATTCAGTGACTTAACATTTTTTTCTACCTGATTTTTCTGCAAGGTGTCACCGTGCAGGAGGTGAACATCACCTTTCTAACGTGCATCGCTGGGAAATACATTTTTCTGATACTGCACATTCTTGTTGCCTCTTAAAAAAAAACACTTTGACCTGAAACTTTCTTTTTTTCTAGGCGTCTGCAGTGATGCAGTGAAGGAGATAGTTGTGAGTTATTGCTCGCTGCACACGCACAACGCCACAATAAAGTGGTTTCGAACTGCCACAAGTGCACAACCTTCAGAATAAGACACACCCATTTGACTTGCTTTTTTTTTATCAAAGAAAGACAAGAGGGGGATTGTTAAAGTGACAGAATATCGCAGGTTTCGGGCTGTTCTGAGAGAAATGAAAATAGGGAAGTCCTGTTGGTGGTCTGAGAGGAAACCCACTTGATAAGAACTGTGCATGCGTCCCGTCGCTTTGCCGCTCTCCTCTGCACAATAATATGACTACTGGTTTTATTCTCTTTCTTTCCGAGTGTGTAAAATGCACCAGTTGTACAAAGGGGAATCTGTCACTTGAGCAGAAGCTTTCTGAGCGACTTTCCGTGAGTTAAACGGAGCCGAAGCTCACAGGACAGAGTTAAAATAGAACTGGTAATTTTCTGGTGTTTGGAGTCGCTGCAATCTATAATATATTTTTTCTGGTGGCGAGTCTCTCAGAGTTCAGACTGGTGGTTTGGGTGGAATCCCTCACAAAGAGTTTACAGAGCTTCAGCTACGTTTAAATATCGCTGCCACTGTTGCTTTGAGCTGTGTGTTTTCTATCTGGAGGAGAGGATATTTAGCACATTTTAGCCAAAGGAACTTGTTCTCAGGTGTTTCAGCCAAGACAATCAGAGTAAATCCACAACCTTGAACATTGCCAGCGTAGGTAATCGCCAGAAACCCATTCTTCTCTCCTTGTCAGGCGGTATTTGCACTGTAAGAGAAGAGGGAGTGCAAAAATAACTGAATTGCAGCCACCAAACTTTCGCCGACTCGGGGGAGGAAATTCCATGTTTGTCGTTGGCAGCTCGCGGAGGGACGTGAGCCTAAGATGTAACAGGTTGTGGGAAAAGGTGTTTTCAACATCACCGCTACTGATCTTTCACGACTTTCTTTACCTCGGAGCTGCATTTATGAACAGACACCGTAGCTTTTTTTGATGGCAGAGGGGTTTCCTGTTTGTTAAAGACCCTCAGGAGGCGTCACCTCATTTGATACGTTCCCCTGTACGGATGCTAAACGAGGTACATTTTTGGTGCATCGTTGCATAAGTAGGTTTACAAGCAGCATTAGGGGAAGGCAGAGCTTGCAAAGTGACTAAAAAGGCCAAATCTGTGCATTCCCCAGCGAGCCTCTGAGCCGTAGCCAGCAACACGTAGCATCTGCCTGCCTCGTCCACGTGTTTCTACTTGTAAGTCTCCGAGCCGCTGCTGCTCCGAACTCCAACAAAGCCAAACCCCCTCTGTCTCTCCCTCTCTCTCTTGTTTCTATCACTTACTGCCTGGAGGCCCCATTTTTTTCCACCTTAAATAAGCTGCTAACGGGCATTTATTTGCTCTCTCTTTTTTTTTTTTTTTTTAACTATAATGTCTCCTTCGACTCGCTTGTCTAAATGGCATTTCAGGATAAGGCCACTATTACTCGCTGTTAAACCTTTGTTCCAGGCCTTTTCGATGTTTTGTAATTGTTTTCAATGACGGGTTCTTGCAGACGTTTTCACGCTTTGTTTACATTGGAGCCCATCGCTGGCCCACCTGCTGCAGACAAATGACAGGGTGCCACGAGGAAAATTGCACGGCATCGCAAATAAAATCAGTCGCCGTACAGTATATCTTTAAAATTTAAATGGCTGTTATCAAGCGTACGACCGAACTGTAATATCTTCAAAATCAAAATTATATGTACACAATCAAGGTGAAAATGAATTTCTGGTTGCAGAATAACTTTCTGAACGTCGGAGGTGCTAAAATGCAACTGTAAAACTTTTTGTATGACAAAAAGGGATGAATAAAATGAGATTATGAACGATAACCTATAAGGACAGAGAGCTGCAGCAGGTATAGTTTTATATTGTCAAGATTTAGATTAGATACCTAATCATGCATGCACTCTTTGCTCCTCTGCTGCTTTTATGTGATTGTGCACACAGTCAATCACACAATAAACATTTACTCACCACAAAAACTGTACAATACAATAAACAATAAAATAAAAAAAAACATCGACAGTGAATTTAAAAGACGAATCACAGCGGGAATAAAAGACTTAGAAGCACGGTTAGTATTACAAGCAGGTAAGACGTAACAACTCGCTGACAGTAACAGAGAAAATGTAAGAAAAGAGAGAGTTGCAGCAAAGATCCCAAGCTGGATTCGAACCGGTAACCTTACAGTCCATGGTTGGCATCCTGGCGTACGATTTAAGGCAATCTAGAGGTGCAAAATAGTCGCCTCACCCTTCCCTGGAGGCCACTAAGAAAACACGAAAGGTCCTCTCTAGAGCCAAAGTTTGGTTTGCCTGCACTGGGCTGCTGTACGACACGTTGGTGCAACATGGCGGACTCCATGGAAGACGACCCGGTGGACCTTTAATCCCTGAAGGCATCACATCAGTATCAGGATCTGTATCGGTACATGAAGCGCCTTTGGTGATTCTGGCGCTCGTGTTACTCGGTATCGGTTCCAAACAAACTTTTTATGTCATCGCCCGCGCCATCATAGGTTTGTTGGTGTTATAGATCATCAGATTAGCTGCTCTGCATTCTGGTAGCTGGTGGTTAAGGTGCTCCAGTTTGATTCCACGGGTTACTCATAGATGTATTAAAGGTTGTATCAGCGATTCTGGGCCGAAACATAAATGATCACATTCATCTGCTTTTTCCTCACGATCCGCTCGCTGCCCGCCCCGTAAGCATGCCGTCAAAAAAACGCGTCTCTGTAGGCAGCCGAGGCTCCGAGATCGCACACAAAAACAAATGGTACTACCAACAACTCAAAAGCAAAATAAACAGTGTTCCTACCAATCACAGACAATGGGTGGGTGTTGTGGTGTTTCACGCTCGTGCACGCGAAGTGGTCGAGTAGCAGCCAACTGCTAGCACTGCTAGCGTGTTGCTTGTTGACTTGTTCGGATGTGAAATGTGACCGAAGCTCGTCTAAATCTGGATCGGTCTAGCAAACGTAGATGAAGTAATGCTGAACAGAGTGAATATCAGATTTAGAAATGTGAGTTGCGTTTGTTAGTTGCGAGTTACGTTTGTTAGCTAGTAGCGTTCATGGTCATGCACGTTCATGAACGTCCATGATCATTTTCAAAACACGGGAGGGAGGGAGGGGCTCGCTGGCTCTGTTTGTTTGGGATCTCGCAACGGACGTGAGGGCAACCAGGATCGCTGATACAACCTTTAATGTAATGTTCATAAAGCTAAACAGTTTTGACCGGTATAAATTACTGGGATCTTTGACATAACTTCCCTCTGCTCGGATAATATCTTTAATTGTTTGCTTCTTTATCAGAGCAAATGGATCAAATCCCCTCCATCTCTGCGGGCTTGGTTGTACCCCTATCGCTCCTTAACCATTAACCGTGATCTATCCACAAAAAGCAAATGGCTCTTATCATCCAGAGTCATGACTCAGCACTACTACAGATCATTTAGTTAAATTAAATCCACCACTTTGTACACTTAAATTCTCCAGGAGGGATCCTCAGTCACAGTCGCAGCAGCTCGACGCTGCCGTGTACGTGTACAGACGAGAAAATAACTAGTGTGACTGCAGCAGTCGCCTCCGTGAAAATAAACCTCCCAGCCCTGGCCCAGACTCTCTGCGAGCTCATTCAAAGCCGTAGCATCAGTCGAGAGACTTCCACGCGGCATTATGGGTAAATGCTCAATTACAGGGTGAGCGCCTCAGCCCACTTCTGACTGCTGCTGCGAGCGGAGCCTGATGTGAACTGCAATCATCTCGTAAAGGTCCGACTTTTGTCTCTTTAGTCTCCAGGCTGGAGCGAGTGTTTGCTGGCTGAGCACCACTCTCACCGCTACAGTAGTCATTTACATTCAGGACGGTCATTTTCTGCACTAGTTGGCAACGGACCTTTCTGAATTCGTGCTACTGTACAGACGTATATATATATTCAGTGAATCACCGGAAACCTGGAGTTAGTTAGGTTGATTCACAGTCGTGTGAAAGTGGAGCAGTACAGCCCGAAACATCAGCCTTCATTAAGGAATAATTTGACATTTGGGGAAATATGTTCACCCACTTTCCTTTTAAGAGTTAGATGAGACAGTGCCAGGCTCCAGTCTTTATGCTAAGCTAAGCTAACCCTCTCCTGCCTGTAGCTTCATATCTCAGTCCCACTGTAACGATGCACCTAAATATTTGAAACGTTCAGACGTTTTTTTAGAAACTAGAGCTCAGCTGGCGAGCAGATCCAGCCTCCCGTGTGCTCCACCCATCGAGACGCACCGCCTCCCCTTTGGGGCGTGAGAGAAAATGGTGGGGGAACCAGAAACCCACCATCGTGGTACCACGTCCTCCGCTGGCTTAATGTTAAACGTCCACCTTCTGATATACAGGCCTCACTACAGGTTTCCTCTTTACACCCATGCTTCACAAGTTTTTCACGTTTTGGGCTCCACAGCTATCTGCTGGCTCTGTTTCTCTTACAGAACACACATTTCAGCAGAAGGCCTCTTTTTTTCCTCTGTTTTTTCTTGCGTCTGGTTTTCTTCTGCATCTGGATTTCTCCACCGTCCCAGCCCCCATCCATCCGAACTCCTTCGCTCTCCATCCCTCCTCCCTCTTTTTCCTCCCTGCCCGCTCTCCTTTCTCCCACCAGCGCAGACATCCAGTCAGACACGGAGAGCGGATGGAAAATATGACTGGATCCTTTTCCCTGACTTCAGATAATGTGCGAGGCCTGCTGGCAAAAGCGTGGCACCGCTAAAAACAGGGAGAGAGTAGCAGACGGTGCGAAGTTTATCTGAAGGGTTGCACTTAAAAGAAAGCAGACAGCCTTTAAAGAAATAAGAAGGGGTGAGATTTTCAGAAGCTCCAGAACAACTGACTTGTCCTGAGACAACACGGAGGAGGACGGGAGATCCTCAGTGTCCCCTCACATGACGACGTTTAAACGTTGATCATCGTGTTGGTGCGACGTCAGGGACCACAACACAAAAACCAAAGAGCCCCCTAAGTGCTTCTGGGTGTCATATTTCGCTGCTACAAAAGCTCAAGCTGTGGCAGAGACACACACACTAAAGGAAAAAGTGACACATGTGTTAGTCTGTGATTGCGTCTCCAAACTCGAGACACACACAACTCCAAATTGCTTAAAGAATTGCCGGTATTATAAACTTTTTAACGAAAAGAGAGGCTCTTCTCTCTGAATGTAGAGGCTCTTCTCTCTGAATGTAGAGGCTCTTCTCTGAATGCAGTTTCCAGTTGACCTGCAGTCTCTTCAGGGTGGTTTGACGCCGGTCTTTCCCAACATCTGGGAAAGTTAGTCAGCGCTTTAACGACCCTGCCTAGTCTTTCTAGTCCTAGTTGTCTCTTTTGCTCCCCTTGCACTATCTGAATAATACACCAGTAAACCAGCTGTTTTAGGATCAGCCACTTAATAAAGATCTCAGCTCCTTTTGTACTCATCCTTATAATCAAACTTTGTTTTGCAAACCTCTTAGTCATGCTGAGCATTTTAATTTCTCCTCTGTACCACCAGCAGTAAACCTTTAACTTATAAATAGTGTCAAAGAACCGGGATTCGAGGCTGAAGTCTGACTCAGTCACAGAGCGGAGTTTGCGAGGAATGAACCGGGGGGTGGAAATGAGCTCAGAGAGAAAATGTCTGGAAATGTCGTTACTCCAGCGCTGCGAGCACTCGCATAAATACTGCGGCCTGCAGAGATGCTCACATGTGAGGGAAAACAGGGGAAAGTAGGAGGTACGGCCGAGGAAAAAAGAGAGCGAGAGAGACAAACAAAGAGAAGCGAGTAGGAGGAGGTATCAACTCCTCAACTGGATTAAAAGTCAAAGTATTAAAGCTCCATTATTACAAGAGCACCAACAAATAGAGAGAAAGAAGCAGGTAACCCAAAACTGAGAGAGACTGGAGATGGAAATAGGGAAGCCAGTAACTATGTAGGGAAAAAATTCCCATCTGCCCGATGACTCATACGCTCCCCTCGGCCACAGAGACGAAAATTAACAACGTCCTAGTTTCTGCACTGCTGAGAGAAGAAGTGAAGGAATGTCTTCTTACCTAAAATATTCGAATACATTCTTGATCTGTACATTTTATAGAGATAATCTGTTTCATGCTAATTCAATGATTGTCCCAGGTTTTTACTGTGTCTCAGTTAAAGAACAAGCTGTGGTGTTATCGCAGTCCTGGCAGTGAGCATCTTGTAGGATTTCCTCCCTCCATAACTTTCGAGCAGAAGTACACAGACATTAGTCCAAGTGTCTGCAAGGCCGTCCAATCTGAATATTTCCTTTGGACGGCGGCAGAACAAGAAGAAAGAAAAAGGTAACTTACCTCCGGCCATGAGATCTGTGAACATCATTACTCGTAGTGGAGAGCAGTCATCTCCCGCACGCACGAAAAATAATGTGAGAAAATAAGAAATAGGTCAGAATTTGGTATCCTGTCGAGAACACAAGGTCGAAACTTTATGGATGTCACATTAGCATCATTGTCATTATAAAACCTACATAATCGCGTTCAGATCCTCACACTCAACGAGAAACCAAATATATACTGATTTATTTGTACAAGATTCAGGAAAAAGCCTCACACATTCACTCAACCAGTGTAAAAAGTATCCAAAAGTCCCACTTGAGTAAAAGTAAAGATATCGTGCGTGTTAAAATACCTATAGCATTTGATATAAATGTACTTAAGCAACCATACAGTCATTTAATCTTTACTGTCAGACTTCCCACTGAAAGAGGGTCAGTTTTCAATAAGATAAATGGGCCTAGTCACTTTTTAGACTGGTTAAAGTTACACCTTTAAGGCTCATACCTCTGTTCAAAAGGTTAGTTATTCTTCTTTAATTCAAGATTTTGCTATTGTTTTTATGTCACAACCTATAATCTATATATTTTTAGTTTAAAGGGACTTGAGGCAGGATTTGTGGAAAATAAACATGCATTTTAAGTTGTTAATGCTAATGGGTGATGAAGCGTTCATAAACAAAAAGAATGAGCCCACCCACGTATCTCTCCGTTGTATGCTGCATAATGTTTCGTGGTCTGAATTTCCCCCGCAGTCCTGCGGACGTGACGTCAGATGACGCTGAATGCGCGTCCTCGACGGTTTGGCTACAGGAAGAAGACAAGCGCGGTGGACCCAAACTAATGTTTGTGTAGTAATGGATTCTGCTACGACCAGAAAACGACCCACCACCACACAGTCCACTAAAAAGTCATACTAAGAAGAAAACGAAGGTTTTATCAGCGGCAAGTCGTGAGTCGAAACGAAATTACGGCCAAAGCCGGCCAGAACCGGAATAAACATAGGATACGCTTTCAACTCATGGAGGCAGCTTCAACTTGAACTGGGACTGAAAACAAATGCTGACATGGCTCATTTCCTAGTGACCAGGTAAGAAAACATTACAGGTCATGTTTAGAGCTTGATTTGAAAATCATATGAGATCACCGAGGACTCGGAGTGACCTAACGTGCAAAGTAGCGTTAGCTGCTAACATGCTAACATTAGTCCACCGCTGTGTGACACTGAATAGTTACAGACTGCGCATTTTTCACGGTCCTTTAGTCTGAACCGAAGAGTTAGAAATATGTCCCTTTATATATGGGACCGAAAGCCCAACCTGTTACCCGGGAGGTGACGTTAGCAGCTGGCTGTAGCCACAGGCTAACGGTTTGTTTGTGTCTGTGTAGTAACATTAGCTGCTAACACACAGCAGTCCCGTATCAGAGACGATGTTTTTGTCCCCCAATATGGCGTCTTTGCTTTCGCCTGTGTCTTTCAGACTCGCTGCTTGTGTGTCGCTACACACAGCGAGCCGGCTGCTTCATGTGTGTAGGGGATAAGGCTATCCCTTACACTCAGCACAGTTCGCAGCTGTAGGCTACCAACGTCATTCCGCGGAGGTCACGTGAACAGCGGTTAAAGAAATAACTGCTGTGAGTTTATGCGCGCTCCCGCGCCGGCTTGGCTGATGGCTGCGGTTACCCTAACCGTCGCAACGGCCGTCGTGTCACTATTGAGTCTTATTTCTTGATCCTGCCCAAGTCCCTTTAATATTTCTGAACTTAGGTAACCTTGGTTCTACTTTTCCCTGTTATTTTTGGGCCATTTATTTGATTTTATTGACAGTAAGTTAGAAAATGGTGAAGTCAAATATGTACCATTAGCCTAGCTTAGTACAAAAGCTAAGCAGGGGGAACAGCTAGCCTAAAGTTAGCTCTGTCAAAGATGCTCCTATCTGTCTTATTTATACGTTTTTTTGTGTGTTTATAATATTTGTAGAAGTACAGTACGTGGCAGGTTGGGTTTCAAATGTTCACTGACCAACAGCCACTGGACACGACTGCAAGCTGCATCTCTGACGTCCTCACTTCAAGGTTAACAGGTAAGGTACTCAGGTGGCTCTTGAGCTAGCTGTCTCGTTAGCTAACTAACGGCTAACGTTAGCGCGCTAGCTAACAAGATACAACATTGTTAGCTCTGTCGCAAAGCACACGACGCTTTCTGCTAACTAGACACGACGTGTGAAGTTAAATAAGACCGTTTAAAAGCAGTTTTTATTCTTGTTATTTGGCTTAATGTTACAGTTTGTACCTGCGTTCAGTCTTTTTGCTAAACAAGCTAACGTTAGCTGTTAAACAGATCCAGAAGTACATTTCCTCAAGTCCAGTTTTATTTAATGTTGTTAAAACATTACTCGAATATTTCTATTTTCTGTTACTTTATACCTCTACTCTATTACAATTCAGAGGCAAATATTGTGCTTTTTACTCCAGTACATTTATTAAATAAGTTTTTTTTTTATTTAAGCAGTTGTATATTTCACACCTTAGCATTGTGTTGTGTCATGAATACAATGATCTCTGTAGAGAAGAGTTTTCCTCATGTCTACCTTTCTCTTAGCAGCTACTCCTTTCTGGAGGAAGAGAGACCAGTCTACAGCTTACAATCATCTGTGCACCACATGTGATGAAATCAAAAGTAAGTGACAGTCATATGGAGGAAGGGAAGTTAAAACCTTCATCTTGTTTAAAAAGGAAAAATATGACTAAAACATAGTTTTAACTGTGTCAGTATTTATCGAGTTCTATGTGTGTTAGATGCTGAGATTCTAATAGACCAAGGCCTTGAATCTGCCTCACGTTATGAAAATGTGTTGCTCCTTTTTCCAGTAAAGGGCAAAATTCCTGTCTTCACATTCTGCCTATGTTGTTTTCTCAAGGCCTCCAGGTCCCAGTGCTGGACATCACATCAGCACACGGCAGTGACGGATGAAAAGAAGCCTCCCAGCCTGGACTTGTAGGACACCACATGAATGATGTATGCAGGTAAACGACACTCTGTGTGTTTGTTTTGTTTCATTTATGTGAGGAAATCTCAGTTTTGAAGGTGTAAGAGGCCCAGGCCAGTCGTAGAAGCTTGGAGGTGGAAGAAAAGCAGACAGATTTATTTGTACAGCACCTTTCAACAACAATTCAAAGTACTTTGCATTGACAAATCCAGTCACGTGTTTGTGTTTATATAGCCCAATATCTCAAATCATAAATTTGCTTTGAGGGCCTTTCCAATCTGTACAATCAAATCAAATAACAAAGTTAATCTCATCTCGTCACTTCTCATCTGATGAGGTTTGTGTCACAAAAAAAGTCATAAAACTACTTTATAGTTGCCAGATCTTTACACTGGCAATGGTAGATCAGAAAACAGTCATATCAACCTTTTATTCTGAAGGTGCTAACACAGTATTTTCCAGCTGATAGATCAGAAATTGCAGCATTAGCTCGGAAGCTCGGACGGCAGTGACAATCAACACATTTTGTAGTTTAGTTAGGTCTTCTGGCTGCGTGGTGACACATAGGAAAGCTATTCACGTGATTTCAAACTCTAGTCAGAAATTTGGGTCAAACTTCTTCTGAACAAAATTCTGACATTCCCCCTCACAGTCTGAAAAGATGACGGATGGTTGGAGTGTGTCGCAGCCGTTTCACCCTCTTAATGAATTATTCCTCTTTGATGCTTTTTGGGAAATTCTGTTTTGGAAACATCGGTGGGCAGTATCGCCCTCTGAGCATGTGCAGTAGATCCGTCAGTGCTCCATTAGATCGAGGTTGTAGTCCGGTCCGAAGTCTGCTGAGTGCTTCAGAACGGTTGAGAAGAAAAAAAGTGACCTCAATACAGAAGAATGCAGTGTGGTCTGTTCTCCCTCCCCGAGCATCCAGCATGGGCAAAAATGACTTCTCCTAACCCGCTGTTTAGCAGAGGGAGTGTATATACGACCTGAGCCATTTAAATGGCACACAGCCGCCTTCCGTCTTCTCCTCCTTACTCCTCTTCCACCCTTATTTTCACCTCCTCTTTTTCACGAGGAGGACGTGAGTGAAGCTGCCACGTTAAAAGCTTTCTCTCTTTCCCCTTTCTGCGATTGTTCTCACTTTGCGGAGACAATCCCTGCGAAAACAAACAACGTTGCTGCTGGCAGGCGTCTCTTTATTCAGCATGCACGAGAAACTGTGATTTCTGTGTCAGTATGGTTCACAACAATCGTTCATTCTGCTCATATATGGTGACATTTTGTTGATATTTTCAGGTCTCAATCAGTCTCAGCCGAGGCTTTGAGAGTAAAGTCCAGTAAACATGTTCTGATCAAACATGCAGATAGCAGTTTTTACTTCCTTTTGCCTTGCTTTTTTTGATGGCGTGTAATCGCTTGCAGTAGTACGAGTCATCCTTAGTGACCTTGTTGCAGTTTCCCTCTGAGTTTTTACAGCAAAGGAAATGTAGACAGATTTGAAAGGAGAGAGAGAGCAAGCTGAGTCACAGTTTATTTGTTGAACACTTCTTTTCTTCTCAGTACAGTTTAGTTTGTCTTTACGATCTGGTTCAATGAAATAAACAACTTGCATGATAGTTGGAGTAAGGTGCAGGTCAATGTTGGACCTGAAACTTAACAAATCTTTAAGTCAAGCCCAGATTATTTCCCTCTCACCTAATTTGATTCAAATTTGTGACAAGGTTTTATCGGCTGTGTCTTTTGGCCTACTGGTTCTACAACAAATCTAGCTTTTCCTGACTGTTGTTGTGACATTAGTGGCCGTTTTCTGCCACTGGTGGATTGTCTGCCATGTTGAGATTCTACCATGGAGGCCCTGGAGAATAAATTTCATGCCTGACAAGGTATCCTGGTGCCAGCCATATGTTCAGAAACCAACACTGCTGCTAGTGGAGGAGGAGTTAAGATTTATGCTCGACTCTTGTGTCACCCTGGAAATGCACAGCTAACGGCTTTCAGATGTGAGAGGAAGTATAGAGCGTGGTGGTGGTGGGGTTAGAGGGGTGTGTTTGTGTGTTTGGGTTGTGTTGCGTGAACTACACAAATGATATATCCTAATAAAGGGATTATGCGATAATAAAGGGAGACTTTTTGTCACTTTCAGTGTTTCTACCATTGAAAGTACTAATTAAAAAGTGGGATGTTCACTACAGCTGAGCTATTTTATCAGATGATGTGATTTATGATGATGTGATGATTTATCAGTTTTAGATGTATGATGCATGCCATTTTGCCCTGATTGATACCCAAATGTAAGCATTTGCTAGTATTTCATTTCAGTTTACAGGCTGAATTACACGGTGTCGTTGAGTGCGTGGCCCAGGTGTTACGGTTGTCTCCATTCAAAGCACTTTTCATGGCAGGAGCAACTGTAGGTACTAATTATCCTCTGGTTCTATATCAAAAACAGTCAAAAAATCTGCTACTGACTTCTTCAAATGTAAAGATATATTCACATGCTGACAGCTCACATGATGCTTCCTCTCACTATTCATCTTCGGTGACAGTAAGGGAATGGGCGATGCCGACTGGAGGCCTACGCTGTCATTAAAACCGACAACTGTAATTTTTTGCGCCCTGTTCCCTGCACCTGCGCATGCAGTTATGGTGCACAAACACCTGGAAAGTTCTGAAACCAGGTGAGCTCGCTAATCTGCGCTTATATTCTCCCATTTTCGCTGTGCTGCACAGCAACTGGAATTTTAACGGAGGCTGCATTTCTCCCTGCAATCCTGCATTTAACTGCGTCTGTTAAAATGCCACATAAAGACAAAACAGTCGCTCCTTTGGCACCTTGGTTTCCTGACATGGTCTGCCTCTCAGCTAATTATTATGATATCAGACTTTCTGTCTCGATGTCATGAAAGCAGGAGAATGTGTAGATTAATTTATAGTCATTAAAATGTGTTCTCTTTGTCTCTAAACTTAAATAGACTGTCAACACCACAGCAGCTTGAAATAAACTACAGTGAAACCCACTGTCTTCTGATGAGTAAGTCATAAATGAGCGCATAGGGCAGTGACTGGGACCCGGGCTTTTTGCTCTGGACTGAGACTGGAGCTCAACAAACGCTCATCCTAAAATAAATGCTAAATTAGAGGGTTATAGAATGGAGAAAAAAAGGCCACTGGGCTTGGTTCTTGGCCCCACGCACTCAGTCGCTGTGGAGTTCTCTTTCCTGGCTCCTATTATTCCTGGTCTCCTGCCTGGATGAGTCAAGCGATGGAGAGAGCTGAAGAGAGAAAGGGGAAAAAGAGAGGGTGGAAGGGGGGGAGGTAGAGACAGAGATAGACAGACAAAGAGGAAAGGTGGTGGTAAGAGGTGGAGAGAAAAAAAGGGCCAGACTGGCTGTGCTGCCTCTCTCCTCTGTCTGAGCTGACCAGTGTTTAAACAAGGATTTGAATGACAGAGTAAAAGTAGAAAATGTGGGAGGCGTTCAAGTGCAGACATTTTGTTTTGAGCTCTAGTTTCAATTCACAGAAAAAAAGTTAACATTTTCGTGTATGAGCCCAACAACCAAACTCTACAAGCATCTCCCCAAATAAAAATCCTCTAAGAATCCCTTAAAACCAGGAAATGAAAAGTAAATCAGCTGTTGTGACGGACTAGTGCTAGCATGTTAGCTCATCAAGCTAGCCCTGCGAGTACTCACTGTGTCAATGAAAAATCCCAGTTGGAAACTATGAGTTCTCACCAAAAGGTTGTGATCTCTTTTGATTCACAGAGACTGGAAGCCAGCTTCCAGGTTGGAAATATGGCAAAATAAACATTAACGTTTTGCTAGTTCATCACGTAAACGTCTCAGATAAGATATCGAACACAGGTACATAAATTCTCCCAGGACTTTTCAAAACACTGCTCTCTTTTTCTCCTCTGCACTGTCACTCCCTAATGTCTTTTGCAGTCACATCCTAGTAAGATGTGTTTAATGACTGAGCCATGAATGTGTCCAAGAAAGACAAAACCAGATGTTTTTGGACGCCGCTGCCGCAACCTGAGCGAACATCGTCCCTGCAGTCGCCAACTGTGTGATCGATATTCACTGAAACAAGTGTCTGCCTGGAAATCTTCCTCAGTGAAGACTGATGTTGAATATTCAGTGCGTGCTGTCCACAGTTTCACAAAATTGTCTTTTCTGAACACCTGTTTATGTTTTGTTTTATCACAAAAATGTATTTGGGAACCTGTGCCATCGTAACGGCACATCAAAGAGCCGCTCGTGTTCGCACGAAGGTACAAAGACGCTTTTTACGCATGTGTTTATTAGAGTAAGTTGAGATTCATAAGCACGGGCCCTCACAGTAGCAGGCCTGCATTTAAAAGAGGCTCTTTTGCTGTGCTCATTATTTACTAACTTAGAAGATCAAGGGCTCTTTATTTGAGGTGTTTAAGCACCCCTGGGTGTTTTAACAATCGCTCTAGGTGCTTCTGTTGCTTAATTGGGAGCCAGAAAGCAGTTTGGGGCCCTTGGAAAATGTACAGTAGGGGGCTGAGAGTCTCAAAGGCCTAAATAGGACAGTGTTATAATGTTTTATGGTAGTAGAAGATTAATATGGAAAAGTGTGACCTCACTGTTGCACAAGTCTTCTCTATAATGCTTTATGCTGACATGCCATCTTCTCTGCAACCAAACAGTTTTTGGTATAACATATGAGATGAAGAAGCTACAGAGTGAGACGTGAACCTCTCGGCTTTATCGAAGATTTGCTCTTGTTTATATTATTAGACCACTTCTTGTAGTCATTTCTTATTTACATTATTCAGAAGTTTGACGCATGCACACAGGACATATTAAGTAGCCTGATTGAAGTTCAGCAGGTCCAATTTGCTTTTTGCTCTGTTTTGGTCTCAATCTGCTCCTGAATAAAAACGTTGTGCTGTTCAGCAGGTAAATGCTCCACAAGGTAGCTGCCAACCTCATCTGTCTGCCTTTTTGTGCTCGGAAGGTTTAGTTTACTTCTTTGTGCTGAAAAAAACAAAACAGTGAGCTGAAAGATGCTAAAATGCTCTGCAGAGCTGAGGGGAGATGCAGAGTCAAGTGATATTGTGGCTTTAAACAAGGCCTGCAGAAGAAATAGGACAATTTCTCCACTCATGTGATTATTGTTGACTTACTGCTAAGAGTTGATATTGACATTTGAAGGTGTCACCTTGGAGTCAAGGAAGTGTTTCACTGTTTTCTGATATTTAATTGACCAAATGATTAATAGATTCCTTGAGACAATAATCAGGATATCAAACAATAATAATAGTTGTCATTGCTGCTATATTTGAATGAGTCAAGCTTAACTGAGATATTTGTTTAAGCTTTGTTGCCTAAATCAGCAGGAGCAGCAGTGAACGTAAATCCAACTAGAATAATGTTTATGGTCTTTACTTCTTGAGCTGAAAGTGCTGATTGTTGCCGCTGGGCTTTTGCTGGTTATTCAGCAGATTAAGCTAAGCCAGGATCAGGCTCCCCAGCGTCAGGGCTCCATAAAGCCGCCTCCTACCCCTCGGCTAATGGGTAGCAGAGTGGTAAGGGTACCTGCAGGTTTTTACACGGCTTCAAACGGGAGGAGATGATGTGCTCGGTGTAAACCCTGACCCCCTGCCTGTCAAACCTCTCGCCTTGTCCATATGTGCAAAACAGAGGTGGCAATTAAGCTTTATGAGATGCTGGCATGACTGCATCCTTACAACAGGGAATATTGTGTAGCAGTTTTTAAGATCTATGCAGCTGAAGATCTTCACAACCAGAAGTTTAAACGCCTTCTGTCGGCAATCAGGAGAAACACAATTTATGTGGCGCTGGCAGCTGCTCACATCTGGGGGGGAGGGGAGCTCTGATGATTCAACTGGACAACACCTTAAAGGCCAGATGAACACGGCAAGAATTTAACCGGATTTAGCTCTGCCAAGGCCGGCCCATTAGAAACTGCACAATCTCGGTCAAGGGTCCACGTCACAGCTCAGATTGAGCGGCATGGCAGTTTGATTTCTTCTCATTTTTAAGACTTTTATGCTGAATCTAGTCTGTGAGTGAGTGAGTTTTTTAGATCTTTTATCATTTACGAGCAAGTTTTCCAGACGTTGTCAGGATGCAGGGATACCTATCGTTGCATATTGCAGCCTCAGATTTCCGGCTAGGACACGAGATATACAGAGAAGAAGAGAAAGAGACACTCTGAGCCAAATGGTTTAGGGATGGTAAGAAGAAACAGCAGTGTTTGAGGTCTCCACGTCACATGTTTAACTACAGTAAGGACGAGTAGAGGGTTTGGGGTGAGTTGGGAGTGGGCGGGAGTTGTGGACACTCACGCTCTGATTGGCTCCAGCCGGTTGCCCATATTTAGATTAGTGTCATGTCCCTCCCTGGTTTGTGTTCAGCTGTGCTTCTGGAATGAAAGTCAAGATGTCTGGGTTGCTCACTCTTTCTCTCTCTCTCTCTCTCCACATCACATCATGGAAACTCACTGAGAGCTCGTTCACTGGCTCTGAAACGCACCTTGCTCTGTCATTTATTAGCCGTCTCTCTCCTGGACAGATTTACATGTCGGAGAATCTGAAGCCCAAGAAAGTTTTGTTCTTTTTCCTGGCTCGTGATTGGTGCTGTAGATGGAAATCAAATCATTTTATCGCGAACACTTTTATGAGTCTGTTTTTGCTTGTAACCCCCAGAGACTCAAATAGAAATTTAGGGCTTTTGATTACAATCAGAACATAAGTGTTATTTACCTACAAACTGTGACACAAGACTCAACCCCTTCTTTCCTCCATCTTTACTCTTGCTCGCCAGTGATCCCTATTCAATAGATATAAATATGTTCAAATGAAGTAAAGCAGACAGAACAGACGGCTGGTGTCTGCTGGCCACCACTAGCCATTTGCCAAACCTGACATTCTCTGTGATTGTGTTAGCCTCCCAAATTATCTTTTTTTTCTTCTTCTTCTCCTCTGTCCACGTTTGCAAGCAAAAGTGTTTAAAAAAAAAGAGGAGGCGCTCGTCTTTGCCTGACATGAAGTTTCAACTTTTCATTTCCCAGGCCTGCCACATCAACAAAGGGAGTATACTTGGCCGAGACGCAAAGAGGAGGAACAAAAACAGTGTCGAGACAAAAAAAATGTAAGAATCGACCACAGAGGGGGGAAAAAAAGAGAGGGAGGAGCAGTCCGTTCTGGCAAAATTGAGTTTGTGTGGTGATGCGGTACCCTCTGACACCATTGACCTACACTTAATCTCAGTCTCTGCTCATCTTGATGATGCTTCCGTCACTGCAGGACACTTTTGGCGTAAAGCTGCGGCCTTTTTTCAATCACGCCCTTTCGTAAATGTATATAAAAATAAAGAAATAGGAAATCCGAAAAGAAGCGCTAGGAGCATTAAATGTGTCTTCTCGCAGTGATATTTGATGAACACTTCTGTGAGCCAGCGTCTGAACACAGTGAATCATCTTTTGCAGTGAGTTCATCCAGAACAGATGGTCTTAGTTAAAGCACATCGTCGGGATCAGGAAAGAATCTGAAGGTCCAACGAAAGAATATAATCTGCAGATTCACAGAAATATTAAAGCACAGGATCTGATGTCACTATCCCGAAGTCAAGTGTCAAATCTAATGCAAAGTTGTTCTATCACATTGAGTCATTGTCTATATATTAAATACCAAGGTTAAGAGGAACCTTTACATGAACATAATTTGTTTTGAAGCATGTTTGACAAACTTTGCATTTAATGTGACCCTTTGCATTCAACTTATGTGATAGAATTAGATGGAAAATTAACATCTAATTTAAATATTTGAAGAAGTGCATGATGTACTGTCAAAATAAAGCCACATACAGGAGACCCCTGGTTTGAATGTGAGAGAAACAGTGCGCATGTCATCATCGGGTATCGAGCCGGCACCTTCCAATTTCAGCATCACGTCAGCGTGCGACCATCAGTCACAGAGGTTAGACTTTTCATTAGGTTTGATGGTTATACTTAACCTGATAATGACAGTGGCCACCCACATTTAACACAGGATCCACCACTTCCTGCCGTGTCAAACTCCCCTCTGACTCCTAATGACTGCACTTAGGCTACACAGCCACCTGGGTTAGTGTTGGGCTCCTTTTTAAACCTCATTTCTTTTAAATGATATTTTCTTGAAAACCTAAAAACTTATAAGTGAAAAAAAATCTAAATTGCATCTTAAGAGAAAGAAAATAAATAGGTGTGTGATGACGATGCATTTAGCTTACAGAGATCATAGATATTAACCTCTGAGATTATGGAGGATATGAACCTCCAGTCACTGGACTCTCTCTCAACAAGTCAAGACGTTCAGCAGCCTGCATTCCTCTTCCGAACGGTTTTCCTGGCGCTCAGCAGCTTAATAAGACATGATTGCCGATTGCAGTCTGTTTTTATAACATCTGCACTCATAATAGTGATGTAGTGCGTTTATAATCTGTTGGGATGCTGCCGCTTGTGTCCTTTTTAAGGTTTTCTTTGCTCACCTTGCAGCTGTAACATACTAAGATCTTCTTCAGCAAATATCAAACATGAAGTAACCCAAGATTTAATTGTTTACACTTCATCTGTTTCCCTTTCATTTGGTCTGCCACATCTTCACTCCGTCTCTTCCTCTCTCTCTCTCTCTCTCTCTCTCTCTTTCTCTACTTTAATTTTTGTCCTGTCTCTACCTGTCCTGCGCATTGCTGGAGTTCTTTATTTTACTTAACACCCTCCCCTCCTTGGCCGCCGCCTCCTCCTTCTTCTTCCCTTGCTTCCATTTTAACATCTCTAAGCGGTGGGAGGGAGAGAAGCACCAAGTTAAAAGAGTAGCCACCCCCAGGCGTCCTTCCTGAGAGTTCACGAGGTAGCGTCAGACTCCACCTTCTCCCGCCCGCTACACCCAACCCAGTCCCACCCAGCCATGCCCTAGTGAAACAGATACAGACTGTGAAATCACACAATTTGTCTTTGTATTGTCAAATTGATGGATGTTGATGCAAGAAGATGCAGCATTGGTTTAAGGGATTGTCACTCCGTGCATTGTGTAGTGTTTGTGTCATGTGCAGAAGGTTTTATTGTCTAGTTCACAGCTGTAAAGTTTAGGAAAAGATTATTGTCCTGAGATTCTCCACCCACGTCTAACCAGAATTGCATTTGTTCAAGCTTTTTATTGCATATCCATGAAATCTGATATCTTAGCTTGAGGGAAGGAACTTTTTTCTTTCACATTTTAATGCCCAAATGTTGCCTTAAACACAGGTAAATGTCTCAGTGCATTTTCTGTGAGTGAAGAAAAGGAAAAGGAGGATGACAGCAACAGAGAATAACTTGGATAAATGAGGGAAAGAGGAACATCTTTTTGTTCAGTCCCTGCACATGAGTTCAATTCTTAAAGCATCTGGAATCACTTAGCGCTGTGCTGCTGGCTGCATTATGCTCAGCTCCGCGCTGTGACTTCAGCTTCGGAAACAAAACCTTCAAGGGGAAAAATGAAAACAGTCCTGAAACAGTCTAGGGGACTAGAGGTTTTTATGGTTAGTCACAGAAAAACAATTTGTATATGCTACATTGGACATACTGTTGTTTGTGTCATGGCAATTATCTGCAACGCTGATCTTCACTTTTGACTGATGGACACCAAAATACTTGTCTGGGTTCAAACCAGATCACCATGACGTATGAAATCCAGGCAGCTAGTTAGCTAACGTGACACGCAAACAGCTATGCTTACCTGAAAACTTTCACTAATTGTCTGACTGTCTAAGAAGTTGTTTAACTGTTACGTTGGTTATTGTAGTTCAAGACTAAGCACATTTTTGGGGGGTATGTATATTTTAATGGTTGGTTGGTGCAGTTAGAAGACAACTGTAATAGGGCAATTAGCTAACCTCAGAAATAGCAAGTAACTTAGTATATTTTACTGGAATACATCACCGAAATGCCACTTTTAGGTGTCCTACTACCCTACTTGTACTTTACCCCACTTCATTTATCTTTATCCAAAGGAATGCATTGCTTTGACATTAAGTATCCCAAATAGAACTGCAAATTTGTGCCATTGGGACAAGTGACAACATGAAAAATGCTGCTTACACTTTATTTTACTTTTGATATTTGATTACTTTAACTGACAACAGATCCAAACTTTTACTGAAGTAACCTTTCCAATACAGGATGTTTACTTGTATTGAAGAATTTTTAATTTGTGGTTTTGTTTAGCCTTAAAATCAGAATACTTAGACAAAAAAAATCCCTCAAGTCGACTTCTCATCAGCATACTTACTTCAACATTCAGTCGTTCTCATCAGAAAAACGTATTAGTGCCGAAGTCAAACCAGGTCGATTCATTGGTACGCTGAAAGGGTGGTGTTGTATTGTGAACAGTCATATATACCGTTTTAGTCACTGGCAATCGACCGAATCAGTTGTTGAAGTATGAGGATGGGAGTTCTTGTTATCTATTTTTGTCGGACCTATTGTATCTGTTGGCTCAAGATAAACCAATCTTTGTTTTGTGTGTGTACATGTGAGAGAGAGAGGGAGAAAGTGATTTCTAGCTGTAGGGCAGTGCAAGCCATAACAAGCAGTCTACCTCTTTTATATGACCTGTAGCTACGTATATCCACCCACACACACCTCCACTAGTTATACAGTCTCTTCTCAGTTGCTTTAATGAGTCAGTCTAGAAAAGTGTGTGTTGTTTTGGATATGCATATGTCTGCATATGATCCTACAAAAACACACTTTTCATTTCTATGTCAGGAACAGTCCCAATCCAGTTAAGATATCCTGTTCAGGGCAGTAAAAAATTACAAGGAATTCCCAAAAAGCTGTAAGAAAAAAAAGGCTTCCCCAGCCAGTTATAAAACAAAGGAAAGATGTACCCAAAAGTCTTTGATCGGCAGCTTTCTTTACAGGAAAAAGTCTCAGACCAGGAGGCAGAAGGTGGAGTCTCTTATTGTGGTCCTGGAGATGTCTTAGTCTGTGGTGCAGCATTTTCACTGGGGGAGTTTAATCACACAAGGCCTGCGAGCAGACCAAACATCTGAGTTCAGAGAGGATGAATCATAAGTAATGGAAACCTCTAGTCTTTCTCTCTTTCTTTATCTCACATTACAGACCAGAAGATGACTCAGAATCTGTCCCTAAACCTGAAAAAAAGTTTGTATTATTAGCTTTAATGAGTAGAATAATGAGTACACAACAGTTCCTGATATTTCCCACCTGGAACTGTTTAGATGTGGTCCACACTGAGAGGTCATCCTGCCAACATGGCCTCAGTGCTGAAGTAAAACCATGTAGGTACGACTCCTCTGGGGATCATCATGCTGTGAGGCCTTGTCCTCAGACCTGGAGACCAGAGAAAACAGCCTCCCCCAATGAGAGAGCAGAGCTTTCACTTGAGATTTCACAGATCTGGACGGAGGATTTAGTGTCTGTCAGCTGGAGACCTGAGCTGAGACGGATGACATGGCAAACCCTGCCCATGTGTTTGTTTCTTAACCTCAGAGAGCTGTTAAACTCTGATAATCATAGTTAATATTCTTAAGTTGCAGCTCTGGTAGCCTTTAATCCATTTTGACATAGTGTGGCCATAATATTAAACCACAGGGCATCAGTGAGGGACTTGAGTGTGCCACCTTCTGGCCGAATGCTTCTCATATCTGTGCTAAATGGAAAAGTAAACAGTCGGTGTGTGTGAAGATCAAGACCTGAGCATGTCTCAGCAAACTGTGTAACACTCTGACACATATGGAAGAAGTGTGTGGTGAACGTTGTTGCTCAAACAAATCTTGAGACGTTAGGAACAGCTTTATTTTAAAGGTACAAGTCTTCACCATTGACTAGTTGTTTATTAGCAAGCATGTTATTTAAATTAGCAATAAACAGCCAAAGCTAGAAATGTAGTTTGTTACAGAGTTTGGTTTCTAACATCTGTCCAGAGTAAACCCTCTCCTACACAAATCAATCAATACAGGATCTCTGGAGAAGAAAACAGTCCAAACATCTGCAGTGCTGTCAGTAACCTTCTGTACCAGTCAGCTGATCATCTCCAAGCACACATAAGTTTTGATTGATTCTTGATTAATAACCCAGTAGTTCTAGAATGTGGACATGAAAAATAAAGCGTTAGTTGATGTATTATAATGGCTAATGAAGAGCCAAAATGCTACTTAAATGGTTGCTAACAAGTAAGTACCTAAAGGTTCGTATGTGTACCTTAATTTTAAGTGTTACCTATTTGTTTTGATGTTAATCATTTACAAACTTCCTTCATAAAAACCTGGATTAACCCTTCATTCCTAAATGATGTATCTGCATCTTCTCTGCTGTGTGTGTGTTTGCACAGCATTTAACATTTTATCTCCTTAGATCTAGGATTGAACTGTTAATCAGAATATTGGCAGTATGGCAAAGTGCAATGTCCAGATTCCAATATCTGGGGAAATGATCAGTCGTATTTTTTTGCCTCCACTTCAGCCGTACTCAGAGCCTTGATTCGTATAAGAAAAAGTGCCACATAAACTCTACAGTGTGCTGTATCCAAACCATGTGTTGAGGAGTCATCTCCTCATGAGAGCTGGCCGGGATCACACCCACAAGAAGAGCCCCCTCTAGTGCATAACAGTCTCCGGCATTTAGGCTCACCCCAACTTCACAAGCTGGCTCGCCATGTAAACACAGAGCGGTGATGACGAATGCGGATGCATCAGGCCGATGAGGATTACTCAGTTCGGTGGAGGGTGGGCATGTTGCAGGAGGAAGGTGGAGGTGGTGGTGGGAGGGGGTGGGCAGATGAAATGTGAGAACACTGGATCATGTCTTAAGCATCCGCTGGAAGGAGGAGCTGTAGAGCAGATGGGTGTGAAAGAGCTGAGAGATGAACTCTTTGATTCAAACACGGGATCATAATTATTAGTATAATATGGCCATCTTCCTTTTTAAATACAAAGCTATACATGATTTCTTCCTGTGTAATTATTTATGTGTACAATTCCTGATTTCTCATCCTCAAACCCGACAACGATCTAACAATGTCAGTGCCGGATGAAAGCCAGAGATTCTTATCTTCAGCACGGTTCTGTAAACTATGATCACATAATGGAGTGTTGTGACTTTGTGGTTTAGCAGGTGGTGATTACTTTTGTTTTCTCTATAACAGCGTCTGCACAGTCGCTCCGTTGCACTCCTTTAATTTAAAGGACAGAAATGCTCAGGTTGCGGTGTAAGAGTTGGGACTATCGCTAAAGTAAACCTGGATGACAAAGGTTGGCTGTTTGTTTGTTGTAGCCAGGTGGAGGGATGGAGCGCACCATCTGTATCCTCCCGGTACAATCTTTCACATCCTTCACAACGGAGCTTGTAGAAGCAGACAGAGTGAATCCTTATAAAAGGATGAAATGGTGCTGCTTTATCCAAAGTTGAGCTCCAAATGTTCTCCTTACTCTGGGCCTCCCTGCTCCTGCCTCCTCTCTTCTTCTTCTTCTTCTTCGCTCTCTCTCCCTCTTTCATCCAATCTCTAACATAGAGCATAATTTACAATCAGATGTGCAGCGCAGCTTCACGGGACATATTACAGACAGCTGAAAAAAGGGAAAGTAGAAACCTGCCAAGATACATTCCTTAGGTCTAATTCAAGTCAGTAGGATGAGAAGAAGAAATAGCGAGGGTGTTGACAGAGTCATTCGAGGTGGGAACATGATAATGGGAATCGTTTAAGGTGCGCCGTAGATGTCAGCAATGAAGCACGTCAAGAAAACATCTCAAATCACCATCTTTCAGGCTTTCTCTAACTTCAGGGTGTGGCCAACAGGAAAGCTAACTAGCAAGTTGTTTAGTTTAGCTTTCTGAAATTTGGGGGTTCGACTGTACTGTACAACTGTACTGTTTTCGCTAACTCCCACTGCTCTTGTTTCTTACCACAACAGGCAACTATTTAAAGTGAAAAAGCTCTTTAAACCTACTGTACACTACCTGCAAATCACCAAATGGCAGTCAGACAGAGGAAGCAACTTGTTGGTGTACATAGTTGAGCATTTAGCAGCTAATGAGCCAGAAGTTTCTCTCAGGAGATGGTGGAGACCAAAAACAGAGCTAAAAGAGCGTGAAAATCAGACTTATAATAATTAGGTGGCCAGAAACACAACTCCAACTGCTGGATGTGTGAATAAGCAGCATATCAACGAAAAAAAGGTAATGATACTTCGAGATTGTGTTCACAACTTGTTTCCACTGCTGAAAGACAAAGTAATGGGTTTAGGTTTATTAGATATCTAAAATGTCTGAAATATGAAACATAATCACCTCAAGTTTCAATGATTATCAGAAGAGCTGGCGGTTATTTTCTTGCCAATTAATTAATCAACTAATACTTTCTGTTTGTTTGCACATTTATGTATGTATAGCAGTGAAACCACCAACCAGAGTTTAGGATAGAGAATGCAGAACTAACCTAAACAATATGTACAACTGCTGGTCTGAGCTCTGAGCAGGCAGACATGTGGGCCAGCAGTGTTTCAGATTGTAGAAAGATTTTGTCAGGCAGAAGGAAGATTTGGGGAAGATGCCATTTTCCCTGGTTTTTCCATTTAGCTCAACAAAAAGTTGGCGTCAAGCAGCAGCTTCTAGCCGACATCGGAGAGGAGGTCTGTGATCTGTGCAGAGCAGGAAAACAGCGTCGGTCTGACTTTGTTCAATCCACAGAAACAGGAATTAAACAATTGGTGCCTGTGAAAAACACACATTGTACATTTTGATTTGAAATCACCATCTATGGCAAAAAGTGTGCCTGAAAACTTTTATCTGTCAAGGACGTTGTAGTTTACAATAGTTGAGTAGGATTGACCCTTAAAAAATGTCTGTTGCTGCTTTCTATCACCTGCCCATGCCTTGAAGCCCAGTCTGATCCTGGGTGCTATCTTCAGACTGGGTCTTCCTCTCATCTGGGTTGTCTGAAACTTTCTTTTGAGAGTCGTCAGATTGGTAGCAGCTGTGGTTGTTGGCTGGGTTCAAGCTGTGGGAGGCTGCGGCAGGCCAGCGGGGAGGAGCTCCAACATCTGGAAAAGAAGGAAAGCTGGCCGAAGCGCTGAGACGAGAGCCTTAGCAACATGAATACTCTCCGAGCCAATCCTGCTGCTACACTGTTTGCGAGTTCACTGTTTGCTTTTATAAGTTTTTCAAGTGTTGTCAGATCAGCTTCGAAACACAGCCTCTGAAATTTCATTTAAAAGTCGTGCATCTGCTCCACTGAGCTTAGGTATTGTACAGAGTGGTTGAGACAGTGGAAAGAGTGGACTGCTGTTTTTAAGATCCGACCCTCTGGGCCTCTCTTGATGTAATGGCGTGTCTAAACATGTGGGAGCCGCCTGCGAGAGGGAAAAAGAGGAAGGGGGGGGTTTAGGTGGTGCTTATGCTGCTGGTCAAGAAAAACTGAAATTCCTCCTCAGATCTGCCCATTTTAGCTTTTCTTTAAAGTTAAATATGGAATGTCTTTCGTTGTGAAATGACAGATCCCTTTTCCTCTTCAGTGTCTATGTAGTTACTTTCTGCAATAACAGAGAAAGACCTTTTGTCTCTGCAAAGTTGAAATGTTTTATAAAAAGTGGCAAACTACACTGAAGCCTTAGTTAAAAACTACCATAACAAACCAAAATGAATTATATTTTCACTCTTTTTCTAAGAATAAATTGAGGTACCTCCTCTCTAATTAGGCTTTATTTATAAAGGGTCTAAAAGCGATAGCTAAAGGTTTTATTGACAGTTTTAGTTTAGTTTGTTTGACAGTACAAGAGTCACAAATTATTCACAACTGCAAAAGTGTCAATAACACAATATATTACATATAAGATGCAAGAGTCCAGGTGACCAAGTCAGATCATTACCAGAGGTGGCAGAAGTACACAGATTATTTACTCAAGTAGAAGTACACATAGTTGTGTAAAAGAAAGTACAAGTACTGATTCAACTTCTTTACTCAAATAAAATAAGGTACAGGCTCGAAAGCATCAAAGTAAAAGTTTCCCTCTGAAGGACATTTCTAACGGCCATTTCTGTGCGAAGCTAACTGAACCTCACGTCATATTAACATGATTCAAAGACAATTAAACTTACAGGTAGAATCAGCAGGATTTGTCCAAGCTGTTCATAAACGCACCACAAAGATTGCTGATTGTTGCGTCTCATTCCCAGGATGTCATATACCAACTTTTTTGGTTGGTAAAGTGCTGTAAACAATTGATAATTCCCCTCAAATGCATTAAAGTATGGAGCCTCTTTTGAAAAGTAGAGTAGAAAGTACAGACACGTCCACATCGATCATAAACCATAATTTAGATTATAATTATTTTAGAAATGTTGGTGCTCACATATCGTTTCCATCTGCAAAGGAAAGTTATTTCAGCCTAAAAGAAACAGGTGCCCATTTTGGTGTTAAACTTCAAGTCTGCAACGGGAGCTCTAGTCTGGTGGGAAGGTTGTCCTTGAGGTAATGACAGATAACAATAAAAGTAATGGTTTACAGATCAGTAATAAGCTGTTAAGGTTGCCAGGTTGTTAAAAAATAAAACCCACTCAGATATCCAGCTCCAGCACAACTTACTCAGTCTTCTTTAACTGTCTTAAAGATCCCTCCAGGATACGACTTCTCATCCCGACAAGTAATGCATAGATGAATGTGACAATGAACTGATGCACAAGCAACTTCTTAAAGTTTTAAACTGCAGACACGAGTTTATAGCACCATCCTGTATTCTACTTTATAGCAGTATATCACCAAAGCTGTGAGAATGTAGTCTGAGGCTAACATGAATGTGTATACCAAAATTAATGGTAATCCATCAAATAGTTGTAGAGACGTTTAACATTTCAAGAATTTTTTAGCCCTTGCCATCCCTCAGCTCACAAATGTTGGTTAAAATGATTTCCAGAGCTCAAAAGGTGGATGAACGGACTTTAGGTGGGTTTGTTTATGGCTCTGTGAGTCAGTCAAAGCACAGCGTAGGAAAGTAAGAGTTACTGTTGATCTCACGTTTATTTCTGGTGAAGTTCTGCACTTTATCGTGCCACGGTAATTATACGTTAGGGCCTACTGAACTTCCAGCCAGGCAAAGTCAATATAATTAACTTCTCCCCCTCTTATTTCGCTCTTCGTTCCTTCAACTTGCTTCAGTTTTTTTTTTGCCTTTTTTATTCGCTATATCGAAAAAAGGGGAAATGGTGGCAGTGAAAACTTGCACATCAGAGCAGCTCCGGCAGCCGGTGAGAGCTCTGCCTCAGTTTGTACAGCAGAGGGATGGAGGTTAACTGAGCGAGAGAGGCACTGGCATCCCACCGGCTGACGGGACAGAGGGGGCATTCTTCTCCTCGGATCCCCTCGGTCGTCTCCTGCAGACCACAGTTTGTCAGCCAATATGCCCTCCGTTTACTGAGGAAATGTTCACTTAGTGCAGGAAGTCTGAGGTTTCCCCCCATACCTTTGATTTCAGCAGTTAGTCAAACAACGCTGGGGTTATAAGTCGGGTCAGAACAACATAGGTGGGAACTGTGAGACGCAGAGGGGCTTACAGGCTCAGTTCACCTGTAGGTGAGATATAAATAATTAGCAACCCACTATAACTGATGCTTCTAATTGTTCCTGATGCTTTTATTATTTACAAATAGTAATATTTAATGTAATTATTACATCATCAAATGCAGGCCCTAGCTGATGACGTTTTTATTAATAATGCCAGAAAAGATTAAAGTAATAGAGCTTACAAATCTTTACACAAAGCTATTTTTGTTTTAGCACATTTTAATATGGTTTATCAAGTTTGTTGCGCATGTACAGCGAAAGAAAAAGACATATATGCATTTTGTTTGATGCTAAAACAAACCAAGCAGTGACACTAAAAGACATAAAGCAGATAGAGATATAAAGTCCTGTACATACATCACAAAAACAAAATAATCTTTAAAAGTCAAAGCATTTGGCATCGTGCAGTCACACAGATGGTAAAGCATTTGCTGATCTTTTTAAGTTTAACATTAAGGCAGGATAACATGAAGTGAAACTATACGTATCATTGTAAAATTGTTCCCCCGAATAACAGCAAAATTGGAGAAAAAACATTTTACATAGATAAATAAGACAGTCAGATAATCTTCACGATCTTCATGTGCTCACAATCACAACAGCAGAAGTGCTGCTTATTAAATATATATTACAACAAGTCAAAGATTGGAAATACTGAGAATCACCAGTAACTGCACCGTAACCTCCCCTAGCCTCTGGCGTATATACACAATGAATGCAATATTGTAGATGAGATGGTTTGGCCTCTTAAATTAAAGTTGTAGACTCATTTCGTGGCCTCTCACTTGAATTAATTACCATGACTCATCGCAAAATCATGACAAAGTCTCTGGTAGAGTATTGGCTTCAGTGCCCCATGCAGTGCTAACTCTTTAGCATATTGTGTGTCTGTGTTAAGTCGTAGTTCAAGACGTCCTCAACTGCAAACACATTGAGAACTTAAAGCAGTTCTAAGATAAATGTGACAACAAAAATAAAAGAAATTGTGAGTAGATCAGCAGGAACTAAGAAACTCTGCTTGTTGCAGTCCAGTCTAGTGGATTACAAAGATCACCAGACTGAATGTTCAACCAGGAACCAACACATGATTATTCCACATTTCTCAGATTTTCCTGAGGACGGCGTGACGACTTCAGCTCTGAAAACAAATCATTGGTGATGTTTTCAGTTTTGAAACTGGGCACAGTTTGGTACAAACAGGACATGACATCCGTCTGTCAGGAAAGTGCACTATTGGCATTAGTATCTTCAGACCTTATTAGATTGGTATATACAAGAGATCTTAGACTCAGGGGCGTTGTGTTCATGTTTCCCACAACAATTTGAGGTTCCTTTTTGGCACCAGGTATGTGCAGTTTCATCAATGTCCTGCAGGGGAAGTAGAGAATATTCTCACTGCAGCTTCTTCTGAGCCAGCTGGGCCAACTCTTTGGCTTTTCTCCTCTTCAGCTTCTTCTTGAGTAAGAGCAGGTCGATGTAGACGATGTGATCCAACACTGTAGAGGCGCAGAGGAGTCCGCCGTGTAGAGCGCCCGCTATCCCACAGCTGAACACGTCCTGACCTGGAAGAGGCAGACACACACATGCTGGATGAGACAAGACTGCCTGGAGTCTGGAGACAAACGATTGTCTGCCACAAGCTTTAATTCCTTCTGCTTTGTGACTTTCTTATGATTATTTTTAAATCTTTCAACTTTACTGCTAATCCAGCAACACGTGGTTGATATGGAAAGGAGAAAATCACACTGCAAAGAAAGTCTCACATTTCAAAGCATTGTCAGCCCTCCTGCATCAAGTGGATCAATTTGAGGGCTTGTTGAGACACTTCTACGCCCGTGATAACTTCACACCAACAACTGGCTGTGGTTGCAGAGCTTTAAAGAACATGAAGCCTCGGCTGACTTTTCATACCTGAGATGTAGAGGTTCTTGACGGGGGTGTTGCACCTGTTCCTCGCCACAGCCTCGGCTTGGAAACGATCTAGGTTGTGCTCGGCGGAGTACATGGCTCCACGCTGGGCCCCCAGGTAGTGCATGTTGGTCAGAGGGGTCGCCACATCCTGGAACACCAGCTGAAGAAAACAAGTCATACATGTATTACAATGCTGCCTTAGAAACTAAATGTTGTAGATGATTTCAATTTGCTTGCACGACAAGAAACAACACTTGAAATGTGCACAAAGAGAATGACCGCTCGTACCTTGTCTTTGATTTTGGGGAACAAAGTGCAGGCCCAGTCAAAGAGGTTGTTAGCAAATCTCATTTTGTAGTTGTAGTATTCATCACCCCGTTTGCGCACTGAGGTGTCCTTCCATTCCTCAAACCATTCATACTTCACCATCGTCAGTATTGTCATGCAAGATTTTCCTGTGAACGTAAAACACACAAGATGTCACAACTAACCTCTACGGACACTCAGTCCTCAACATTTGTCGTTTTATCTTTAATTTGAGATGTTAGATTAATTGATGTTGTTCACAACAGTAGATAAAGAAGCAGGTCTTTGTACCAGGGTGTCTCAGTTTGGCCTCTGGATCTTTGGCTGATGGCATTGTGATGAACATCATGGGAATATTATCCGGTGCATCCTCTTTGCTCAGTGCAAAGAAGTCCTCCATCCTACAAGGAAAAAAAAGAAAAGACATGTAACATGTAAAATTCAGACTGTCATCCTGTCTGTCAGAGAGGTCAGAGCTGCTTTTATCAGCAGTGTGGTCACTTATAAAATAATGCATGAACATAGCATCTTAATCCTCGAGCTGAAACCTGACAGATCCTGTGCTCCATCTAGAGGACGAACAAGGCAAGTCTATGTTGTAATTGAATAAATCACATACAGTAATATACTGTACAGTATGTTTCTTTATGTAAAGGGGCATTAAATATTTAACTGGACAGTGTTGGATGAAGTTAAACCACAAGAAAAATCATACACATTTTAAAGTAACTGTGAGCAGGCCGACTCTAAGAAGTGAGTTTTACTTCTATGAATTTATTGCATTCCTACTTCTTATACAACAGCACCCCCTGGTGGAAACTGAAATCCACCTCTGTGTTTATCGTTCAGTGTGATCAGTGCTTTGAATACTTACGACTTGTCCATGTCGTTGTTTTTGAACAGCCAGAAGTTGGTGGACTCGAGGCCTAACTCTTCTTCAGTTCCATCGAATCCAGAAAACACCAAGAAGGACCCTCTGCCGTGTTTCATCATGTCCAGTCTCTTCTGAATGTCTACAATGATTAAAACAGTTTACAGTCATTTAAACGTTCTCACTATTTTCACAAAATTCATTTATTTAAAACGGATCAGTTGCCCACCTGTCTTGACTCTGATCTCAGGGGGAAGAAGTTTCTGGAAGGTGGTGAAGATGCCACAGTTTGAAACAACCACAGGTGCATGAACCTCCACTTCTTCCTGACCCTTCCTCACTTTCACGCCTGAGAGGAAACCTTCAGTCAGTTCACAGTATCTTCCCTTCAACAGGTGAAAAATTAGCTAGAATCATTTCTTACCGTACGCCGCTCCCTTCTCGTTAACCATGATCTGTGAGACGGGAGCTCTGACCAGGCAGTTTCCTCCATATTTCTGAATGGTGCGGATGATGTGGAAGGCGATCTCGCTGGCTCCACCTTTTGGGTAGTAAGCGCCTCGCTTGTAGTGATGGATCAGGAGGGCATTGATCAGAATACTGGAGTCCTTTGGAGGCACACCTAGATATACACAGAATGAAGGCTTCATTTTAATTATGCTCTACTTTGGGACTTGAGGTTCTACTCTGGTAACATTTTTGAGCACCCACCATAGAAAAGGTAAGAGAAGATAACTTGGAGATCCTTGTTGCTGGTCAGGGTGTTGACGAAGTCTGTCGCACATGTGCCAGTGAGGCGAAACACTGGGGAGACGAGGTCTCCGATGCCCGACTTCAGCAGGAACAGAGACACCCACTGTGGGATCAGCTTCAGAGTTGCCAGGTAGTGGGTCTTCTTAGCTGAGATCTGTTAGGAATACAGAAGACGTTCAGGATTGTAAAAAATTCATAGTTTCGTGTTACGTAAGACACACTGTCCATTAGTTATTAGCACCTTCATGATTTTGAAGAATGTCTCGATGGCCTCCGTGTCATCAGGGAATTGCTTCATCAGGTGCGCTTGCATCTCAGTTTTACCGGAGAAGATGGTGTAGTCTCGTTTCTCATCGCCCAGGCCGATCTGGATGGTGTCAAAGTGTTGTTTTAGCTCCTGGAACTCCAGCTGGCCCTCAGAGATCTGGTCGAAGGCGATACGCAACAGACTGTTCTCATGGACCTGACCAATGTAGTGAAGCCCTGGAGGAGAAAGAAACAGGAGCATAGTGTTATTTCATATTTCGCTTCCTTCTCCAAAGTTATCCAGTCGTATATTCTATATACTGCTTGTATACATGATATAAACGAATGTGTCTTACCAACATCAAACTCAAAGCCTTTCTCTATGTATGTGTGGCAGCAGCCTCCTGCCTGGTCGTGTTGTTCCAGCACCAGGACTTTCTTCCCCGCTTTGGCAAGTGTGGCTCCAGCCGTGAGCCCACCAATACCGCTTCCAATGACGATGACATCCAGGTTCTGGGGCACCTTCTCAAGGCTGAAACCTGGAAGGACACAAACACATGGATGTTATCACGGTAAGACTTATCTCTGTAGTTCGGACAGGTTTCATAAAGATGCTTTGTAAGCGTTATCTCGAGCAAGCGCTGAAACTGAGACATGAAAAAGTTGCATAACTGAGTTGCACAATGGTTTGAAGGTTGCGCTGCACAGACTCTCCTTTCATGACTGCTTAATTCTTGTATCTGTGTTCTGCTGTTGGCAATAAACAGCAAATTGGACTGTTAAGATAATCTCCATGTCGTAAACTTATTAAGATAAATAGGAAAAATGTAGGTCTGATCTAAAACTCTGTATTATGCCATTTAGATAATCATTTATTCATGTATTTAGATAACTACATTAACACACGTCCGCAGTTCAATGAAGTACAGGGAATTATTTTTATGTGTATAGCCAGAAAAGACTAGCTCTAGTGCAAAGGCTAGTTTAGAAGTTGGGACGGGGGACATACAGGAGGACCAGCTCAGTTTGACGGTAGTTTTAACAAAATCTACACTTAACTATATTACATGTTAAGATCACTAATTGGGAGCAGCTGCCAGGCAACCAAGCAGAGACACCAGGAAGTTCGGTTTATATGTCTGAGCCCAAATTTCCTCAATAATGTTTAACTCATGAAAACATGATAAAAACATACTCAAAAATTAGCATTTCTTTCAGTGGACCTTTATCACAGAAGACTTTTAGCATGTTATAAGATGGAAATTACAGAGTCTTTGTGTAGAAATCAAGGCCACATTTTACATTGAGCACTCAAAATGCTTTTGCTTGCGTACAAACTTCAACGTGCTCCCACATTTTGCTTGGTTACCAAGTTTTGATTTATTTGTGTGTACAAGGTAAGTGCATGGGTCACAGAAAGCCAGCACAACAGATTATACACTTACTTTGTGAGTATCAATTAGTCAAAGCGTGTTAACAAATATATCAAAACATGGGAAGGTGTTGTATCTCGTACACACAACAGCATTTTGAGCACTTGATGTCCTAAAACGAGGGCTCGATACCATTTTAATTCCCCCTGCATCCTAAAAAACTATAACTACTATCTGAAGTTCTGCAGTGTGGTCCTGATGTGAAAAATAGATTAATTAAAGTTACTTTTCTAGTGTAATTTAAAAGTTTTAGAATAAATTTCACTTGTGCATTCTCCCTGGAAAATAAGTACTTGTTTCAAGTCACACTTTTTAAATATAATAATGTAAATATGTTCTGTGTTGTGTGTTGTTCAGATGTGTGCAAAGAGACCTCATCAGGCTGAACTGGTAGAAAATATACTTCTTTACCAAAACACCACATTGCCAATAACTTTGAAATAACAAGATATAGTTTTACCTTGCTTGATGACTTTGTCCCGCTTCTTCTGATCAAACTCTCGAGGTCCAGGGGGTCTCACTGACTCCAGGGAGAAAGGGCTCTTTTTCCCAAACAGGTACCAGTATGAGCCACCGACCCATATCGCCAACCAGACTACAAAAATCAAGAGCCACATTGTGGAGCCCAGTCACTGTTTCTGAACGTTCAGTATTTCTCTGTAGAAGTGAAGCAGTGTTCAGAGCAGCAGTGAAAGTGAAGCAGCTCTCCTTGCGAGGCTCTTTTTGTTACCTCGAGGGTCAAAGGTCTACAGAAGAGGGGCAGGAGCCCGATATGTAACACTGCTGGTGTTGGGACAGGCAATAAAGATAAAGTGATGAAATCAATTTTCTGCACACCTTACATTTAGATAAAATACTGCTGAGCAATTTTATTTGGTGCACAGACAGAAACATCCTCAGTATTTTACATTCCTCTGTTGATTTGGACTGATCTTTTCCTCTAAGAGAGATAAAGCCCTCTTCTAAACATCTAAACATAGATTTGTAAGGAATCTGCCTCATATTTTATAATCCAAAATAAGTTTCACTGTGTGCTCAGAGTTGTTACACTCAAGCTTGTGATCAGAAGGTTGCATCACATTCGTGTTTTCTTTCTGTACAGTATCTAAGCATGATTAACCAGACGTTCCAAGCGTCACAGGAAACTTAAACAGATTAGATATATCACTAATTACTCTTATCTGATAAGGCAATTAAGATAAAGAATACACCTTGGACCAGTCATCTTAGACTTTACACATTTACTGTACAGTTGTATGTCTTTACAACAGTGTAACTGGGTGACATTACGGAGTTGCAGCTTTTCAGGTCTGATAAGGACAGAGTCGGTGTCCTTGCTGGAGTAAGACAAATGTAATAGAGACATTTCATTATGTAAATCTGTAAAAACACTTGACATTAAAATGTCCTAACATATCCACAATTCTTTTCTCCTGAGGGATGATAGTAAGTTTAAATGTAAAATGTAAATCTATAAATTATATGTGATAACATCTTGTTTTGAGCCGTCCAGGACGGCACAGACTTTGTACTTGAGTCATGTACTAGTTCAGTTGACTTTGAGCCATACATTTAATCTAAAGCGATAACAAGAACCACAAAAAGCTTTGTTGGCTTCAATGAGTTTGCATTTTAGACAGACAAAAACATAAACGATATGTAACATTTCTGCATTGAAATGTCCAACAATGACGTAACCTTTGTTACTGTACTCTAACTTCTAGGAGAGTGTCAGAGAGCGAGGAACGAAGTTGGTGAATGTGACTAAAGATAACGTGAATAAAACCTTAGTTTATTGTCATTAATTATTAATTAATAAGTAGTCTAAAGATGTTGCATTGCACTTGTTTAACACCAGAAGTAGTGTCCTTTTTTATTCCACACACTCATCTGCCTTGTTCCAACCTGGGGACTACATTACCCACAATGCAACTCGCCCATCAACAATTTCAGCTTGCTATTTTGTTTTTCTGCTGAATCTCAGAAAATTGCATATTTTGAAATTCTTTTTTTTCTTTAAGACTTTTACTCTAGTGTGACTTTTGGGGTACTTTTTATAACCGTGCCAGCTGCAGTGCTACAACATACTTTGATACCTTTAATTGAAGCAGGGAGTTTGAAGTCTAGAGACTGTTCTGGCCTCTGTGATAATGTAAGCTAAGATTTCGACCTTGTTGCAAAAACATAAATTGTCAAGGGTCATCCACATAAGTAACCATAAGTAGGTCACTATAGTTCTTGGAAACAGGTTAAGTTGTACAAAAGCAACAATACACATGTCGTGCCTGAGGTAAAATAGTCATTTTTACAATCATAGAAATTAAACCTGCGCTTAAAAAGCTATATTCACATAGTGGTGTTGCAAATGTTGTACAAACGATGCATACTTGTCGTTGCCCAGATTGAAAATGACACTAATTGGATGGAGAGCTTGAAATGGAAGCTGGGATGAAGCCGCTGGAATAAGCTTAAAGACTTGGATACAGGAAGCGGCACTTTGTCAACAGGCCTCTGTAACCGACTGAAATCCTATTAAGAATTAGACTAAGCAGTCGCTGCACGACTCCTGTGACTTTGCCCCGCTTTGTCGGTAACACGAGTGGGTGTCGTGATGACCTACACTGATGTTAGACACCAAACCATATGCAGTCTATTGAACATTAACCGGTGTGATATAAAGAGATGAAAGTGCAATAAAGGTGAGATACGTACAGCAATAATGTGAGCAGCCAGGTGAGGTCAAAGCTTCGTATATCTATTTGAATTTAATTACAAATTGACAGACATTTTCATATCAACAGGTAAATACAGTAATCCTTGTTCCAGTGCTATTACAGATCTGAGTTTTCTTACTGCTACTATACATTTCATCCACAGGATTTCCTACAGCAACATTACAGCGATGGTGTCGGCTCTCGTAAAAAACATTGCGATTGTTCCCTGGATGTCTGCGATGTGCTATGTTACTATACAGCCTCCCTTGTCTCCCTTGTAGGGGTTCTTGTCATCTGGAACGCCCTTGATCAGCTGGTCGTTTGGTAATTGTTCCTCACAGAAAGCAATGGTGTCGGCGCAGTTCGCACTCACCTGTTGATCGGAGGAAAAGACGAAGAACAAATGTGAGTAAAGCAAACCAAAACAGTCATTAATGCTTAAGCTTGCATGTTTAAAAATGTATTTGTAAACCTCTAATTGTTTCTACATTGTTTTAATACAGTTCAAGCTTTTGGTAGCTAAAAATCAAAAGTAATATTTGACAGATTTCTCACAGAAAATGTGAAATTCTGTTCAAAGAAAAACTTACTGGTGTCCTGGCTGTGCTAACTTCCTTCTTCAACTGTTCCAGTTCCATTTTCAGGATTTCCTTATCTGACATGTCCCGAGCCATCCTGGCTGTAAATCAAGATCAAAATGTTAAAACGTCACAACAAATGTCTCTTTTTCAAAGACACTCCTTTGACAAACATAAATGTAAATCCATGAGAGAGAAAACATTTCAGTTATCGGTCCTTACCTGTTGAATGGCGGGGTCTCCAACAATCGGAAAAAAGTGTCGGCTCCTAAGAGCTCATCGATTATATTCCTTCCTCTTGTCTGGTCGCTGCTTCACACTGACTGATCTGTGCCGTCCCACTGCTCTTCATCCCAGCTCATCCCTGCTGCAGGAGGTCGGCACAGGATTGGACCTGATGTCACCAATCCCCCGTGATGAGATTAAACAATCAGGAGCCGTGACCCCGGGACAGGAAGGAGGAAGGCAAGAGGACGAAGATCCTTAACAGATCTGCTGCGGGCGACATGTTGGAGAAAGTGAGACGAGTAGAAGTGAGACGTCACCTGTTGCTAACAGCAAACTGTGGTAGACATGTCAAAAAACATACAGTATGAGCTAAAGTGGGCTTTACTACGTGAGAAAAGAATACTAGATATAAAGTTGTTAATACAGTGTGTGGTGAGAGTTCGTTGTGTTTACACATTATAAGCTCTTGTGCCGAGAGGAAACAGGCCAAGTCTTCAGCACTGATTTAATTATATGTTTTAATCTTGCAGTCCATCCAATCAGCTGTTCTAAGTCTTACAATGTCGCTCCAATAAATTTTAAAAAGTGTGCACCCATAGGAGGCTGCAGATGCCTGTTATTGTGAAAGATCATCGAAGTCCTACAGTTCAAGAACACAGGACTGTATAACCAAAACTGTTGTCAAAAAAAGTTACTTTCAAACTAAACTCAGGATATTTTTTTCACATCTTGTCAGCAATTTGTTGATAAGCACCGTCACCTAATGATAAAGAAAGTCCAAGTGATGGAAAGTAACTAAGAACATTTACTCATATAAAGTTTTTAGGTACTCTGCGTATTTCCATTTTCTGTTGCCTCACACTAAAATTATTTGACAACTTTACCTACTAGTTATTCTGCAGATTAAGTTTAATAATACAGTATCCAGCTAAAATATAATGATCACAAACTACCCAGCCGATAAATTATGTAAAGTAGTTAAACCACCTGCACCAGCAACAATAACTATAATCCAATAATGTAATATAATATAGATTTATCTTAAATATGCCTTCTGCATAATGATTACTTGTACGTTAACTATTCAAAGTATATTTTGATCTTAATACTTTTCTACTTTTGTTTAAACCAACTACAAAGAACCTTTAACTGATTTTGAAACAGTTTCTGTTTAATACTGATCACTCTTTAATCACCTACATATGCAAAGAAGACCTTAACAAGAAGTTTGGCTATTTCTATATAATAAGTATAGTTGTTCTTAAAGCTGCTGTTTGTAAGAGAAAGATAATTTTGAGTCTCGATGCTTTGGGATGGCGGCCGACTTGTCCTACATCTTGTAGTCTGGTAGTACGACACTAAAACAAAGTTTACTTTTCTCCAAAGCGACCAACAGAATCAACAAAAAATTAAAGTTTCTCGTAGTAGCTTTAGGTAAAAAATTGAGTACAACGATCTGAGTACTTCTTCCACCTCTGTAAGGTCCTGAGTCCAAACCCACTGGTCTTTTTTGGGGCCTGTTTGTGTGGTTTGTGTGCACATTTCACATGCAGGATTTGTGAATTGAAGAATCTGAGGTGCCGTAGATGTAGATGGGTTTGTGAATGTTGTCTTTAGCGTGTCCCACCCTCTCCAGCTCCCAGGCGACATGGGATAAGCAGGCGTCTGTTAATGGATGGGCTGACAGCATCAAAATGTCTTGATGTTAACAAGACATTTGTGAAAGTGAAGATTTGTGTAACTGAGCACATAACTGTATCCATTCAAACTGTGAAACTCGTCCCACTGGGTGCTAATAACCTCTAATTAACATTCGATGTGAGACATGACGGGCTACTGATCCTTAACTCAACCTCTAGCAGGACTCACACTAAGCCATTTTCATTATCTGGGTTAGTCTCATCTGCTCCAGATTAACCTGAGACACGTCACTGTGGATCAACAGCAGCGTGGAGACGCTTCTGGTCTCTGATCACCTGATGACAAACTCCCCTCCCCACTGATCGGTCCTATTTTAGTTCCATACTTTGAATCACTTTCATTGTCAAACATATGGTACGCAGGATTTCTCATTTACACTGAAGAGTGTGGAGGCTTACTTTGATGTTTCTTCAGAGATTTTCACGACTTAACATTAGAAGTTTACAGTTACTTGTCTTATTTAGTGCATGATTTTACCAACACTAATATTCTCTGTTTAATAGCTTAGCATTTCTTAGAATTAGAATTGTAATATTTACTATATTTAATGAGGTGCTAATACAAACTCAGAAATATTTATTTTTTCCGTAAGTGAATAAACAAACTGTTCTCAGAGAAAATAAGGTCCCAGAACATTGTTTGAAGCTAGAAAGGTGGCAGGGTCCGCCACGTATAAACAAAGTAAAACAGTATGAAACTGTATTGTTGTCCGTTTTTTTCAGTCATGAAAATAAAGAGTTTGTTTATTTAGTTTGTTTTGGCATAAAGCTTCTTCCCCAAAACTACACAGTGCATCGTTAATACTCTGCATGCTTTAAAACTTTCGTAATCTTAATCTCATAATCTTAAAATCTTTTTTAATATAACTTTAACATCTGCTCAGGGACTTCAGATGGAAATAAACCTACTTATAAATATTAATTATTAAAAATGTTTTTTTAGAGTGAAAAAAAAAATACTATTTTAGGTCAAAAATAAACAAAATATATAAATTAATTTATATTATTAGATTAGTATAAAGTAAAAAAAAAAAAAAACTATTGTAGGTCAAAATATATATTTACATCTTTCTTTTTTTTTTTTTTTTAAATCATTCTTAGTATTTATTTATTTATTTTTCCACTCGAATAATATTCCTAATATTTGGAGAAGGGTTTGGAAAAGGTGTCAAATAAATAAAAATAAAATGCTATTAATATTATTCTGGTAAATTCGCAGTTGTATAAATAAAACAGATCCTTTCAACTCACTTTCCTCTTGTGACTTTAAATGTTTGTAATAATCGATTCTCTCCTCAAGATGGCGGCGTTTAACGTTTTTGTCTTTTCTCCCGCTCCAATGATCGAGTCCGTCCCGCCCAAATTAACGTGTCAGCCAATAGGAGGACGTATTTGGACTAGACTTGAAATCCCTTTCAAAATAAGAGCGTTTTGTTTAAAGTAACGATACCCTCTGTACAGGAGAAAGGCACATACTTTTACTTTGACAGGTGTGTGTATTTTGACAGGAAGTCACTCGAGTACCTGCCGTGTCGTTGGAGGGTTTGTGTGCAGCAACAATGGCGGCTCCCAGTAGGAAACAGACGTTAAGATTTCTCAGCCAGTTAGGAGCATTTATTTTAACCCGGTTCGGATTTTGGAACTGCTTCAGCATGTTGATGCTGTTTGCTGAACGAGCGGACTCGAAAAGGTAAAACGAGCTAATGAACAGGGCGCTGTGATGTAGCTACTGTTAGCTAAAGAGCTAATGCTAGCTAACCAACCCAGCGTCAAACTCATGCAAATGCAGCCTTCATTCATCAAGATACCTGTCCAGGAAGTTATTGGGTGTATGTAAATAACAGCTACTGGACAATATGTGTGCTTGTATGTTGTTCTGTTGAAGGTTTTAACTTGTGTTCTTGCTAATAAGGGGTGTTTTTCAGCAAGTAGACTAAAACTTAGGCAGAAACTTGCAGCCATATGAACTAGTTTAAGATAAAAGGACAGGTTATATTTAGCCTGGCCTGTAATTTTCAGCCTGACAGGGGACAGGCTGTAATTTCTTCCTGGTAGTAATGGTGATTTTAATCTCTTATGTACACTGGGCGTGTATTGTTTCAGTCTGTGGTGTGGTGGGCTGGTCTGTTTTAGACAACCACACCCATCTGGATTATCTGTAATTATACCAATTTAACCTTTCTCGGGAAAGTCTATACAGCTTTTGTCATACCAGCCTGCATCTGTTATTTTTCCTCACAGTCCCAAATGGATACCTTTTGAAAGCAAGAAGATCTAAGTTGGTGTTTTGCTAAAAGGGCTTACTTACAACAGGCCTTGCTGAAGTAAAAAGGATTATTAATTGGGTGAGTTTACTTGATTGGAAATAGTTTGGTTGTGGTTGTCCATTTTACACAATTGAACACAGCGGCCTCCTTCAGGGTTTTTGACTGCTGGTCTGCTATTTTAGGACACTTCAGGGTATTGTTTTAGGTTAAATGATGTAAGGGAAGAAAAAAAATGTTCTACTGAGTTTGATTTTTGATTCCTTGTCTTCTCCAGGAAACCAGACATCCATGTGCCGTACCTGTATGTGGACATGGGGGCTGCCGTGCTCTGCGCCAGCTTCATGTCCTTTGGGGTGAAGAGGAGGTGGTTTGCTATGTGCGCCGCCATACAGCTGGCCATCAGCACATACGCATCGTATGTTGGAGAACAGGTGTACTATGGGGACTGGCTTAAGGTGAGTCACCTCCCGTCTTCTGTGGTGTACAGTATCAAGCTGCTGTTCAGTTCACCGTGTGCTCATCGTCACCGGACTCCCTGCAACCTTTTGATTAGTATAAGTTTTTCAGTTTACTGTCCTAAAAATGGACAGAAAACAGGAAACTCTGACTTTTCAGAGGTCAAATTGCCACAAAATTGGGTGTCAGATTTAGAAGCACATGTGGAAGTGGCCCAGATTGGTGTTGAAAAATTAAGAACAGATCTGTGTCACACATGAGGGAGTAATAGATCTGGGTCACCACTAGAAGTCTGCAAGTAGATTGTTTTATCAGAAATGAGCATTGTAGAAGAGACTTTAAATCCTAACTGTGTTTCTCCTGCAGGTCCGAATGTACTCCAGAGCGCTGGCCATTATTGGAGGCTTCCTGGTTCTGGCCAGTGGAGCGGGGGAGGTGTACAGACAGAAACCCCGCAGCAGATCCCTCCAGTCTACTGGACAAGTGTTCCTGGGAGTCTACCTCATCTGTATGGTAAGACTCGTGTCAGCTTTATGGATTATTTGTGCGTGGCTCGGTTTAGTGAATAATTCTGACACTTCATAGTCAAAATGATCAAATGACGAACACAGAGGCAGTCACGTGATTTATCATGACATTTATTATCTGCCTGAAGCTGTCATATGCCCCTTTTTCTTTTTTACATATCATAGTAAACTTATATCTGCGTTTATTGGAGTGAAAACAAAACAACAGACCTTTAATACTTTATTTACACGAGTATTTTCAGTGTCATTTTAAATAACGCAGTACCACGTTCCCCCCACTAGGTGTACTCCCTGCAGCACAGCAAAGAGGACCAGCAGGCGTATCTGAACCACATCATCGGAGGAGAGATCACCCTGATGCTGCTGATGCTGCTGTTCGGGGTGCTGGCTCTGGCCTTCCTCTCCGGCTGCTACATCCGCCTGGCGGCTCAGATCCTCGCCGTCGTCCTTCCGCTGGTGATCCTGCTCATCGACGGCAACCTCGGCTACTGGCACAACGGCCGCAAGGTGGAGTTCTGGAACCAGATGAAGCTGATCGGACATAACGTGGGCATCTTCGGCGCCGTGCTGATCCTGGCGACCGACGGTTGAACCCCCTCGGCTCTCACAGACGACTTTTACAGACCGAAGTGTCTGCGCAGGAGGAGATTGTCGGCCTTTACGTCACAGCTCGGCTTCGTACTCAAAGCTGCCGCGGCTCAGTGACCTCTCAGGATTCAAATGCTCCCAGCTGAGACTGTTGGATGTACGCAGCGTCGATTGTCTTTGCCTAACTGACGGTTACTTTGCTGTTACAAGAAAAAGAAAAAAAAACAGGAGCTTCCTTTTTTGCAAACTAATAATTTATTCAGATTCTTGTTTACATTTTTGTTTGTGTTACGCTCTGAAACATGACACTGAGTATAAGTGCTGTAAATCTACAGGGAGAATATCTTTCACTCCAAAAACAAGTCTTAAACGGTCCGATAATGTTTTACAGTAAATGATTTAAATATTTTACAAATAAAGGGAAACTTCTGCGGTATTGTCTATGAAATGGGAGGGCAACAGCTATTTGATAATAAACACTTATGTTGCTTTTTACTTGCACTCTTGTTCATTTTATGGAATAAGCACAGCTTCTTTATCTTCTGTGTAAGTATTGATCACATTTTATATAAATTACTTAAGTTACATAAAGGAACAGAATGAGTATTGTGATGATTTAAAATTGAATCATTTCAATGATATTGTGCAAAACTTTAATAAAACTATGTATGTATTTAATGAATATAAACTGTTTACTTTATTATCTGTGACGACTTCTGCTCATACTCATTCATCTTCTGCTTATCCTGCACTGGGGTCACGGGTGAGCTGGAGCCTACTTGGGGCACCCTGAAGAGGTTGCCAGGACAATTTAGCGTCGCCAGATAACTGTACCTGCATGTCTTTGGTATGAACCCACGAATGCACAGGGAGAACATGCAAACTCCCCACAGAAGCCCTGCCTGGCTTCGAACCCAGAACCTTCTTGCCATGAGGCGACAGTGCTAACCAGTGCACCACCATGCCGCCTGGTATTAAACATCAGTGATTAAATACTGACTTGTACGGAAGCCCCGACGGTCATGAGTCGAGTATTTCCTGATTTGATAATGAGTTTGATTTGTTTTGTCGATGTTATTATCACCGAATAACAAACAGACAAAACACACATGGAAAAATTATCTTGAGAAAAAATATTTTTCATGAAAAATTTCAATTCTCCTGAAACATTTCTTGGAAAAATCCTTCACACTTGGTTCTTGCTTTCGCAAGTTAAAAAAAGTAATCACCTGAAATGTTTCTTTTCACTCAGTTTCATTTGTTGAACTAAGAGGGAAAAAAATCAGGATGCTTATTTTCATTTGTAAATCCGATAGAATTTATTTTAATTTTCTTTCAGGGGAAAAAAAATTTTCATGTATGAAACAGATGGAAAAAATTTTAGGAGAAAACTTTTTCTCCAATTTTTTGTTTCATGTATGAACCCGAGTGCAAACAAAAAAATAAAATCAGGACCTTTTTTTTCCATGTGTGCAAAAAATAACTTCCTGACATTTTTTTTCTTCCCTCATTTTTACAAAAGCAACCTGGAGAAAATGACTTCATAAGATGTCTAATAGACATTAAGCCTAGAAATAAGACGGAACAGTCTTTTGTTCTCTTGTAATAAAGAACTGAATTTCTGTAATCTAGGGAAAACACTTGCTATTCTGGGATAATGACAGAAATATTGTGAACTTGAGAAACAAATAAAATGGAACTTGTCACCAGAAAAAGGAGGAAATAATGTGTTTGACCTGTTGCCAACAAGGGCCACCTACTAAAACTAATACAGTCTATAGATATGACAGTCCTGCAATAACTTCCACCTTTCTGGAGCAAAGACAGTCCAACAGCACCACACCACAGACTGAGGCCTCCAAGATCCAACAGGAACTGAACATTAAACCGTCGATGCAGGGAGGATTCCTGCAGGACGGTTGTATAAGACTATATTAGTTTTAGCTGGTTGTGTAATTTGCCACTAAAAGAGACGCTTCACCTCTGAGCTTTAAGGTGAAGATGGTGATGTATGAGTAAATTCCCCGGGCTCATAAATGACGCATGAATATTTGCAATGATTATCTTACTAATGCAGATGTTTCACTTTCGTTATCACTCAGTTTCAGTGGAGGTTAAATAAACACGTTAATCTCGCTGAACTACTTTAAACCTGTCTGTGCCTTTTCTGTTCTCTGGCTCACAACAGTTACATCAGTTCGCTGTTTTAGACCGTTGTTGTAATCATGAAGTTTATAAAATACAAAAGGTTCAGCAAAAAGTCCACTGCCAGAATCAGAATTAATGATTAATGAAGCGACCAGGGGTGAAGAGACTTGATGAGTAATACACAAAAAATTATTTCTCCTGACGAAACTTTTCACTCAGTTTCACACCTGCAAAATAATAATAATTTTTTCAAACACATTTTTTTCCTGAAAATACTTTTTTTTTCTGACAATATTTTTTTTTTCCAATCGATTTCACACATGAAAAAAACCTCTCTTACAAAAAATGTTCACTGAATTTCACGTATGAAAATAATTTTCCTGAAAGTAAAAATTATAAAAGTTTTCTCTGAATCATTTTTCTTCCCTCAGGTTTCACAAATGAAAGAAATAAAATTATTACATTTATTCACTTGGTTTCACAAGAAAAAAGTTTTCTCCTGAAATGTTATTTCACTGAACATGGAAATGAATCTTTTTTTTCCAAAAAAATTTGATATTTTTTTCAACTTTTTTCTTAAAATTTTTTTAATTTTTTTTTATTTTTTCAACTTTTTTCCTTGTTTTTTTTCAATTTTTTTTTTCTAATCTTAGATTTTTTCCTTAGTTCCACACATTGAAAAAATAATGTATTGAAAACAAAATCCTTTGCACCTGATTTCACACATAAAAAATGAAAGATGTTTTCGCCGTTTCTTTTCACTGTTTCACAAATAAAAAAAAGAATTCACTCGGGTTTCACAAATTGAAATTCATTATCCTGATTTATTTTTGGCCTCAGTACCACACATCGAAAAAAGTATCTTGGAAAAAGAAATTGTTTGCACTCAGGTTCATACATGAAAAAAAAGAAAAGAATTCTGGAAAAAATATGTTGAAACACACACAAAAAATGTGAAACTGAGTGATATGTATTTTGTTTCCAAAAAAGAAAAAAATCCTGAAATAAAAGATTTTACTTTTCTCACTTGTTATCACACACAATTTTTTCATTAGAACAAAATTCTAATGAAAAAAGATTCTCTTGATTTTTCTTGTGAAAAAAATTCCCTGGAAAAAATAAATACATTTTCAACTAGGTTTCGCATGAAAAGTAAGTTTTCCCGTGAAAATTTCTTTCACTTTTTTTCACCCATAAAAAATTATTATCTTATTTTTTATCTGTAAATCTGAGTGAATCTGAGAATTTTTTTTTTCTCAAGAAATTAAAAACAAATTCCAGGAGGAAACCTTTTTTTACAGGAAGATTCTTTGTTCCAGGTATGATTTATATAACTTGAATGCTAAACCTTATTTTTTTTTAGATTATTTTTTTTGAGTGAAAAACAATTTCACAAGAAAACTTTTTTTTTTTCGTGTAAAAGTGAGTGAAAGGAATTTTTATTTTTGGGGGAAAAAAAATCTGAAAAAAAAAAAAAATCATGTGTGAAATGAGTGATTTTTTTTTTTTCAAGAGAATTTTTTTGTGTGGAAAAAAATATTTCCTGAAAAAAGATTTTTTTCCCCACTCTGTTTCGCACATGATAGATAATTTCACAGATGGAAAAAAAACTCAATTGAACTTTGGTATCAAATCGTCTCACCTGGTTAATTGAAGGCCTGAAATCCAAAATAGTTCTGAATGGATTTTATTTTTCACCCATTTTAAATCAAAATCAGTCTGGATCTCTGAGCTTCAGGAGACTTGATCTGTATGCAGTCGTCTTATGTCCCGTTTTAAAACAAGTCCCCATCTACGTCTGTGTTCAGGGGTTCTCCTGTTTCTCCGCCTCACTCGCAGCTTGTTTGGTCTTCCGGTTCTGCTCTGCTTTGACCACAGCACCAATCACAGCGAGCGTCACGGTGATGCTGATGACGAGCACCGACGACGTCTCGGTCAGACACAGGCGACTGTCCACCGACGCCAGGGAGCTGCCGGCCAGCTGAGCCGGAGCTCTGCAGACGATGTCCTCGTAGTCGTACACCCGCAGATGTCGAACCTGGCGGATCTTCCCGAAGACGCGCTGCAGCTCACAGTCACAGGTCCAGGGGTTGGAGGACATCTGGAGGTGTGTGGTGGTGGTCTGGAGCTTCAGGAAGGTCTTGAACTTGATGTGCTGCAGCTGGTTTGCCTGGAGGCCGAGCAGAGTCAGACTCCTCAGAGGAGCCAGAGCTTCAGTCTGGATCGCTGAGATGTTGTTGTGGCCGAGCAGCAGCACCTCCAGGCTCTGCTGCCGGACCAGCAGGCCTTCTTTCAGCACATTCAGCCTGTTCCCTTCCAGGTTGAGGAGGCGCAGTCGAGACGGGCCGCCCAGAGCCCTGACATCCATCGTCCGGATGCGGTTGTAGCTGAGGTCCAGCTTCCTCAGGTTCTCACAGTCAGCCAGCGAGGCGGAGTCCAGGTGCTGCAGCAGGTTGTGGTCCAGCCGGAGCTCCTGGAGGGAGGACAGACCCTCAGAGAAGTCCTCGGGGAGCCAACGCAGCCGGTTAAAGCTCAAGTCCAACCTCTCCAGGAACTGCAGCGAGGACAGAGACTGGACGGGACAGAAGAGATCAGTCTGAGCAGCAGATCTGAAACATCATGTGTCACAAACAGCAACTCAAGAAACAGCTGTAAGAAGAAGGACGACAACTTCCTGTTCCTAAAAGTGTAACAGTCACAGAGGACGTGGAGCATTTTTACAGTGTGGTGTTAGTATTTTTACTTTGACACTATTTTGTTAATTGAAATCTTTGGTTTTTGGACAGTTGATCGGACAAAAGGAGTAAATTTTGAAAACATCACTTTGGGATCTGAGGGAACATTACAACACATTTAATCGATAAATCCTCCGAAAAAGAGATTAATTGAAAAATGACAATTTCAAATAGTTGCAGCCTAATTTCACAGCTTCAGTTAATGACCTAATTACTTCATACTTTAACATTTTACAGGAATATTAACTCACTTGCAGCTTTACATATAAATATCGAGCATCTATTAAACTACCAATATTACGGAAGCGTATTGCATTCACTTGATAAATTTATTTTTTTGGTTTGTTTTACTGAGTAATTATTTGTGTTTTTCTGAGTAATTTATTTTTTGTCTGTTTTTTGGAATAATTATTTCTGTTTTTCTGAGTAAATTATTTTTTGTCTGTTTTTTGGAATAATTATTTCTGTTTTTCTGAGTAATTTATTTTTTGTCTGTTTTTTGGAATAATTATTTCTGTTTTTCTGAGTAAATTATTTTTTGTCTGTTTTTTGGAATAATTATTTCTGTTTTTCTGAGTAAATTATTTTTTGTCTGTTTTTTGGAATAATTATTTCTGTTTTTCTGAGTAATTTATTTTTTGTCTGTTTTTTTGAATAATTATTTCTGTTTTTCTGTATAATTTATTTTTTGTCTGTTTTTTTGAATAATTATTTCTGTTTTTCTGAGTAATTTATTTTCTTCTGTTTTTCGTGGTAATTTTTTCCCCCGTTTTTCGTGGTAATTTTTTTTTCTGTTTTTCAGAGTAATCAGAATATTCAGAAAATCAGGAAAAAAATTACTCTGAAAAACAGAAAAAAAAAATTACTCAGAAAAACAGAAATAATTATTCCAAAAAACAGACAAAAAATAATTTACTCAGAAAAACAAACCAAAAAATAAATTTATCAAGTGAATGCAATACGCTTCCGTACAATATAAACACTTTTATCATAATTAAACAACAAGCTGCAAAAGTTGTTTCTTTCTTTGCAGGTTGTTTTTTACTTTTACTTCTGATTTGTTGAATACTCTCAGAAGTTTTACCTGTAATTGAGTATTGTTGCATTGAAGTAAAGGATCAGAAAACTGTTTCTGTGACGTAAAACAAACAATAAAACAGTTTTTTGTTGGTACCTGTGGCTGCAGAGTCTGGATGCTGCTGTTGGACATCAGCAGGATCTTCAGCGTCCACAGCCCCATGAAGGATCTGGTGCGGACCTCCGTCAGCTTGTTCCCGGTCAGGTCCAGCAGCCAGGTGCCGTGCGGGACGCTGAGGGGGACCCGGACCAGACCTCGAGACCGGCAGTCCACCAGGTCAGAGGACTCGTAGCAGAGGCAGGAGCTGGGACACAACCTGAAGCCCGACGCCGAGTTCAGGAGAAGAATCAGCACACGGAGCATCTTCGGTTCAGATCTCATCGCTCCTGCTCACAGTCATGTTCCCCTAAAGAAGCCGTTTCACTGATAGGATATTAATGTCATTTCAGTAAATTCTCTGTGAGCGGACATTGAATATTCCTGATTAGAGAGGGATTATGGGCTTAAACAGATAATCACTGAACATGACCATATCAGGGAAGCGAACCTGGTCCGTTTGGACTCCATCCTGAACGAAGGATTTACATCTGCTGCTGCTGCTGTGGTTACATTCATGAGAGCAGTCGCTTTATCTCAGAGTCTCTACATCTAAAAACATGATTCTTTCATCAATAAATATTTGAGTTGGTCGGAGAATCACAATCATGTGAAAGATCAAACTGGTTTTAATTAGTAGGCAGCATCAAAATTGAGTCTGAGTATCTTTTGGAAATTTGAAATCAAACTAGTAGAATAAAAAAACAAGATGTTTTCCAACAGCGGGATCAAAAAATATAATAACTGATCCATCATTCAAGTCTTTTCTAGTGCAAAAGTTTTGAATATTACATGATTTCTTTGTCCTTCATGACAACAAACTGAATATTTTGTACGATTTTTCTCATTTTCTGACATTTTACAGAGAAAACAGAATCGGTAATGAAAATTAATGTTACTTGTTGACCTACTTTTTATCAGTCACACTTGAGTAAAAGTTAAGATATCATGTTAGAATATTACTTTGGTTAATGTGAAAGTCACGGATACTAAAAGTAGTTGAGTAAAAGTATCTGATAGGAACTGTATTTAAATATAACAAGGATTTTTTGGCAACAAATGTATCAAAAGTAAAAGTAAATACATATATTAATACATGTATATATTCTCTACCAGGGGTCGATCATTAGATCCAGTACTCAGCATTTTTGTGATTAATGGAATCATTTTGTTTTTTTAAATCAGATTATGGATAATGAATTTAAAAACTACTTTTGCTCTGATGCGACATGTAATCTGCAAAGTTACTAGTAACTAAAGTGAGTAAATAAGTGTAGTGGAGTAAAAAGTACAATACTTGCCTCTAAAATGTGGCAGAGTGGAAGAATAAAAGAAAAGAAAATGGAAACACTCGAGTACAAGTAGCTCAAAACGGTACTCGAGTACAGTACTTGAGTAAACGTACTTTAATTGATGCAGCCTTCCTGGATTTTGGCTGCATCTCAACCCAAAAGCATAAAAATCACTGCTGTATTTTCCAATTTAAAACTACATCAGATGTGTGAAGTCTGTAGTTTGATTAGCCGATCAAAATAAATTAGATAGCAACTATTTTGATTTAATTTTTCAAGCAAAAATGTCAAACATTTGCTGGTTCCAGCTTCTTAAACGTGAAGATTCTTTGCAATTTGGGAATGATATTAAAAGAATTTCGCCTCTGATGAGTATTTTTCTACATTTTACAGACAGACTTGTGAAATAAATCAGCGGATGAATCAATAATTGTTGGTTGCAGCCCACACTGACTGTCCGTTAAGTGCTCTATGTCCTCCAGAGGAGAGCAGTAAAAAGCCATCGAGCAGCTCTGGAAAGCAGGAGCTTTAAATAATTCATGTGAAACAGAGACGGCTTCAGCTCCCTGTAGTTACACAAACGCTTCACAATCGGACCGCCCGACAACCGTGAGGAGAGAAACCTCAGCGTCGTCCAAAAACAACCTGTGACAGACAAAAGAGGCGGCCCGGTCCGTCACCGTGACGACAGCTGAGGACGAGCAAACCACAAACATGTCGGCTTTGTGTTTTACCCTTAAATATACACGAGTCCTGTTACCTCGGAGTCAAAACCAAGAAAATCATTTCATCGTGAGCTCTTCAAAAAGTTGTTGAAAATTACAGTATTACAGTCAGAATTTTTGTTACTTTTATTTTAGAAAATGTCCTTTAAAGTGTGGCATTTCAAGTCACATTTTGTTTAAAATACAGAAAATACAGACAGTAGAACATGGATACAGCAAAAAAGGAAACAATGACAGAAAATAAAGCTAACAAGCCTTTCTGACTGCTCTAGTTTTCTCTTTTGTAATGGAACTGAAGGAAGGAGGGCGGAAAAAGAAAAAGGTTTCAGGGACAGGGGGGAGGAGTGGGGGCAGAATGAGACGAGTTAGTTAAGGAAACTATGGTTGCTTTATGGTTCATGTTTAAATTATTCTTTATAAAGTCTAATTTAAGATTTAATCTTTCCTCTTTCTTTTTTGTCTTTTTCATTTAATGGTATTTTGATCTTCTGGATCCAGGGCCCTCAGCGCTCCTCCTCGTGGTCTCAGACTCGACGACAACGAAATGCCGACGTCGTCTGGCAGTGGGAAACAAAACCACCCGCGTCGCCTTCCCCCGGCCGACCCGCACTGCCAACTCAAGAAGATAAAGTGGAGTCCTTCTGTGTTTGCTGTGCTTGTGAACGTTGCATGGACTTCTGACTTTCCACGTCTCTAAAATGTTTCTCAACCTGCGAAGAACGAGGAAACATTAATGAACAACTAACTCTAAAAACACACAAACAGTTATGGATTTATGTAGGTGGAGAAGAAAGAAGGGTTTGAACTTATTTACTTCTCTTCTGTCTTTCAGTAAAAAGAAATGTACAGCCTTTTCTACTTATTTCTAAATTTTTACTGTCAAATATTGACCAGAAAAAAATAAAACTCTGTACATATAACCTTCATTTTGCAAACTATCTGTATACAAGTGAATGTAAAAACGTTTCTAAATGCTCGAACGAGCATGCCGGGCCAGTAGGTGGCAATAAAGTCTGATTTGAACAATATGTCCACCAGAGAAACACCAGAAGAACATCTGCAGGATGTTTATTGAGCTTTATTCTATTTAAACCATAGAACACCACTAAGTTGTAAACTTGTTGTTTAAGGTTCATGCTCATTACACAAAAACAGGCTTGTACAACATTTCTTTATTTTATTTGCACTTTTAATTTGCACTTTTGAGGTGAAAACAAGGCCTTACGCCATATTGTTACAGCTCCATCACACTCATACAGGTGTGTTCAGTTACCTTGTGTGACTGAAACCAGCGTGACTTCTGTGTCGTGTTGGCAGGTACAGTACAATGTGCTTTGAGCCAACACAAGTCATGTGAAACGGTGTAAGCTACCTCACACTGACAGGTGCTTTAAATAAACGCTCAGACAGTCACACGTGGAAACATCTTTGTGGCTTCACAATGAATGTCAGGCCTTTAAAAAGGGAATAAAACTGTCCCAACTGTCCCAAAGTGAATGTTCAACATCTCACAATCAAAATGTTTCTTCACAGTTTTTAATCATCTACAGTTTTTAGTTAACAGCATCATGCGGTTCCCTGTTTTACGCTTCTGGCTCCTCTGGACAGGAACTCTGAGTTCTGCTGTGTGTTTAGCAGTTCTTTACAGTGCAGGACTCTACTGCTTATTGGCTGATTTCAACATGAATTTGTTGAAATATAGTATTATCAGAGAAAAACAATAGGATACGTCCAACTAGATATAGGATAAGGCAATCTGAAGATGTGACCTTTGGCTCTGAGCAACTTTAATGAGCATTTATAAACCATAAAGGAAAAATAACCCATAATGAAAATCATTTAGTTGGAGGTCTAACACCTTGTACTGTTGGTGAAATACAGTATAAATATAAAATCATACTCACTATTTTGCGTACATGACTTAAAGCGCTTCCCTCTTTGCCTTTGCAGTTCTCGACCTGGTAAGGCGGTGAGATTACGACGTCGTCCATCACAATAATGTTCTTCTCCTGCCATTTACAGTCTTTGATGCTGCGGAGAGAAGAGTAAACATCATCTCGTCTTGTGGCTGAAAGCGTTTTTGTTTGTGAGGCAAACAATGTAACACGAGCAGAACGATCTGACAGACTGGTTTCTCCTCCACGTCGATTCATCTCAGTATGACTGGTGAACGTCTGAGCAGAGTGCCCACTATGAATATTAATGCATCAAACATCTTGCACGGACGAATAGAAAAGAAGATCAGGATATATACATGTATGGTGTGTAAAAGTGAAACTTGATCTAATAATGGAACAGTTTCATAATCACTGAAGGAAAAAAAGGGTAACGATTGTGTCAGAATTCTTTGGTTTTGTTCGATCTTCGGCAAATTTTAGAGACCTGGGTCACAAAATAGGACCCGACACGACCCTTAAATATCTGACTGGTTAAACAGAATAACTATGCAAGTAAATGAAAGAAGACAGAAGTTGCATCTGTCTCATAATAGTAGTGAAACACCTGTACAGGTGTCCAATTACAGTGATAGTGGCTAAAACGAGGTCTGATCAGATATCTGAGACTCAATTTGATGCCATGAAACACGTAACATGGGGAAATAGGTGAATTTGGCAGAAAGTTGAACCCTTTTCAGACAGAAAAATGAGACATGCAGGAAATAATTTCTCATGTTTTGTTGCCCGAAGATCCAAACAACAGATCGGTAAATGAACTTGACACGATGTGATCGTGAAGTCGGTAAGGAATGAGATCAGGAAATGAAAATAAGCTGCTTTTTGACTGCAAGATTGTGCTTTTCTATCGTTATACCTCCAAATAAACTGGTCCAGAGTCAGCTCCAGCCAGCCAGATCCAGACAGGGGAATGAACAATTTCAGCGTTTATTAGATTGTGTGTTAAATACGACTTCCTTGGTGGATTTACGGAGCAACCATCAAGGTTAAGAGCATCGTTTCTGCAGACCTAATAAAATACTAGTCCAGGAAGAGAGAAACCTGGACTGTGAGTCTGTCGGTGAGGTAGTTAATATTTTTCACTTGTTCTTTCACCTTCTAAATCAGCAGCATGTTTATGCGCAGATGTTTGTTTCGTTTAAAAGATTCATTCTCAAAGTTTTCCTTTGAATTTCTGTTTTATTCTCGGCTGACGTGACACTCTGAAGTCAGGCAGAAGTCTTTATCAGACCTCACAGTTCCGACTTCAAACCATGTTCATATTTTCAGTCTAACGGCGTCGGGTCTCGCTCTACTGCCACAGGACTCACCATTAGCTCTAAATCACATGCTGCATCATGATCACTGAAGGACTGAGGGGAGATTTTTAAAAGCAGAGGTCGTAAACTGAAGTGAAAGCAGCCTCATCCTGCTGTCGGTGTTGGTGTTGGTTCTCTCGCTATTTGGGTTTAATTCGACCACATTTTGGATCATAAACTTGTCTGACTGCCTCCAGTTTCATTTCAGACCGGGTCACTTTACTGACATTACATTTATGTGTGTCTGGTTCAGGTAGACTTTAAAAAGCGCAGTCTTAGATTGGCTTGTGAGGACCGTCAAGGTTAAAGCAACCCGACAGAAGGCGGCATAAAATGTTTGATCATCAGCATCATTTCATCTTCTTAACATGAGTATTAGTTTCTAATTGTCTGACACATATTTACTCATCGACACTCTTTTGACTGCACAATAAAATAGAGTTCTTACGTTTTGTGAATAGTCTGGAATAGCTGTTGGCCCTCCACAGAAACCCCAGCACTGATTGCATAGGCTTGGGACAGCTTGTCCTCCTTTTCTGTCCGTGCTCGATTGGCAAGCTGTGGAGAGAACAAAAAGGCATCAGCATCAAACAATTCTTCTTTTACTTTGAGATCTTTGAACTGGACACCAGTTACAGGACAGGGTGTCATTTACACACACACGATTTGTTTTAGCAAATTAAAAGATGCATCAATAATCATTAAGGGTTCTTTGCTGTGTCTCAATTCAGGGGCTGGATCTTCAGTAGTCTGTATTTGTAATTTCTCTGTATCCTCAAAAATGCAGCTTTATTGTGCTGAAATCTGAAGGTCATACATTAAACTGTATGTACTTTCTGAGCCTTATTATACCAGAATCCACTGTGACTAAGTTTCTTTTATGGAGCAAATACAGAACTTGAACTGAACTTTACTTAAATCTAATCTATGAAAAGTCTAAATTATATATTTTACAAGTCTATTCTCTGCTGAGGTGACAAATCAAGCCCCGCTTTGCTGGCTGTTGGAGGAAAACCTGACTGCCTTGTGACAAACTTGGACATTTTTAAAGTCTAAAAATGTTGACAAAGGGTCTCTGTGAGGCTAAACTGTCGTGCTGAGCGCGGCCTTCGAATTGGAACTTATACTCGATATAACAAGTGGTTCGAGCTCTGAGAACAGCTGTTAATTAAACATTTTGTTATCAGTTTCTAATCAAGTCATGTTGTTCATTTCCGACAGTGATTGATTTTTATATTGGCCTTTAAAAAAATCCACTATTGGTTGTCCTCCACTGTGAAACATAACCTTTGTTTGGGATGCAGCCCCGGACGACCTTTCAGTTACACGTGTTCTGAAGTTCAACCTCACACTCAGAGTTTTAACAGTAAAGAGTCACATTTGTTCATCACATGTGATGGAAATGATTAATTTTAGAGCCAGATAAACCAAAGTTAAAAAAGGACATCACCTTGCTAACATTCAGTGATGCTAGTGGGGGTGGAGTCTCGGTGCGGTCATTTATTATGTCCACATCAGAAACATAGGCTAAGTTGATCAGGATGACGTCGTTGAGGTTCGGCTTACCGCTGGAGGAAGCACATTCTTCGAAGGAACTTAAGTCAAGGCGAACAACTTCAGGGAAAAGCATCACAGAGGCTGAACAGAGAGGCTTATGATAGAGAGAGCTCTGTCTGACTGACGCTGACAGGGAGAGGTGGTGCCAGTTACAGCATGGGGCTACCGAAGGCAGTGCTGCCACCTACAGTATTCATGGATGAATGAATGAATGAATGAACAATTGTTAGAGATTAATAAATGTACAGCTCATGAGGAAGAATAAATCAGCAGAGCAAGTGTTCAATTTCTGGGATTTTGGATGAAAATCCTCAAATTAATTGTCTTTTTGAGTTGATCACTCACTGGCAGATTTACTTATTTTAATGAAATACCTGATCAATAAAAATGAACTCAATCTCTGGCCCATTGATTTTTTAAGCACACTGGTTTGGAGCCAAATTTTCATCCTTTTCTCACGGATGAAGATTTTGAGAGAAATTCAGCCAAATTTTGAGCTTACAAAACAGAAACTTGTACAAAAAAGGAACAGGAAAATGTTGCACATTTATCTTAACATAGATCTGTTCTTCGGAAACACTGACGGACCAGGACCTCGAGGTCGACCCCACTTTTCTTGTCAGTAATACGAGCACAGCTTGTCAGACTTGACAGAAAAACAGGCTTTTCCCACATATTTTAGACCAATTTGTGACACGTTGGTGGGAAGTTTTTCGGCCCGTTGTTCCAAAAAACAAAAAGACACGAGCGAGGACGGGATGTGACCTGTTATGCCAAGTGACAGGATGACCTTAAAAGTTTGACCCAAGTTGTACAAGTGACCTGCTCTGACTTAAAGCCCAGATATTGCTCTGATTGTCATTCATTCTGAGCTGTAAATCATTAGAGGCCTGTAAAAGAAAGCTTCTCGTAAATTACCAGGCTTTTCCAGCACACCGCTGCCTGACTCGGATGCCATTACCAAACACAAACATGACCGTGGTGCCGGTTCAGTTTATCCTGGAGGGTAGTTCAGTGTCAAAACGAAACAAATTTAGCGTCCAAGGCCTGTAATGCCAAGTGTCAAACCCGCCACACTGTTTTAACTCCCATTCATTTTATCTCCACACAGCTCGGTCACGTTGACGTCAGCTACATCATCCGACTGAAGTGAGTGGAAGTCATGAGGTGGACCGAGCCATGAGGTGATCGTAGCCATCTACATCCAAATAATGTTAACACTCGTACGCACGCACACCCATGAATGGGTGTAGACCACCGGTCCACCAGCAAAGCTAACGCTGGCTGTGCTGAACCCAATGATGCCTTTAGCACCGAAATCAGGTGGAAATGAGACACAAATGTGGCACAATCGTTCAAAATAATCGCCCAAGAATTAAAATATCACCAGAATCGGGTGAGGTATTGTGAGAAAGCCCAGCTGAAAAGCTCGGGAATGCTAATACCGTTAATTGAGCTAGCAGCGGCAGTGTGGGGTTGACCGAAACTTAGCATGCTAGCCGCTAGCTAGCAGCAACTTGAATGTAGCGTGGAAGGGTACTCAGTGTCCATTCATCGTTAGCTGCTTCAAACGGCAGTGAGCGTCTCCATCAAGTGCCACCGTGAACTACGTGTGGTGGATGTGTGCACGCGAGCCAGCGCGACGTGAGATAAATGTCAGTTAGCTCGCTAACTAGCATCGGTTTGTGCCTGTTGAGAGCACACAGCCATGATGCCTTACTAGGATTCGTTGCCAGGTTGAGGTCTGGCAATACAATGAGTGGATTCAAAACACATGCACTCCCCGAGCAGATATCGCGAAGCCGAGAAACGACCCGGTAACACCGAACGGGTCCTCGACAGATAAAGAGACGGATGGGCAGCTAACTCGCGAATTCAAATATTTAAAAAACGGACAAAGATATGTTACTCAGCCAGCACCAATTACGCCTGCGCGGATCACTATTTGACATATTTTCGGTTACCCTACAGGCCCTTGCAGCCAGGCAGGCCAGCAAGCCGACCGCGGCTCGAAACAAACAAAGGATACTCAAAGTCAACATCTTAGACTGGTAGTCAAAGGCGACCACTTCTCCTTGCAGACGTTGGCCCAAGCAGGTGAGGCAAGAGACATGGCTCCCGACGCTGAAATACTCCCCCGGTCCAGGAGCCGCCATCTTCTCCGCCAGGAAACCGGAGCGCCTGCCGTACGTAAAACGACGCGATGTCGTATTGAGACGAAGCCTGGGCGTGTCGACGTGCGTCGCGCCGCGGTCATTTATTACAATACTATAACTTGTGTTTACAATTAAATCAACTTAACGTGACGTCGTATCATCAATTCTCACGTCAAACGTTTGAACTTTAAAATTAAGTGTAAACGCATTTTATCAATCGAAGAAGAAAGTTGTGTCTTTGTCTCCTTTTTCTACCGCTTATAAAACCAAAGAGCTCCCCCTGCTGGGCACGTGGCGGTACTGCACGCGCCGCTGCAGCAGCACTTCCTGAAGAAGCTTATAAAATAACCGGGATTGCGTTTTTGACAGCCTTCATCACACTTGCATGCTTTTAAAAAACAAGAGGGTGTAGGAATGGAGGCCATTCACACTCAAGGCGTCTGGATGGCGGAATGTCTGCAGCAGAGGACGATGAGTCAAGAGAAAATCTGGCTGGTTGTCACTCATATTGGAGATCCTAAGGCAGCCTTCCTGCTCGTCTTCCCCTTCACATACTTCATCAGCAAACGAGCTGGAGTCTCGGTGCTGTGGGTTTCAGCTATATCGGAGTGGCTGAACCTGGTGTTTAAATGGTAAGACTAACAGAGGCACCGACATTGTTTAACTGTGTTGCTCTTCACCGGTGCTCAACGACTCCTTCTGTTACCTCTGACATGTTAGCATGAAGCTAAACGTCCTTTAATTTAAATCAGTCAGTGTCAGGAAGCTACAACAACAACTGCGGTGGGTTTTTTTTTCATGTTTTATTCGTAACCATTACGTTAAAACATTTTTTATGGGTTGTGTTCTGTTGACGCCAACGTTCATGTGTTGACGTCGCAGCTTCCGGCATCACCAAGTGCAGTGCACCCGCGTGCACTGTCCGTGGTGAAACAGCTAGAAGCGGAACCTTTTAAAAGCAGTACAGATTATAAATTAGTAGGGACATTTTCCCCTCGATATATCAAGAAACCTTCATAAGAAAGAGAAAAGAGTGGTCAGAAAGGAACATTTATTCAAATTCAACATATTTTTTAAAAAATATTAAAGCATTTTTATAGTGGAAATTAATTGTTTTTATACAATTTTGCCATTATCCTTACTACTTTGCCTTCTACCTATCTCTCTTTCTATTATTTTATATACAGATACTGTGTTACTCTGCCTTCTTTTAATATATTTAACTGTTTTCTTGTTTGTAGAGCACTTAGTAAAAATGTTTTGAATGGTGCTATATAAACAAAGTAAAAAAACAACAACATTATAAGAATAACGTGTAGTTATTTAAAATGTATTTATAATTAATGTGTGAGGCATTGCCAAAACAATATTCAACAGATTATCTGCACACATATCAAACCATAAGTCTTATTGTCACTAGCCTAAAATGGATAGAGGAGGTTTAAACTATCTAAAAAGGTCAATCATATTACAGGTAAATGCATTTTTTGTGGGTTTTTTTGTTTTTGTTTGTTTTTTGTTATTAAAAAAAGCTCAGATCCTGATTTTATTAAACCTTCACGTTGAACGTTCAAATTGGAAAAAGGGGAGAATTCAATAATTGTTGGACAAACAGACAGAAATAGGTTTAATGCCCAGAGTATAAACTACCTAAAGACATGATGTTGCTCACTGTGGTACAGCAGGTGGCAGCATGCACCTGTACGACAGAGAAATGTACATTATTACATGTGTTGTGATTTAAATTTTTTCCCAGGATGCTGTTTGGAGAAAGACCTTTCTGGTGGATCGGTGAATCAGGCCTGTTTGTCAACAATCAACCCAAAGTTCTGCAGTTTTCCTCCACCTGTGAAACCGGCCCAGGTGAGAAGTACTCAAAGAAAAACACAGCATGCGTGAGTCATAGATGGTATATTAATTTATTGCACAGTCAGAGGTCTAATGCTGCCGTCTGTTTTCCAGGCAGCCCGTCGGGACACGCGATGGTGACGGCAGCCGTCTGGTGGGTGGTGGTGTCCTCGCTGGGTTCATATCTGTACTCACGTACTCACAGGTATGCCCGTTTAAAACAAACACATATGCTGTTTTGGCTTTAAAATACACGGATGAAGAAATCTAAGTGTATCAGCGCCTCTCTCTTTCTCTGCACCTCCAGCAAGGTGATATCAGCTGTACCCTACCTGCTCTACCTGGTGATGCTGGTTGCAGTTGGAGTCTCCAGGATCTTCATCCTCGCCCACTTCCCCCACCAGGTCGTCGCTGGCTCCATTACAGGTCTGAATACAGTTTCATGCACAAGCTGAAACATGTGGGAATCATTTAAAGAAAAAATATCAACATACACTATATATAAATTAACCAATGCTGTAACTAATGATTATTTTCATTGTTGATTTTCTCGATTAATCGATTAGTTGTTGGTTTATAAAATTTTAAAAATCAAAAAAATTCAGTTTAATGACATAGAGAAGTAAAGAAACCAGAAAATATTCACATTTAAGAAGCTGCAATCAGAGAACTTTGACTGTTTTTAATAAAAAAGGACTCAAATCGATTGTCCTTTTATCAGAATAATTGGCCATTCATTTAATAGTTGACAACTTATTGATTAATCATTGCAGCTCTAAATATAACATACTGTATATACGACATATATAGTCATAGAATGCAGTTCCTCGAAAATCAACACGCCATAAAGTACCTCACAAGTGTTTCTTCACTCTTAATTTACCATCAAACTTCTGTCTCACTGATTTTCAACAATTCCCACTCCAGTATAAAAACACTCAGAGGTATAAAATGTGTGAAAACATCTTTGACAGAGGAAAAAAAAACACATATTTTCTCACTTCATTGCTTTTCTTTTCTATATATTTGTTTACACAGAGGTTGAAGAGAGTAGTATATCTCTTTTCAATGGAAATTTAAACTGATTTTTCTCCTCAGGTTTCATTCTGGGCATCGTTCTGAGCCGCAGAGTACCAGAAGGTCGCCCCCTGCTGTTCTTCTTCAGCTTCAGCATCGGTCTGCTGCTCGGTACTCTGATATTGCACACCGGACTGCAGTGGCTGGGAATCGATCTCTCCTGGTGAGATATTTTATTATATTTATGTGTTAATTTGATGAGTCTGTTCAGTGCATAATAACACGTTCTATCTATTCAACAGGTCCATTGCTTTGGCCAAGAAATGGTGCAGCCGTCCGGAGTGGATCCGTTTGGACACAGCCCCGTTCTCCTCTCTGACCCGAGACTGCGGGGCCCTCCTGGGTTTGGGCCTCGCCCAGTACTGGAAGCCCGGCGGATACTCTCTGCCGTGGGCTCCGCGGGCTTTGTCTCTGGCCATTTCATCCATGGGACTGTACCACGTCAACCGCCTGCCGCTCCCGATCCGACCACAGGGCCTCTTCTACGGGCTGTTCTTCGTCAAATTCATCATCGTGCCGCAGATCGTCATGGTGCTCGTCCCCGGACTGGTTCATCTTTTCACAAACAAGGAGAAGAAGAACTAGAATCTACTGTCGCTGTTAGAGATGCCTTTCACACCTCTAAAGACAGTTTCTCCAAACACTTCAAATGTCTGTTTAATGCATTTCACGGGTACTCCTGTGGGTGAAGGCTGTGTTTAGTCACTCCATCTTGATTTTTCTTCACTTACAGCTCCACTGGCTCGGGTCTTCTGTTAGTAACTGGTTTTTATATGGGAGATGTAGCAGATTTTTTAATTTACTTCACATCTGCTGTAAAAATACACATATATATATATTTCATGATAGTAAGTGTTGTAAATACGACAGTATTTTTGCTATATGGTGACTGGATAACGCATCAGAGAGTATAATCCATCGTCAGGGTCAAGCTTATGAATGTTACCCAAGAAAAGGTTGTTGTGGGAAAAAACCATCTCAGTGTTTTGTGCTCACTTTAGTCACAAGGTTTATTTAAGCCCTCAGACCTTCACTGAGTAAAAGATCCACTAAAGCAGATGGAAGAGAAAGATTTACATAAAGAAGTCTTGAGGACCAACACATTGTTCACGAAGTGGCTGTTCTTTGTTTTTAATTTCACTGTCGAGTTTTTCGCTCCTCTGTATCGATCATTACAACTTTCTGGTGTGTAAGAAGTTTACTTTTGATGATTACAATCTTTACTTTTGTTTACGTAATGTAATAAATGTCGTAAGAGTACGCCACTGATTTAAAGGTCCAGCTTGTAGGATCTGGTGGCATCTAGTGGCGTGGTTGCACCGACGTGCTCCCTCTGTAGATATAAAAGAATCACTCTCAAGATAACTAAAACTTTTCTTAGTTTCAGATTAAACTCTAATAATTCTTCTGTTTGATTTCTGCCACTAGATCTCATGTGCTGGACCTTTAACACTGCACTTCTGTAACACTGTATGACAGTAAGACAGTAAAAAAATCTTTTTTTTATTCCACGCATTCTTCTTACTTGTCAAATCCTTGTGCCTACATTACCCACAATGCAACACACCAACAAACAGTTTGGAGATTCAGGTGTGCTCTACTATCAACGGCTCTTTTAAACGTCACACACACCCGACGTCACTTGAGCTTTTTTATCCACTTTGCAGCAGCACTATTACCAAGACGGGACTTTAAAGGGTAAGTTCACCCAAAAATGAAAAGTCCCAACAGTCCCCTTTTAATTAAGCCTGTGAATATTCTCATTCATCCAGGTCATAGTTATCTCAAGGAAATTGAATCGAACGCAACTGGATTTGGTTTTGTCTTGAAGACATTTCACCTCTCATCCAAGAGGCTTCATCAGTTCCTGCTCGCTTGACTAGGCTGAGACTAGTCCAACTAGCCGGTGTGGAGGTCCAGCTATTTAACCTCTTAGGGCTGGTGTGGAGCTGGACCTCCATGGATGAGAGGTGAAACGTCTTCAAAGACAAAAACCAAATCCAGTTGCGTTCGATTCAATTTCCTTGAGGTCCCCTTTTAATTCAATCAAGTCTAATCTGATATCAAAGTATATGATCTATGTAAATCCACAAGATCTGCAACAAATTGTACTCACTCGTAAATACCAGCCACCCAAATATGCCTGATTTTTCAAGATCCAGAGATTATTCCCTGAGGAATGTACTGAATTTGTTAAAAAATAATTCCCGGCTCCGTCACTTTATCTGGATCTGCACCAAAAGTTGATGTTGGGTCTGTTCCAGTCTTCCATCCAAGTTTCATGGAAATCCTGTCAGTCGTTTTTGTGTAATCCTGCTGACAAACCAACAAACAAACAAACAAACAGACACGACAAAAACATAATATCCTTTGGCGGAGGCGATTCATGTTAAATAAAGAGGATATTATGATATTCATGTACGTTTCAAAAGACTCAACTTTTACCTCAAACAGTAAAAACATAATGTAAAATCTCAGTCTCAGATTTTAGACACCACTTTATAAAATGGGCGAATTTGCCCTTTAAAAAAAACCTCAGATCAACCATTTCCAGGAGAACGTACCATCTTGAGGTCAAATTAATATTTTTTACAAATGTCATATGTATAACTGAGTGTATTGGACTGAATCATATTGTAGAAATTGGTGTTTCTTGTCGTTTTGTTGACCAAATCAGTAAATTAAATTTATATGTTCTATTCAAATAATCAGTAAAATAAATGAGCGACATGCAGGGCGTGTTTCAGTTGGTAACCATTTATAAATATGTTCTTTTTTTTTCCAATACATAGGTTTTTTTTGACTGTACAGATTACAATCAGTTATCATGAGATAAAAACACATTCTTTTTTATTGTTTTTAATTAAACTTTTTATCACAGCGATCTGAAAGCTCACATTTACAGACAAGAGAACTCTGCTCAGCAAGCAAAATACATTAAAATAAAAACCAAAAAAGAAAAAACCTTTTTTTCGCGTTTGTCTGGTGAAGTTTTTGAAGGGAAAAATGATAAAAGGGACAGTTCGGGGATCAGCAGTCGTCTCCTCGTCTTTGATCCGAACGTCGCGTCACACACACACACACACCAGAGTCAGAACACTGCTATACATGTTTCCGCTTGAGCTCATGGAAAGAATAGAACATGCATCGGACTATTTACAGCAAACTAATATACACAGACAGCTTTGAAACCATACACCCTCAGATATCCTCGATTTTAGAAGTTCTGTTTAAATTAAGTATCATACAGTTTTATACCTTCATCTCTGTAAAGATAAGTGGGGCATCTTCTCTGGGAGCGGGCGAAACTGAGGATGAAGATATTCGTAGATATTCTTTAGCAGAGGAACCAAAATAAAATGTTACAGACAAATGGTCTGTAACTTATTTTTTCTTCCCACATATACAAATAACTTGAATATTCTCATTATTACACTTTCTCTCATCACCCAAAACTCCAAATATGGAGCTCCTGGTTGCTGAAACTTCAGTCATTCTTTATTTTTTTTTGCAGTAGATTCGACTTTTTTTCAAGACGTGTGCAAGACCAGCGGATTAGACTGGTGAATTTAGAGTTATAGGACTGTGATGGATATTTTTTCTTTGTCATGACGTGGAGTACTTAAATATGGCCTCTTGAAACACACTTGCTCAACTCACGAACCCGTTGAATATCTGAGTCGGTATATATATATACAGCTTGTGCTAGAAAGTCTATACATCTTCGCCAGTTTTAAAAACATTTGTTTTGCTCTTCATATTGTCATTCATCACTGCTTTGTAAATCATATAATAAGAGTGTCTATGATAGTCTGGTATCGCCGGTCGGAGGTGCCGACCGGTCGCACGCCCACACTTTCTCCAAAGTCAACAATCATAACAACAAGGTAAGTAAAATACATAAAGTGCACCCTTTAGTTAAGAACTTAACAGGCATTTTTAGTGCAGAAGTGGCGGAGTAAAAATGCATCGTGGGTAAAAAGAATCGACACGAAGTGATGCAGGAGAAAGGGAGGAAGGAGAAACGTCTGTAACAGTGGTCGTGTATGCATTTGCTTGCTTTTAATCGCTGAGCACTATCCGTGTTAACCCGTCACTAGCATATGTACCGCACGCTCTACTCTCGCTTAGGAACACGCAGCGTCGTTACGTACGGAACGAGGGACAAAGGCCGACTTTGATAAAACCACCTTCGACCAGCAACGCCTTGTTTTATGTCTGATGCAACAATCTGTCCGAACTCTGCAGGACAACCACAGAACTACTGATCCTGTTAGAAGTTTAAGCGAGTATTCAAAGTTGTCTGCTGACAGAAACCTGGTTCATCATGTCAAACTGCAGCCTCGACAGTTGGTCAAACGTCACACTAAGGCATATCATGAGGTCTGTGATACAGTGAAGACACTAAACAAGAGATACAGAAAATCAGAATTTACATATCTGGAGGTTTAAATGGTTTCAAAAATGATTCAATCAAGAAAAAACAGGCGTGCGATAGTGATTTTTCGATCAGAGACAAGCATTCGAATACCAGCTTAAAGCTAATCTTTCAGATCTTCAGCCATTAATCGAGTATTTTGATGATCAATTGATCAAACGTTCTCTGGTTGTAGCCTCTCCTATGTGAGGATTTGCTGCTTTTCTCATTTTATATCACTGTAAACTGAATATCTTTGGGTTTTGGACGGTTGGTCGAACAAAACAAGACATTTGAAGACGTCATCTTAAACTCTGGGAGATTATACTTTTGTATTTTTATGATTTCCTCACATTTTGGTGAACAAAACTAAAAAACGTTACCTGGTTCTAGCTTCTGTAACGTGAGGATTTGCTGCTTTTTTAGTCGTTTAATATAATTTTGAGCTGAATATCTTTGGGTTTTGGACAAAACAAGACATCCAAAGACGTCACCTTAGATTCTGGGAGATCGTTCTCGTGTATATTTGACTATTTTCTGACATTTTACAAAAGGAAAAAAACAAACAAAATATCTGCAGATTAATCAAAACAGAGAATAAATTCAGATCATTGAGGACGTAAAAGCGTTTTCTCGCATTAAACCACAACAAAATCTTGTTTATTTCGACACCAAGAGGCAATTATATCACTCGACGCTGGTCTTTGTCCCTCGTTCCGAACCCTGGATCGGTTTTCTCACATCCATATGACTAGCAGTGGGACACAAAGGCAGGGTTAACAGAATACAATTCAAACGCAAACTATGTCTGGTTTTATTTCTATGTACAATATATAACTTAATTATAAATATTGTCATTTTTCTCTAAGTACTGAGTTGTTGAGCCATTTGTATTTTCTGAGCAATGTACAGTATTGAACATATAATATTGTATTACATAGAATAGAGCCTACTAGCAACCTTGGTTAAGAGCACACTTTGAAAGAACAGAAGATGGATACAGAGTCCACGAGTAGAGTCCGATTCGATGATTAGTACTTTCACTCCGACGGTCCCACCTGCTGTGGGAACTTTGTGCCACACAACGTTTTGGAAGTGCACCGGTCTTTGATTCAGAACGAGATCAGAACTTTGGACCCTCCTGTTTTTCCTACCGGTGTGCAGAATATGATAATGAAACTTCTCACTGTTAGTTATGTTTTTTCATATAAGATAAAGTCTAATACCCTACGTGTGTGTGTGTGTGTGTGTGTATGTGTGTTTGTGTGTGTGTGTGTGTGTGTGTGTGTTGTCTCTCATGAGTTCCTTAAGGTGAGTCCGTCCATGTCACATACACGAGGGGCAGCAGCATCTGCTGTTGAGCTAAATATTTCATCTCCTCTCACTCCCACTCACGAGCCCAGTCCAACCAACCAACCAATCACAGGCGGGCCATCACACGTTTGACTCCACAAATGGTCTCTTTGGTTTGATGGGGGAGGTGGGGCCTTGGGTCCGGGAGTCACGCGAGAGCTGGCGGTACATGTTGTCCTGGTAGGCCTGTGCCACGGGAAGAGTCCTCGCCACCTTCACGTCCGGGTACGTGGGCACCTGGCTGACCCGCTCCAGGATGTCCCCGCTGCCGCGGGAGCCGTTGGCCAGCTTGCCCAGTGAGGGGGGCTGCGTCTGGGAGTAGTAGTCCTCCTCCAACAGGTGTCCGTTTTGGGCGTTGTTTGTCTTGTTGTAGTAGGCGATGTTGCCCAGCGAGGCGGGGGGGCTGTAGGTGGAGCACTGCTGGACGAGCTGGCCGGGCGAGGTGGGGCTGATGGCGGAGTCCATGGACGTCATGGCCCTGGACCGCGAGGGCTGATGCAGGTACTGCTGAGTCCGCGCCGTCTTGTCTATGATGCCCATGAAGGGTGTGTTCCGAGAGCGGGTGGTCTCGCCTTGATACAACCCGCCGCCGCCCTGCGGAGGAGACAGCGGGGAGATGTCATCACAGCCGTGCTCGTACGTGGCCTGCAGGGGGATCTCCATCTGCTGGATGGAAGGCGAAGGCCTGAAACCCGGCGCTAAATTCGAGGTGGATCCGGTTGAGATGTTGTTGATCGACGTGGAGAACCGAAGGCCTACGCTCTGAGAGTGGATGAGAGGCCTGGGGGTGGGCACGTGCGGCTTCATCTCAGTAGTATTGGCACTGAACGGGCGCTTCACCATGTGGGGGATCTCGGGAGAGCCCAGCTGGCAGGGGGGCATGGCGTTGGCGCGCTCCAGCACGTGTTCAGAGACCGGGTAGTAGTTGGCGGTGGACTGGCTGCGGCTTATCTGAGGTGTCTGGCTGTAACGGATGCCCCCCGGGCCCCCGCTGCTGGCGCGGTAGGCAGAGGAGGGGCGCTGGGGTAGATCATCCTTCAACAGGCCCGACTCCATAACCCCTCCTCGGCCGCCGTGCTGACAGAGGGCCCCAGAGCTGAGGCTGGCCTGGACCTGGGGCATGGACCGTCCATCCAGCGAAGGCTGATACACCAGCCGGCTTTCCACGTCCACGGAGCCCCCTTGGTAGCGACCGCCCATGGAGTGGCCCATCTGGCCGCTGTACAAGCTGTTGCCCATCACGTTGCTGGGCTGGTTTGTGCGCACTATTTGGGCTATAGAAGGCTGAAGACGAAGGCCTTGGGCTTGGTGGTGCTGGGAGGACAGCGAGGGCTGCGAGCTCAGCTGGAACGAACGCTGGCTGCTCATCTTGGAGAGGGGGGATTTGGGTCGGCCGGGGAGCTGCTCCGTCTGGTAGCGCACAGGCGACCCGGACTGGGACCTGTACAGACAAACGCTCTCTACCGGTGGACTGGCTCTGTACTGAGCAGCCCGACGTAAAGGGGAAGGCGGTGGGCTCTGGTGATCCCCAGCGCCCATAGAAGGCGGGCTGAAGCCGTAGGACTGCTGGTGCACCGGGGAGGTGTGAGGCGGGCTGTGTCGGTAGTGTGAGTTCTGGTGTGTCGGGGAGAGGGAGGGCGACGTGGGCTGATACGACCCACGAGTCGGAGAGGACATGGAGGACGAGGTGGGGTGGTATTCATAGGGCTGGCCCATGGGCGAACCTCCAGATAAGTAGATCTGATCCGGATGTGTGGGGGACAGCGGCGGACTCTGGATGATGGGAAGGCTGGAGGGATTGGTGTGAGACTCAGGTGGGGGCAGACCCACGGACATGGCCTCCAGCTCCTGCTCCAGGTAGTCCTCGTCCTCAAACAGGTCCTGGACGGGCTCCATGTCCTCCAGACGGGGCTCTGGGGGAGGGGGAAGAGGCATGGACAGGGACAGGGACTCCTCCTCATCTGGGGGAGGCGTAGGAGGAGGGGAAGGAGGAGGCTCCAGCTCCAGGTCCTGCTGCTGGTGCTCCTCCTGGTTGAGCTGGTGACACTCCTCCTCAACCCTCTGGAGCAGCCGCTGGATCTCTCGGTTGTTGGGGCACTGCTTTATGGCTTCATTCAGGTCCTCTAAGGCTTCAGGAAATTGTCTGAAAGGATGAGGATGATAAGTATTTAAGAACAATGACATTATTTAGCTACAGAGACAGTTAGAGATGTCAGAACATCTCATAAAAGGAGTGTACCTGCTGCTACGCTTGGCGCGCGCCCTGGCATAGTACGCCTCGTATGATTTTGGTTTCAGCTCGAGTGCCTTCGTAGCAAATTCCTCAGCCATCCCAAAGTCCTGAGGAGATTGAGCAGAGGAAAACGATTGAACATCACCAAAAATATACTAACTAAATCTCTGAAAGCATGACATTTTGGTATTTTCTTGTCTTCGTCCGACTTACGTTCATTTTCCTCCGACATCGGGACAGGTTGAGGAAGAGCGATACTTTGAGTTCCCTGAATGTCTTGAGGTCCTCGCTGAAGCCTTCGCGTGGAAACTTTTTGAGGGCATACTGATAACGCTGCGCTGCCTCCTTCACCTTCCCCTTCTGTTGGGCGAACGAAAAACAAGTCCCGTTATCCTCCGTTCACAATTGACAATGATTATGTAAGGGATAATGCCCGACGAGGTGTCCATTAACATAAATTAATGGACGACGCGGAGGCGTGAACGGTTGCTTCCGCGAAGTCCATTCATTTATGTTAATGGACACCTTGAAGGGCATTATCCCGCTTATACCATGGTCACTTGCCAAAGAAAATAAATTAAGACCATTAATTTATATTTTCATGCGTTTTACAATCAAAATATAAAGTTTTTCACAGGCAATAACTTAGTTTCCCTGGTAACGCCTGAGGGTTTGACTAACACCTGGAACAACCATTACCCTCCCGTAAGGTTCTTATGCAACGGAAACGTTGTTCCCTCCTCCAGTAAATAGGACGGACCTTAGATACGACTTGGCAACGGGAGATATTCTAGTCCGCTCAGCGGTGAGCCAGGAAGCTAACGCTATGCTAGCAAGATTAAAAGTCAGTAACGTTGCGTACGGTTGACGAACAGTAAATATAATCTGACAGTATGTTTAACAACAAGACTAGCTAGCTTACCAGCCATGTCATTGTCCCCAAATCAATATCAAGATGTTACAAACAAATGATCGGCCGTGTGTAACGTTACTGTGGCCGCAGCCTGAAGCAGAGAGCTGAACAGCCAACGGGATGTGAGATTATTCGCTTCTGTGATTTAAAAAAAAAAAAGTATCAGTAAGTTTAGAGGGGAAGTGTACTTTCTGCAGCTTGTGTGTTACAGTCGCCATCCTGTGGTGTTCAGAGGATAAGGCACTGAAGGACTGACGGACTGCACTCAGTGTTGGAAATAAACTGTAAACAGCGGCTTTGACTGCGTTCCCGTCGCTATGGTTACGCAGCTAGCGCATTAATTTAGACGGTGAACAGACAATTTGACTGGAACTACTTAGTAGGTGTCCATTAACACTTTTTAACGTACACCCTCCAGCCAATCAGAATCGAGTATTCACCCTGACCATGGTATAAATAATAATAATCATAATAATAAAAGCCTGCTGGGCCCGTTCTCTGACCTTGTAGAAGCTGTCCCCCTCCTCGATGAGTTTGCTGAGTAAGATGATCATGATGTCGGGTTTGGAGGTGGCCATGGCCCATGTGGCTGGACCTGAGTAACACAGGAAGGAGCAGATGAAAAAAGAAAACACAGTGAGAAGGACACACGAGAAATGAACAGAAGAGGAGGAAGGAAGGAGCGACTGGGAGTCACACCACACACAACATTAATAACAGGGATGGAGACAACAGCCAAAATAGGAGGAGGGGGGATGGAGGAGAAAAGACAGGCAATCCACTGCAGAGAAAAGATTACAAAAAAATCTGCCCTGACACCTCGAGAACATCGTGACCTCGCTGTGGGACGTCACACCTGGGTCAAACGCTATTTGTCGATGATTGTGAGCTTTTCTGAGTCGAGTTTGTCTGATTGGAGCTCGTTTTGAATCGAATGGCTGATTGAAAACTGTAGCGATCATCTGCAAATAACGTTTGTGGCCCAGGCAAAACCCAGAGTAGATGTACAACAAACAAACAAAAAAATAAATAATCACGCTGTCATGTCTTTCTTTTTTTTTTTTTGACACATTTTCTGTCTTGTCAAGAAGTGCAGATGTACAGTGAGTCTTTGTACGACTGGCTGATTCAGGGATGTGATCGAGAACAGCAAAACTCCCAATTAGTGTTGTTACAATACTGGAATTTCTCATTCAAATACAGTATTTTTGAAAAATATCGATATTCGATACCAGAGGGAAAAATTGAGACGTTGAAGGTATAACATTTTAGATTTTTGTGAAAAGATAAATTAACCTAGGATAGAGATTTCAGATACGACTTTTATTTTCTTGGCTAGTAGCAGAGAACAACATTAAAACTGTGGTAAACTTTAAAGGTGTTATTTGTAAAATATGGCCAGAATTCAAGGGTGGTTACCAAAAACACAGGGGGCAGCTATAGCTAGCTACTGTTAGCTAATTAGCTCATAGCTCAGTTAGCCTGACGTTAGAGTTAACACGTCTGGACGCCTAACTGGGACTGAATACAGCATCTGAGACTGACGGAGGTCAGTTTGACAACGGGGGATAAAGTACAGAGGCGATTTACAGCAGCTCTGACCTCAGGGACGACAAGACACGGCAGGCAGTGACGGGAGAGGCGTGACAGAGTCAGACATCAGCAGCGGATTAAAACGGCGTGTAGAGCCGTAATATTTTCACATCTTACTCGTTGAATTGAGGATTTATTTTTGACCACACCAGAGGAGATTGTGGATAAACCAAGACTGTTTTTGCTGAGTTTGAATGAGTTAATGAGGCAATTAAGCTCGTCAAGAGAGAAACTTGAATTCAGAAGGTGCACGGTTGTATTATTCTGTTCAGTAAGGAAAATAGAGGTAAGAGTATTTTATTTCTTGACAGTTTATTTTGTAATTTTTAGCTGATATTTATCTGCCAGCTGAAAGAACTCACCACCCGTCACTACAGAGCAGTATCAGCAGACCGGTCAGGCCGAGGATAGCTGGTTAGCATGCTAGCTAAAGTAGATGTCTCTGCAACTAAGTACATAGCAACTGTTGTTGTTTCTTCACACTCTGTTAATGTTCATTATTTTTTTTTTTATATTTCAAACTAAAACAAAAAACACTTTAAGACTTTTATTCTTTTGCACTATTTGTATGAGTGGATTTCACTTTTACCAAAGTAATATTTCAGCACGATATCTTTACTTTTACTCGAGTATTACTTTTGGGTACTGAAATGGTTTCAAATATTCAGATTTGATTTGATTTGTATCAATATTTCGATATTTTTGACAACACTACTCCCAAAAAATTAAAAATGGGAGAAAAGAAATAAAAAAGAGACACTTCATCCCTGCAGACGGTCTTATGAGTGAAAAATCAAAACACAATCCTTTGACTGAAACTGACGTGTCTTTTCTGTATCTGCGCAACAGCAATCCTTGACACATGTACACACACCACAGAGATGAAGAGGAAGGGGTTCTTGCACAGGGAAGACACAGGGCAGGTACAATAAACAAAAAAAAAGGCAAGCAGGAGGGATATAACGGAGCTCTGCAGGCGTTAGCTGTCCTCTGAGCTGGTGGTGGTGAGGGTAGGAATGCTGCTGACTGGCCTAGCTGACACTGAGGAAAACGTCTGGAAGATGAACGATGCACAGCACAGCGGTTTATCACCTCAGTCTGTGGTGGCGGTGGTACAGAGGAGTTACAAATGCATGCACTTTCCGCTAAATCACGACCACGCAAGTGTTACTGAGGGCTTCCGTCATGCATCTGTGGAATGGAAGGTCAACACCTCGACACGACGTCGCAGGCTGGAGGCCGGGCATGCTGTCATTAACCACTTGAACGTTAGCATCTACCTCTAGGGCAATCCCAACTGCGTCACTGTCAGTGCTAATACCTTGTGCGTGTTATTATTTGTCAGTTTGAGAAGGTTTTTGGTAGCTAAGCTCGCCTGCCGACACTTAGGACGACACAGACAACACAGAGAGAGGAGATAGAGCTGTCAAAATGCCTGGTGGGGTGAGAAGTCGACAGCCTTGGCTTTACCTCGGGGCCGACTGGGCAGCGTCTGACATCCTGGGGCCGGAGAGAGAGGCGGGGGATAGTGTGGAGGGGGGAGGAAGGAAGGAAGGAGGAGGAAGGAGGTCATGATCGAGGGAAGGAGTGTAAGTGGGAGGGCAGAGCAAACAGAGGAAACAGAGGGAAACAGCGAGGGAAAAGAGAAAGAGAGGTGATGGCGGTGGTGGAGGAGGAGGAGAAGAAGTGAGAAAAAAGGAACACAAAAAAAAAGCAGCAGTGAGAAGCAGTGCCTCAGCAAAATAAATAAAAGAGAAGATACCGAAAAAGAAACAAGCGCTAATAACAACCTGTCTCTGAGCAACCACAGAGGAATAAAAAGAGAGGAGCGTGTGATTGAGAGAGGAACCGGGAGGTAGCGTGAGCGAGAGAGAGAGAGAGACAAACAGAGGCAACGAGAGAAAACGTGACAGAGAGAGAGAGAGAGAGAGAGAGAAGAAAAGCAGAACAACACAACAACAGTAGTACAATAAAAAGAAACACACATCAGAGCCATAAATAGCCGAGGAGAAGAAGCACGATGTGGCAGCGGGGGGGCGGATGACATACAGTAGCAGGAAGCGGTTTCAGCTACATGGAGACACAAACCTGAATCCATGGCTCAGTGCGGTAAAATGCTACAGCGCTCTATAATGACCAGCTTACTCATCTCTGGATTCTCCCTTCATGCAGCTCATGCTTGAACTCTAGTGCGTGACCTTTTTTTTGCAACCAAATCTCAAAGTGTATCTCATCTTCACGGCAGGCAAATAACCTTTTCATTAAGGCGCTACAGGGCGAGGATGCTGCGCTCGAGACGAGGGCCTCTGTCAGCTACAATGGTAAAGCTCTTCTCTCTCCGTCGAGCCGCTCTTACCTATCTTGGCTCCTTTCTTGAGCAGGGCGACCACCACCGACGTGTTTCTGCAGCCCACCGCCCTGTCGAGAGGACGCATCCCGCTGTAGTCTACGTGCTCTATCATGGCCCCGTGGTCGACCAAGAACTGGACCTGGAGGGACGAGGAAATTAAACAATCGATCATCGAGAACTGCAGCTGTGAATTACATCTTTCTCACATTCAGACAGGTGCAAGATTTCAAACCCGAGTTGGCTCTTTGAGCGAGCATTCGACGCCAGCTCTTGGTACTCGACAGCTTGGCAGTGTGATGCCGACACATTTCAGTTTGTACCAAACAAGAATTAAAAGTTTCCCTCCAAACACGTTTTTAGACTAAAAGATAGAATAATGATTTGTGTCTGATTATGTTTTTCCTCTGTTACGTCCCAACTCAAGGGGTACACGGAAGTAACATAAAAACCAGACGTTAAGGTTAATAAACAAAAGAGTTTTATTAAATGAACAGTTCAAATTGTTTTAACAAAAGGAGGTGAGGCAGAAGGGAACAAAAGGCGAGCGAGTGCTGTTTAAAAGAACAAATAATGATCAGTTACCTTGTTGAAATTACATCTACTCCTTTTCCTTAACAGAGAAATCCAGAGTACATTTTATGTAAAATATCTTTTTTGTTTTAAAAGTGTAAATGCTAAAAAAAATGTCCGCCTTATCCGACCGGTGCTTCCAGGAGGAGCAGAAACATCGCACTGGTCTGACGGGAGTTAAAGATTGCAAGTTGTTCAAAAAAGTGTTCAAAGATCAACGAAGCTGGCAGCTAAAATGTGTTTAGCAGAACATCGCTGAGCTTCCTACGATTGTACTCTAGCTGCTCCCCTAAACTGAAGGCGTGACGGTAAGTACAACCTCACTTCAAAAAACGCAAACTATCCCTTTAAGATCAGAGTTAATTTAAGCACAGAAAGTCTGGGTTGATCTTCGATGCTCCGCCTTTTCATTTATGGCTTCTGTTTCCCCCCGCCGGTCACTTACCACCTCAGAGTCGCCGTAGAAGGCCGCCAGGTCGAGGGGCGTGCGCCCGTTCTTGTCTGCGTGGTCGGTGGCGGCTCCGCTCTCCACCAGGCAGCGGACGACAGGTAAGTGTCCTTTCAGACAGGCCCAGCTCAGAGCGGTCAGACCCTCCTTATCCATCAGAGACAGAGACGCTCCTGGGGGGAAACAAGAGGAAACAGTCTTTCACTCTGAATTATCTTATACACCCCGAAACACGCTCCATCTGTGGCTGTCTTCTTTTTGCTTTTGTAGAACGAACTGCTTGATTCATTTTGATGGATTTTTTAGAAAAGCTGCTGCTGCTGATTTAATTTGGCTGCAATTACTGTAAACACAATTTGAAAAACGGTGATTATGCTTGTTTTTAATAGTGCGGTGTCTGTGTGTCTTCTTATGAATGACTGTGGGGTTTAGACAAGCGTGAGAAAAAAAAAAAAGACAAAACACCCCGGGCACATCAGAGTCTTCTTAACACTCTGAGCTCGTACATTAGGCCCGGAGATGATTTCGGGATATTTCAGCATCCGCGTGAGATGAGACTTTTTGCTCGGAGGCAAATCGGACGCTACTGTACGCCTGTCAGGTCTGAATCTTTGTGTTTGCATCCGATCCAAATAGGGAAGGACACACAGGGATTGCTGTCAAATAAAACACTGCACGGTGATTGAAGGTAAGAAGACGTGTTTAACAGAGCAACTGAAAAGGACGCCCCGGATAAATCTCAGTTTATCCTCGCTATCCGCTCCTCCGTGCTCTGAATACCGAAGATCAAGATATCTATTTCCTCTTGTGTCTACGAGGTTCGATTTGTACTTCAGTGTCAAAATTGCTCTTAACAGTCCCAGCACACAGTACGAAGCATCAAACATCTGCTAGCTTTGCCGGATTTGTATTAAAAACACAGCACAACTCACCCTCTCCTCCAGCAGCCTGCCTGTGTGGGGAAGCCCTGACGAGTCGATTACCGAGTGCAGTAGATTTCCTCAGCTCAAGGATGAAAATGTTTGATTATTACTCCATGGAACGCTCAGTTCTTATTAATGAGAGCTGACAGGGAAAATAACGGAAGTAATGGAGTAATAATCAGACATTTTCATCCTTGAGCTGCGGAAATCTACTGCACTCGGTAATCGACTCGTCAGGGCTTCCCCACACAGGCAGGCTGCTGGAGGAGAGGGTGAGTTGAGCTGTGTTTTTAATACAAATCCGGCAAAGCTAGCAGATGTTTGATGCTTCGTACTGTGTGCTGGGACTGTACATGTACTGTTGCTGAAGTTTGCTGCTGTTCTCACCATTAATTGTGGCTTTTTGATGGCGGTTTCTAGTTGGAGACATAAGCTGCAGTGTATTGTTATCGTGCGGTCTTTTCTGAGGTTGCTAAAACTAGCTAAGCTAGCGGTCAGCTAACTTGACCTCTCGAGGGGGAGTCTTACTCGGTGTCAAGGTGTGTTAGACCATGGATTAAACTTACACCGGAATATCCCTTTAAGGCAAATACATAAATCTGTACCAGACCCAGAATTTGTTCCTTTTTTTATACCTTGAGCCAGTAAAAACTCGACCGTCCCCAGGTGTCCCTCCGAGGCGGCCATCATTAGAGGAGTGCGACCCTGTTTGTCAGCCAGGTTGACGTCTGCGCCGTGTGTGAGGAGCAGGTCCACGATCTGAAACACACCGAACACAGCCGTCTTACTCACTCAGCGAAAGGGAATGACAGCAACATGTAGTCCTGATGAACCCAAATCAAAGCCAGAACAGTCAGCTCACCTGCCAGTGGCCCTGTCGGACGGCGCTGAACAGCGGGACGATGCCTCTCCTGTTGGGCTGGGCCACGGCCGCGCCCTGCTCCAGCAGCAGGCGACACACCTCCAGCTTCCCCCGACCGGACGCCGCAGTCAGAGCTGGACGCACAAACACACGAGGAATCAGTGACGAGACGAGGATGAGAACATATCATCCCTGTTAATATGTTGAGCCTGTTAGCAAACGGTCGCTTATTCGTCGTGTTCGTGTCCACCGAGTGAATGCTGCATGACGACAGTCCAACAATCGCTCTCTCTCGGCTCTGTTGTCGATCTTTAGCAACTCCTGAGGGAAATATCTGTCTCTCTCGCTGCTAAAAGCTCCCCGAGCTAGCTGCTTAATCTGTCTGAGCAGCTTTTCGGGGCTTTATCGCTAAAAGCAGCTGTCTTCCATGAAAAGAAACACAGTGAGAATGTACCTAAACCGTAAATTTGAGAAGAGAAGAGAAGAAGAACAGACTGTAGAGGCTCGTTTGAAAAGACGTGTTCTCAAATGTAATGATTATAATTGGAATAATTCAAACAGACTCTCTTGTATCGTCTCCACCAGAGAGGTGGAGGACTGACCCTGATTTCAACTTTAACCCAGCAGGCACCAGATATCTGAGGCCGAGATTTGGGAGTTTAAAAAGAAAACAACTCAGCAGGCACCCCAAACATAGTTCTCTTCTTCTTAGAAAGTAAATATTGTCTGACTCGGGTCAACTCGAGTCCAAGTCGTGATGAAATATTCACCGACAGGGTCTATCCGCAATGAGAAACATCAGCAGATTCATATCGGTCTCGCTCTGGTCTCAACCTACTTATTCTCTGCTGGAAGAAGAACACGTTGATCTACACACTTCAGTACGTAAATCTGCACATGCCGATGCACTGTACTCACTCTCCCTCCGGCTGTTGCAACCAATAACGTCTTTTCAGTTGACCTGATCCTGTAACACGGCGATTTACAAATCATCTTCCAGAACAATCCTCCCCTTACAAACAATGAAACTACGGCTGAGTGAGCTCCCCTCTCTTCAGCCGGCAGTCCGGAGAATAACAGTCGCAATGAGGTTTGATGGCTTCGGGACACAATGATACATTACATTTCTCAGCACGGCGCCACGGGGCGATCACACTGTCATTTTAAAGCAGCCTGGATCACTCTCATCCTCCCTCCTCCTCCCTCCTCCCTCCTTCCTCTTCTTCTGTGCGAGCCCAGCCCTGTCTGAGCTCCAATGACACCACTGCACTGCCATCAGCATCTGACGCAGCAGCAGCAGCAGCAGACACACCAGAACGATCGCTCACATCCGCACTGCAGCGCTCTGCCTCGCACACAGAAACAGCGTCCGATACGTCTCGGGACGCACCACGAGAACCGTTAAGCATCCACATCCATCTGTCAGTGTTAAATTCAGGGTTTTATTGGTGTAACGTCGGGATAAAGTAAGTAATCCCACCTGTCTCCCCCCACAGGGTGTCGAAGTTATTGATCTGAGCCCGCTCCACCTCCTCTTCGTCTTTCTCCGGCAGGTCCAGCAGGTAGGACACGATCTGATGAAGGGGGAAACACAGATTAATATCCAACATGTTGATGAGAACGCATCATGAATTCACTTTCCTTTTGAGTCTGATCTAAAAAAAGGGCCAAATTTCAGATGACTGACAGTCGTTATTTGCAGCCACATCGACCCCCGGACGTCAATCAATCAGCCGCTGGAGCAAAATTGCCGCCGCTTCAGCCAAAGTGGGGCGTTTGATTTGGCCCCCTGAGGTAAAAATGCTCTGTAATTATGTTGGATCCCTAAATATTAATTATTTTTCATAATCACAGCACGCTGGGCTGAGTGACACCCGGCACAAGGAGTCAGCCAGCCGAAGGGGAAAGTGGGATGCCATTCTGCATCTTAATACGTACAATACAATATAATAGGTGTTTACTTTTGGCCCGTGAGTCACCGTTAGGTTTCACTTCTGGCCCTCAGAAAGAAAAGTTTGTGCTGTAACCGATATATAGTTTGGTTGCTCTCTCCTTTCATTTGCTGTCTTTGCATCCTTTTCTCTTTCTCAAATAACTTTACTCTTCTGCAGACGGATTCGTGAATCCTCTCTCAACCCGTGTGATGAACTATTTCACCATCTGATTCCGTCTCTCCTGGCACTCTGAACATTGAGACGGTCATATCGGGCCTTGTTCGAACTGCCTGCCCAAAGTTTTGGCACATCCAGATTGATTCTGGACATTTAATACTCTTTTTCCTGTCGAGCTTCATTTCAAAACCTCACAAAACTGACCTCAACAGGAGAAGAACGGTCAGTATAAGTGCCGGAGTTTGAAGCGGTAGTAGCTGCAGTAGTTACAGGAGCTCATTTCAAGCCCTTAATCACTTTTGCTTTAAATCACTTGACATTTAAAGTCTCTAATTCGGGCTGAAGAACTCATTACACCACAGTGGACTGCAGGATAATCAAAACCATTACACCGCTTTCAATCCCATCGACCTCCACCCTCCCGGCCGTTACCTCCGTGTATCCCATGCTGGCGGCGGCGATGAGGGCCTGCTGCACGGCGTGGCTCTTGGTGAAGGACGCCTGCTGTTGTGTTTGTGGTGACTGCTGCTGCTGCGGCCCCAGGCTCCAGTCGCACTGGATGAGGAACTTCACCACCTCCATGTGGCCCCTCAGGGCCGCGTGAACCAGGGCGCACTGGCTGTTCTTATCCAGGTGGTCCACCTGTGGACGGGAAACGGATTGGATGAGAGAAACACAACACGTGGGGCGACAATTTATCTCCTATTTTCAGGACACAGACATTAAAATAAAATACAGAAAAGTCAAAATCTTCACACGGTCTTCCTCTACCTTCGCTCTCTTGCGGCAAAGTGCGGTGACGATGGCCATGTGTCCCCCGGCGGCGGCGTAGCCCAGCGGCGTGAGCCCGCTCTCCGACGGAGCGTCGACGGAGGCGCCGTACTCGAGCAGCAGCGCCACCATGTCCATGTAGCCCAGGTGGGAGTGGACGCACAGGACGGGGGCGTTGTTCAGCACCTCCGTGCGGTAGTTGACGTTCGCTCCGCCCAGCATCAGCAGCCGGCTCACCTGCACACACACACAAACGGCAGAACGAGGGAATAAAAAGTTAACACAGCTTCAAGTTCAAATTTTCAACACTGTGTTACCCGAGAGAGAGAGGAAGATTTTATCAGGGAACATGCTGAAATATTCTTAAAGTCTGACTCTTCTCTGCACCTTGATGTTGGGAGTGTAGAGGTTTCGCAGTGAGGAAAGTGCAGCAGAAAGGCCCTCGGTGCTGTAGGAGACCCACAGGCCTTGCAAGATGGATGAGGAAACCCCGACTTTCTTGCTGAGACCCTTGAACAGAGAGAGAGAGAGTGTAAATATTCATTATTCCAGAGCCAGACTGCAGCTGTGCATGAGTGTGTGTGTATGTGTGTGTGTGGAGACAAATGACGGTATACCTTGAAGATATGTGCTTTGAGGATGTGATGGCCCAGCTCAATCGTCTGCTGCCTGTTCAGCTTGTTCTCCTGCCGAGAGAACCAGAAGGCCAGTAGCGTGTGACCGCTCCTGCAGAGAGGACAAACACGCCATCGTTCAGCGCCGGAGACGGACTCATCGGGTCATTACATCGTGTCATCATCCGCACAGTTGGCGCGATCGGTTTTAATTATAATACAGGAAATGAAACGTCTCACGCGGCGGACAAACATAATGTACCTGCGACTCAAAGAGAGACGGTACATTCTGGCGAGAGGCTGCGAGAAGAATCATCATTTGTCATGTTTTTCGAAAAACATTGATGAATAGTACAAAGATCGACCTTCATTTTAATCTGTATCCTGTTAATTCTACTTTTTGGAAAGCAGATTTAGTGGTGACATCTTTGTGAGGCATCAGACGGACAACCGATGATTCAGTCATTGATTTTTAAACAAACTCCTCACACGAAATAAGAAGTCATTCTGGGCGTTCACCCTCCAAAAACCTTCTTTCCTTCCTCAACAACTAAAGCACATGGGGACATTAAAAGTCTCCAGAAGTCCCGAGATCCCAAATTAATCTGAAAAGATGTTATTTACAGTTTTTCTTTTTTGTAAAAGTGGAACTCTTCTCTGCAGCTGTTGAGCTAAACGCGTTGAGGCCCCCTCGGTCTGAAGCCGGTGCACAAGCTCGGCTGCACATAGACGGTGTAAATAATGTCTTTTTTCAAAAATTAATTTGGGATCTCGGGGCTTCCAAAGACTTGGAGCCATTTTATATATTTCCTCATAACGTTTTAAAACAAGTCCCCATCTCCTTCACCTGACTTTCCATCGACATGAGGGACAGTTTTGCATCCTCACCTCGGGTCGCAGAGGAACTTCGTCTTCTCTCCCTCTTCCCTCCAGATCAGCCACTCCCTGAAGGACGGGTGGACGAACATCCGGGTGCCGTCCCTCCTCTTCACCAGGAAGACTGACAGGTTGTCCACACGCTGCTGGAAGTCCTCCCAGTCCAGCGTGCCCTGCAGCCACACACGTTATTCGTTATGCGAAAGCTGGATGTTAGCCAGATTTCTTGGCATGCCTCGTTACAATTTTCCATAATAACGGCTGAAATATTTGATATCTAGACGCTGTAAGAACTCAAGAATCCAAACTCTGCACATCAACCTTCTCGCTGGTTAAGTGGCTCATTGAACACACACACAAAAAAATCCTCTTTTGTTCCCTTTGACAGCAAGCTGAAGGACTCCAGCACAGGTTAAATATAAAACCCATTTATTCACTCTATTCACTGGAATGAAAAGAGCAATATGCTGTTTTCTTAAAAATGTTAAATCCGCTAGAAATCTGTATTTCTCTATAACACTGAATATTATTATCCTCATCAGGACTGTGTGTCTTTTTTCTATTTTAGATGCAGGTACGCTGGAAAGTATCACTTCAGTCTTGAGACATGAAGATGCTCTTGCTTAGCATCATCGACAACTGATCGTCGAGAGAGTTTCAGACAACTCTGACGACAACGATCTTAAATAGACGGTGTTTCACGTTCCCATTTCTCAGTTTTCATGCACAGGTGTGGGTCAGTTATTGTCTCTCAGTATCTAACTGTGAAATATGTTGGATCTGTCATGTTATAGTCCACATGAAGGGAAAACAGGAACAAGTCAGAAACCCCAACACACAATTAAGTCTGAAATAAATATCTAATGAATGACATCATCAGCCTCGCAGCTTCTGATAAGTGATTGTTTGAAACTATCTTGATGAAGTTCGTTACGTGAGAATTATTAATAAAGTGTGACGCCAAATCCAAAAGTCACATTTTTCCAGCTGTCCACTTCAAACCATCCGTTACAGTGCAGAGAAACACAGAAGAAATACCAAACAATAACTAAAAAATACAGAAATGTAGAGCTAAAGAACAAAAACTGTCGCTCACAGTGAGAAGTTGATTAAAGAAATACGTTCTCAGGGCTTTTAAACTCACGTGACTGTGTTAAATAAACGTTTGATAACATGAACTTTGATTGAATCACTGAACATTTTAGCAGGAAGCGACTTCACAAAATAACCGGAACTCTTTCACCGAACTCATATTTCACACATATAAAAACGTGGCCCTTTAAATCTGAAGTTTGACTTTGACTGGATCACTGAGGCCGTTTTCTTCCACATTAACTCCACCGACGGGCTCGAGACAATAAAAGGTTTGAGGTGTGGTGTTTTTTCGAGGGTCGCTACCTGCAGCGAGCCGGCGTTGATGGCCTGATAAATCTGCTCATCGGTCAGCGGGTGAAGCGAGGCCACGGCCACGTTGAGCAGAGGCAGCGCCCGCTCGAACGACGACTGCGTGGGGAAGCGCATGTTGCACTGCAGCAGATACACCTCCGCCAGGTTGACTGGAACCACCTATGGAAGAAAAAGGAGAAAGAGTCTGAAGTGCGATGCTGATTTGCTCTGGATTGACTCGTCGCGACATGAATAATGCATCGTGTTTGTAGAGCGCGTCTTCGACTATTCCAGCGTGGAGAGGAGACTGTGAATTTATAAGATGTCATTTTTTATGGAGTCTGGAAGCACTTCTGAATACATGAAATTAAATGAATCTGGGGGTGTGAGATAAAATATTTCATTATGAAACGCACACTAAAACAATTCAGCTGCATTATTTATCAAACAGGTGTTGGGCTCCGACTGTCAAGGAGATTTCATGAAGCCGCTTCGACACAAAGCGTGTCGGAGTGCAGGTAAATAAAAACTCCCTTTAAGTTTGGCCTGTTTCTAAAAAGTTGGGATGCTGAATAAATGTAATAACAATAATGTAAATAAAAACTTTACTATAAATCCTTTTTGACCTATATTCAACTGTATAAAGATAGAGATGAGATATTTAATTTAAAGACTGATATACTTTATAGATAAGCTTTCAGGGAGTTGGTGTGGGCCACAACTTGAGCCAAGTTTTCTGAGCCTAGACTTTTTTTTAAAAGTAAACTGGCTTGATTAAAAGTTTGCCGAATTAGCTATTAGCAGTTCCTGTTTACAACGTACCCATAAATAGACAAACAACTACCACTGGATTACTTTGATACTGAAGAAAACTTAAAAATATGACGTTTCTAAAGCAAGTTCTGCAGTTATAAGCAGCGTCTTTTTTATTCTTTTATTTCTCTGTGGATTTATTTGTGATGTACATCGAATAAAATTATATTTTTAGAAACTGTAGGTCACAATAAATCCAACAATATGTGCATCATGTCTTTGTGTTTCACAGTTCAGTGAATTATGAATCTGAACATTAAATTCAATGAATTTTCAAGCACTTTCGGGGTTCAATTTTCTCAAATTCAAGGACGGATGTGGATCAAAGTCACTTACTGTTGCAACACTGAAGTTTTTATACAGAGAATTAGCAGGTTTTACAGAAGCTTACAGAGAAATATCAACATGAGGAGAAGCCAATATACCAAGGTCAAGCAAAAATATAAAAAATTAAAAGATTTACTTTCTATTTTTGCACAAAATACATAAATAAAAGCACTTCCAATGACACATGTCTATTTAGGCGAACACTTTCAAGGATTTCAAGGATCTGTGGGAACTTTTACACCTGTGAACACCGTTACAAGCTAATCAATAACTCCGTACCTTATAACTGGAGCTTTTGAGAACAAGGTAGCCCTTCTCGATGAGGTCAAAGGTGAGCTTGAGGTACAGGTAGGAGCCCTGGCTCAGGGCCTTGAGGTGGGCGCTGAGCTTGCCGAAGGTGGTGTTGTCCATCTTGCCGTTGAGCGAGATGTTGTTCTGGATCTCCGGGCTGCTGTGGATGCGGTGCAGGATGTAGCCCTGCAGGTCCTGGTCTATGGCGTCGTTCTCCTCCAGGCCGTCCAGGGAGATGCGGTGGAACGGCAGCGCGTTGGTGATCTCCTGAACACAATCGTTTTTTTAGTTATATCAGTGCGTAGATTTGACAACAGCCTACGTACTCACTCACTTATTATGATTCATACACAGGAGGCCAAATAAAGTGTAACATGCTGTGAATAATTCCTCATGAATGGAAGGTAAATGCAGGAAAAATAGAAATAAAAGGTCAGATTTTAATAAAAAAAGAACAAATTAAAAGGTCAGAGACAGAGAGAGTAGAGTTGTGTTAAAGAGAAATTCAATAGTCAGTCCGTGACCTCCACTTGATGCTTAAATAACCTGCGATAATGTTCACAAATAATACAATAAAGAGAAGCTGGTTTTAAAAATATAACCTTTTGAGTTAGATTGAATAGAAACAAGATACAAGCAGTGGGGATTTACGGACGTGGATGCTGTGACTGATCTCTACCTGTAACGTGGTTCTGACTGTGACCACCAGTTTGAGCCACGGAGGGAACTTGTTGATGGTTTTGGTGAGGAAGGACACGATGGTGTCTCCGTAGTCCGGCTTGTGGAACTCCGCCTCGTTCAGACCGTCGATGAGGATGATGAGGTCCTCCTCGGAGTTGATCTTCCTCTCTGAAAACAGCAAAACAGACACTCTTTTAACACGGACTGTCATGAAGAACAAAGCTTGACGGTTCATTTTTGATCACTCGGACCACATTAGTAACGGCAATATGCCCAGACTCCCTTAAAAAATCACTCAATTTTGTGAGATGCTGACTGAGGAGAAACTCTAGAAATATTATTAAATGCTGTCTGTGACAAATTCTTAACTGTTTCACCTTCTTGTAAATTCGGCCATAAATACAATACATTATGTCGTTTCTTTCCTTGTATAAAGTGTCAGTTTGTCGCAGCATCGCTGTACCAACCTGTGTGCTTCTGTCTCTGAAGTGTGTCTAAACTGCCAACGTTTAGCAGCTTTTGGAACTAATAGCTTCAACTAATTACATTTATTAAAGAAGACAACATTTTCTAGAAAATAAATATGTCAAATTTTACAAATACAGCGAACAGTAACTAAAATAGACCAGACTCCCTTTAAAAATCGATCAATTGCATTGAGTTGTTGCATCTGAAGCGACTTTATCAACATTGGAAATGCTGTATATACAAATTCTTAATTATTTGGGCCTTCTTGTAAGTTCGGCACAAAAAAAATCATATTTCACTTTGAATTAAAAAATGAATCATCACAGTTTTTGTTTTCATCTCTTTGTGAGAAGGTCGTTTTGGTGGAATAAGTAAGGAGGTTTAAACAAAAATGTACAAAAACATGTTCACACGCTGACATTAAGAACCTTTGACTGCACTGAGCACATTGTGCAGAAGAGGCAGCTCATATTAAGCTCCAAGGATTTGACTGAAAGGATAAATTGGATACTGGAGGTCTGAGAAAGCATTAATAATAAATCGCAGAAAGCACCGAGTTTGAATGAGGCAAACACCTTTAAATTATTACAAATTCAAGCCCAGTTTATTCCGAAGGATTTGAAAAACATTCAGACCAACAGAGCCGATAAGTCAAGGTCACCCCGCCTGAAACTGAGACAGAAAGACTTGAAAGGGCTTTTAATCATTTAGAGCTGTAGAGAATGTGCGAGAAATTCTCCCGTATGAAAGTTTACACAAATGATTTCATACAAGCCAGAGGAGATGAATACAATGTGGTCAGGTTTTTCATCAGAAGCTCCAAAGAAGACACATTTCAAAGGGCTCCTGATTCTTTTCTTCTTGCATAATATTACACCTGCTACCTACCGTGAACTTCGATCCCTGTGTACTGTGTTTAAACCGATAAATTGCAGATAAATTAATTAAAGTGTTGCTCTGGCTCTGCTGCAGAATGCAATCTGCAAAGTAACTACACTGAAAAAAGTGGTGCATTCTGGGTACTTCTGGGTTTTATGCCTTATTATAACCTTTCCTCTGGTGCAACTCTCACACAATTTGCTGATTGTACTTATGATTTCCAGAGAATTCACCCTCTTAATTTTGTTGTTGTCATTTTTTTTCCAGCACCATGAGGCAAAAATGTCATGTAATTTTTATATTGGACAGATTGACCAACACTTAGCTCACATACTTGATTTAAGTGGCTCACCGTGACAAAACTATATTGTGTTTTGTCTACTTAGAAAAAGTAAGGCAACTTTTTGCATCATTTTATCATGTAGATCAAACAAGAGTTGTCTTTGTGTGTACAACATTAATCTTGCAAGTCATGTTAACTTACTTTTGCTAAAGTCAACTTACATTTACAAGTTTAGTCAACTTACTTTTGCAAACAAAGTAAACTCGGTTGTGTTAAGTTGACTTTACTTGCAAAATGAATGTTGTACAAACAAAGACTACTCTTGTTTGATCTACGAGATAAAATGATGCAAAAAGTTGCCTTACTTTTTTTAAGTAGATCAAGCCCTGTATTTTTATCAGTGTAGGCGTCAAAGTACAACTAGTACTGTTTTCATTGAAGCACTGTGTGTTACTTCGCTGTGCTGCAGAAGCAAAGTTCGATTGCTCGAGTCGTATCACCTTTGTAAAGTGCATCCAGGGGCTCCAGCACGCCCCTCCTGAAGGAGGCCAGGGGGTCCTGGACGCAGGAGCGCAGACTCAGGATGCTCTGTAGGTGCGGCTCCCTCAGCATCTGCTCCCTGTAGGCAACGAGGTGCGGCGAGCGGCACAGCAGGGCCGCCACGTTGTGCACGAACTCCGGCACCAGGCAGGTGTAGGCGTTATCGGCCTGGCAGTAGTGGTACGCCACCACCTGGGGGCGACAGAGAGTTGGGAGAAAGATTGCAGGCGGGTCAGCGAGAGAAATAAAAAAAGGTGAGCACTTCCCATTCCCTTCTGGTGAACCCAACCTCCAGCAGAAGATCAGCGTAAGGGAGCCACATGACACACTTTTCCAGGGCTCAGCCGGTTTTCCCGGCGTCTCCTTCCCGCTACAACTCATCTGGGATTGAGTCAACTTCATGGTGGATGATTGCAGTATAATGAAACATAATACTTCTCGTTGCGCTGTACGGTTTCAGCTATTAATAATTCATCGCTTCCGGCTCGCCAAGAGAGACTGATTCGGAGTTAGCTCATGCGTGCTCATGTGTTAGACGACTGTGGAGTCAAGTGTTAAACTGTCATATTTCACAGCCACGTTACTGGAGACACGTTTGAGACGAACGGCCGCATGAATAGAAAAGTATTTCCGCACTGACGTGCGGGTTCAGAGAGGTCGGTCAACAAAACAACAGCAGCAGGTGCGACCGAGCGCTCGCGGGGACCGAGCGATCACAAAGAGTTTGGATGTTCAGAGGCGGTATCGGAGGGCAGCCGGGGGAAAAAAACACTAATCAAAATGGAATGCTAATTTTTGGGGCACAATGGAATAAAGGAGCTTAAAAACAAAAAGGGGTGAAAAAGGGAGTGAGCTCAATTATTAATGCACAGAGTTAACAAGATCTAATAGGTTGGCTGGGAAATGGCTTTCTGCAGGTATAAATATTTCATAAGGCTCCCTGGCAAAGTTGTTTTTTCTTTTTTAAACACATCTGCATAATGCATCAGGCTGGGACCGGGGATGCAGATGGCTAAGCGGCAGGGGAGGAGGGGCCGGTGTGCAACAGCAGACAGGAGGAGGAGCAGGACAAGGGATCGCCGTCATAAAGGTTGACGTCGCAGAAAAGTTATACAAAAGTCGACATTTGAAAGCAAAGTCGCAGCTGATCCCCCTTCTCTTCTTTGAAGTCGACCACCTCGGGAGCGAGCCCTGCGTGAGGCCGCGACAGCTCGCAGGTGGGCGCGAAAACTTTGACTTTCTTTCAAAAGGCTCGACGCCGTATCGCTCCCGACAGAAGCCGAGCCGTGACCGTGCTCGCGTTTTCAAAAAAAAGAGCGAATCAATCGGCGATCCTGCCACCTATGATGTCACTAATTGAAAAATTAAGACATGAAAAGGAGCCGTTTAAAATCATCTCACGGGTTTTTCAATTACAGACGGACTGAGAATTTCACGCCGAACCACACGGAACGAAATGTATTATTATATTAAAACAGAGGTTTTAGTGATGGTGATACAGCAATAATTCATCCTAATCATCATGAAGGCGGTGCTGCTCTTTGATGAAGAAAATCAGGGAAAAGAAAGACAGTACAGCTCAACAAATTAGACCCCTGACACAATATTTCTCAGTTAATTTCTCACAGAGATATGTTGAAACAAATGTAAATGTGCACATGGTCGGTCGCAGGTGTATGTGGTACCTGAGACGCCAGCCTCCTCATGGCTTCTTCCTGACGCCGCCTCATCTCAGGGGTCCCGGGACAGCTGCCTCCTCCCAGGGTGCCGTGAGTGGGCTGGGGCTGGGTGAGAGGGAGCCCCTCTCCATCTGGACACAAGGCAGCACGACGGTCAGCGACAGCTCGATACAATCTTTTCACGCTGTTACTCTCACAACAAAAGGCCGAACTGAGAATAATAATAATAAATGAGCCGATGCCTACGTTTGGGTGAAGCCTGAGGGCTGTCGGAGGCGATCTGCCTCATGCGGGTGCCGTGGCAGCTGAGCGCCACCAGGCGGGAGATGATCGCCGTCTTGCCGAAACCGATGTTGCCTACGACGGCCACGCCGCGGTTGGTGCTGGCGTTGGGGCTGTTGAGGTGGGCGTCGATCTCCTGGAAGAGCCACTCGCGGCCCGTGAAGACGGAGTCCATGGTGATGCTGGGCACCTCGAACAGCAGAGGCTTGAGGGCGATGTCTTGAGGCCGATAGGGTGCAAAACGCACTGGAGGGTCGGGAGAAGTCGAGACTCGGTTACTGGTATTATGATTATAAGCCAAGTTTATGTACTTTAATTGATGTTTTGTAATAAGAGTTCTTGCAGAAATGCATCTAGAAACTGACATCAAGTGGGTTCATGTATATGATTATCAAAATATACACACATATCTCTGCATAAAGTAAAAGTACTTGGATATTTATTGTTTCAATTGATGGTTAGTTGCTCCCTTTTCCTTTCCTCCTGTGATTTCTTTTAGACATTTATCTATCGCTAAATAAATACTTTTATACTTTATTTATTTACAAATCATTTTAAAATCCAAGTGAAATTTTAATCAGTCAGTCAATCAGTAGCTTATAAACAGGGGCCCTTAAATCTATTTTTGTAGTTTTAAAGTCACAAATATGAATTGATTCATCTGTGAAAAGGATATTTTTGTGTAGCAGGGTTCTCCGGCAAACTGCACCCTTAAATCCTTCAAACGTACATTTGTAAGGGTTGCAAATAAAACGTCTCGATAGTGAATATTTCTTATTTTAGAAAAACCTGCTCAAATTTAACCTATGATCTCACAGTAAACTAAAGATGAAGCTGGAATAAAGCATTCAGGCGTCAAAGGGACGTCGTGTGCCCTTCAGGTGCATTTTATTGCAAAAGAAAACTTGCCGAAAAGTCGAGGGAGCGACTTCTTTTAACAGCCACTGTCGACTGTTGCTTCTCCTCACTAGGGGGAGTCATTAAACTAAAGTCCTCCAGAGGTTGGGCATCTTCTCAACAGAACATATGGACCATTAAAGACTAATGAGGCTAAAGCGAATCTGGTATGAACTTCTGAAGCCGAGTGATAAAATCAGTGTAAAATTTAGTCGGCTGCTTCTGGGTGTCGTCTCCTGGGTGCCGTCTTTAAATCCGATCCGAGCTTTGAGAGTAAAAACACGCTCTCTTCTATCTGGTGTGTCATTTCCTTAAATGTTATATCAGCATCTGGTAATTACGCCCGATCTAGAGTCTGAGTGCTACGTGAATAATCCAAACACTTTTGCTGGCAAGAGTGCGCGGCACTCGACTGGAGCACTTTGACTTGCAAAGCGTTAAAGCCCAGCGAGCAGAACCTGATGCAACAAATTAAAATTAAAGGGACTTACGTGACTGGGATTGCCAGGCATGGGTGTTATTAGCGGAAGCTGAGACAAAAAACAGCAAGCAAAGGACAGAGAGTGAGAGGAGACAGAGAAGTGATGAGAGAGGGAAGAAAGACAGGCAGTGAATGAAAACTGGCAGCAGTGTAACACGGAACAGGCAAAAGGTGCAGCTCAACGCAAAACAAAAAGAGGAAGCAGCTCCAGCATCAGCACATCGTGACGTCAGATACACGGGGAACCACCAAACCAGGGTCGATCGCTAATTGAAATCCTTTGAATTACCTCAAGCGTCGTCCTCAGCGTGCCGGGGAAGGTTTTGCACTTTTGGGAGGATCTAATTGGTTCCATTGTGCCGGGCCGGATCAATCAATCCCAATAAAGATAATTTAATCCAGTTCTGGTGGTAATTTGACCCCGGATGGTGAGATTCCAACCTCAACTCGACAGACGAGGTGTGTGTGTGTGTGTGTGTGTGTGTGTGTGTGTGTGTGTGTGTGTGTGTGTTACAGGCTGCTAATGTTAGCCACATCTTAGCATGAAATAATAAACCTCAGTACAAGATAGAGCTGCAACAACTCATCGATTGATCTCAGGGTCTTCAACAGGAGCTCTGCAGAACTCTCGAGGGTTCTCAGAGTTACTGTAGTTGTTTGTTGCATGATATTTTTAAACATTTTTAAGATTTAAAAAGGTGCAATATGTAAGAATTGGCCCCTGGTAGCATATCACCAGAGTAACCACCAACTGCTGCTAACTGTAGCGGCCGTTAGCTCTGTTAGCCGTGCTGCTAGCAGTGCAGAATGGGAGCTCGGAGCTCCGGGGAAGTGTTGGTGTTTCCACTGCAGGCACATCAACCACAAACTTGATCAAATTCCCTCATTACATTGCCTAAAAATCACATCATTTAAATTTAAATGTCATCATAGGCCCAGTTTAACATGCAGCTAAAGGGCACTTGGCCTGAAAAATGTTCAAGACCCGTCGGTTAATCAATTAGTTATCAACTGTTAAATTATTGGGAAACTACTTTGAAAAGCGATCAATCATTTGTGAAACTTGTTGAAAGAAAAAAAGCAAGAATTCTCAGATTCCAGCTTATTTAATGTGCATATTTTCTGGTTTCGTTCCTCCTCTATGACAGCAAACTGAATATCTTCAGAAACATTTGAGGACGTCATCTTGTGCTTTGGGAAACGTTTTTCACCGTTGTCTGGCTGTTTGAAGACTAAACAACTCATCAATTAAGAGAAAATAATCCCAAAAATCATCGCTAAATTAAAAATAATCATTCGTTGCAGCACTTGTACAAGAAAAATCCCAAATCTGGAGTTAGAGAAAAGCCTCAGACCAACTCCAAAAACCTGCGTCTTCCTTTTAACGAGCTTTAATTCTGTTCAGATCCTTTGCAGTGAGCGGTGAGTAATAGCCTCTGGTCAGATGATAGCCGGTGCAGCAGTTCATTTCACACTCTGCAGCATGTTAGCAATAAGCACAGTGTGAGTCAGAGCTGCAGGAAATGTGTATCATACATTAGACCGGTCGGATAAGATGGTGAGCAGAGCCTGCAGAAATTCTTGTGCCTCTGTTAGAAATTCTCAAACCGTGTGCAGGTACGATGCTGCAGAGCGTTATCAGGGAGTTGCATTAGAGCCGTACGTCTTCTGTAAACGACTCCCGCGTGCTGATTAGCGGCCGCGCTACATAACGTAATGAGCTGATTTCGCCGTAATGTATTCCTTTACCACGCAGCACTCCAAAGCGCTGACTGCTTCTTTTTTTTTTTTTTTCCAGGAATGCTAATTATAATCGTGAGGTGAAAACGCTGAGAATATTCCTACTTACGCAATCAGCGAAAAGTACAAACAGATATACCTGGAAGTGGGTGAAAAGCTGCCCTCGTTTTTCTACCGGCTGCAGTTTACTGCACTGAGCTCTGTGGCAGCTGCAGCCCGATGTAATAAAAGACATATTCATCCCTATTCCCTGGTCAGATTATTTTAGTGCTAACTCAACACACACTCACACAGAGACAAAGAGAGAGAGGGACTTTATTCCGCCTATAATTCACAATATGATGTAACACTGGGTGTGAAAGAAGGGACCTGACGCAACATTAGAGATGGGAAATGTAAAAACGACCCGACGCTGACATTTCCAATAACATAAGCCACAGAAGTAAGAGGCTAAATACCCACTGCTACTCTGTTTTAAGTGGCGCTAATCCAATTATCTCGGGGGGTGACTGAATGCCAAAACGTGCCTGCAAAGCTCCTTCCGTCCTCGCGGAATTACTAAACGCACCCTCGCACTATTGGGCGCCGTCCACCGAACGGCAGGAACGATTACGCTCGTGCAGCCACTACTGCTCCGCTGTGTCAGGTATTCCAGGAATAAAAAACAAAAAACATGGCAGCCATGTTGTGAACGGGGGCTGAGGGAGTTGTTTCCGGGACGGTGAGATGCAAAAATGTGTGTGAGGGATGGATGGATGGATGGATGGTTGGATAGCAGTTGCTCATAATCCTGCCCATAACACTCCCCCTCAGGCGATGTTGAGCGAGGTATCACTCCACCTCCCCCCCCCCTCCTCCTCCTCCTCCTCTACCAACGGGCCCTCCGTGGCCAGACGGAGTGAGAGTCTCAGACGTTTTAATTATTCACCAGGTGAGGATGACTCACTGTGGCTGAACAGCCTTGAGAAGGAGGGAGAAGAGGAGGGAGATGAGAAGAAGAGGAGGAGAGGAACAGTGGAAGGAGGAGGAGGAGGGGAGAGTTGGCTGAGAGGTGGAGATGAGAAGGAAACGATGGGAGGAGGAGGAGGAGGAAGAGGAAGAGAAGCGGTTTGGATCAGTCTGTTGTGCTGCGTTCGGGCTGCGAGGGGTCTCGGGAGTGTGGCGGAGGGTTACCTCAGGTCAAGCGCGAGAAGATGTGGGAGTTAGTGGATGAGTGACTTTTTTTTTTTTTTCTGCTGTCTGGTTTTTCCAGACGTGCTGTTAAAATTCTGTAGAGCTACACCGACGAGAGCTTACATAATTTCTGATTTAAAAAAAAAAAATCTTATCTTATGTAATTTGCACAGTAGGCCTGGAGCAACATAATAAACCTGGATGCATGCATCTTCTTCTCATTCAAATCCTGCTTACGGCTGCTATCTGTCACCCATCATCAAAAACATACTATTTCCTGACTTCCTTTATGTCTGACAGCCAAGCAGCGGGGAGAAATTATGCCAATATGTTATATAAGAAACCCCCCGAAGCCGCCCCTTCGTATCGCATCTCAAATTCTATCGTGTTTGTATTCGACGTAGGATTGTAGAAAACAGATTAAGGCGGCGGTGTCAAACAATGTGACGAACGGCAGATAGAGGCGACGATAATCATCTGAATCTCGTCAACTTTGTCGTGTTCGTGCAGGGTCATCAAATCTGGGACTCTTATCTGCCTCACTTGGCTCAGAGAGCTATAAGGGCATCTCCTCGAGTCTGTTTGCTGTAAATAAACGCTTAATATAAAAGTAAATAAAAGTCAAAACAAAGAATATATCAGTATGTCTACAAATACTTCAGATCTGAGCCCATTGGTTCCTACTACAAGGTACAGGGATGATTTTAAAGGGTAATTTCACACATTAAAGCTACAACAAGGAGTTTTAACTGGTCTCAATTTAATGCTGATGTCTCTATATGACCTAAATAAGCAACTGAGACCATCAGCGAGAAGATTAACTATTTCTGTTTAGTTTTTCTTCATCCATGTGCAGATTGGAAGAGCCTGCCTTTACTTTATTTTTCCGACAGTGAGTCGTATGTTAGCCAGTTAAAGAGATTTTTCTTTAGATAACTCTATGTTGTGGTTTCGATCGTGAGCACACGGCCACCTTTTGTCCACATGAGCTTCAAGAAAATCAACAAAATATCAAAGTTACTTAGAGTAAGTTAGAGATATCACCTTCTTTTACTCGATCCATTCTTGTTCCTGTTCAAAACCTGAAAATTGGTGGCGTTACCCTTTAAAAACAGTCACATATATGAAGTGTTATCTTTGAAAAAAAGGCAGTACTTTCCTGAAACACCTGAGCACTGTAGTCTTTCACAAATGCTACTTAACCATGAGTAAATAGTGCATTTGTTGGGCGGAGGGTGAATACGTATTTAGTGCTCTGATGAATATTTACAGCAGCAGGACTTTGTGTGTGGGACTAAGTCGAAATAAACCACAATGTGCAGGTTCATCGATACCAGCGGAGGTCTACGGCTCTGTATAAGGCTTTGACAGGCAGACAATGCCCTGTGATACGATCAATTAATTTTTATTTTGGTATTCTTTTATGGAATTTGTCGACAACAAGAAAAACAGTGAATTTTAAAGACTTCTTGTTTAAGATCCAGCCCCTGTCAGGGAGTTTTTATAGACGCGATAAAACCGTCGGGAGAATATTTTTATCGGCTAAAAAGCTGCAGACGTCCACTAACACGAGGCCTGTTTGTGTATGCAAGCAGAGGCAGACGGAGGAAGAAGACGGGGAGGGAGACGACAAAGACAAAGAGAAGGTAAAGTGGAAGATAAACGAGGGAGAGAACTGTGAGCGCCGAGTACAGTTATGTGAGTGAGTTTTTGCGGTGAATAGATAAGGTGGGTGGTAAATCTTAGAGGTAGGCAGGCAGGAGCACAAGAAGGTCCATCACAGTCTGACTCACTCTCCTCAAAACAGCAGCACATCTCAGGCCCCCGATGGTCCGCATCAAAACAGGCGAGAGAGGAGAGAGAGCTGCATCTGTCAGCTGGTTACCACCTGACCAGCACATAACCAGCAGCCTTCTTCTCCTCGAGCTCGCTGCATCCAGCAGTCTCAGCAAAACAACACGCTAATTTATGACTAATAATGTAACGTAATGTCTTCTAATCCAACAACTGCATCACTTAAAGGTGCAGTGTGTATGATTTAGGATGTTTTGGCATAAAATGAATGTAATATTCGGAATTAGCCTGTGAATATTCTCATTCATCCAGGTCATAGTTATCTCAAGGAAATTGAATCGAACGCAACTGGATTTGGTTTTTGTCTTGAAGACGTTTCACCTCTCATCCGAGAGGCTGTGCACAAAGGGCCTCATGTGACTCCAACGACTGTCGTTACACCAAGTCGAAACCAACTTTCCACCATCCCCAACGACCATACTAACGACTGTCGTTGGCAATACTGGAGCACATACGACCCATAGACATCAGTGGCCTTGTGACCGCCTCCTGAGAGGTTAAATAGCTGGACCTCCACACCGGCTAGTTGGACTAGTCTCAGCCGAGTCAAGCGAGCAGGAACTGATGAAGCCTCTTGGATGAGAGGTGAAACGTCTTCAAGACAAAAACCAAATCCAGTTGCGTTCGATTCAATTTCCTTGAGATAATATTCGGAATTATGTTTTTATTCGTGTATATCACCTGAAACTTGCTCATCTTTAGCGGTCACTGAGGGGGAAGGTGTCCAACTAAGACCATCGTCCGAGATGAAATCTAGTCGTCGAACAGTAAAGAGGATTTTGTGGTCAAGAAAAAGAAAACGCTGGATCCATCCAATCCCGAAAACAGGACAAGAGCAAAGAGAGTTTCACTCTCACGACTGAATCATCTTTCATGCATGCTTGGATTTGCGATCTCTATCTACTATCTCTAAATCCCAGCTGCACAGTTTACAGTTTCTATGAATAGTTTAGCCACCGTCTGAATGTGCAGGTTCTGATTTGGTGTTGTCAGTAGACAAAAGATCAGGAGAGGTCAGCAAATCATGACTCATCCTCAGGGAACCCTGAATACTCACGCCCGACTTCATCACGATGTCAGAACTACTCATCCTGCTCTTAACCCAAGTGTCGACCAGGCGTTGACCCTTTAAAGGTCAAGTGTGTAGGATTTATCTAAATTGCAGATTAGGACCAGCTGAATCACCATTCCCTACGGTAATTATGAATATCGTATTACACTTACGCCCCTTTGATTTGACGACGTGTGATACGCTCACAAACTCAATCAGTGTGTTGTGTGTCTGTTGCCTCAAATCTCAGGAATAAAGAGATTTGGACTCTGTCGTCATCGTCTGCGGGGAAAACCCCACTCTTCAAGTCACTACGTCCCGTCTCCCTCGGCCTCGCTCTGTCTCTCCCGGTGAAGCTGCTGGAGCAGTGCACTCAGGGAGGCGCTGACACTGATCCGAGGAGGCAGAACGCATGCTAGGACGCAGTCGCTTGACATGTAAACACACTTGGCTGCCCTCAGAGGAGGAAGGTTGAAACAAGTGGCTCTGGCAGCAGCAGCAAAGCTCTGAGAGGAGCTAGCTCCTCCCTACTTCTTTTGTCTATCCCTCGGTCCATCTCCATCCTTCTCCTTACCTTTCCCCGTCTTTCTAACACTCTCTCGCTCTGCATTTGTCTGCAGCTGGCTGCCCTCGGGCGAGGGAATCACATCGCCGCTCAGCCGAGCGCACTCTCAGCTAAGTGGGGTCTTAACAGGTGTTTAAAACACACAGGGACGCATATTTGTGTTCGCCTGGATGGCTGAGGGCTGCCATTACGCTGCTCATTACTGGCTAAGTGACAGAAGAAGAAGGGCAAGGGGACAAATAATGCCGTGACATCAGGCAATTTGGCCATTTGGCGAGGAGGCTGAGGAGACTCGCTCGATCACGGATTGCTAGACTTGAACAGGGTGCAGTGGAGCGAACGCCGACTGCGATTGTTAAGAAACATTTTTAGCTTAGCGGCGACACAACCTGACAAAACGCTCTTTGTGCACTCCTCCGGTCTCTCTCGCTCCACACAAACACACAACAGACATTAGCCGACAACCTCCAGCGTCCAGCATCAGCAGCGTCGCCGGTCTGATGTGGCAGCAGACATTTTCGTCTCAAACACTTTCCATCTGCAAATCAACCGTCAGCGACTTTCTTTTGAATTTTAAAAATAACTTGCTCGTCACGCAGCTTCGCCTTGTAACGATCAGCTGCTTTGAGTTTGTGTTTGTTTGTGGATGGATGAAAAACAGAACAGTGTCCTATTGTTTGCTCCTGCACTGTGTCTGCTGTGCAGGCACGGGGCTAATCGCAGCCAAGCCTCGATACAAAACTGCACTTTTTATAGGCAAAGTGAAGGTAAAGGACGTGGATGTCTGCAGGGTTGCACAGCCAGTATTTACACAGAGTATCTCCTCCGGACAACATCTGTTTGTTGGCAGTTTTTTGTTGCAGGTTGTCACAGTGAGCGATGGATAAACTGGAATTTCCGGTTTTAAGATGATGACGATGCAACTGCAAAAATCTCTCATTGTGTGTAATCCTCCATTTCTCTTTTCCCTAATTTCCTGGCAGCTCTTCACTACCTACTGTTCAGTTTAAAGGTGCTAAAAGTGAGAATTTATAGTTAAAAAAACTACCTAAAAATGAACTAAAAGTTTCAACAGACTGTGAAGAAATAGCGTTATGTATTTTGTTGGAGAGATATCTACTGAAGTTAGCATGCTAACCAGCTGTGACCTGTGCTAGTGGTGTAAAGATCAGCACTCCCCACAAGCTCCAAGTTTCGACTGCTAGCTGCACGGCTAACCGAGCTAATTAGCTAACGTTAGCTACATTCAGCAGCAGTTAGTGGTTACCCGGGTGATAAACCGGCCCTTATTTATTCAGAGTATGAAGTCAACCGGCCCTCATCTCTGGATAAAATCCTGCTATAATACATCCTGAATATCTTTGAGTTGTATTTGTGTTTTTCCAGCAGCTTTCATTGGAATAGGGGTAAAGAGTGTGTGTGTGTGTGTGTGTGTGTGTGTGTGCTCTCCTTAGCTCTCACCTCTCAGGTCCTGCCCGGAGCGACCCGGCCCGCAGGTGGTGCTCTGCCTTGGCATGCGCAGCGAGGTGCGTAATGGAGTGTGTCTCTGCTCATCCAGGTATGCCAGGTCCTCCAGGTGAGCTGAACTGGTAGCTGTTGTTGTGTGTGTGTGAGAGAAAGAAGAAAAAAAAGAGACTCTGTCAGTTTGAGAGATACATTCAGTAAACAAACCCGTTATACACACACACATAGGAAGGTGGCACCGGTTCATGCCGGTGTCTGGAGGCTCCCGTTCTCATACTTGTTAGCTCCTACAGGAAAGAGCGAGCCGGCCCTACATGGCTCTGTCCTAAAAAATTCCCTCCTCTCAGTGTCTGTCACGCGGCACGGAGGCAGATGCCATCCGGCCCCTCTCAGGATTAATTAGCTCAGCAGACAAATGTCTTATTCATGGAGCGAGCGCCGTCTGACGCCGACTGCTGATTGTTCACACCACGCGGCGTCTTCGGGGCCAACGCTCGGAACCAGTGAATGTTAAATGAGATTAGACGCCGCCAGAGTGAGTAAGCGGCGGACTCGAATGCCTCGTCACACCTGAACCCCGCGGCTCCGTTAGAGGTGAAGGGGAGCGTAAAGACAAGAAGCTGTAAAATCCAGGAGAGAGGAGGGAACTGACCATGCAGACGCTGGTGTGTAGAGGTCATTCAGTTTGTCTGCTTAAAAATATATGGCAGAACATTTGTTCAAAATAACCTTTGCTAATGCAGCGATGCTGGAAAATTTAAGGAGGCGATATTAGAGACACAAATTACTCCCAAACTAGGAGTTTGGGACTAACAATTTTCCAGGAAAATTTAAAAGCTGTGTTATTCCAGTTAGAGTTACGTAACATTTACATAACTTTCCCCCATCGTAGGACGTTTGAATGGGGCTTCCCCCGTGTTGCATCCATGAAAAAAACATTCCACATAAATAAAATACGTGATGTATGAGAAGACAAGAAACATATCTAAATACAAAGGGGTTAGAAAAAACGCAGTAGAGGTAAAAGAAAAAGAGACAGAGAGAAAAACATTGATATTAAAGGAACAGTTCACCAAAGACAGGTTTTGTAGTCCAAAAAAGTATAAAATAAATAAATAAAAATAAATAGAGAGATCCAGAGATCCTAAATTGATTTGAAAAGACATTATTTACACCCTTGAAACATGGTCGAGCTTGTGCTAGCGCTTTTAGCTTAGCTACTGTGAAGATTTTGTAAATAATTTCAAAACAATTTGGGATCTCAGGGCTTCTAGAGTAAGTTTTTCTTGTTTGTTTTTTAACCACGAGGTGCCAAAACTAGAAAACCAACAATTAAAGTAAGTCAAGTAAGTGTCATGTCATTCCATCTATTGTACATTTAATTTTCTTCCAATTAAAATATTTATTGAAGTCGGGATAAAAGACATTTTAAATCTATTCCGGTGGCAGCGTGGCGCTCTAAACCTCGTCCCCGGCGGCGGCAGCTGGCGCTCAGCGAGTCGCACTTGGGATGAATCAGTTCTCATCGCGAGGCTCGTCTCAGAACAGTCTGTTCGTAGGTAGACTGCAGGGATGGACGCTGTCTCGCACCTATTATCTTCCACGCTGTCTGTTATGAAACCACTGTACTCGCTGTAGATCTGGGAACATCTCGACATCAACAGATTCCAACAGGGGAGAGAAATACAAGTTGTGAACAAGCCGACGGTTTATCTGAGCTGCTTTTTGTGGAGTTAACACACAAAAAAAAAAGTTTATAAAAACCCCTTATAGCACAGGAGGTTGGTCTGTAAGCGTCTGATCATCTGACTGCTTGTGTTCCTTTTAATTAACTCGGCGAGCACAATGTTATCGTGACTGACAGAACCGAGCTACAGCAATTAGATCCACGTTGTAATAAGCCGGGTTTATCCTAATCAGAGCTGGGAATCCTTTCTCCCTGACACTATACCTGACACCCTCTGAGGTCCTGAGATCCAAAGTCAAACTCAAGGAGTTGGGGAGAGGTGTGACTGGTGTTGCCTCTCTCTCTCTCTCTCTCTCCCAGTAATCCCTCTGAGCGCACCACCTCAACACTGATCTTGTCCTGTCGTCGGTTCAAAGAGTGGTTTCTGTGCCGCGGGAGTTTAAGCTCGGAGCACTGAGCATGTGCACGGCTGCAAAAATGAGCCACATGGGTTTCCCAAAATGGAGGGAAAATGGCAGCTGAGAATGCCGGAGGCCCTGATGGGAACGGGGGGCTGCTGGTCATCCAACTGGGGCTAAAAGTGGAGACAGTGGAGGCATTAATCTGCTGCTAAACCGAGGAGGAATGACTCAGGGCTACAGGGCTGAAAAAGATCCCTTTTCTCTCTCTCGCTTTCAACTGTGTTTGAATGTGAGGACTCAAATCTGTGTGCTCATCATCTCTATCTGCAATGCAGCAGGCTGCTGGGGATCACATTCACAGCTCCCGAGCCAATGCGCTAAGACTGCACGCGTGGTGGAAAAGAAATAAAGAGGAAAGAAACACGGTACGTGAAGAGAAAGAGCGAGGAAAGAGAACGCGAGGGGGAAAAAGTCTAAGTGTGCAGCAGGGAGCGCCGCTGCTGCTTTGGGCGACGACCGCCACATCAGACACTTCCTGTTTGAAAGCGTGCACACACTCAGAAAACACAGCTGGGCTGCCGTCCAGAGCCGGGGAGCAGATATGAGGCGGCTGCCGGTGCTGGTGCTCTAAACGCCTCGCCACTCTCCCTCTCATCTCCCCGAGAGATGACGGGGGATGATAAATAATGGAGGGCGAGTATTTAAACAATAATATTTCCGGGTATTACACAGGGAGCATGAGCAGAGGTGGGCTCAGGGACAGAGAGGAAATCAGGATAAAATGGAAATCAATGGCACTTGTCCGCCCCGCAAATTGAAAAATGTTATCTCAGGTGAGCCGTTATCTTAATTTAGTGAGTTTAGAGACTATAGAGTGAGTTCACTGAATCTCAGTGTCTTTTATCCCCCTTAAGTCTTTATAGTGACTTGTATAAACTGGTGCATATAGAAAGGGGCAGTTAATGCAGCTTAAAAACAACTTTCCTCTCATATCGAGGCACAAAAATGTCTGCAGGTTGCTCTTCTAACACGTCAAAATGAGACCTGCATCATTTGTGAGGACGGGTTGGTGATTTCTTCTGCCTTTCACCTGTGTCGAGGGTAAAAATCTATCAAAAGTTACACAACCAGGCAGTGAGATTGAACTTTCTGATTGGTCGGAAATGCTCGACGCTCCTGGATCTTTTATCAGCTGTGCCGTTGAGCAGGGCACACGGCGCCACAAGCTTAAAAATGTGACATTTGCGTGTGTTTTACCTAAATTTGTCGGTTGAAAAATGCATTTTTTGCAGCAGATATCTTAGCTATAGACAGTTTTATGTTCAGATGTGAGATATTTATTCAGCTTGGGGAATCTGACAAACTTAAAAAGCATTAAAGGAACTATTTGAAAGAAAAGCTCTGACTCAGAAATCAGCTCTTCTGACAAACGGCACCTTTAGCGTTAGCTCTGGTGAGCTAGCAGACTGAAGAGCTCCATTACTGGAGTCGTAAACTAGGTTTCATTACAGTACAGGAGTCCACTGATGTGACTGATTGTTTTCCAGTCATTAGTCAGACCCCATGTGTTTCCAACAACGATAATGTCACCAGCAGAAAATTTATTTATTTGAAGAGCTAATTGCCCCTGAGCGTGAACATATCTTTTCCAATCTCCGGACGCACAATACTAATTCGCTCAATTGCCCTTTTTAATTTCCTATTTTAGGTGATGAATGAGCGAATTACACTTTGACTCTTCTCGTCTTTACTCACAATTCTGCACTGAATGAAAATAAATGCTTCCTAATGTGCGGTAAAAGACTCATTTTTTAAAAATTTCGATCGGCTCGGCTCCTCTCGCCCGAGCGGTATTAGCACCGCGAAGGCAGAGAGAAAATTTAATACTCGGCCTCGGTTACTCTCCGTCCTCCGTATCCGTCCTAAGCTCTACCAACGCGCTGCCTTCATTAGGTAATAAAGTAGCCCCCTCCGTCCTCGCTCTCCTCCCTATCTCCCTCTCTCTGCACATCAAAGCCGGTCTCTCTGTCACTCTGGGGGATAGAAACGGTTAATGCCTGGGGCTTTGATGTTCCACTGCTGTGTGAGCCCAGCCAATCCTCAGCCGGTGCTTGCCTCGCATCCCTACATCATCTAATAACTCTTTGTGGAGGACGAGGCAGAGAGCGATTATGAAACTCTCCCCTTCCACACATGCATCCGTCTCCCTTCTCTCTCCTCGAGACAGAATTCCTGCTCCTGACAACGCGAATGCCTTCAGAAACACCGTCGCGCCGTCTTTATTTTATTTTGTTGCGTCATCCGCCGCTCATAGTACGACTTTAAAGCCTCCTTTGAAGGTCTGGATATTGAGGGGCGGGGACGAGATCGAGGGTGAATCTCTAAAGCCCGGCGCCGGAGTCGCGGCGCTGCCAGACGGCGGTGTCAAACAGCCGAACATGACCAGCATAAAGAGAGGGTCATAGCTGCAGCGACGCGGCCTTGTCAGCCACATTACAGTGTTTAGCGGCGTACGTATGCGTGTCTACAGCGCACTCTTTCCAGTGGGAGTGAGAGGAGTGCATAATAGAGCTCATCGTCTGTAACAGCCTCTCTGATGATGAGAACAATAACACAATCAGGCCCATTAGGACCGTCTCCGTGTTATGAAACTGACATTTTTCCTGATATATTTACTGTCACTTCTGGGAGCCTTTTTTCTTTTTTCGAGGCAGCTGTGGCCTACAGTGAGAAACACACATCAATGAGACCTCTGTCAGCAACACAAATGCCAGTTTTCCTCTGTGATATTCTTCCAGCCGCAGTATGTTCCTCTTTTTTTTTTTTTCTGAAGCTGTTTTTCCTCCCTAGACTTGTGTTATTCTGCGCTGTGGTTTCAATCCACACCAGAGGGCTGCGAGAGTTTAACAAAATACCGCTGCGGATTTGCAGCAAAACCGAAATTCCAACAGAAACCCGGAGAGTTGTTTCCACCGTCGATAATGGAGGAATGCTGTAAAAAAATTACGACAAAACGACTCGAATTGAACCGCAATTCAGCTGCCGCCGAGACCGGGCTCAGATTTGAGGAAGTTTAGGTGGATTTATTCCCAGATTTGTGGGAGAAATGTGGTCTGGAGCTTTCGCCTCAGTGTACATCATTACGGACCCCACTGCAAAGCCCTAACTCTGCCTCTGATTGGCCCAACCCCAACCAATCGCACTCCTCATGCCTAAACCCAACTTAATGAAGGCAACCAATCAGAGCCTGTATATAGTATATCCATGATAACACGGTCTGTTATTGGTTATATGAGCCATCTAAAAGCTTTTCTAAACTGCTGGCTGACATCAGAATAATTAACAAATTATATCAAATTATATCGCTGGGATCAATTGATGAAAGACGGAAACAGTCAAAATCCATCTGCCGTTAATTCGCCTGATTTTGGGGACATTTTTTGACAAAATAAAATCGCAAGAACACTTTATAATTTTGCTTCTTTACTGTAGCCTTCCTCTTTTATGTGAGCTAATTGATGGCAATTAAGAAACACACTTTTTAAGCTTCGGTGATTTATGCAACTTATTAAACGCTTGTATAACTTTACGGGTGATGAGGTCACTGAACGTCGATGATCTGTAGGATAATTGATGTTGACTCATAGAAAAGTACGAATAAAGTAAGTCTATCTTGTGTGTTGTGTCGTGTTGGTCGTGTGTTTCTTAATACCTGGCTGCAACTTAATTTATAATAAATTTGACTTGACATCGACTTGACTTCAAAGAACGACGTGCTGGATTCTCTGAACGCCTCTCATCTTTGAATATTTTCTAAAAAAATTTGTTCCTTCTGGGTTTTTTTTTGTTTCACAGCACGAACAGGTCAACATATCTTACCACTGTGCAGAGAAGAATATTAACCTTATCATAACTGTTATTCTATTCATTATTTGTGTAAACGCCCCTTTAATCTGAGGGTAGTGGACAGATGGCTGGGGCTGCATTTGATTGGCTGTATGAGAGGAATGCATGGCTCAAGTATCCAAGCAGTCTGTTGGACATCGACATGAAGATGAAGATACGATTTATCAGTCAGCGCTAGTAAAATCAGAGTGAAAGGTGAGGACAGGAGAAGGACACTCAAACCAAGGTCTAAAGATACTCTATCAGGCTTTTTTTGGCACGATGATGCGGCTGGACTTGCTCCTCTAAAATACTAAAATATACTTTTGGTCACAGAAGGATCACACTTCATCTAAGAAGGAAAAGCAAGCGAGGAAAAGGAAGCTTGGAAGGAGAGAAGATGGAAGTCAGAAACAGCAGTTTCAATCCAATTGTTGCCAGAAAAACAGTTAATCTCTCTCGGGCAGCTGTAAACAACCTTATTTTCTGGCTCCTCAGACAAAACTGTTGCCTCCTTATCTACTCGGAGAGGAGAAGGAGAGGAGGGGATAGAGGAAGGGACTCACCAGCCACAGAGTTAGGGCGGGGCATGAGGTACAGAGGGATGGAGTGGGCAGAGTGGGAGGACATGCTCTCCAGGTTGCGCTCGGGGATTTTGTTGAGGCTGTAGGTTGAGGCGGTCATGTTTTCATCCACCCTGTACAGGAAAGAGTCCATGCCTGATTTCTGGGACTGCCACAGCTTCAGGTTTCCCCGGGAGCCCTCGCCGTACTTGCCTCCTCGCTCCATGTTCTCCGAATAGCTGGTCAGTGTGGCTGCAACAGAACAGAACAGAACAGAACAACATGGTTTCAGTTTCGCTCGTCTCTCTCGCTCACCTCACCCAGCCTTCACACTTATTTACTGTTGTTCCGAGTTGATCGTCAGACTGCAGGTGTTCACCATTGTTGCCTGGAAACAATGTCGGCACCAGATCTGACACGAAAGCCTCACATCAGCGAGCGTTTTTTATCTCTCCTGATTTCCCGCTAACAATGCAAGAGCGCCACAGTCGATGTCAGCACGACACGCACACCTGAATCGTACTCCGGCGGGAGAACAGATGGCTTCTGACGGCATGAGGAATAACACAATCTGATTGTAAACTGACCAAAGCAAAAAAGGTTTTAGTACCACATTTTTTCTGAAGTGCAGTGGATAGCGGAGAGTCATTTAAGGTTTATAGGAGCCGAGCGACACCCTCAGGCATGTTCTTACTGACTGTGGAAGAGGAGAGGGGGTTTTTCTGGCACGACTTCACCTGCTGCCATGCTGCATGGAGAAGGGATTAAGTCCAGAGAGGTCAAAAAGCTCCTGCAACACTTGTAGTATATAGAACAACTATATAAGACCGAGTCGGCCTAATAACGTTGTTCTGGAGCTGTTTGACCTCTTTGGACACGTTCCTACTGACTGTCACAGGTTTTAACTGTCAGACTATTAAACTACCTCTCTGGCACTAAGCCTCGAAAAAGAAAATGAATACAGGATTTTTAAAATATAAATTCAAGCTAAATACAAACTGTATGTTCACTGAAAGGGTTTTTTGGTTGCTGTAATTAATCCTGTTCATTCTGGCAGCAAGGAAAACTCTTCTTGAAGTGATTGGGGACAAAATCTACAGCCATCGCTTCATGTGTAAATGTGATCTGACGTTTAATCAATTTGAAACACAAATCAAGAGAGTATCTACCAAATCTTTATCACTGTTAATGAAAACACAAAGAGAGACCATGAGGCTGTAACAGTTTGGAGTTCTTGGTTGATTCAGCAGAAGACAAAGCGAACACACAGCCACATGTGTCTGGACTGGAGCCCTACAGTGCTCCATTACTGACACGTCAACCAATCTACAAAAACCGGCTACTACTCTATCATGCATGAACAAAACAGTGACCACACCTAAACCGAATGTTACACTTGACTTGAGAGGCTAAAAGAAAAACAGGAGCTTGGTAAGAGTGCTGCCCAGCTGACTCATGGAGAGAAGGATGTGCTGATGTTGAAACCAAGGACGTCTAAAACATGTAGTTCACTATTTCAGAAAAGACTTTGGAAGATATCCACTTGATTTTTGTCCAAAGCTCATACATTCATGCACTGATGGCGGTGGCTGCCATGCAAGGTGCCGACCAGACACATCAGGAGCAGTTTGGGGTTCAGTATCTTGCTCAAGGACACTTCGACATGCAGAGCAGGGGAATCGAACCAGCGACCTTCTGATAACAAGATGCTGGCTCTACCCCTGAGCCAACCTGTCAGTATTGTTTTATTGTTTTCAGACCTACATGAACAAATATGCTTCAAATATATAAATTTAAGATGACGGTGAATGTGATTTCAAAGCCAGCCTACAGTATATAATCAAACTAAATAAGACTCAAATTAAGCAGACTATTGTGCTCTTTTTCTACAGGAATGTGTCTTCCTCTACAAGAAAAGCTGGTGACGATTATGCTCGTCTTATTGTCAACCAGTGCCATCAAATATCATCTTTTCAGCCACAGATCTCTATTGTTGTCTAAAAAACACATTTTCAGTCAGATCTAGTTCAATACAAACCCACTACTTCCTCCAATTTGTGTGATATCTGCTAGAAACTGCAGTCCCCAGAAGTAAATCGGCTTCTTTCATAATAGAACAACATATTTATAAACCTGTTCTATGTCCTCTAAATGCCCCGGACTGGAACTTGATGAAAATATTGAAGAAGGCCATCTTCATCCCTTAAGGACTTTGTGTTTTACATGTTCGTTAAGACCGTGTCTCACCGATAATCCCGCTGTCCCTGCTCTCCAGGGTCGAGGTGGGACTGGTGACAGAACCGTAGGCGCAGTCCCTGTTGCCAGCCTGGCCAGGCATGGCAGGGGGGAGGGTGGAGCAGGGGCTGCCTGCAGGGGGTGAGGCAGTGCTGCTGGTCAGGGTGGAGCACGGGCTGATCCTCTGGTTCTGGCCCTGAGAAAAACACACACACACACACGTGCTTTTAAAAGCTTTGTTATAACCACTCAATTAATACACAGGGGCATAAATGCCAACGAAGAATGGTTTAATTTTTTTTTTTCAAAAGCTCAACCCCCCGCTGCACTCTTATAATCAGGCATTCAAAGGATTGTCTCTCCCAGCAGCATACAAACACCAATCATAAAAAAACTAGGTTTCAAAGAGCCTCACAGAACTGGAATTCTTGCCAAAAATCTTTACAAAACCTGTAAATACCACATACATACTGCAGCAAGCGAACAGCGGAGAGGTAGAGTACATATCAGGGACGCGAGCGGGAACATCTAAATGCAGGAAAACAGTCATTTCCCCTTTTTAGAAACAGAAGGGAGTGGCTTTTTCCAGAAACAGACTTGGTGCAGTCAACATTATTTCAGCACTGAACACAACTTCGGATGCTTTAATCTGGATGGAGCTCAAACATGTCAACAAAGATTTTGTCAAGTCTTACCCTCACTGACAGATCTACTTTCATGCATATTTCCCTCTTGATTGCTGCGCACACACACTCTGAATACATATTCTCCCCCGTCCCGGCATTGTTTTGGCACCCCGCCGCGACCCTCGTCTTTATCGGCTCAGGTTAGGAGACAAGAGACGGCAGGGGACAACATAAAAACACTCTGCTGCATGTAAGCCGCTGCTGCACACGCCTACTGACACACTCTCACACATACCTAAACCAGACGTGCACGCAGCATCCATAGAAATGCGGTGACGCAAGAAAAACAGGGATGCCGAGTGTATGTGTGGTGTGTCAGACACCAGAACACACAAACAAACACACGGACGTCTCTCCTGTGGATGAGTTCAGGTCAACGCCGGGGTGAACACGGAGCGAGAGCAGGAGGGGTGAAGTGGCGCTCAAGGCTAAATCTACTCGCGTTTAATCTGATGGGAAGAGGAGACACACACTAAGCTAATACACACACCCACACACGCGTACAGCTGGGAGTAGAGCTGCAGCTAACGACTATTTTCATTATTGATTAATCTGTCAATTATCTGTCGACAGCCTCCCGAGGCCGCGGCTCAGAAGATGGATCTGGATGCCAATTAAACGTAGGGTTGGTGGTGTTATCCTTGGGTCCTCTTGTGCACAAGTGTCCTTGAGCGCGACCGATGACCAGCAATTGCCCCCGTTAGCCAGGACATCACGGCTCTGCTGCTAATTACACGTTTGTGTGGGGGTGAATGAGGCACGTTGTAAAGTACTTTGGTTGAAAAAAAAAAAAAAGCTCTAGCTAATGTCGTCATTTTGGGGATTAACCTGGTGAAAACATGCTCATCACAGTTTCTCAGAGCCCAAGATGACGTCTTTAACCTGCTAAGTTTGTCCGATCAACAGTCCAAAGATGAAAGATTTTCATAGGTGATATAACAGAGAAAGCTGACTGAACATTTGACATTGCTAACAACTCTGTGAGCTTAAAGGGATATTCCGGTGTAAGTTTAATCCATGGTCTAACACACCTTGACACAGAGTAAGACTCCCCCTCGAGAGGTCAAGTTTGCTTTGAGCGTTAGCTTAGTTAGTTTTAGCAACCTCAGAAAAGACCGCACGAAAACAATACACTGCAGCTTATGTCTCCAACTAGAAACCGCCATCAAAAAGCCACAATTAATGGTGAGAACAGCAGCAAACTTCAGCAACAGTACATGTACAGTCCCAGCACACAGTACGAAGCATCAAACATCTGATAGCTTTGCTGGATTTGTGTTAAAAACACAGCACAACTCACCCTCTCCTCCAGCAGCCTGCCTGTGTGGGGAAGCCCTGACGAGTCGATTACCGAGTGCAGTAGATTTCTGCAGCTCAAGGATGAAAATGTCTGATTATTACTCCATCACTTCCGTTCTTTTCCCTGTCAGCTCTCGATAATAAGAACTGAGCGTTCCATGGAGTAATAATCATACATTTTCATCCTTGAGCTGAGGAAATCTACTGCACTCGGTAATCGACTCGTCAGGGCTTCCCCACACAGGCAGGCTGCTGGAGGAGAGGGTGAGTTGAGCTGTGTTTTTAATACAAATCCAGCAAAGCTAGCAGATGTTTGATGCTTCGTACTGTGTGCTGGGACTGTACATGTACTGTTGCTGAAGTTTGCTGCTGTTCTCACCATTAATTGTGGCTTTTTGATGGCGGTTTCTAGTTGGAGACATAAGCTGCAGTGTATTGTTATCGTGCGGTCTTTTCTGAGGTTGCTAAAACTAGCTAAGCTAGCGGTCAGCTAACTTGACCTCTCGAGGGGGAGTCTTACTCGGTGTCAAGGTGTGTTAGACCATGGATTAAATTTACACCGGAATATCCCTTTAATGCTAATGTTAGAATGCTAACATGCTAGTGTTCAGATGGTATAAGGTTTGTCACGCTACATCTGTCACACCTGCTTTTGGTCCTCGTGTGTCGACAGTGTTGCCATGAGGTTCAGTTTGGCTCACAACACTGTCCTCTAGAAAGGACGCGGAAGTCGCCAGCCTGAAATCATCGGGAAGGAAGTTCCATAAACGAGGAGCCCTTATAGCAGAAGCCTGGTCACCTCTTGTGACGAGGTGGGACTCTACGTTCGTAAAGGCAGAATCTGTATCAGAGCTGTTTTACTGGACTGCCTCAGATTGTATAGGTGTACCAAATCAGTGTGCAGGGAGTGTATACTGCACACTCGCACTGTGACATCTGTAAACAAGTGGACACACTGTCCTCGACAGTACGTGGCCTCTCGCCTCTGCTCACACTGTGTTTGTGTGTCAGCGACTGATTGAGAGCAAGAATAACATTTTGTCAGTCGCCGCTGCCCTCTGCTCCTCGCCGTGGAGGGGACCGCTTAACTGTCATGTTTACAGGAGGTTGACCCCAACGCCAGCAAACAAACAGACACAAAACGCTGCGGCTCTATCTGCCGGGCTAATGAACCTCGCCTTGTGCAGGTCTGACCTTAAACGTCGCACGAGGATTGGATTGAAGTCGGAGCATTGCGTCTATTCGGGGAGCGAGCGAGCGCACGAGAGTATGAAAGGCAATTAACTGCACGCTCGGCGAGTTAAGGTCACCTTGCTCCGTCAGCTGGCGAGGCCTGGCAGCAGGGATGCCAGCTATTGTAGGGATTTAAGTAAACCCTCACCACCATGCTGACTGGTCACTGCTCTCTGTGTTTTCCAGTTGAATACAGAAAATCCCAAGAAAAGTTATGACAACATCCAACCCAAATCTGCTGACGGACGGTGTCTCGAGGCGATCCCGGATATGTTCGACGCTTAATGAATCAAACAGACCGCAATCCGGAGAACAGTATTTGGGGCAGATATCTAAAATAATAAGTTTGTACTGTGTGCACGATGCAGCAGGGTGCTAGTATGAGTCACGTCTCTAAAAAGAGCCGCTTGAATAAACCTCTCTCAATTTATACACCCCCACTGCTACAGCAGCGCTCACATCAAGCACAGGCAGCCCATCAGTCTAATCGCTTATCCACACTGCTTTAGTGCAATCCCATACCTGGGTCTGCTTTCACTCTTCAGCAACAGGTTCACCCCCCCTTTCCCCCCGCCGCTCCCCCTTTGTCCTGCTCCTTCTGTCTTTCCGCCGCGACTGTTTTCCTCCCCTGATTTGGAAAATTCATACCTGTCAAATCAGGTTTAGGTAGAGAAACCAGGGCATCTGCTGCAGAGCTTAGAGCCGGCCCCGCTGTTGCCAAGAGCTGTTTGTTGCACAACTGCCAAAATTTCACAAACCGAAAAAGGTTACGGTGCAGAAAGCGTTAAGAGGGAGAAACAATCTGCTGCATGTCAACGCACACCGAACTTGCTTTTTCGATAATCAAAGTTTAAAGCGCGCTGGGAAATAATAATTGGCAGAATTTGTTATATAAAATTCTAATTAGACGAGCAGATATCTGACGCTTGATGTAGAGGCGCTGATAAAAATCTGAATCCAAAGCGCTGCGGCGTCTGAGGGCAATTTACAGAGACATCTTTTGATCTGGCTAGCCTGTCTCCCAAAGATCTGTCAAACCCGAGTGTAAACAAAGGCGTTACGAAGATAAATGTCAAGACGGATCGAAGCCGACGACGGCGTGTTTGTTCAAGTTCCGAGACCTGATCTCACACAGTGGCAACGTGTCAAAATCACACGAGAGAATCAGATGAGGATAAAAAAAACAATAACAATAGCATGACGGGAGATAAAACATGAAACTAAAGCGAGCCAAGTCTTTATCCTTTAAGTCTCACACAACTCCAGACAAATCCAGCTTCCCATAAACTGACTCACGGTGACATCACGCGCATGCGGTGACATCATGAGATTTGAATGCAACGCCGGAGCTGTGAACTCAGAGCACTGTGAGGATGAAAGAGTTCCTTTCAAAGAGATCCAGACAAAAAAAGAAGTCTCTCTGTCATGAATTCAAAGCAGATTGGAGTCCAGCAGGGCCGCATGATTAATCAATAAAGTTCAAATGTGTAACAAAACAGCATTGTAATGAAGCACTGTAGCGCTGCAGAGATGCAATGGCCTCCAAATCTTGTTCTCCAGATGGAAGTACACATGTGCTTTTGGTTCAGAGTCCTATGAATATCACATCATTGCAAAAATAACCGTGAAACCCAAGAATCATGAATCATATTGTTTTCAATTTGAACGGGTTTTCAGTTAAAAAACCACAGTGGTTACCACAGGCTGAAGATATTTACACATTTGGTTCTACGATATAAAATACGTTATCAAATGTCCCAAAATGTAATTATAAATCACTAACGTGTCTTAAAAAGTGTCTAAACTCTTTATAGGCCGACTTTAGTTACAAACTAGTCTAACTTTAACTTTACAGCTCGTACATTGATCAATTTATAGATCATATAGTAATTGTGTAGGAAGATGCTCAGTGGTGACGTATAAATCATGCAACCTCACTTTTAAAATCCAAAAAGTGGTGCTCATCTGTGAAGATCATCTCGCCGAACAAAACATGTCAAAATCATTCTCAAACAATAATCCAAAATCCAATTAAAAAATCCTTTGTGCTTTTTGTCGATGGAACAGGACGATGCTAACTTCAGGGCTAGCCTACAAAAATATGTCATCACTACAGAATATCACCAGAGTAACTGCTGCTAATTGTTAGCTCAGTTAGCCGTGCAGCTAGCGGTTCACACTGGGAGCTCAGGGTCCAGGGGAGTGTTGGCTACTTGTTGAATTCATACAGGCAGCATGTCACCAGAGTTCCTGCCATCTACCGCTGACTGTATTCTGTTTCATGACTGTTAGCCAGTTAGCTCAGTAGCAGTGAAGCTAGCCAGACTACAGTGTTGGTGTTTACACTGCTAACACAGGACCTTTGGACCAGAGGCTAGCTGGTTAGCACGCTCACTTCATTAGACATCTTTGCAACACAATAAAACCGCTATTGATTCACATGTTTTCATTGAAATCTTTACATAATGCTCCTTTAAAACAGTCACAGTATGACCACATCGTGCAGTTCGGTGGCGAGAACCGTTACCTGTCTCGCCTCGGGTTCCTCCATGCTGTACTGGGTACCGGCTGGCCCCTCGCTCACTTTGTCTCCCAGAAGGAAACCCAGGCGCGTCATCAATGTGTTGGCTGCCTCATCCACCGATGGAGGGGGCCCCAGCTCCTGGCTTGACTCCCCTGCAGAGGCAGAGAGACGCGAGGAGGAAGGAGGGTAGAGGGAAAGAGGAGGTGGAGGGGAGGGGGCGGGCGAGCAGAGAGAGAGAGAAGAGAGAGAAAGACAAGAATGTGTGTCAGTGGTGGGTAGAAACTGAGCAGAAAACCTTTTAAGGCTTCGTGTCCGCCGCCTCTTTACCTGGAAAACACACATCTGCTCCACCGGCTTTGCATAAACCGCTGTGGCAACAACGCACCCGGATACAGGATACACAGCAGCACCTGCGCTCAGGACAATGATATCAAACACCCCTACCTGAGTTTCCCCGCAGCTCAGAGCCGCGCATTACCGGCACATTCCTCCGTAGCTGTGCCGAGGTATCCCCTTACGTAAACTCCAAAATCCCTTCAAGCCACAACTACATGAATCCATTCAAAGTGTGTACAAAATCTCTTTCCACGCCGACTCGCAGAAGCCTTTCCACACTGACGACAAGCTCCTTCCGCACCACTCATCATCCCCAGTGCTGCTCGCGTGACGTAATGAGATACGCCCTTCACCTGTGTGTGTGTGTGTGTGTGTGTGAGAGAGAGAGGCGGTGTGTGTGTGTGTGTGTGTGTGTGACTTTCCAAGACAAGGTGGGTGTGTATCCACCTCTCTATCCTGTTTACAGAGCTCTAAAGAGAGAAAAGAAAACAGCAGCGTGATGATCAGATGATCAAAAACCACACACACACACACACGTAAACACACACTCGCAGAGCTGAGGGAGTTCAGTTGCAACGAGACCCAAAACAAAATCCCTCGATGACCTCATCTTCTCGCCCTGTTGCCTGGTTACTTTCCATCCATAACAAACCGTCAGCGGCGGTGGTGTCCTGTTTTTTTCAATAACACCTGGCTATCTCGCCCCAGAGGTGCCCACAATGTCAGCTTCAATTAAATTTCACTTTATTTGCTGGAGTGTCACTCTCGGAGCCGAAGCGTCCACTAATTACTCACCCTGCCTGCGTGCCTGCTGGTTGTGAAAGAGCGACTAGTGGCGAAACACAAACAGCTGGGATTGGATGTATAAGCCTCTGAATTGGTGGAGACATTAATGACATTGAAGGCAGCAGCACGAGATGACCGCGGTTTAAATAAACATCAGTGTGACAGAGAGAGCTAGCGGCAGAGCCAGTTCTCTCTCTCTCTCTCTCTCTCTCTCCCTGCTCCGCGATCGTTTTCCTGCCGGGCAGGTTGGACCAGACTGGCAGGTAGCGACGCTAAGTCCTGACTTGACGACCATTAGACAATGCTAGCCACCACCGCAGCAGCTCTCTGAAGACAGACAGCTCGTCTAACGCCTGTGGGCTCTCACTCCGCCGTTCAAAGCCTCGCAGACAGAGAGGCAATCTAAAGCTGCCTTCTCCATTCGCTCTCGGACGGACGCTGTCAGGAGGATCCTCATTAGATTGACTCCAGTCTCTCTGAGCGCTGGGCACCTCCGGAGAGAGGGAGAGAAAAAAAAATCCCATTGAAGCTTCAATAAAAACACACAGCAGCGAGCGGTAACGAGGTAATCACAGCACACATTAAGGTCCAAAACAGCTAATTACGTATGAGCCCTGATGAGATGGATACAGCGGCTCGGTAATGCAGCTGGAGACACTTTATGTGGAGCGGAATACGAGGGCCCCCAAGGTCACCGAATCCCTGTGAATCCCGCGAGGAAGAGTGCTGAACGCAGTAACGGAGAAGATGTAGGTAGATGGAATTACTGTTCCACCTCCTCACAGCTCAGACCGCAGGGGACGAGCTGAGACGTGCAGCTGTCAGCGGAACACAAACGCAAAAACATCGATCAACTCGAATATTGTGAACTACAGCTGCAACTTCATCAATATCATGATGAATCAGTCATTCAGTGTCAAAGAATTGTGAAAAAAATGCTTATGACAATTTCTAAAACGACGTCTCTAAAAGCTTTCTTTTTCAAACCAGCAGTCCAAAACCCAAAGACTCACACTTACTACACAATTGATTTATGTTTCTGATTCTTAGTCTGATTTATGAAACATTTTATCCCTAAATACGTGACAGACACAAAACTTTTGACTGTAACGTGTCAACACAATGAAACAAGTGTACAGATTTCTGCTCCAGATTGTGTGCAACAAAGCAAATATTTAACTTAAACAGGCCTCATTTGGATATTTAAACATGAGAACACTTGCAAAAACTACTATTAAAATAGTTTGTGATGAATTGTCTTTCCCTGCTGCAGCTCTGATATATATATATTGTTATATATGTAGATGTGTTAGCTGCGGTCTCAGTGCGCCTGTGTGTCTGGAGGCACTGATGGCGTCCCAGTTGACAGACTGGTCGTAGTAAGCAGTGAATACATTAGCACTGATTAGTCAACTGCTCCTGAGGGGTTTTTTCGCGGCCGTGACCGTGATCAAACGGGGGCTCTGCCCGACTCTCTCCGCCTCTGTGCGAGTGTTCGCCTGTCTCGTCGCTGCCTCTCTCCCCCTCGTCTGTCCGCAGCGTGTCTCGTTTTATTCTCGCTTCTCGCCGCGGCAGCTCTGTCGCAGCAGCCAGCTGTTGGACAGCTCAGTGCAGGGGCGAGCTGTTTGTCTGTTTTTTCCTTTCTGATGTGGGTGCAAAATCTCTAATCTGGACAGTAACTCCCTTGAGCTAAACATAGGCAATCCCTTTGTACATCCTCACACGCTCACACTCCCAACACTACAACTCAGTCAGACAGACGGCGAAGGACGAGCGGTTCAGGCAGCTATTATCATATAAAACAAAATCCGAGGAATCAAAAACACGATCGATACACTTGTGATCCATCTAGATGACGTACATCAACCTTTTAAAGCTTCCTCTAAATGAAAACAACACTAATGAGCCGCTATCAGAGCCGATACATAACATTACCATAATGTAGAGGTTGTATGTATTGATTTCTTTCCATTCTTAGCTCTACCTTTTGTTCTTTAAAATGTAGATTATGACAATCGCACACCTCCCTCTGAAGACACACACCGACGGGGCTTCAAAGCAACGTGACAGCGTCGGGGAAAATGAAGAGGAACTTCAGGCGTTTCTCGTCGCAGTGACACCACGAGAGCCGAAATGATAACATTTGACTATGAAGATAAAAAATAAAATAAAAAATCAAGCTTATTTCTCTGAACCAGCCCCCCACAACACACACACACACACACACACACACACACACTCCTCTCCATTGGATTCCTGAGCTGCGAGGGAGACAGATGGTTGCCATAGCAACTATCTTTGCGCGCAGCTAGGAATGTGTTTCTGTGCGAGCGCATCTGTTTCTCCGTGGCCGTCCACAGATCTGCCCTCACGCACCGCGAGGAGGGAGCGGGAGAAGCATGTGTGCCGCACGCAGGGGACTGGACAGGACCGCGAGACGGTATTAATAGAGCCGGGCCGCAGGTAAGATAACACGCAGCGTGCGCCGGGCCAGTTATTTCACCCGTACCTGCCTGGGCACTTCAAGCCCGCAGAGAGCAAATACCTCCTGACAAGCAGCGATCTCAGAAAGTTACCCATGCATGTGTTTTTAGTGGGGGACGTTTCAAGAGGAGGCGACAAACGCACTGATTAAAAGGTGAAAATTAACGTGCAGAACTACGGGAAATTAAAAGAAGGTGGATTCACACCTTTTTTTTTTAGAGGTTCAGGTCAAAAGAAAGCATGAATAACAATGAGCGCACATAGCTGTGAAGAAACGAGACACCTGACGGCTAATCAAGAGATCAGAGGAGTGAATTTCACATTCCTCATGAGCACAGAGGTGATCTTATCTGTGCAACAATATTTGAAGGTTTTATACATGAAAGCGAGGCCAGGACACGATGTCTGGGTTCACACTGGGTGATGTGATGATAAACAGGACATGTGAACACGATGAAACCATCATCGGATTTTTTCCTTTATCGGTTATACCATAGAAATATTTCCTCTGTCATTTCAGGGTTCATTGTGGCAACGTCACTATTATGTGATATTAACGAAATGAAATTCTGATATTATGTTGAAAATATACGTACAATAACATCAATAAATAATTCAGTAACTCTGAAGAAGAAGAAGAAGAAGAAGAAGATAAGGAAGAAGAAGAAGAAGAAGAAGAAGAAGAAAAGGAAGAAGAAGAAGAAGAAGAAGATAAGGAAGAAGAAGAAGAAGAGGGAGAAGGAGAAGAAGAAGATGAGGAAGAAGAAGAAGAAGATAAGGAAGAAGAAGAAGAAGATGGAGAAGGAGAAGAAGAAGAAGAAGAAGAAGAAGAAGAAGAAGAAGATACATGGATACTACAGTACCAAGCCCTCAGGAAGAGCACCGAGACCTTGAAGCATTTTCTAGAATAACACAAAATACACATTCATATCTTCTTATTTCATCAATCTTTTCAACTGAATTTTCAAAATTTTCATTTAAAACCGTATCAAAACTCCTGAATGAGGCTAAATAACAATAATTCTCATTGATTGTTGATTAATCTGACGATCGTTTACCTATCGGATATGATATTCAGCATTTTTCTGATAATCAGAATCAGAGTTTTTTAAATTTCTTTACCAGATTTACTGGTAACTAAAGTTATCAAATAAGTGTAGGAGAGTAAAAGTACAAATTGATTTTGAAATGTATAAAGTAGCAGAAAACTTCAGTGCAACACATCCCATCAGTGGATATTGTAATATAAAATCAGATAAACCCTGATGAGGGGCTTTATCCACAGTGCCCACACTGAGTCTGGGTAAATGAAGGTCCATCATTAGAGAAGCTCTCCCTCTGATTCATATAAGGAGGACAGCTGGCCGTGAATTTTACAAGCTATCTCACAAAATATTCACAAACCATATTTATGACACCACAAATTTCTTTGCGGCCCATAAAACTCGGCTGATACCTGACTTCCTCCCGGCAACAGACAGTGTCGGCGGCCGACTGGCATGCGATCAGATGTTTAAGTCACTGCCCTGCTGCTTCTCATGCCAGGGGGCCCTTGTTAAGAGCTAAGATGTCCATCTGTCCACCTGGGAGGTGCGAGTCCTCCTCACCCCCCCGGAGAAACTCGTCCCAGCCCTCCTGGTTCCTCTCCAGCCTCGATTTGTGAGAATTCCTGCCTGTAATCAACTGTTTTCCTGCCTCAGCGGCGCTTGAGATTACCATTTCAACCCTGAAATGTCACATCTGCTGGAGCTCTTAGCGGCTCATCGCTAGATGAGAGGCTATTCCACCGTCTGCTTCACAGGATGTAAAATAAAGGCAGGGTCATCAGCTTTTCATCCATGAGATTCAACAGCAGGTGCCACAGCTAAAGGGTCTATCCTAAGGCACTACATACTATTTAGACTCGTACAGAACATAACAATATATTCTAGTATAGACGGATCACCTACTTAGAGCTCCCACTGAGCAGAGCCTCAGCAGAAGAGGCTGACAGACGGACAAGGCTGGGAGCACTCTGTCGACCATTTTCCTCCTAAGTTACAACAGTTGAGCCCTCAGACTCCCATCACTATTTCTCTCATGTCTTCATCCAGCCCTGGAGCGTCGCAGCGTTATAAGTCCACACAGCCAAACAACAGAGGTCGAGCCAGCGAGGCAGGTCAGGAAGCAAACACTGCGCTGCTCCTCAGCGGCGACAGGAAGAGGAGCGGCGAGATGAGAGAGCAGATACACGAGGACCAGAAATCTCAGCGGAGGAGGGGTGAGACATGGGTGTGAGGGGGGGGGAGGCGATGGAGACAGATAGCAGGGGGGGGAAATCTGCTCCGTCCACGGGATTACAGAGCAACCGCCGACTGTGACAGAAAAACAGGGGCGGCACCTAAACGAGCTCCGAGAAGCAGAGCGGAGTGAGAAAGCAGCGAGGAGGGGGGATTAGAGAGACGGAGAGGGAGGAGGAGGAGGCGATAAGGACGGACTCCAGCAAAGCTATTTCTTTAACGACCTTAGCGATGTTTTTTGCAGCAGGCGGACCCAGAAATCCCTCTCCCATCTCTCTCTATCGGAGTCTTTTTCTACTGACATGCAAAAAAAAAAAAGGTAACACAACCAAAATGAGGGATGAGCTGGCTTGAAAAAAAAAACTTACCAGGGCAGTATGTGTCCAGGTCTGGATTCTTGGCAGTGGTGGAGGTGTGTGTAGGGGAGCCAAGCTCTGATTGTGGAATGCGAGGGCTCTCCACAAACTTTGCTTTCCGCAGAGGGGCTGGGAGCAGAAAGCACACACACATACACACATATAGAGAAGGAGACAACATGTACACACACACAGACACACACACACACACAACAGAGAGATCAGGGAGATGGAGGAGGACAAGAAAGAGAGGAGTGACAGGGACAGGAAAGAAAGGGAGGAAGACAGAGAGCTCATGAGCTTGGAGCACCACACTGATAAAATGAAAACATCCTCAAGGCTTTCTTTGTGTTCGCCTCGGGGTCAAGTGAAGCTACGACACGAGTGACCGAGCGGTAATCAGGTGGCGGGCTCGGACAGAACCAGCGCACCGGCAGAGAAAACGCTTAAGATATTCAGCGGACGTCGTCTGTATGAGGCCTGGGTTTCACTCGCGACGCCCGCGAAGCAGCGAAACGAGATGCATCAGCTTGTTGTGTCTGTTTGTCCGGTGTCATAATCACACCCGAGAAAAAAATGCAAATGAGATCCATTTTTGGAAAATGTTCTCGCGCCTGACTCAAGCACAAAGTCTGAGATATCAAACGAGTCACTTCGACAAGACATTCAGAGAGAGAGAGGGAGGGAGAGGAGAGGGAGAGAGGGAGAGAGTCGCATGTTGGAAGGCGGGGGTGGTGGTTGTGACACGATCTTTTTCTGGGTTCTCGGTCACAGCGCACGGAGATTGTAAGCGCTGTTACCCAGACTAGCTTACAGTATCACGAGTGCATAGACTGTGACAGCAGTATCAGGTCGACTGAGCACAAGAACTCACAATGCAGAGGAGTCTTTAAACACGTGTTGCACGCCACGGGAAGAGACGGCGAAGGGGACGGATGATGCTGTTAAGAAATCACACTCCAGAAGAACACGATGCTGCTGCACATGTCTCGATGTTAATATGCCGTGTTTGTTCTTCTGGGTGAAACTTTTTACGCCTTGAGACCTCAAAAATCATGTCAAATAACTTCAATTTGACTTTAAATCATCAGAAAACAATGCAGAATAATTCGCTCTCCAGCATAAATCATTCATTGTTTGCTCTGGCCCCACAGAGAGTCACTGCAGACCCACTGCCCTGTTTGTCTGCCTCTTGATGGGGATTGACACGGTGCGACCCCCCTCGCCACTCGCCCCAGATTGGCAGAAAACTCGACCGTGGCAGATTTTACAGCCCCTTTCCTTTAAAAATGTATGAAAGAAACAGGATTTTTTTCTCTCGAGGGCTTCTGAAATGTGTTAAAATATTCTTTCCACTCTCCATATATCTGTCCGTCTCTCACTCGCTCGCTCGCTGAGGAGGACGAGGTGCAAATGTACAGCAGACTACACTCTGTACAGTCCCAGAAACAGGTTGTGACGACTGAAAAAGAGTGAAAAAGAGTGAAAAATGACCATATATCGGGAGGAATATGGGAGAATTGTGACCCTGGAGGGAAAGGACTATGAGGAGGGTTGGCAAGTATGGTCTTGACCAGGATTTTGAGCGTCACCGGGAAAATTCCTGGTAAAATAAAGGTGAAACAAGCCTTAAAGAGACAGGATCTTAAACTGACAGGAGCAAGCTAAGCTAGAAATTACATTATTAACCTAAAAATGAGCATTATGTGTTGTCTTCTTTAAATGCATACAGCAGCAGAGTGTCTTCTGTTGTTGTCACAAAAGAAATCCATCATCTCACAGAGGTGTGACCTTCAGAGCACATATTTCTGAGCATCCTTTCTTTGACTGATAACAAAAACTACCCAGCGTCTCGAAATGGTTAATGCGATGGAGTTGGACACAAGGAAATTTCAGCTAATACCAACTTAACGGCTCATTAGTTCAACCTATTGTGCGGGTTTGGTGGCATAATTTGTTTTTAATTGAGTAATCTGGTTAAATAAGGGTTTAAAATGAGATTACGTGCTGTATGCTGCAACTGCTAACCGTTCCTATTATGGGTGAGCGCACACGTCGAAAGCTATCTGATGGAGTGCTGAACCAGAGTGGGGTGAGCAGGAAGTAACGAGCAGCAGTTCAAACATATGTTCGAGGAGCAGAGCCTGCAGAACAAGAACCGGGCTCCTGACCACTTTGGGTTCGTGTTACAGCTAATGCGTGAGTGTGTGTGGAGTTGTCTGTCTGTCTTTAAACTCTTTGTCTCAGCGTCTGCGAGGACAGACGGAAATAGATCGCTCTGCCGCAGCAGCGCAGACTTTTGGTCAATGCAAAATACGTGATAACGGATTTGTACAGTATAATAGGCAGCACTTAGAGTTCACGCCTCGGGGCAGCAGCCAGCACAATCCTCTGAACTTGCCATTTTGAATTTTCAAATCTGCCATCCTCCGTCCTTATCTGCATAAAAACAGATACTGAAACGACGCCCAGTCTTCAAGACGTTTGTGCTAAAAAAAAGTCAACTTTTCAGGAACAGAGACGACTCTAATTTACGCTTTACTGACTCGTTGTTTTCTCTCCCAAATACTGCTACTCTAATGGGTTTGAAGGGTCTTTATATTCAATATCAGTGGTAGAATTTCTAATGCTATAAGGGAGCATGTAATCCTTCATTTCATCCGAAGACTAAGAGTCCACAGCCGTGTTAGCATTTATAAATATGCAACACGTGGTTGCAGTCTCAGAATAAAAAGCACTAAAACTACTTTAGGTTTAGGAACAGATCATGGTTCTCCTTAACACAACAACTCCTCCAAACAGTCACTGTTGACTTCCTGCCTCTTTATCGGCTCTTTTGTGCTTCGCTCCCGTCATTATCTCCACCCCTGCTGGTGCCGCAGCCCCGTACACAAGTGCACCTTTTGTGCCCAGGTGAGGTAAAACCTTCCACTCGTGGATTGGTGGGTTTATTAACCGCTGGGCTGAATCGATAAGGTCTGTAGGACCCATCCTCTGAGAACTGTGACTGTCTTTATAGATTTCACGTCAATCCATTCAGGACAAAAAATGGTGGATCGCCTCGTCAACCGACTGACTTTGTCATCCGTAAAGCCACAGCACGGTTACAAATATAGAGCTGTTGTAAAAAGTGTTTTTGTAGAGACAGTGACAACATACTGACAAAAATACAGGTACAAGAATACGACGAACAGGTTCTGCAACGGCAAAGGTCACAAGTCTGGAACTTGATCTGGATTTGCACCAAAAACGAACCACTTGTTCCTCTTCCTCTTCATTTTTTTGGTGCAACTTTCCACCAATCCTCTGCAATCTGCCGTCAAGATTTAAGATATTCTGCTCGCTAACAAACACGCAGTCAAACAAACGAAAACAAAATCCGTCTTGGCAGAGGAAATAAAGAACTCCTTCTTCAGAACTACGTGTATGGGTGTGAAGTAGATGTGCTCACTCACCACACACACACACACACACACACACACACACACACACACACACACACGGTGCTAATGCTGTGTTGGTATGGTCTGGAGAGGATCCCGCTCATTGACCACATCTAGGAAGCGAGCCAGCACAGATGCCACAGTGAGAAACTACAACTGACAGCCAGGAGGACGGAGGGACCCAAGTTATCCACGACTGGATCTACAGCCGCGACAGCAGGTCTGACGGAGACACACTCGATGATTTCTGCCCGACAAACGAGCTTACAGGAATCTTGTTTTTTCATAAATTGTTAAAATTACACAGAAAGAATCAGTCGACAGCCTGGAAAACAACAACTGCACTAAAATATCCTGTTCACCCATACGAATTCTCTTCCTTTTCTTTTAAATATATTTTCTAAAGCTGTTCCTTTCTTTCAAAGGGGGATTCGTTTTCACAATCAGTGAATCCACAATCGATCTTCACCTGTTCGTCTCGAGAGGACTTGATTCCACACTTGAGCTCAGCATCGATCTTCTGCCTTGCATCAGAAGGTATTAACAAGTATCCAGTCAGTGTTGCTGCGCCGCTCTGCTCTCTTACGTGGGCTTGTACTGACCAGTTTTGACCAATAACATCATACCATCCATCCATCAGTCAATCTTTGAGTCAGAGCTCAGGTTTTATGTTGGAAAGAAGCAGCCGACTACTGTACAAAAACACAAATTTGAACAGTGTTTCTACATATTTTTGCTGTTTTATCTGGCGAGTCTTGATGAATTCACGTGGTTAGATCACAGAGGAACGGAGCAGTCTGTCTTAGTTAGACTTCTCTTTCCGACCACAGTAACCCCTTTTCAACCAAGGCGGTTCAAGTGCTGGTTCAGAGCCAGTGCCTACTCTGGAACCGGTTCTTTGCGTTTCGCCAGAGCTAGAATAAAGAACCGCTTACGCCAGGGGCTTGAGGTAGGGTTATCCTGACCAAGGGGCCAACTAAAACCATTTTTAAAAACCAGAGCTAGTGTAGCGCGTGGTCTGACTTATCCAGGGGAAAATGAACAAAAGACTTTCAGTATGGATGCCCAATCGAGGCAACTAGTCCGAGGACCAGTCATGTAGGGATACAAAGCCAGGAGCAGTGAAGAGTCAGCGTAGTCCGCCATAGTCAGTCTGAGCAATGCTGGCAAATTGGAAACGTACACCGTGACTGAACGATGTGACTCTGTGGTGGCCCAGAACCAGCACTTGGATCGCTTTGGTCAGACTTTCTTTCATGCAAAAAAAATGACCCAAAGTCGGATTTCTCTCTCAAACCACAGTCCTGCCGTTCTTTATTTTTTAATAAGCTGCTCTTGCACCTACAGTTGTCAGGCTTGCAACAGCTTGCACTAGCTTCAAGGAGAGGATGATGGACGGAGCGTTTACGTGACTCTGAGAGACCGGCGTCCGCGGGAATCTTTCACAGCTCACCTGTGCACCAGCTGACGACGAGACTCCCTCCAGAATATCAGTTTGTGGATAAACTCTCGTGAATGAGAGATTACCATTTCTTTTAGTTTTTGTCTCCCTGATCTCACCTCTATAAAATGGCGAAGTGAGGCTCTGTCTATTGGAGTAAATCCTCTCTACAGCAGCAGCTCCAGGAGACTAAATCCCAGGGACTTCTCTCCTGCAGCTCTGTTGTCAGTGTGTGCCAGGCTGGGGATGGGTGACAGTGTGATGGATGGCAGCACGCAAATCCACTCCTCTAATGAGCTTATGAATAAATATATCTAGTCTGTGTGCGCAGGAGCACGTGGCCGTGAAATAGATATTTGTTACATGCTCTGGATGTGAGGGTGTGAATATGAATATGCATGTGGCATGTATGCAAGTGTACATGTGAGATTAGAGTGAGAAAGAGGAGGGGATGCTGGGAGATCGGTGACAGTAAGCACGCTAAAGAGGACAATGTGAGAATTTGAAAAAGCCGATCCCTATTCCCAAGACTGTCAGCACGTAAACACACACACACACACGAGAAAGACGAAGAAGAAGAAAGAAAGTCAATATTGTGATTCAAATTCACGTATGCAGGTTGTCGTGCATATGAAAGAGGCGAGCTCCAGCGTGACGGTCCCCTCAGACGCAACCTGGCTTTTCAACAAACGAATGACAAGATCTGAATATGAATCGGAAAACTCTAATGCGCGACGCACATCCTCGTCTCTCATTCGCCGCAGATTAGGAGGACGATAGGCGTCTGTGCCGCCGCGTCTCGGTTACATACGACCTGAGGCTCGCGCTCAGACAAAGACACAGGCGCCCACACATTAACATACACAACAATGATGTGGGTGAGGACATACATTGCCCAGCTGTCTGCAACCCAAGCAGAGCTTTTAACGGAGACCGAGCATGCGGCCCTGGTCACTATGGCAACAGCAGAGGAGCACGGGGAAACGGCGAGTCTTGTCCACCTTTCTAAAAGGTGGTGGTGTTGGTAACGCGAGGCGAGGGGAGATTTCAACCGGCACAAAACGCTTCAAGGTCCCAACACGTTTGTTCGCATGTAATCGAACGACGCCTTTGTGTTGACAACTCTCAGCTGCTTTACGCGACCGGGTCTTCCCCTCGTCACCTCTATTCAAGGAATCCGAGCTCTGAGAGACGGGAGCTGCTGCGACGGCGGCTCTGATGCTTTGTGCTGCGGATATCCTCGTCTGCCGCGGCTCGGAGAGAGCTGGAGTGCTTCTTATCGAGTTTATTTACAAATGCGAGGACGACGAAGGGCCTTGAACACATATCTGAGTCCCTGCATACAATATATTCACCCATGTGATTAAATCAGCTGCACATACGGGAGGTTTTTCCAGGTATAGTGTACATTACGACATACACTGTATACACTGAAGATACATAAGAAATATTTGCTTATACTCAGTGTATTTCAATAAGTACTGTGCTGTAGCAAGCAATTGGATCTAAAACCAGCATTTTCTTCTTTTTCCAAGCCTTTCAACACTTATCAGAGCTGATTTATTTATAGACCGAAGCAACTTATTTTAAGGTTTCTTCTTGTCAAGTCAAATAATCTCACCGCACTATACAGACACATCCACTTGTTTTCAGTCTGTATCTCTTATATTATCATAGATTATGCATCATGAGATTTGGAAGCATTTTTTTGTGATATTTGCTGAAATTCTCTTTACATCGAGACGGCGATAATTAAATCAAATGCTCTGACAAAACAGGAAAAAAATCCAGTGTCTGTGGCCGCCACCTGGCGTGGATGGCGAGCTAGTCGCACAGGAATGACAAAGGAGAGTACTAAAAATAGCCGTGTAGGTTGTTTAGGTACATTATGATAATGTCAGGTATTTTTAAGTGAGACGTGAGGTATGTTATTATGTTACATTAGCGGTCATAACGAAGCACTGGGCTCCTCTTTGGGTGTTTTTTTTCGGTTGTTACAACACTTCTCAGCATCATGGATTTGGAGAACACAATTGTGTACAATAAGAACAATAACATCATATAAATCAGAAGAGATTCTGGATCGGAATGGGAATATTCCTGGTATAAACAAATTCAAAACAAGATAAAAAATATCGACAACATCGCCCAGCCATCCTCCCCACCGTTATGATGAGGAGCGCACCAGATGTTGTCGTGCAACACGGCGAGCTGTCCAGTCGCAGGCTCGGAACAGACAGTCCATTAGCTCGTCTGCCTCTCTCTCTCTCTCTCTCTCTTTTATGTATGTGTGTGAGTGTCTGTGTATCTATCATTACAGCCTTGGGAGGATTAGCGGAGCAAGGTGAGGTGCAGGAGGAATTTTAAGAGGGCGGAGGGAGGGGCTGATTTTTTAAGAACGCTCATTAGCTCTCTCTCTCTCTCGTTATCCCTCGCTCTCGCGCTCTCTCTCTCGTCCAAAGAGCTGTTAATTCAACGTTTCACTTCGCCTTATTGGGTCTGGATTAGACCAACGGCACAACGTGATATCAAAGCCACATCAGCAAATGAGTGAATTAATCTGGAGCGCCGAAATCTGGAGAATTTACTCGGAGCTGTTTATCCGTCAAAGTGTCCGACAACGCAGTGGTGGAATTTACTCGAGCATGATTTTGATGTAGTTGTACTTTTCTTAAAGCTACTACGGAGTTTTTAACCTAAATGTAATATTGAGGCCTCTATATTTCTTAAATAAGCAAATGAGACCATGAGCGAGAAGATAACTGTGTCTATTTAGGTTTTTGTGCAGATTGGAAGAGCCTGTGTTTACATTTTCCCAGGGAAAGTTACAGTGAGTAGCAGGTTAGCCAGTTAAAAGGGGTTTGACGGTGGAAACACTACCACTTTTTTCCACAGGGGCCTCCAAAATCAACAGAATACCAAAGGTCCCAGTGGCAGCTTTAAGTATTTCCATGTTATACGACTCTCTACCTCAACTGCTGTATTTTGTAGCTAAATATTGCATTTTATGCTCCACTAAGTTTATCTCAAAGCTTTAGTTAAAAGTTATTTTGCAGAATCAGATTATAAAACAAACAAATTATGATGTATTATAATAGTTTAAGATACCCAGCAGTTGATAGATGAATTGAAATGAACATTTAAATGAACATTAAAGGGGCACTATGTAGTTTTGGAGAATAAATTCAAACTCAGAATCTTAATATTTGTAATATTAAAGAGGTAATAATACAAACAAACAGGACAAATTCCAAAGACTCTTCATTTGCTGTCATAAATGACAAAGTCAAAAGCTGGAACCTGCAAATATTTGACAATCTCGCTTCAAATATGACTTAAACGATTGATCGGATCGATCCATTAATCAACTGATGGACTTAAAACACCAGCTTTAAAACAAGAGCGCTGAGATCTGAAATCCGAGTGGGAGGATTTTGAAAACAACCTGACAGAGAGCCATAGTTAGCAGTCCTCACACGGGCCCTTTAAAGTGGTTCTTAAGTCTAGATTGAGCTCGACTGATCAAACATGAAGGGCCTTTTTCTCCATCTGGGCCCGCGGCGCTGCGGGACATCCTGTGTGAGCAGTCGAGGCTAGAAAATCAAAACGGTCCTCCTTGAGAGCACATTTTAGTTTTAGCAAGTTTTTCTATCCAGCTACATTATTTATTGAGCCTCCGACTGCACTGTTTTCATGTTTTTGTCTTCCATTCGTCTCTCATTTCACTGTCCTAAAGGCACTTTATAACATTGTTTATGAAACGATTAATCAAGTGCACCGCTTATGAATGTTGTTTGAACAGAGGCCCTGCGGCTACACACTATTTTTGGGACGATCAAAATGGTGTTAAAATATTATTTTGCCATTTATTTGCTCTGAGCGGCTTTATTCTTTATCAAACCCTCTGAATCTAAATCCCCGTTGTGTGCATCCTCCTCGCGTCCATACTGCAGGCTTTCCGGGCAGCTGTCTACTCTAGTGAACAAACCCTTCATTCCTGAAGGACTCTGCCCTCATGACTCAGCTGCAGAAGCACAGCGGCTATTGTTAACGCTGAGCGGCTCAGACACTGTTAACTTTCTTCTCTCATGGTCAAGCTCCTTCGGTGGCGGGGATGACACAGAGGTGCGACCGTGAACTTTGCGGCAGGACACACGGGAGGCCCGCACTCGTGAGACATGAGGATAAAGTTGGATACGATACCGCTTTAAGAAAGTGAGAGTCGCATAATTGTCAAGGACACCACTTGATACAGAAGCCTAATAATAGCCAGGCTGCCTTGACCTCTGTCCCAGCTGGAGTTCAACCCCTACAGGGGATATTTATATCCTCCCGGCTACGCTCAACCGGAGGACCACACCCTCGTCATTGAGACAATCAGGACGAGCCGGATGTTTGTCTGCTGATATTCAATTAAGGAATTTAATCGGGCGCTCAAACAAGACAATACATGGCTGATTTTAAGGCGTCCGATTAAGATGCTTCTGATAATCTGGCACAATCTTTAGCCTGAACTTCAAAGCCCCCCCCGAAAATGTCTGACAGAAGCTGTAATCAATTGTTGCTCTTATGTAATCCCACGCAGACATAGTTAGCGGACTGATTGCAGCCGTACAAAGTCAGGGCTGTGATCCAGACTGATGCCTCATAGCGGTTCAGCACCCTGAAAATGACTGAGCAAATAAGTTAACAGCAGACAGACAAGTGGTGAATGCTAATACTGAGGCTGGTGTCATTGTGCAGTCCTGTGCAGTCGCCTGTAAGGGTTCCGGATACGCATGGACACACACACACACACACAATAACACATGTCTTTAAGCCTGTGTGTACGTATCCGACAGATAAATGTTTGCTCAGCTCTCCACCATCAGCATTCACAGAAAGCAGTGAGGTGGTATATGTAACCCACTGCTCTGTTTTGTAAGCAAATCATTATCATCGCTATTAATAGCACACTGCGGGTTTCTCTTTTCCTCACTACAGTCCTTTTTTTTCCAGAAGGTACCGCTAAAATATCCAGATAAAACCAAACGTAAGCAACGACCACATTCGGCGGAAGAAAGACGATGGCTGATCGTTAATGTATTCGTGCAGCAGCTCTCACGCAAAGATGATCTGCTTTACGTGAGAGGATTCAAATTCAGAAAGATCAAGAAAACAGCAAATATGTTGATAGGAAATTATGAAATTAAGGGGCAAAACCACAGGGGATCAAAAATCACAGTCCTGGATTGAACATTATTCTAAATTAAAACCCCCAAAGAACAAAGAAGGATCTTCGTATTCAAAAAACATAAAGAGGAATCTTTGCTTTTCTCAGATAAAGTGGCGTTCTTGGGAGTTTTATTGCGTAAAAAGATGGGAATGTCTAACGCTATGATGCAGAAAATAATATTTTACTGACTATATCTGAGCTTTCTTTTGGGATTGTGTCATCAGTTTTTGGACCCAGCAGTGCTGTGAAACTTTACCTTTTTGATGGAGTTTGTCTAATACAGGATAAGTTAACATCTATAGAATACAAAAAGGCAGATAAAGCTTACGAAGCAACTACAAGATGTTAGTTAAAAGCTGACAGAGTGATGAAGACACCAAAGTGGAAGCCAGTTAGAGTTCATTCCTGTATACCCGTAGTTTAATTTAACAAAATATCTATACTTTATGACCTATTTGTTTAGCTATTTCAAGGTCTATACAGCCATTGTTGACATTTTCATAGAGCTTAAGTACCTTCTGTACGTTGCGGTTGTAACAGAAGGTAATACAGCTTAGTTAAAATAAATAACGCAGAAGCTGATAATAGTTACACCTAAAAGTACACCTGCAAGTGCAAAATGGTAATAACAAACTCAACAGACGGGTCCATTTTTTACACTTTTAAACAGCATCTCCGTGGCCCATACCTTGTACAGCCAGAGGACTGGTAAAATTTGATATCCAATAACCAGGTGATATATCATTTAAAGCATTAAACTTTGGCCCTCACAGAGCCATGAGCAGTGAGGTAATGTTATCTCTGAATCCAGTCTATATTAAGATATATAATATTTTTGCTCAGTTAGTTTAAAAGGTTTTTCATCGTAAATCAAGTGGTGTTCTCTGCAGTTTTATATCATTTGGATTTTGCACGTTATTACTTTGGGGATCGTCTGGTAAAACTGAAATATACAATTATGTATCATCTGCAAAACAGTGGTTAATGGCATTGGGATGATGTTACCAAGTGGGATTATATATATATAGAAAAAAGAAAGGGACCAAGAACGGTTCCTTGAGGGACGCCATAGTCAATATCACAGAAAACTGTGTTTGGTAAGGAAACAAGATGATCCATTTCCCAAGACTGTCAATCAAACTGTCATAATCTAAAGTGCTGAAACACTGTGCGAAGGACAGATTCTTCAGAGCTGAAGTTTGCTCGATAAACACTTGATACACTTTTTTATGGATAGGTAAAAGGTTAAAAAAACGTTTTTCTTTAAAGGTTTACCTATAAAAAGGAGATTACAGATGGGCCTGTAATTGCAAGGGTTGACACTCTCGGAGGGTATACGGCTGCTGTTTTGAAAGCTTTGTGGTAGATTTCTAATTGCAGGTTGTTACCTGACATAGACACTGGGAAGCTGGAGTTTAAAGAGCGTGGTTGGAGGGGGATCAAGAACACAAGACACACAGGAAGATGACTTCATCTGGCTAATGGCGGCATAAACTGTGTCTCATAATAAAAGATTGTAATTCTAGATCCCGGGGAGTCGTTACAGAGCTGGCAAAACTGGCTTCCTTGATGACTAACTCAAATTCCACACGTTAAAGGTAAAGGAAAGGGACTCGGGATGCTGTCATTTAACTCCCTGCAACTTCTGTATGCAGCTCATAATTAGATTCATCTTCTAACCTTTAGCACAGACTCAACAAAGTGAGGACAATTGTGTCGCACATGCGTGATTTATAGCCGGGGTGTCATGCATGGTACAGACTGTGCCCACCCGTCAATAGAGTGCAGCTCAGCAGGCCGCTTTTGTAATCAAGATCGAGTGGTGAGAAGGGCCTGCATCAGAGATCCCGACACCACGCTGTCACTAAATGGTGCATATAGATAACATTAAAATCACATTAATTTCCAGAGGCATTCAAATCCAACTGAGGCTACATTTCATACGCTAGACAACGTTACATTTCAGACAGTAGGTCATATTCATTTCCCAACTTATCTTAGGCTCGCAAGCCATTTGTCTGACACCTGCTCAGGGGACTGCAAGGGAGGGAAATTGAGCAATTATATAAATCAATATCACTCTGAACCACTGCAGAGGGCTGATTTTCAGGTAAGTGGGCCACATCAATTGCCCGCAATTCAAAGCCAGGCTTAACTGACTTGTCTTGTGAATAAATATGAGATCACAGGCACCGACACAGACAACGAGACACTCAGGAGCAAGTAGAGATGAGAATAACCTTGGGAAACACGCTGTAACGGCCACGTCATCGGCTGTACTGTATCACATGTTTTCACTGGGCTTTTCTCAGAGAGTGCAGCCTATATTTTGTATCACTGAAGTATCTATACTTCTTTCATCACTCAACCATGGAGGGATGCCGTGTATCACCCCGGATGATCCGTCACATTCAAGTAACCCCGTGAGGGATCCAAAAACTCCTCCACCTCGGAGACAATCAACAAGGCCATTTAGCCGCCCCGAAATCGAAGTGCTTAGCGCCGTTGCCCGATGCATCCTGAATGACAGCTGACAAAGTAAGCTCATCAAAGCACTCTCCAGGTGGCGATACTAAGTGGTGTGAAAACTGGCTGTGGGCGCCTCATCAAAAACCATTCACCTGAGACTAGCAATAGCAGCTGCTGATGAGGTGCTTGTGTTTTGCTGGCAGATAGTGTTATTGAGACATTTTGTTCTGTTCACACACACCAGATAGCGGTCCCCCGGGACACGGCGAGGGAGGGAGGCAGCCTGCAGCACTGGAACCGGAGGGAGGAACCAGATCCCGGCACATGACAGGGTGATACTGGTACACAACAACAAGCTGGTGGTGGTGTGGTGGTGGTGGGTGGGGGGAGACAAACTATTCCCCACCAACCAACTTCAACCCATTTTTACGCAACCATATGCTACATATGATGCTGTGGCTCTGGAAGGAAAAGTGAGACACAGAACAACAAGAACAAGCACCATTAGCCGCCCACAGCTTGTGCTTAGACACACACACACACACACACTCCAACAGACACACACACACGCACACACACGCACTCAAAGACAATTGAATGCTCACCCACGCTGACGCATGAAACAGAGCAGCTCGCCGCGAAAAAAACACTTACATTATCGCACTCTGGTTGATTCACAGGTCCTCAGTGCCTACGTTGTCATTAGAGTGCAGCCCTTTGACAAATGCATCATTTCACGGAGAGAAATTACTTTCCTGCGCTCCTCCCATCAGCCCCATGTCTGCACACACGTCATTCGAACCAGCGGCCGACACAGCTGTCAGATCAGAGCAGCAGACAGACTTGGACCGAGCGAAAGGTGGAGGAGCAGCAGGTGAAAGGGTGGGGAGGTGGTGGTGGTGGTGTGAGGGGGAAGAAGCAGAGTTTGCAGGCACAGATGGAGGAATGAAACAAGCAGAAGAGGGTGTGGCAGGCAGGGCTCACCATTCTCAAACCAGACCTCGCATTCCTGAAGGCTGGGGTACGGCACCAGCTCCCCTCCTTCCCCTTCCAGCGACACGAGCAGTCCTTCCTCCCTGAGCGATGACCAGTTCATCAAAAACAAGCGGAAAAAGAGGAGAGAAAAAGAAAACAGGAGGAGGAAAACACCTGCAGCCGAGCAGGGTGGGAGGATAAGTGCGGAGGAACTGAAGCTCTCTCTCTCTCTTTCTTTCTTCCCCTCTTGTGTTTCCTTTTTCTGAGGAAATCTCCACAGGTTTCAGTGCTGATGCTGCCCGCACAATTCAGTCGCAGTAAATGAAACGGAGCCAGGCAGATATGGCAGGGACGGGAGGAGCGAGAGGAGGAGGAGGAGGAGGAGGAGGAAGAAGAACGGGAGGAGGAGGAGGAGGAGGAGGAATGAGAGGGAGGAAAAGGGAAGGAGGAAGGAAGAGAGCGCAGCAGTCACTGTGTCACTGGGGGACACAGAGGTGACACTTCTGCGATGGCGGCAGCACCGAGGGCTGACAGGTGAGCTAAACCTTCGCCACTACGACAGAGAACGGGGGGGAAGAAACAAAAAGCGAAGGGAAAAACAAGCAGCGCAGGGAGCTTCTTCTTCCTTGCGAAGGAGCCTGTGTGCACAGATATGACCGAGCGCCTCGTTCGCCTCCGTGACTGCATTAGCGCCTAGCGTGTTATGTATAGATGTGAGAGGCGCTCTCTCTCTCTCTCTCTCTCTCTACAGGAGCAGGAGCCCAGGTCTCCAACAGATGAATGGTGCAGTGCTGCTGTTGTCATGGCAACCGCAGAGCAAAAGGAGGGGGAGGAGAAGGGTGGGTATGGAGGGAGGAAGGAAAATGGCATAAAAAAAAAAGAGAAAGGGAGGGAGGCAGGGAAGGAGAGAGAGAGGAAGAGGGAGGGAGGGAGGGTATTATTAAAGGGATACAGTTTTTTGTGGACGGAGCTTTGGGGACACATAAGATCACATAAGTGGGGGGAAAAAGAGGAGAGGTATCATTTGATAGGGACGAGGCTTTCAATAAAACCCGCTCCATCTTCCTCTTGGGCTCAGGCATCCCCGCCTGTCCTTGTTTTACCCTTGAAACTGTATTTGTACAGCTGCAGACATGTTTTACGCCTATTTAGGGGTTCAAACCCACAGGGGTGAGAGTTTATTGTGCGCCGCCTCTCCTTGTGTCCAAGTTCATATCCGTCAGCCTGTAAGCCCGCTGTTTTCTAAGTGTTTTTTTATTAATCTCCTCCAGTCACACTTATTTCCCCAGGGTGACATCTACGAACAGCATTTGCAGCATGCTACCAACGAGCCTTAAAGACGGACTACAGTCACAGGCAGCGGTGGGAGAAGTAGTCGGATCCTCTACTCAAGTAAAAGTACTGATGCTGTGAAAATACTCCACTACGAGAAAAGGTCCTGCACTCAAATCTTACTTCAGTGAAAGGATAAGCAAGTTCTTAAAGCGTATGTCTCTGCCAGTGTTCGACTACTATATATGATCTTTTTGATTAAAGGCAAAAATTCAGATTGAAAGTCCAAAATAGCGTTTCAGCTGACTTATTTTAAAAGAAAACAACAACAACAACAACAACATAAAGCATAAAAATGGCTCCAGACAGCTGTGTTGGCGAAATAAAAGTCTCCCACAGATGCCAGATTGATTTGAAAAGCTGAAATCGTCACTGTAGCTGCTAAGCTAAAAGCGTTAGCAGGCACCTTGTCTGACGTGGGAAAACATGAGCTTGACTGTGTGTCAAGGGTTTTGTATGTCGTCTATCAAAATCAGTTTTGGATTTTGGATGATTTTACATTGTTAAAACAAGTCCCCAACAAGAATGCTGCGACGCTGTTTTGCTGTGAAGCTCCAGAAATGTTTTGTGGGTGACAAAACTTCCCCCCGAATTTTCCTTCAGCGTTGGGGTGAGTAGATAATGACATATAATTTCATTTCTGGGTGAACTTATCCTTTAATATTACAGCTGCATTAATGTGTATTAGCTTTGTGACGATTAATTTTCCAGCTAATCCAGGAGGTTTTTTAAAGAGTTATTTAGCTGGAGAAGTGGAAAAGTACATCAACATGAGTACAAACCTATCTTTTATCTAACCATACCAGTGATCAGTGATTTACTGTCTGCCATTTTTAGTGTTTGTGGGAATAAATAACTTTACATTTACATCTGCGGCACGATACCAAGGGGTGTGTATTTTTAGGCCTGATGAATATTGTCAAAAAACGTGCAACATAATCCAGTGAGATGACAAGTGGGGGTGTTTGATCACATGCCTCGCTTTAACAGCGAGGAGCCATTATGATTGAAATGAGCGCAGATAAAAACTGCTCAAGGAGGAGTGTGAGAAACAGAAGCATCAGGAAACATTAAGACTTTGCTGCTGACTTGTGTCTTTTTTTGTACATGAAAAGCTCATAATGATTTGAGGAGTAATCCAATCCTGAGTTTTCAATTTTGTTTGGATCCTGTACTATGTTTTAAAATCAATATAAATCTCATGCAAATGCGGTTTTGTCCTTAAATCATCCCGACACATCCTCATGCAGCTCCCGACAGCTTAAAGCTCCAGAAATAAACTATGATCTTTATTTTCATTCCCACAAAACACAGCTCTGTGGATGTCATGTGGTGTTTTGTCTTTCTTGTGCGCACAGTTTATCTTCCCCTGTGCCTTTCCCCTAAATTTATGCAACAGAGATGAAGGCAGACTTTCTTTTTTAAAACCTTAACTTGGACCTTTTATAACAAGCGACCCACAAAGATAGCTGTTTATCACTCGTTTATCAGATACATCCAACAGATGGTTAGCTTAGCTTAGCACATAAACAGGAAAATGAGGAAAAGGAGGATTTCTGATGATATTACATCGCTAAACATCGAGACTATTGGATGAGTAAAACATTAATCCAACTGGATCTTTAGTGCTCCTCCTGAGTGCATTCGATTTCAATCATCCCTTTCACCACGTAACCTTCACTCTTTTTATTTTTCCGTCTGTGACAGCGGAGCTGAAAATGTCACATTTCCTTTTCAGCTGAGGAAAATGATTTGAAGGCGTCCGCGGTGGCTGCTGGACGGTTGAAGCAAGAAATAATGACAATAATTGAAGAACAATTTTCTCAAGGTGCGACGTTGGGTAAGGAGGCGTGGAGATTGAGATGTCCCGAATGTCAGTGTTCATTTTCCAAAATTCACAGAGGATGCCAGATGCCGTATAAAACGCGAGGCTGGCTAAGGAGGCGTGGAGAGAGGGAGATTGAGATGTCCTGAACGTCAGCCTTCGCTTCAAAAATACGACGATTGGATAAGATATTATAAAATGTCCAAGGCACGGTGCACTGCAGGTTTGTGTTAGATGACATCTTGACTTATAGGAAAAGTGCAGACACACATTATGGTGTCCAGAAAGTAAAGTTTGAATACAGGACTTCTACATTTGTCTTAAATACCTCATCTTTAACCTGATGGTTATTTTAAGTGTCCAACAGAATTACAGAAAGAATCCCGAGAAGCCTCAAGGAAATTGAATCGAATGCAACTGGATTTGGTTTTTGTCTTTGAATGCAATTTTCTGAGCCAACTTTTCATGTTTCCGCACCGTTTTTAGGGTCGCTAACCCAAATTGTTCTGCAACAAGCCTGTGAATATTCTCATTCATCCAGGTCATAGAGAAGATTGAGAAGACTGAGCTTTTGGTTAAAGAGTAAAAATCCTTTGAAACAGCCGCTATGTTGCGCTCGACGAATCCACCAGACTCCATTTAAGAAACAACCATTTTAACACACTTTGTTCAAACTCCACAGAAAGATACAATAAAAGTCACCAAAGACCATCTTAGTTTGTCTTTACACTGTTCCAACAATCATCGGCTCTGGTTTGGTCCAAATTAACCTTTAATCCAACGTGTTAGATGTGAAAATATTCTGGCTCTACACACCATGTTTCTTCTCTGGTGTCAGGATTACGTTGCAGCTCGTGTCGTCTATCAGTCATTTACATACCAAATCATGTAAACATCTACATGTTTATAAATACAGGAGTTCCCCTTTTTATCCTTAAAGTGCTCTGACAAAACACCCTGACGACTGTGGACACAACATCTACTGATACGAACACCATGTGACACGATCTTCTGGTGAGATTGTGTTCTCAACCACAGTAAAAACATTCAGACGGAGAGATACTTTCCAGCTGGAACTAGTTGAGCGTTTGACTTGAAAGGCGGCTTGAAAGAAATCGATTACGATGCACAGTGACAGTTTGTCATTGATGTTTATGTTAGAAACAGAAGTTGTATATGGTGTGAAAGAAACTATTTTAGTTTGTCAAGGAAAATGTTTTTCTTTGTTATTTATGATCGTGAATGAAGAGTTCTGACTGTTGGTTTGACAAAAGAAGCAATTTGAAGACATCGCTTTGGGCTCTGTGGAATTTAAAAAGCATTTCTCACACTTTTTTGACCTTTTATAGACTAAACGATTAATCGTGATTGACGAATAATGAAAGGAATCGTTTGTCCTTTTTTGAAGTAGCTCTCCTTTTACATCACGATGTCACTCCGTACGACATTAACGACCTTCAGCATGACTCGTGAAGTATTTTCTGTTTGACTTCAGGTCATGACAGCCTACATTTCCCAGATGCCTTTTGAAAAGTCCCCCCAGATAATGAGAGTGAACTTCAGCGTTTTAAAATCTCGTTATAGTCCATTGTGCTCGTGCAAGACGTATCCCAACAAAGTGATCCTCTCAAACACTTAAACACCAAACAATGACACAGGCGGCATTCATCACGAGCAGCTAATTTAACAGCGCTCGTCTGTTTTTTTACTGTGGATCCTTTAAGGACACCCACACAATGAGCTGTAGAGCCTGACTAAGCAGTTCCCCGTTAATCCTGACCGTCCACGCTGCTGCCGAGCGTCACGTGACCGTTTACAAGTTATCTTTCTGTAGTACGCTGCCACTTATTCACACATCGCTCTATTACTGTAAGCACCAGAGAGACAATTGATTTTAGATATACTCATACTACTGTGATAATTGCAGCGAGAGTGGGAGAAAAATTAGGCTGCATAATTAAATCAGGCCTATTCTCAGGTTTTAAGGCCAAATGCAATTTTCCACCTTTATGTGGCAATCCATGGGGAGGCGGTAATTGTATTGATTACTGCCATTAATTAGGGGGGAAAGCGGCGTAATCTGGGGAGGCATGTTGAAATAATTCCCTTTACATGTTTCCGAGCGAAGCAGCGCCAATCAATCAAGTGGGGCGACGTCTCTGGGAGCATTATACTCGAGTGAGGTATTTATTAAGGAACAAATAAGCAATCAGTGATTACAACTCATAACAATCAGCCACGGAGATATCGCTGAGAGAACGAGCAATCATCGTCACTCGTGGTATTAGACAACAGGGGACTGAGAATAGGCGACGTAAACACGAAGGAATGCCGCAACAAACACGGCTGGCAGGAACGTATGTATTCATGAGGGCGCAGCGGGAGACGGAGGAGCTTCGTAACATGACACGCTCCAAAAAATGTCGTTTTTCTGGAGAAATTGCTTGTAATTACGTCAAATCACAATAGTCAGAGAGCAGACAGTAGCGCACTCAGACACAGAAACTCTGTCCTGACCGTGTCGTCTGACCTTTCAGAGGGATTAGAAACACTTTCCCTTCAGGGTTTAATAAGGAACAAAAACATTATTGTTGGTTCGGTTGGATTAAAGGGGATGGAGACTCCAGTTTGATGAGTTTGTGTGAAGTACTAGAGTCTGGGCTGATAATGGGTTATATATATTTATTTATTTGTTATATCATATATTTTTTAACCGCTGCCGTGATCAGATCGAGTGACTGTTTCAGACGGCATTCTGTCAAATTTCTGTCAGACGTGTTGGTTTTAAACTCCACGCCTGTGATTACATCTGCTTTTGTGTTTTGCTTTTATCTCAATTTTACTTTTATTAATTTTTGTTATAACATCACTATTTAGGAACCCCTCACACTCAATGGAAGACCTGTTATGTAGCTCTCTGTTATAAATATGTATATAAAATGCTAAAAATAACAAGAAAGAAACACAAAGTCTACAGTTACGCCTGCTTTTTGTTATAAATAATTATTTACAGCTTGATTTTATCTCAATTTTACCTTTGTATGTTCTCATTTGTACATTTTCAAGTTTTAAAATGCTTTACTGGGCATGTTTGTGTTTTTTAACATAAACAAAATGATTTTCTAAATCCAATTTGCTGCTTTAACACCACAGGGAGACGCTCGGAGGGGGAATTTTAACGTCACTACTTCGTCGCTACTTTAAAATAAGCCTATACGTCAATGGTTATACTCAGATTACACGTCGATGTGACATCACACGACACATGTAACATGCACCGAGGCCCTCGAGTGCACTGAGCTCCCCCTTCGTCCTTCAAGTCCTGCAAGACCTGCTCTCAAGTGGCACCGAGCACCAGATTGCACCAGGTCTCAGCCACCCCGGCTTTCTCACCCTTTAATTAATTCGACTCAGCACCACTTCCTGCACAGCTTGACGGTACCGAGCTCGTGTGTGTGTGTGTGTGTGTGTGTGTGTGTGTGAGCCTGCGTCAAAAGGCCAGGCGCACCCTCTCATGCCAGAGATGGCAGAGGTGGGAGAAAGAGTGGTGGCACAGGAGCACATTAGAGAGCACACAGCAGCAGGTCTGAGGGCTGCAGCACTTTGATCTCCCCCCGGTGGCTCCCACCGACCGCTGCCTCTCTTTTCTGCCCTCCTGTGTGGCCCCTGATTGGCCCGAGGGAGGGCTGAGAAGCTGTGGTGTTGGCGAGGACTTGAGTTATTCAACCTCAAGGCTCTGATAGAATGAAAACGCTATGAAAGCTCTGACCTTTTTAGAGAATCATTGAGTTTCTGATTTAATCCCCTCTGTCTGCATGAAGACTCTCGAGGGGGCCCTCAGATGCTCGAGGGGTCAGCTCGTGAAACGGAGCGCCGAGGGAGACGTACTGCACCACACCGCCATCGCAGCGGACTGGTTTCAGTTTGTCTTTTTGGTGGGGCCACAAGGTGCGAACTCCTGATTTTATACATGAGCATTTTTTTTTATTGATAAGAAAAGTCTGCAACAATATATTTGATATTCCAGTTATTTACGACACATCTTCACATCTTTCTCCTCCTGTAGTTACCACAAACTGTGTCTGGCAGCGTGCAGAGTGCAGTTTACTCTTTTATTCTGACGATCGCAGGGGGCGCGCTGACGTTAATTGCCTCTGAGAGGCCGTACGAACACAGAGCGGTGACGTGAGCAGACTCTCCAAATAAATGAATCAATGGAAAACTAATCAATTTTAGTTTCTGCCAGAGAGTCAGACAAGTTCGCGCTGGAGGGAAGAATTACTCTGCGAGCTTTCCTGAGAGTTAAAGGGAAACTCCACACATTTTACATTACATTACCTACCCTGGGTACCCTTTCAAAATAAAATCAAAAGTATTTAATATAAGTTACAGAGTGTTGATTTAAAATAAAAATGCCGAAATCCTACCTGATTTTGAGGTCTCAAGGTTGGCAAGTATGTCCGTACAAAATCATGTTTTCATGTTGTTTTCATCAGTGATGTAATTATTACAACAGACAACAGTTTAACAGATTAAAACACACAATAGGTGATGTGACAGAGACATAAATCTGGAAGGATTAACGCGGTTAAGGGCTTATCCTGCCAAAACGATGTCGCTCACTGTCGCCGGCGCAAACACACACAAACACTGAAGATGACAGGTGCGAGCGGGGTTTACAAAGGTAAAACAAATCAATTGCAGCGAAGTGGTGCGATTCAAAAATCAAAAATCTAAAAGCAGCCCTCAAATCCGACAACACCTGACCTGCTGATGACATGTGTGATTGTGCTGCGACGAGACATCTCTCTCTACGTCAGCCGGTGGGGTAAGAATAGCACCAATGAGACAGCATTAATCACACCATCCTCAAACAACAAGGCTCTCCTTTCAAAATAACAGCACAGCCGCACAAACAGATCTAATAGAATCTCTTTGAGTCTCATAGATGAGCATACACACTTCGAATTAGGCTTCATCTGCCGTGCAACGTGACGTAAAATGGAACAAAGATGGCTCCTCGAACAGCAGAAAGTGTGATAAAACCAGCTTGGTATGAAGTCCAGATTCTCCCTCTACAAAGCTGGATCCTGTCACCCACACAGAGCCCTCCACAGCGGTGTGGCACACCCGGTACAAATGGAAGAAAACCCACTTCGAGTGTGTGTGTCCTCTCTAAAACCCACACTCTGGATGACCCGGGAGAGAGAATAAATCATTCTGTGTGATGTGAAAAAAATAAAAATAAATCTCGGTCCCCCCTGGCGTATCAGAAATGGTTAATGATCTGAAGGTAGCTGAGAGGCTGGTGCACCCTAGTGGTGGCTGCTGAATCAAGCTTTAAAGTCCTTCACACCCACTCTGCCTCTGTGTGTGGAGGCTGCACTGATATTGGGTGAAAGCTGCAATGTCAATATTTCATTTTGCAATTTGAAAAATGCAGCGCAGCAGCAAAGCCTCGGACGTCCACGCTGACAAACCACAGCTTCCCCCGGAAAGGACATGACATAAGACTCATAATCCAGTTAATGGGGAGACAAGGAGGGTGTGTGTGTGTGTGTGTGTGTTGGGGGGGGATTTTCCACATTGTCTGAGTGTGGAAGGAAACGATTAGCAGTGGGAGATATAGAGCGATAAAAGGAGGAGGCAGAGCCGACCACAGCTCAGAGTCTATCAGCTGTTCTTGGCACTGTCAATTAGGTAGGACTTTGGTGATTACAAGAATTGTAAATTGCAGTGTTTGCCGCAGGCCACAGCTTTATGTTTCGACTCACAATTAGCGGGTAAGTAGTACGGTAAGTGATTACTGCTTTTTGGCAACCGTCGGGGTGAGGAGCCACTCCACTCCTCTTCACTTTGTGTCATAAAAAATCTGTTTTTCCGTCGGTGTGCGTGATTCCCTGATCACCCTGCCTACAGCGGCACAGTGAAGGGTTAAAGGGAGGCTGTATTAGCACAATGAGTCTATGGGGGAGGACAGCTACAGGCGAGGATGTGCGTACAAGACAAATCTGAACCAGATTCAGCCCACATCTCTGCTGGCTGTGGCGTTCTTTCTCCCAAATGTGCCAACACTGCTTGACTAATTCAAATCCTGCACTCAGCGTCTCTCTCTACCTGTGAGCTTCTTCACCGGCTGCAGTCTGACACTGATGGTCTGGTGGGTGAGCAGCGGGGAGGAGGGCAGCGAGCGCGACACGCCCTCCATTATGCGAATGTGCTGCATGCCCTCGGTCATGGAGAGCGGGGGCACGGCGTAGTCTCCCTCGAAGGCACAGTCGCTGTCTATGCTGCCACCTGCAGGACGGGAGGGGGAGACAGAACAAGTGTGAGAGAGCTTTCCTCCGTGTTCAACAGTGCATTAGAGATAATTACAACACTGCAAGCAGGTAATGGAGGAGTGTATGGAGAGGGTGTTTAACTGTGAGGAAATGACGAGGCAAAAACCTGAGATTGAGATTAAAATAAAGAGTTTTAAAGAGGGAGGGACAATTTATAACACCATTAATAAATGGTAAATATATAGTTAATTCAATTTAAATTAAATTACGTTTTTCCTCAGGCCTTTAAACAAACTTTGCAACAGGTGACAGGAGTTTTAGATGCTCTGTAAAGCGTTCACATTTGTGTTAACATGGGAGACAAACTTGTGTTTTGTGTTCAAATCTTACGTATTGAGAACAAATACAGCACATGCACAAGTCCTGCAGTTTAATAATTTATGACTTTAACCAAAGTTGTTAATAAAAAAGTGCGTTTACATCTGCAGACCTCATTTCATTTACATGAGAAAAGAAAATCTGACACATTAATAAAGGAATCGAACACAATTGAGAACCGCTCTTATGAAACTTTTAAAAGTCTTCTGACAGTCTTGACAGTCAGAATCCACCGAGGTGGTGTTTTAGGCTTTTAACTTAACGTAGCTGATTAAATCTTTTGAATCAACTGATGGTTCAGTCTGTAACTGTGGTTCCCAAACGGTGCGCCGCAGCAGACTGGTGTCTTGTAAGGCGAGTCCAGGCATGTTGTGAGATTGTGTTACTGCCCTACATTATGACTGCAATATACAACAACTAATGAATGAGTTTTACAAAGGACCGACACACAGCAAGTTTTATACCCTAAAAAAATCATTTAAAAGCATTCCTGCGAGCCAGAATCTAAACATTACAGAGCGATTGGATGACTACGTTATAGAGGCTTTTGTGCACGGATCTTATAACAGGTATGTCTTGAGATTTTTCCCCTTTTGTGTCACAAAAAGCTCAAAAACCACTGATCGATCAGATTAACACAACTTCCCACACCCAAAGTCTGTGTTCTTAAAGGGATATTCCGGTGTAAGTTTAATCCATGGTCTAACACACCTTGACACCGAGTAAGACTCCCCCTCGAGAGGTCAAGTTAGCTGACCGCTAGCTTAGCTAGTTTTAGCAACCTCAGAAAAGACCGCACGATAACAATACACTGCAGCTTATGTCTCCAACTAGAAACCGCCATCAAAAAGCCACAATTAATGGTGAGAACAGCACCAAACTTCAGCAACAGTACATGTACTGCACTCGGTAATCGACTCGTCAGGGCTTCCCCACACAGGCAGGCTGCTGGAGGAGCACGGAGAGTTGAGCTGAGTTTTTAATAAAAATCCGGCAAAGCTAGCAGATGTTTGATGCTTCGTACTGTGTGCTGGGACTGTACATGTACTGTTGCTGAAGTTTGCTGCTGTTCTCACCATTAATTGTGGCTTTTTGATGGCGGTTTCTAGTTGGAGACATAAGCTGCAGTGTGTTGTTTTCATGCTGTCTTTTCTGAGGTTGCTAAAACTAGCTAAGCTAGCGGTCAGCTAACTTGACCTCTCGAGGGGGAGTCTTACTCGGTGTCACGGTGTGTTAGACCATGGATAAAATTTACACCGGAATATCCCTTTAATAGTCAGACTGTTGAATTTCCGCTCGTAATAATTACCATGAGGGTGTTTAAGAGAGAAGCAGCGCATCCTCACACTCACCGAGCCTGAAGGAACAAATGTGTTGTGTTTGTTTTTGATAAAAGAGAAACAATCTATTATCAAAACCCGATAAATGCTTTAACGCTGGCGTCGTTTATTCAAGGGCAACCGAGTCGGACTGCATTTGATTCCGCTGTTTCTGTTTGTTTACCCCTGTAGAAAGTGTATGATGGATGTGATTACTCTGATAGTGCCTCGCCCTGGTCCCAGCGCAACGCCGGTATTGAGCGCAACGAGATTGGCGTGACCCAGAAGCGAGCGAGCGCAGCCCTGCAGGCAACACGTGCCGTTTACTTTCACTGTTAAAAACTACAGTCTGCCTGCGCCGACCTCTGCGAGCCCCGCAGTAACACAATACCCCGCAATTTTCATGTAATAAAGGAGGATTTTCTAGCCATCTGAAATGTTTTTAAATCACCCGAAAAGAAAGAGCACAGTCATGACCATGAGAGAGCATTTTATTTACCAAAAAAAAAAAAAAAAGGCCCGCACAATGAGCCGTAATTACAGACGGAGCACAACTCTCCATCACTCACACGCCGCCCTTTTTCTGTCTTGCTTCAAAAAACCACAAATTATGACAAGTTAGGGCCCTGTTTTTAACTTCACACACACGTACACACTCGCACACATTCCCCCTGGTGAACGGAATCAGCCAGCTGTCTGTAAACACAACATCCATTTTGTGAATCGGGCTCTGCCTCGGACTGCCCGTCTCCCCGCAGACGGAGCTGTAAAAGCAAAACTGGTCAAGCGACGGTCTCGCGTCAGAAAGCAGCCGCGACAGTGAGACATGGAGCCATTATCAAGACACGAGTCCGTGACAAGTCCCGGAGGAAGGACGGTTCGGATGAGGTCAAATCGGTTGTTGTAATGCAAAAAAAAAAACACAAAACACCAGGCTCGAAAAACACTTGCACGAAAAATAACAAAAACACATCCACACGTCTCTGTGCGGCTCCGGCAGCGCTGGAGTGGGTCCATCCATTCACTGGGGAATGTCACTGCAGACGCAAAAACAACAGCCAGAGCAGCGGTTACATCCCAGAGCGTGGAAATGGAAATTTTCCTCATGTGTGCAGAGCCTGGTGTGAATACCAACGGGGGAAATTGGTATTCTGGTTACAATTATCGGTAGTCAAGACCCAAATTAATTCTGATGCATTCCAACACACGATTACGCAACCATTTACCAATTACGATACCAAAAGTGGTACAAAATTTACACAGAATCTCAGCAATTTCTTTCCTGCACAGCCTCGTGAAAGCAGACATCAACTGGGATACGCTGAAGGAGAAATCAAGAGGTGTGATTCTGGGCAAAAAAAAAAAGAGACGCAGGGTGGAGAGGGAGGAGAAGCCGCACTCCAGCGCCGAGATCCAGAGAACAAAAGCGTCGAGGGGGAAATGATGGTGTTTTATTTTAGTCCGTGATGATGAGAGACGTGTTTAAGGGCCACTCCACGGCTCGAAATAAACACAAACACCTACTCGTCAAGGTGTTCGGCTCAAAACGCGCACGAGGAGAGGGAAAGAAAATATGAAATTATAATCGCCCAAAACATTTCCTGCCAACATTCCTGCTGTTGATAAACATCCACAGCCTATTTTCTCCGAGAAGTGACTCAGATTTAGAGGCAAAAGTGACTAAAATATAAACTTCACACGGTTGTCTCCTTGTGAAAATGAATTCGTTTCCAGGAGTCATAAAGTTTGCCGCCGTAAAAGTCGAATAAAATACAACCCGGTGAACGCGGCCTCGGCGGGTTTGTACCGCGAAAACATTAAGGGAGACGAAATAGAGTCTAGAAAGAGAACGCCAAGAGGGAAGTATTACAGGAAATGAGGAGGCAAAGGTGGAGAAGAGAGCTCGCACGCTGTTTCTCGCCCTCTCATTCACTCACATAATACACACTGAGGCCCGGGAGCAGCTCGGTACAACTCGAAATAAGCAACGGAAGAGAAGAAGAGCTATTATTGGAGTGCTCAGGCAAAACTGAGGTCAGGCCTCCAGACTCCTGCTGACTACCTGTAACTCTTCACCTGTCTGACTGGAGCTGCGATGACTTATCGACTACTTTGATATTCGATTAATCGGTTTGTGAATCAAGTGAATCTTTTTATGTACATTTAACAAATTAGACCAGTTCTAACAATCAACTTTTGATTTATCTGTTTGAGTTTAAGTAAAAGGTCAAAATTCTCTGATTCCAGCTTCTTAAATGTGAATAGATTTTGGTTTCTTTCCTCCTCTATGACAGTAAACTGAATATCTTTGGGTTGTGGACAAAACAAGACATTTGAGAAACAACTTTGGGACGAGGTGACCGCAGTTCGAGTCTACGTTTTGGCATTTGTAAGTGTGAAACTAGATGGATCAGTTTGATGAGGGATCACAGTGTTTGAACATCTGTAAGCAGGACACCACTGGATATTTTTAATGTGTAGGTGGTGACCAAAACTGGATATCTATTAATGGGATGTCAAGCCATCTTCAGTCGTGTTTGTGGTGACAAAACCAGCTGTTTTAAGGAGACCTGGGGCCAATTTTTAGCCAAACCGTGATGTTTTCTTAACCATAACCAAGTGGTCTTTGTACCTAAACCTTACCAGAGCATAAGGACCTAGATTACATTTATTCTGGCAATCAGGTCTGTCAATAAGAAGTCATTCTTAGTCATAATAGCAGCCTGGCAAAGAGTAAAGCCTCTTCATGGAAGAGAAGTTGGGGCTAAACCAACACATGGCACAAGTATAACATAAAAAACATGCAGTCTAGCACACAAGCAACAGGCACACAGTTAGCAGACAGATGCTTCAGTGATATAAGAGCATCAAACTCAAATAGAAAACAGCAAAAGAAATATGAGTCGAGAGATAGTTCTGTTTGCTTACCTTGGCCGACGTGGCTCAGGTGAGGGTCTAGACTGGGCGAGCGTGGATCTGCCAAGTCCTCGCTCCCGCCATCTGCAGACGAGGAGCAGAGAGAGAAAGACAGGGAGTGAGCTCGCTGATGCTGGTAGCGTGGCAGCGAGGAGTGGGCCAGCAGCACGGCCACGTCCTCCTCCCCGATCAGCCAGGTGTGGGACCGGAGGACCCCCAGCAGGCTGCTCACACACAGGCCCTCCACGCCCTTCCTCCTGGGGCCCAAGTGGCCTCTGATGGTGGCGAAGGGGGACCTCGCCGCCGAGCTCCACTTCTTCCTCCGCCCCATGCTTAGACTAAACAGCCTCTATCTTCAGGGCCTGATAACAGAATAGTTTACATTGCAGCCACTGTTGCATGCACCGGGTCCTGTGTTAGAGCTCGCCGGGCTCTACGGTTCACCGAGCGAGGGCTGGCAGTAAAAGAGTGGGCGTTTCCCGCGATAGATCCACATACGGTTAATGATATGAGGATCAATTACGCCCAAGGGAGCAGGCAGGCAGAATTAGCCACAGTGGATGGAGCTGAGAAGAGGGGAGTGGAGGGGGGCGGCATCGCTGGGAAGCACAGTCAGTGTCACCGGGGGATTGTTTCATAATCCTGTTCGAGTGCGGATGGATCTACTGTAAAGCACGACAGGCCAGCAGAGGAGGAACAAATGATTTATACTCAGAATGAATACATCCCGCAGGAATTAAGCGAGCTATTAATAAAACCTGAACCACGGAGATGTATGAAAACGTGCCTGAGCCGACGGATTTTCCACGTGTCGACAGATCAAAGATTGCTGCATTAAGTAGAGAAAGACAAGGAGGCCTGTTATCGCTGAAAGGATTGTGTGTTTTGGCGGGGCCCCGCATTGTGTTTCAATCACAGAGCTCACCATCAGCCCAAACAAATACTCGAGTATTATCTCCCCCATCGCAGATTCACACACTGTGTGCCAGTAGCCACACAGCGGGCTAGATTGGCTCGCTGGTGGAAAGATCAAGCTTGTCGATGGACAGATAGAATAAGCCGTGGGGCGTGAGTGTGTGAGAACTGGGCCAGCCTGCGATTGACACTGATTGTGGAAGGAGAGTCCATTGCAGAGGATTTTTTTTTTATAGTTTGACCTGAGCCACCATGTCAGGAGGATGTGTCAGATTAAAAAGTGGACCAACAATGTCAAATGTAACACTCAAAAATAGAACACTTTTGCTTCTGTGCACACAAAAAGTTTACTACTTTCTGATTTTGAACACAAATTTGTGGACGTATTCTCCTTTTGCCAAGACATTGCCTCCAACTTATATGACATAAAGGTGATGATTAAAGGTCCACTGTGTAGTGTTTTAAGTAATTATTACCTCCTTCATTCATAAATAAGTCCTCATTGGTGTAAAATGATCTCTGCCAACAATCTCACTTCTCCTCCTGAGGGAAGAATCACTTCTCTGTATTTCCATAGGACGGGCGAGCTCTACGGAGGCTTCCATGTCCTTCCTCTCTATAAAAAACGATGAGCTGGTGAGAGGGACAAAAAGCTCTACGTGGTACAGATAAGGCTAAAGGCGTTTTCACTCAGAGCCAGCGTGACTGTGGAACGGAGAAGGAGCTTAGCCAGACGCGCTCGTCAGCTGCAGTTTGAAGTTTGTTTGAAATAACGTACCTCATCACCCGAAACTAAACTTGATGAAGTGCTGTTTGAAGACGTGTTGTTGTCACAGCTTCTTGAATCTTGACACATCCCGCCTGCCGTAGTTCCAACAGGCTGCAGCGCACGTTTGAAAACGCGAGGCGCTAGAGAGCAGTATTCGTTTGGATGCAAAATAAAATTTAACCACTAGATGGGAGAAATAATTCCACAGTGTGTCTTTAAAGCAACAAAATGTGACTTTCTGCAGAAAGATCGTTAATCATTGAGTGTCATCCCCAGATCACTGAACACATCAACCATCCCTCGCTCTTTCTTTGGTTCGTTTGTGTTCTTCACGTCTGTTTTCCGGTCCTGTCTCGTTCCTCTGTCTGACCCATGTCTGCTGTTTTTTGCTCTTCTTCTTGCATGGACAACATGAGACTGCTTATACACATCACACACGAGTCCGCTTGGCGTTACCAACAACGAAGGTCAACGACAGGAAATCCTGCTCAAGCCGCACAGGATCACCACAAACACACATGAGTCATAATATACAGAAAACCACAACAATTATCCAACTATTTCTCAACGCTGCAATAAAATAAACGTCTTCTTTGTGCTCTAGAAACAACAAAATGTAAAATACGTAAATGGCGTTTACATCCAGGTTAGTGAGATGTGCTACTGACCCAGATTTTAAGGAAATGATCCTTTTGTGTGCCTGAAGAAAGTTTTAAATCTTGTACAAAAAGCATTTATATTTGTGTTTTGTTTTCCTTTTAAATTATGTATAGTGTTCTCGAGCACCATGAAAAGTGCTTTATGTGCTTCAAATTAAAAGTTTTGCTCAGTGACTTTGAGGAAATGTAAGCAACACAACCACGACAAAACCATAGATCCGGCCGCTAACACCACCTTCACTTGCATGTTCATCATCGGCAAACCCACTGAAAATAGCTTCTCACCTCGCATACCTGATGAGCCACATCATCTAGTAAAATCGATGTTGTGAAAATCAATACGGGGCTTTTGAAGACGTTGCGCTCCGGCTACGAGCGTCCCCTGCACAGCGAGCCGTGAAAACACACACACACACACATGCGAGCACATATCAAGAGCGTGGCGCTGCGAGCGGAAAAGCTCAGTGATATACAGTAATAGATTCTGCACACTTTGCCGCGCTCCTGCAGCGTATCTGATTAGCACCTTAGGTGATGTTTGGAGCAGCTCGCTCGTCATCAGACAAGTTCAGTAACTCGGAATGTCATAACCGAAGCGTTAATAATTTAAATGAAGGGAAGACAATGAGCTGTAGGATTAGTTACAGTAGATCACGCAAGTCTTTGGCCTTCAGATGTGTGGTGTTATCATCACCGTTTCATTTTAAAAATCGGAAACAGTAACTCCTAATTGTAAATAAATAAAAAGGAGAGCTTCAATGAAACAACTTTTTATTCAGGTTCAATCACATTCCGCCCACTACACAACTATTGTACGCTAAACCTTCAATTTGAATTACGTTGTTACGGAGGTTTCTGGAAGAATTCCACACAGCACAGACGGGGTTTTTACCTCTTTTACAGCCGCTTCCTTTCTCTCCACTATTTTTTTTTCTTTTTAGGCTTGGGAAACATCTTTGTCCCTCTTTTATTCGAAACAGAACGCTTCTATTCTTCTGTGCAGATTGCTCTCTTGTTACCAGCGATCACAGCACAATGTCCTGCCACACAGATCAATGGCCTATTAAGCAGGGAACATGAAAGGGGAGGACCTTCGCTTGACAAAAGACAGACGTGTTTTTTTCCATCCGACCGCAGAGACAAACACTGGACATCATTCCAGTCCCTTACAGAACATCTGTCAACCACTTGTGTCGACTACAACGCGAGAACACGGCTGAACACAGCTCGGTATCCGATTCACAGTCGCGTCCTGTTGGGCCGTAAAATCAGAGCTGAAGGTAAAAGACCCGCTCCTGAACCGGAGGAATAATGGCGCACTTACTCCGTTGGCAAGTCTTTGGAGCCGTAATGCCACGGTGCTGTGTTAGGATGTCAAAGGAGCAAGCCAATTTCGCACTTGGACAAAGAGTCATTACGGGAGAAGGTGGCGTGACATCTGATAGTGATCCCATGGAGCATGGCAGAGAACTCCGCCATCATTATCGCTCAGACTGACTTTGATGAACCTGCTCGTGTTCACGGTGTTCAATGTGACCTCTGATCCAGAATGAGACTTCTTTCCCAGGTGCTGTCTGAAGGATGAGGGCTATAGATTCTGGTCTTTTGTGTGAGGAGTTAAGAGTTTAAGAGACAGAAAGTATATTGTATTTTCCAAATATGTGAAACTAATACATTAACATCATAGCTTTATTTTCATTACTTGACAATCGATATTTAATAATGTACTTGCTTTATATTATTGAATATATCAAATGATAATGGCCAGAACTTGAAGGTAGCGCCTGTTAGCACAGTTAGCTGTTGAGCTATTAGCCGACTGGAGGCCGTGACCTTGGATCATGGCGGTGGTCCACCGAACTCAGCTACACGGATGCACACCAGACAGGGACTGAACACAGCCTCTGAGACCACCAGATGCCATTTTGAAGGCAGTATGGAGGCGATTTACAGCAGAGAGGAGAGGACATAGCAGGCGCGAAATCGTGATGTAGAGCTTGAATATTTTCACATCTTTCTCGGTGAGTTGAGGATTTATTTTGACCAAAACAGAGCTGCTTAATAAGGAAAATAGTTGAAAAAATGTTTCCTTTCTTGACATTTTGTGAGTTTATTTTGTTAAGTTATTGGACTTTGTGGCAATCTGACCACATCGTGCAATCGCCTCTTGGCGCTATCAAAGTGATATTAGGTACAGGACTGGCCAGTGCTAGCTTGTTAGCATGCTAACTTCAGGAGACGTCCCTATCATCTTTGACATAATGTCAGGACTGTTGTTTCCTAACTTTCTGTTGACAACGTTAGTTCATTTGAATGTTTTATACTAAAATTCTGGTCATATCTTACAAATGACCCCATTAAGCAAATGAAAAATATATATTGTCATATATATGAGGACTGATCTTTATACTGGAAGTCCAATAACTCAGCATAACTAATCTCAAGGAGAGTACACATCTAACAATTAACTATTTGTAATGGAGACATTACACTATTAGACTCGTCGTCCAAAAAGTACAATCGAAGCGTGTCTACTTTTACTTGCTGGACCCTGAATGGACAGAGAGAAAGATTGCAACCGAGCCATGTAACCGAGACACATCCTGGATATTAGGAGTCCAGAGAATTACATCCTTCAGCTCAATGACTTCACTCAGCGACGGCGCGGTGATTCAGTGTTCGCTTCAATTCCTCTCTGCCTTATTTCTTACCTTTGCTGATTGCCTCCGCGGGGCCCTAATGTTGTGTTGCCAACTTGTTGTCAATCCCCAGTTTCTCACCAGGAAGCGACCCTAATTAAACACCCGTATTCTCCCTGTTACTCCTCATGTCACGGCTGATTATTCCCTCCATTCATCACAGCAACATTCCAGGTGAGAAACAGAGGGGCCGCGAAATCCTTCACCGAGTCGATCCGGAGATTCTTCATCGTATTTTATAGCAGTTTCTCTACCAGGCACAAAGATTCATCTTCTACTTTGCATACCTTAAAGGCATGACGTCCACGTGGACAGAATAATAAATAATTGTGTAAGTTTGGTATATTTATAATTAAGTACACAGCACTAGAAAGCTATTATACACTTTTTTTTCTCAAGACAGCTAATTGTTAAACTATAAATCTGATGTAGAAACAGAGGAATCATGTGCGGGCTACGGTAATAAAACATGCTGACATTTATACAGCACATGGTGGCCCACACACACACACACACACACACACACACACACACACACACACACACACACACACACACACACACACACACACATAAATAAAAACGTGCATTTCATATATCACACAGAGTTGTCGTGTGTGAGCAGATGCACCACGGCTAATTTACCAGAATAGAGATTGATTTAAAGAGTGCTAAAAAGAAAAAGTTTGAACGTGGTAAAAGGTAAATGCCAAGAAGTGAATCAGCTCTGTAGCAACGATCAGCGAGGCTGCCAAATTACTTCTGATGTCACCAGAGAGGAGGCAGAGAAATGGCTGCTCCTGCGCCTTTTAGCAGGGCGTTTAAAAACCAGTCGAGTCGAAACTCACATGTTTCATCCAGAGAATCACAAAGTTGCAGGTTTTTTTCTAATGATTCTTTTAATTACAACTAAAAAAAGTTGTGAAAAACATCTAATTTTCTCCTGTTTGAAGTATAAAAAACAGCACAAAGACTAGAATTACCACTAGAATATCATGATGTCACAGTGCATTTAACCTCTGACCTTTTGGAGATCAAATGTCATGGCTTCATCATTTTATCCCGTCAGACCTTCGTTTGTTAAATTGTATCGTAATCAGCGTATGAATTCTTGAGTTATGGCCAAGAATGTGTTTTGTGAGGTCACAATGATGATCACAAATTCTAATCAGTTCATCTTTGAGTCATAACGCACATTTGTCCCAAATTTGAAGATATTCCCTCGATGTGTTCTTGAGATGTGGTATCCTTGAGTCCAACATTATTTTAAATTTAATTAATTATTTTGACATTTCACTTCGTTTGAAACATCTAGTTCAAGTTGTTGTTTCTATCCATCAAATAATCATCTTACTTGTGCCTGAAGTTGAGACGATTAAGATTTTGTCAAGAACCATACTGACAGCACCAGAATCACCTCACCACAGGTCCTGTAATCGATCAGCTAAACAACGAGTCATCAAACCATTCCGACGCTAATAGACACAGGTGAGCAGCTGTGTCTTTGAGTTCGGTCTCTCCACTTCCCCCGGCTCCTCTGCTTTGACATTCACTTAAGCTGCATTTAAATCATATTCACAACAAAGTGGATCATCTTAATGAATCACAACACCACAGTTAGCTGCACGGCGCCGTACGAGAGCGCAGAGACATCTGCTCGGCTGCAGAGCCGGGCCAACATCTTCATTAGCATCGGCCTCAGTGTGAGCTAACGTAAAACTGCATGCATACTCCGAAGGATACACACAAACACACACATCTTCTGAGCCTGTTGAGTGTTTTTCTCTCCACCGCTGCACCGAGCCAGCCCTGGTCCACCACAGGAAGTGGAGGGTTCTGACATCCCGCCAATGTAAAACAATAGGGAACTGCTTCCATTCAAACCGCAGCGCACACATTCACTGTCTATACGTGCACACTCTGCCGTACACAGCGGCGAGCAGGGATGATATACCGAGACCAAAAATATTCTTTGCAGGGGTATTCTTCTGGTGTCAACAAAACTCGAGTCGAAGAGAAGGTTTCACTTCAGTCTGAAACAGTTTAGCTGCATTTTTAACTTCTTCATGTAACTCACAGTAACGTTTTATTTCACAGGTCTGCAGATTTAACGTTAAGTAGGTGCTAAGTTTTGTTAAATTACCAATGAAATTACCTTAAAGTTGATTGAAAATGATTTAATAATAAAGTTCTGCTAGTTTCCAATCAGCAGGTCAGAAATAGGTAATTACTTTAACACATTTGAAGGAAACTGCCAACTGGTTTCAGCTTAACTTCTGCTGATCGTGCACATTTTAAATTTCAGACTAGTTTCTGTCAAACTTCTGCAGGTCGGTAAACTGAGGTAAGAGAAAGTTAGACAGTTGGAAGTTAAAATAGCATCATCAGCACAGTTTCCTGGAAATGTGTTTAAGAAATTACCAGCTATTTATCAACTGCTTATTGGAAAATAGCTGAATACTGTTCTTGTTATTTACTAATATTGGGGTAATATGTGGGAATATCAGAGAGATTTCAAACATGTTTCTTGGTAATGGGGATACAATCATATGTCTCACTCTTCAAAACAATTAAAAAGACAAAGTTTATATAAATGTAATATGGAATGACATCATTAAAGTAATCCCACCTCTGATCTGGAACCAACTGTTCAGACGTTTGTTTGGACAAATCACGAAAGAGGAACGTGAAGATGGAAACACAGCAGAGAGCAAAATCACTGATAAATAGAAAAACAGCGACAGAAAAGTTGCGACGTTGTGTTGAACGTAAGTAAAATGGAATCACGTCGAGTCCTTCCCGACCTACATTCAACTGAATACAGTACAAAGACGAGATATTTGCTATGCAGCTCCTTTTTAACACCCAAAGTCGATGTTTTCAACATTCAGAATGAAGTAGCCGTCTTAATCGAGGCTTTTTGTCAGAAGAGGGCCTTGATTTATTTTTCTTTTTTAAACTTCTTCGTTACCTTCATCACATTTTATTTGAAGGGCACTCGACACTTTTTCTTACACAAGATATTTAACGTTAAATAAATGAATAAATACTAAATGTTATGTCTGCGTCGAGCAAAGTAAAGTAAAGCACAGCGTACCTATGATTTTTCTATCAGAGTTGTATTAGAGCCTCTGAAAACTTGGGTGCAAATACAGTATTTTTCTGTATCAATAAATGTTTATTACTGAATGCAGCTTTAACAATTCAAGAAAAAGAGTTACGAGATTCATTCACCGACGGTTAATGAGTCACATGTCATTGCACACTGATGATTTGGGGGTTTCACACTGCTGGTCAGACATAAGAAGACGTCTGAAAACATAATTTGGGGGCATTTTTGCACAAACTGGCTACGATATAAAGACGAAATGATAAATGGAGAATATAATCTACAGTCAGATTCATGAATAATGGAAATAATCATGGTCCCGTTGCACATGAAGGATCACAGGACCATGTTTTCATGTAATCACCCATGTACCTTCCGTGTTAGCCGTGTAGCTAACATCTACACGCTTGTCAGCGGCTGTTTCACCTGCAGCGACCGACCTGAAGACAATCCTGTCAACTCTTGAGCAATATCACTTTGAGGGAGGACAAACTGCAGCAGCTCTGAGGGCTCCCAGCAGAGGGACGATACTGTTATGGACCTGTGATGTTGCGAGTCCGTGGGGACGGTATAAAGCAGGTGTGCCGAGCCGAACAGTAGGAAGGAGACTGAGCGAGGGAGAGGACGCCAGCCGGGCCAGCAGTTTCACAAGCTGTTAACTGCATTTAGGGACAATGCCCATATCAGCTTTGATTTAATGTGTGTGTCCTACTCTTTTACAAGCAAGGAGAAAAAAAAACACAGCCAGCCAACGTGAGAGCAAAGAAAGTGATGTAATGTGTGGGTAGCAGACACTTCTGAATGTTTCTAATGCCTACTGCCATCTGAATAGTCCAATTAAACACAGCACAAACTGAATTTAAAGCACGCTACAAACTGGAGACGCTTGGACAGATTAATTATACATTTCAAGACTTTATGCTCGAGTCTGTTTATCACGATTCTGGACCATTTGCTCAGTATACCAAGTAAATCAAGGACTGGTTACCTTAAAATGAGAAAACCACACGACAAACCAGGGACACTCACGAGATTCTTTGTACTTCATGTCAACAATGAAGCACCGTTAGGGGTTAAAACAGAAGAAAAACAAAGTTAGCAGCTAGCTGGTGAACATTAGAGGGGCAATTAGTAGCTAATACCACACATATATCGTTGGTAGAGACCAAAATGGACCTAAGAGAGAGAGAATATTGGACTTATAATAGTCAGGTGGCAAATGCTCGAGTATATCAACTTAAAAAAGTGACTAATATTGTATATAAATACTGTATTCAACTTATTGCTGCTTGCAGGTTTTGAGCAGGTTGAAGTAGCTGTTATCCCGTTTTATATCATATTTTAAAGGTCTGGATTTTGATAATGGTAACTCCAAATAAATTAAAAGTTTGTGTTTCCTTTGAACAATTTGATTAAATCTGAGAAAAGCACAGTTAAAACAGTCTGAGCTTCATTATAAGTCAAAGAATACACAAAATCTTTTGAGATATAAAGCTTCAAAAAGTATTTACTTGCTCTCTTCTGTCTTGAAAGATGAAGACTGATGTTTATTAATATTTACCCGATTACATTTCTTGTGTTCTCATCTATTTAATCATCTCGTTGTTTTGAAGAAATCAATTTAACAAACCACCCTGATGGATGCTAGTATGTTTAAAGTAACTTGTCGATTAGAATTTTTTGGTTTTAACTGTGATGAACTTCTTTTTAGGGAACATTTTTAGCATTGAAGTTGTATTAAAATGCTACCTACAATATTAGCTGTCTATAATTTTAGTATAAAAACATTGAAATGAGCAAAATAATCCCATCAGTCAAACTCTTGTCCAAAATAACTGGAATATGTTGTGCAGTACAGGTCATATTGTCGCCGGGAACACACAGGTGAGGTAATAACAGGGAACAGCAGCAGCGGCAGTAGTACGAGCTAAAAAAAGGATTGCTTTGGGATTTGTCGTAGCCACCGGATCATCAGCAGTTATGTAACAGCAGGACAAATAGAGATACCTCTGTAGCGCTCTGGGCACGACTGGGATGTAGGAATATTTCTTCTTTTATTGCATCCGCTGTAAGGTGGCAAATTGGAAGATGCCGCTGATTTAAAGTTTGCTCTCGGCATGTAAAGCAATATGCAGAAAGAACAAATGAGCCGTGGATACAACAACAAGGATTCCTCCGGATTATATATACAGTGCCGTTACCTTAGATGTTAAATAAACAGAAGGTAAAGCGTGTTGATGAGTATCAATGATGCTAAATCTCAAGGAAATTGAATCGAACGCAACTGGATTTGGTTTTTGTCTTGAAGATGTTTCACCTGCTCGCTTGACTAGGCTGGGACTAGTCCAACTAGCCGGTGTGGAGGTCCAGCTATTTAACCTCTTAGGAGGCGGTCACAAGGCCACTGATGTCTATGGGTCGTATGTGCTCCATTATTGCCAACGACAGTCGTTAGTATGGTCGTTGGGGCCAATGATGCTAAATATTTGAGGTACAACTCATCGGGGAGCACTGACTAAAACATCCAGCGAAAGAGACATCCATTATGTTTGTTTGTTGGTAGACTATAGAGGGATTTTAGTTCAAAACAATCAAGAATGAACATAAACTGTCACCAGAATGTGAAGAAATTAGGTTTTTGACGCTCTGCGCTGCGTTGAAGAGTTATCTACCGAATTTAGCATGCTAACCTGCTAGCCCTTAACCACTTTGTACTTCAAGAGGCGACTGTAGTCGGACAGTAAACAAAACCAAGACTCCCCCGGAGCTCTGAGCTCCCAGCGCACAGCTAACTGAAGTCACAAGCTAGCAGTAGCTACAGTTAGCAGCAGCAGTTAGCGATTACCTCTATTTGTTTGAAGTATGCATTTGACAGGTGGCCAATTCTTACATATGGCACCTTTATGTGTAACAAACTAAAAGGAATATCAACCAATATATCATTATCAGATTTTCCCAACTCTAAAAATATTAATATTGGTATTGAATCGATGAAAACACAGTCTTGGTTGGGCTATAAAAGTATCTCTAGTGCTTTCGAATGATTCAACATCAGCGTGTACGCTGGTGTACTTGCCCCAGGCGTGACCTGTGATCGCTCCGTCATAAAAAAAGTGAGTGTTTCCTTGGCTTTAAATAACACTTCATCCCCTCCCACCCTCCAGAAAAGCCCAGAGCCCGTGACCCTGGCCAATGAGGTATATGTGGAGGACAGCGAACAGCACGGTGGCGGCGCCGGGCCAGCGAGGTGACGCATATGTGAGTGGCTGAGTGCGTCAGGCTCTGGCTGACAGCGCCACGACTCAGCAGTGTCCTGGATGGATGGAGGTGTTATGATGGAGGAAGCAGGGAGAAGTAGAGAATGTGTGTGCGTGTAACAGAGCGAGAGAGAGAATAAGAGAGAGAGAGAGTGATATGCCCTGACTCCTACACTGCCATCCGATGCTGAGAAAAGCTGTGTCGCAGCACCGAGTGGGTGGGCTTCGTTTACAAATAAAATAAAAATAAAGGCCAGTAAAGAACAGTCTGGATGAAAAAACAAAAAAGGGGAGGCCGCATCGAGCATCTCCTACCTTCAGTCTGACACACCACTGGGGTTACATCACAGAGCGGAGAAGTGAAAAGCACGAGGCAAAAATAACCAAACGGAAATGGAAGTGTTAGAGGAGCTTTTTGCTTTGGTTGCCTTGAGACAAAGAAAGAAAAAGAGGATGAGCGGAGAAATAAAAAAGACTGGTGTGGCTCCTGGTCTGCCTCCAGGCCTTCCACTTTTATTTCTATACATTTTTAATCCCCGACGATCACACACAGGGGGAGCAAAGAAAGTGTGAAAAGCAGACGTCCCACCTGTACCGGCTCATTCCTTCACTCTTACTTTGTCTCTCCAGCACTGATGCTAAAATGGAGAAAATGAAAAGCTCAGTCGCTTTCAGCTTTTCTTTGAACATGAATTCATTATGCCAATCTGGCAACTATTCAAGTCTATAAACCGTCAGGAAACACAAAGATACAGAATTTTGGGAGATGGAGGAAACTTCAGGAAGAGCCACAGAGGAGGGATCCTTCTCCCAGAACAAAATCACAGTTTATTAACTGCATTGACAGAATATCTGATAGAATTTATATAATATATGTAAAGTGTGTGGATCCAGGAAGACGACTGAGCAGGAAGAGGCATCGCCAAGTGGTGCCGGTGTCACACGACCTCCTCTCCACTGTGGCCGCCTGGACCCAAGCATAGATTTTAGGCTAACGTTAGCAGCTCTTTCGATACCAACAACTGCAGTCAGAGTTAGCGGAGATATTGTTAGCTTAACCAAACACACTGCGTAAGCCTCAACCTAAAAGCTTTTCGTCTTGTAGCGTTCGGCCTGCAAATGAAAACACAGGCTACTGTTTGACAAAACGAACAATTTGAATTTGAAAGCTAAGCAGCCAAACAAGTCTACGAAGCCTCTCTGTTTCATTATGTCGTCTACATGGATCATTAACTGGTGGAAATACTGACTGTTCGTCTGGTACGTGTAGCTTTAGCCTCTTTCTGGCACAATACAGTGCATATTTAAGGTCCCTTAACTAAATTCTCCTCGTCAAATCAAACATTAAAAAGTCAGCCAGAGAGAGTGTTTTAAACCCACTAATGGAGGCTAATGTTAGCATAAATAGCTAGCTAGTGGATGGACAGCTGCCAGTTAGAGACAAGAGTCCTGCTTTTGTCTATCGCTGTCTGAAACCAAGGAGCCACACTGCTTCAAAAATAACGAAAAAATAAAGAATTTCAAGCTGTACATCTGCCACCATTATCACAGCAAACTGCAGATTTTCCCTGCAGGAGCAGAATTAGCTTGACAGGCTTAGCATCAGTCACTAAGTGTGATGGGGCGACGCTACTGTAACAGTCGGTTGTTCATTACTTTTTCCTCTCTGATTAATGAATTACCCCACGAGTCATTTCAGGACTGGTTATAAACATTTGTCATTTGAGCCGTGGTCATTACGCTGGACGGTCACACTGCATCTTCTGTGGAGAAAAAAACCTGTCTGCGTCTGTCCTGTTGCTTTGTTTTTTAGTTAATCTACAAATCTCGCTCTGCTGCACAAGAAGCATCGCCTGCCGTTCCCTCTGACCTCTGGCTGTCTGCGGCGAGAGGAGGGGCGTCTGCGACTCCCGCTAAGGTTGCAGATGCCTCTCTCAGCATCGACGAAGAGTGTTTAATGAGAAAAGGTTGGGATCCTGATAAATTCACACGGGGAGGCTCGAGGAAAAACAGCTCCTGCTGCAGCCGGCGCTCGTTCATTATGGGGGAGGATATTTACTGCCTTTCAAATTACTGCCTCTGTGAATGACACACTGAGCTATTACCATACAGCGGCTTAAAGAGGAATACTGCTAAATTTGATCCTTATTCCTGCTGCTTAGGGGGCTCTCTGTGCTGTGGGGATTTGTAAGCTTCGCAACAAAACCAGATATGTGCAAGGAGAAGTTTCTACCACACCCCTAATCTCGTCTTTGCCGGCTCCACCGACGGCGAACTAATTCTTAGAAGATCATTCAAGGATATTCAAGGAATGCAGAAAAGGGTTTTCTTCAAAGACAACAACTCAAAATGCTGAAACCAATGAACAAAAAAAAACAGACAGGGAGGATCTGACGCTGCCATTCAAAGAGTAACTCTCAAACCATTACATATAACGCCAGCAGTAACAATTATTTTTCTTGTTTACCTCTGACTGAAAGTGAGATTTCAAAGCAGGTATAGGTGCTTCATAAATACTGAACACATACGCTCCACTCCAGATTAATAAGTCTGTTTCTAAAGAGCCGTCAGGACTTCTGTAATGTTCTGATGTCTATACACTCAACAAATAGTAACCAGGGTAACAGCTAACTGCTGCCAACTGTAGCTGCCTTTAGCTAATTAGCTTAGTTAGCCATGTAGCTAGCAGTCCGGACTGGGAGTTCGACAGGAGCTGGTTATCACGCTAATTGCTAAACATGCTTTGCAACCCAATAGATGATGCATGTGCCTCTTTATAAAGGAACACAGTGGGCGGAGCCTACTCAGGCCTGTGAGAACGGACCAATCAGGAGCAGCCTGAGCCTTGTTGGAGGGGAGCCTTAAAGAGACAGGCACTGAAACAGAGCATTCAGAAGGAGCAGTGTCAAAAATAAGTGTTGTTGAAACATTAAAGCATGTAAACATCTAATACAGAAGTATGAACCTGTAAATTATCATAATATACGACCTGACAATGCCGATCTATCAAAATTATATACCACGTTCAACTGTCAAGGTGACTTGACTTGTATTAAATATAGAAAGCTCAAATTAAGGTAATGACATTCAGACAAACAACCCACAAGGGCAGCGCTGTAGTTTGTGTCAAATACAATTCTCCATGCTGCAGATTAGCACACAGCGCCACATTTAAAGTCTAAGTCTCTCTCGCAGGTTCACGCAGAAGTTAATTTAACTTTCCGTGTAATGTCTGCAGGCAGTATGACTAATGCAAATCATTTCGTTGAGTGGCCATTTGCTTGATATTCGCTGTGAAGAGCGATAACTCTGAAAGGAGTGATGTTTTCATAGACTTCCACCTAATTGAGGGGTTCTGCGAGCTGCTACCACAGAAACACATCCGCGGAAAAAGAGCCTAAAAACAACAACAGAGCACAAAAGCGACTCCAAAGAGAATACAATCACTGGTTTATCTATTTATATAATGATTTAACGCTCAGTACCCTTTTATTTGGGCCGCAGCCACAGAGTGCACCTCTCCTTGTGGAAAACCAGCTAAATGCCAAACAAACAAGAGATTAAAAAGCCAGACATACAGTGTCTCCAAAATAGCCACGAGCACAAAAACACAACCATAAAAAGGGTGTTTGATGCTGGATAGAAAAGGGCCAGCGGCGGACAAGCAAAGTGTCATTTTGTTTTTCTCCTCGCTCCGAATCGGAGTGCAAAGCTTTCAACCTGTGAGGGGACGAACAATAACTGACGAGAGACGGAGAAACAGGAGGAGAGGTGGCCATAGTAACACACGAAGCTCAGAGGACGGAGAGAGGTGAAAGAAGACGACGACGCCGGCCGTCCTTGCCGCCGCGTCCTCTTTCCTGGCGCTCTGTTATTCTTATCCTGAGCTCGCCTTCAGCAATGCAATAATTCATTCTGTTCTCGGTGTCATCGTGACGACAGGAGAGAGGAAAAACACTACACTCACACACAGAGTATATACCCACACACCGTCTCAATTGCAACGGAGATGGGCCTACAACTGCAAACAAGCAGGCCTGAATAATGAAATACACATTAAATATGAAGCAGACTGGGGGATTGTGGACCCGGCGTTGCCACAGCAGACACTAACAGCTACGCAGGGTGAGGAGAAAGTAGGCTACTGTACGTGGCTGTATGTCTTATATCATTAACATGACAGCTACACCCTTTATTACAGTATATGTGCTATCTTTAGTGTAAAACGTACGTCCTAACCTGAACTGCTGCTGCTGCTGCATGACTCATACTGCTGTTCTATCAAGCAAAACAACTAGAAATTCATATTTCAGACAATATATTTGTTGTTAAGCTGAATATTGTAACCAATAAAATATAATTGACAGAGCAGCAAAACGTCTTGAGACAAAATGCTGAGAAGTTTATATAGAAACAACTTTAAACGCACCGAAAACGTATTTGCTGAGTACAAAGAATTTAACAACGGGTGAAAAAAACTATGTCACAAAGTCCAGGATATGGGTCAGTGTGTGTGTGTGTGTGTGTGTGTGTGTGTGTGTGTGTGAGGAACAGACATGTATTGTTATTCACAGATCCATCGTGCTGGTCGGACATCAATTTTTAATGTGCAGCTTTCAGCTGGGCACACACTTCTTTCCGGGTGGAGGTCTCATTGTTTGGGTCTTTCCTGCAGGACGTGTTCAAAATAGTGGAAAGATTTATTTTTGTTTTTGATTATATAAATAGTTTTCTCCATCAATTGTTGTATTGTTGGTCTACAGAAAAAAAAGAAAGAAAAAGCAGAATATCCTGATATTCAATAAGCCAGAAGCTGATCTGAATGTTGTATCTTTGTTTGCAATGTGACTGAAACGATTAATAGATTGTCAAAACAGCTGCTGATTAAGTTTCCTTCGCTTGATTAGCCAATTAATTGACTGTTTCAGCTCTATGTGAATGACGAGCTGTGTACAATCAGTTCATTAGTACGATCTGTTGCTGCACGCAGCCCCCGTCTCTGATGATACATGATGAGACATGACAAAATAAGCTAAAATTAACATGGAGTCTGGTGTTATTTGACATTCCTGTATTTTAAAAAGGCAACATGCGTATCTTCATCAGTGACAGTCTTCTACAAACAAAATTAGACATGGACAAAATACCACATCGATCCTGTTGTGATGTTTGTATTCATCATCAATTAACCTGTCATCACAAGCTCTCAGACCCAGAAGTTATGTCTTCAAATGGTTTGTTTTTGTCCTAAAACCAAAGATATTCAATTTGTAATTATATAAAACAGAGCAAAGCAACAAATCCTCACATTTAAGAAGCTGGAAACACTGATGTTTGGTGTTGTTTTTGATAAATCATCGAGTAATCAATCGATTGTCACATTTGTACAGTGTTGGAAATGAACTAACAAGAGATCTCAGCACTAAATGGGATGCAGTTGTTACAGAATATGTGTCAGCGTATACGTGTGACTGATCATCAGACCTGTCAAAGGAGATAAACTCATCCAGAGGCCTGATAAACGCAGTCCTTCCAGCGAGTGTCAGCAGGAGTTAGAGCTACTGAGAGTGGCAAACATGGCTGCCACAGACTGAAGAGGAGGAGGAGGAGGGAGAGGAGGAGGAGGAGGAGGAGGGGGACACCAGACAGTCAGTCAGACAAGTACAGACTGAGACAGACTGTAGGTTTGAATCCAGAGATGGCACGACAACTGTCATCAAACAGAGACAGCCGGGGAGACGCATTCGGACTCGCAGCTGGCGTGGGTTTCGGTCCACGCCTCGCCGCCGTGGTCCTCGTGATTGCATGAACCAATGCCGCCGTTGCCGCTTATGCAATGTTTTGCAGCGTTTTTGTCATGCGGCGCGAAGCAACACAATATCCCTCAGTATGCTCAGCTCGCGAGGGCACTTCCTGCTATTCAAAGGCGCACAGCGTTGAGCAGCAATAATGAGCCCATCCACATCAAGGGGCACAATGAAAGCCCAGTTTCCCGACTGGCAGAAACAACAGGATGCCGCCGCAGAACGGGGGCTGATAAGTCCTGCATGCATGGCATCAAAAATTTAAATGGGCCACCACCACCGTGTTATTTCATATTTCTCACGGCCGAATGCACAACGGAGGGGGCTGTTTTGTTTATGGAGAATTCGGGGTTGTGTATATGTGTCAGTGTGTGGTTCGCCAGAGATGGATTGAGGTCTTTGGAGGAAAAAAAAGAAAGGAAAGAAAAGAACAAACAGTATAAAAATGGAGAGTGAGGAGGACTTGGGATGGCAAACGTTATAGCACCTGTAATAGTATGAATAAATTAACGATGAATGGGCGGAATGAGTGGGACTTGACGGAAAAAAAGGAAGATGAGGGGGTGTAAGAAAAAGTAACCACTCCAGAAGGAATGAAAGGAAAAGGAAGGATGAAAATACGTCGGAGCGAGAGAGATGAAGGAGGAGGAAGAGCAGCGGCCGTGATGAATGGAGAGGACAAAGACGGCGGCGAGGTGGGAGAACCTGAAAGGGGTTGAGATGGACACGTTTGCTCGTGAGATGATAAATGGACACAGGAGGACTGAGGAGGATGGGAGGAAGAGAAGAGGAGGGGGGAGGGATGGAGTGGCGAAGACTCATTAGCCTACGCAGGGCTGGTACATTGAGCCTTCCCCTGCTCTGCCGTTTTATCTCCCTCTCTTCTCTCTCCTTTTGTTCTCCAGAAATATCTGAGTGGGTGGGAGAGAGAGTAACAGAGTGTGCGAGGAAGAAGGAGAAAGTTACAGTAAGTGAAGTGATGACAGAGTGAGGGGGAGAGAGTGACAGAGGAAGCAGATGACTAGTGAGCGAAGCCCGATATCTTTAGAAAGCGCTCCATAAAGCGACAATAAGACAGCAGAGTTTAATTACTAAAGCAGGTCTCTGATGTTAGCCAAGCCGTAATAATAGCAGGGGCCACACGGTGTGACATTTGAGGATATTACAGCGTGGTTTCCAGCAGCGTTTTATAGCGGAGGCGTCCCACCTCGTCCTAAAATACAGAGCTAACGTCAGACGATATTATCACTAATATTAAATATAATAACGGGCTCATTAGGCTTTGAATTGGGCAGCGGAGCTTAATCACACTGCAAAGGCCACGTATTTCATAAGCACGGTGATCGTGTCAAACAGTTTTTATTACCCAAAGATCACGATTTGGACTGAAATAGTCCAACGTGGCTGGAAATTTCTGTTTTCTGTCGGCCTAAACGAGGCGGGAAAGGTGTCACACTGACAAATGTTGCAACTTTACTTTTCTTTACGTTCAGTTTTCTGTTTTATGTCGTGACAACGCTGTGCTTGTGCTCATGTTTACATCCCGTCTATAAACTGAAGATGTCCTGACTTCTCATTAAACATTTCCAGTTTTTGTCGCCACAAACTTTCGGTTGGAAATTGTCCTGAGGTATCCTCAAAAACATTCGGTGGTGTCTCAATTAAAAAAGTTGAAAAGTCAAAAATATCAATACTGAAACACAGCCTTGAACTCTGGTCACTGGCTTGGCAGCTGTCCTGCCTGTAACTCCACTGCCAACTGCGACTAAAACATCTATCACATCAGAGCTGAACTGATTTGTTAATTGATTAACTATCTGATTAACGCTTTTAAGACATGTTTCATGCAAAAATGCCAAACAAATCCCAGTTTGAGCTTCTCATTTGATAGGATTTGCTACTTTTCTTTTGATTCATGTGATAGTGAATTGAAAATATCTGAGTTTTGGATTGTTGGTTGGACAAAACAAGACATTTCAAGAAGTCTTTTCCACTATTTAATAGTCCAATTGATTAATAAAGGATAATAATGTGCAGATTTATCCGGGATGAAACCTGAAGTGTTCATTTTCATCTTTAGATTAACTCTAAATAACTTGTATACAACCTGTCTGATTGTTGCACTGCTTATATTTCTTGTTGCTTCAAACTTTAGCGATGGCGCTGTGTTGCCATCTCAGCAATTAACTCAATGAGTGTGACATCATCACGACAGACAGAAGTGACAGCCACACCTACAAAACTGCATCCAAGTCAATATATTAGTCAAGTCCTAATATATCATGTAAATTACGGTTTAAACATCTGATTACATGAAGAAGAAATCAAGACCAAGAATGTGTCAAAGCATTTGGTACCAACTTTGAGAACTTTACATAAAGAATGCATTGACGTTCGAGCAGCTGTTATAATGAGTTGGTAAGACAGGAAGAGAAAATTAGAGTTCAAACCTTAAAGTTTTTTAATCCAAGGTGTCAAAAAAGGTCAAACTTCTGAGTTAAATCTGGTCTGAACGTCAAGGTTTGATGCCCAGCTCTACAGGGAGGAGAGGTGTTGAGATGAAAACAGAGCGAGCTGACATCATTTCGTTGAAACCAATCAGCAGCAGCGAGCAGAGATACTTGGGTGTTATTAATAAACTTGAAGACATGAAGAGCGACAGATATTACATGAAGACCGCGGTGAATCACCACCAGGAGACACTTGATCTTTCGTTTCTGTCTCTCGCGCAATTTTCTCCACTAATGGCCATCTGTCAGACACCATGGCCACTCTCGTCCTCTCACTCCATCATCCATCATTTATTTCAGAATCTATCCACAGTAACACACACACACACACTCCTATAGTGTCCATGCTTAAGGTGTGGCACCACGCCGCCAATTGAGTCCACTACCTGGGTCAAGGTGACACCCAGCGCAGCAGCCACAGCAAACCAGACGGAGAGAGGCTTTGACACATGCTGCTGAGGTCAGGCTGACAGACACTCAACACTGCTCTTAAATCACACACTTGAACCCTTCACCTCTTAAAAAGAAAATGCACATTAAGACGCCTACACAGCAACGAGAGCCGCTCAGAGAAACCACCAAAGATCCTGAGAAACAATTAACGGCTGAGCCTTGATGAATAGTGTCTCTTTACAAAGCCAGTTCCCACCACTCCCTACACTCACAACTGGATTCCACCTCTATATAATCCATCCATCCATCCATCCATCCATCCATCCATCCATCCGCCCCGATTCATCCGGCTCACCTTTGTCAGTCGAGCGCCTCGTCTGCCCAGGCAATAAAAATCCTGCACCATAGTAAGGGGAGATCCTAAACAAAAGGAGGAGATTGTAGGGGCACGGAGAGGAAGAGAAACAACGCGGGGAGCAAAAAGAAGAAGGCAGAGAGAGGAGGACAAAAGATAGACAGAGGGAATAAAAAGGGAAAAGAGAGAGAGAGAGAGAGGTAAAGAACGGCCCAGACAGGCAGAGAGCTCTCCACAATGTGAGCAGCGAGGGAGGGCGAGCGAGCGCCAGGTGTCAGTACGCATACACTCACTGAGCCGCGCATGCACACACACACCAAACACACACACACACACACACAGGCAGACAGGCAACTCTCTCTCTCTCTCTCGCTCGCTCGCTCGCACACTCTCCTCCTCCTCCTCCTCCTCCTCCTCCTCCTCTCGCTCACTGGCAGCAATAACTCTCCCTCATCCTCCTTCTCTCTCTCTCCTCTTTCAGCCAGGGCAGAATTCCTTAACTCTTTCAAAGCCGGAGAGCTCAAAGAGCGATTGCTCTTTCTGCCTCCGCTCGGGCGAGGACCGAATGATTAATCAGTTAAAGGGATATTCCGGTGTAAGTTTAATCCATGGTCTAACACACCTTGACACAGAGTAAGACTCCCCCTCGAGAGCACCTCAAGGATGAAAATGTCTGATTATTACTCCATGGAACGCTCAGTTCTTATTATCGACAGCTGACAGGGAAAATAACGGAAGTAATGGAGTAATAATCAGACATTTTCATCCTTGAGCTGCGGAAATCTACTGCACTCGGTAATCGACTCATCAGGGCTTCCCCACACAGGCAGGCTGCTGGAGGAGAGGGTGAGTTGAGCTGTGTTTTTAATACAAATACAGCAAAGCTAGCAGATGTTTGATGCTTCGTACTGTGTGCTGGGACCGTACATGTACTGTTGCTGAAGTTTGGTGCTGTTCTGAACATTAATTGTGGCTTTTTGATGGCGTTTTCTAGTTGGAGACATAAGCTGCAGTGTATTGTTTTCGTGCGGTCTTTTCTGAGGTTGCTAAAACTAGCTAAGCTAGCGGTCAGCTAACTTGACCTCTCGAGGGGGAGTCTTACTCGGTATCACGGTGTGTTAGACCATGGATTAAACTTACACCGGAATATCCCTTTAATCGGTCGCAGTTTGAATGGCGACAGTTGTGATCGTGGAAACACAAAACGTATGAGTTGGCAAACAGTGTCCTTTTTGTGCGAGGGTCAGGGGGAAAAATGTATTCTCTTTTGAAATAATATGTCTAAAGGCTAAAAAGTGAATAATCAGACATTTTATACTGTAATATTGCTGGCCAAGCTAGCCAAATTCATGAAATCCACTTGTTGACCCCATCTACAGGCAGATACTTGAACGTATGATATAACTGCAGTGTGTCCCCTTGTGGTTTGTGTATTCTCCTGAGTGCAGATCAGCTCTGAAGTTGTCTCCTCACCTTGTTTTCTATTCTAGTCGTACAGAGGAGCCACAGCTTTCAGTCTACTCGCCCTTCTATAAGGATAAGGACGTGGATGTACACGACATGTTTAGAGCTCCAGTATCAGAGTGAAATAATACACCAGGGCGCTCTCTGCCCACCAGGGAGTGAGGCTGAAACACGCCTCTGTGAAGATTCATGAAATTGTTCTGTGTGTTGGGACACAGAGAGGGGGATTCTGGGTAACAGTTGCTCGTGGCAGTTTGCAGAGATACTCGCACGATCTTGAAAATCTCAATTACACGTTGAGCGTATCTGCTGTCCTGTGCATCCAACAGGGAAGGACGTCCCTGAGGATTGGTGCTGCGCCAACATTAAGGCTTACCTCGATAATCGGGACGTTGGCGCCGTGCCGACTGTACTACGCTACTCTACTCCAGCATCACACACCTCTGAAATCTGGTCTGAAATGCATTTTATCGTGCTAATGTAAAGAACCAATATGTGTAAGCAAAAGGTATATTTGTTCCTCTGCTAGTTAGCAGATCATTTCTAAAGCCTCTTAACAGATTTGAATAAAATCCGGTGGAGAGTTCGGCCGTGGGCCAATGAACAAGCAATTACAGTGGTTTTACCTGCATTTTTAATTTTCAAAACAACATTTGGAGGACAGCTCTACCTTGGCAGAGGCGCTCCGAGTGCTTTCAGGCTGTTATTCATTTTCCAAATTCATTCTCACTTCAAGATTAATTTTCAGGGTCTGACTGAGTTGTTTTTTTTTCTCTTAATTTCCCATTTAATCAGTTCGGTGAATGCAACACTGCCCCCGAGTGCTCATGAGCAACACCTCTGTGCATGATCGAGGTAGAGTTGCAACGATTAGGCGATTAGTCAATCAAAAGCAAAAACCTTCTTAGCTTCTTAAATGTGAATATTTTCTGGTTTCTCTACTCCTCTGTGGACAAAACATGACATTTTAGGACGTAATCTTGGACCAGGAAACACTGATTTTCTGACATTTTATAGACTAAACAACTAATCAATTAACCCAGAAAATTTAAAAAAAGGAAAATAAAATTAATAATTGTTAGTTTAAGCCCGAACAAGACAAAATATTTGAAGACATCACCACTGAAATTGTGATGGGAATTTTCAACAACCATGTAAACCATGTTGCCAGATCTGAATTTATAAATTCTGATTAAGTTTTATGTTCCCAACCATCCAAAAAGTTGTGTCCTCATTCAACAAGACACAAATCGAGCCGTCACTCACAGCAGATACATGCATGTGTGACCTCACCGGCGTTCGGATGTCGAAGGCCGATCACTTTCCATGACCATAAAACACTGCCAACAATATCCCTGCTCAGTTGCCACCAAAGAAAGGACGCCATATCTAGGTCACAGTAACACCAACTGCTAAATATCAGTCACACTTCAGCCGTGAACACCCTGCAATCAAGCTGTCAGCATTAAGCAGAGGGTTGTCTCCGATCCAGAGTGAAGCATCCGATGGAAGGATGCAACAAAAACTCTGACATCACAATCAAAGTCTGATTTTTGTACAACTTCCTGTCTGGAGTGTGAAGTGTGAGGAAACGAAACGAGAGGAAAGGGCCATAGAGGGACAGCAGGGAAGTGAGCAGACTGAGAGGTAAGGGAAGGGAAAGCGGACACATCGAGACGGAGTGAGACTTCCCACTATTGACGTTGTGATCAGAGAGTGGAGGAGAGGTTAGACCAACGCTTCTCTTACCCACGCACCGCTCTGCCCACTCCCTAACGCCGGAGCTGGAATGCACAGCTCCCGTTTTACAAAAGAGCTGCATGGGAGGAGACGCAGCCACAGACTCCACATTTAAATGTCACACACGGCAAGTGAATTAAATCAAACCACCGGCGATGCTGTGTAGACCCCCGCGGTGGGCAGTGTTGCGGCTGATGGAACAAGCCTCACGTGTGCTGTGCTGATTTTTATACACGCATCAGGCCTTTGGTGCAGATTTATGACGGCAATCACACAGGAACTGCTGAACGCAGGAGGCAGACTGGTGGCTCGGCAAACTGAGACGTGATTCACGCCATCTTCACACGTCGGAGTGCGCTATAGCAAAAAAAAAAAAAAGCATAAGAGGATGTGCTTCAGTGTGATTATGGCGACGATGGCGATACAAAAGGAACAATGTGCAGCTGAGTACCATTGGCAGCAGCGAGTAGCAGCTATTATAGCAAAGAATGCACTCGACGGGATTGAGTTTTTTTTTATTCAGCACTTGAATTAACTGTCTGCTGTCTTCAAAGTACAGGATGTACATGTGCAGGAGAAACACTGAAGGAAAACTAAAACAAATGGGCCCTTTTCACTGCAGACATTTTGACTTGTCGTTGCAGGAAAAGCTCAGGTGTTACTGATTACAGGAGTGATGGCTGGCGTCCAAGTGAGCAACGAACAACAGGAAGCTGAAACTAAGGTGGCGAGATGAATTCAACGCAGGTAAACTCGCTCAAAAAAAGGCGATTGACTTTCTCCTTTCTCCTCTTTTCTGTTTTTTTCAGGGTGTTTTTCTCTACACTACACACAGAAGACATTAAAACTTGTTTTGAAACGCTTCAATCATTCTGAATCAGACACATTTTCTATTCGGGAGCCGATGATGAAACCAGTCAGGAGTGAGACATCTGAAGTCCACTTCATCTCTGTTGAGAGCTGCACATTCACAATGCCGGTGGTTATTTCTTTCTTTCCTCATTCATGATGTCTTGTCTCCTTTTCACCGCGGGACAGTTAGGAACGGAATTTCGATTCCTTTGTATGTCTGGAGCATGTGAAGAAATTGACAATAAAGCTTTGAAGTTGGAAGTTGAAGTTGAATTCATGACAGTAAACTGATGATCCTTGGGGTTGTTGAAAAGACAAGACTCTGAGATACACTGCTCATTTTATAAACCAAACAACTACTAAATCAATTAAGAAAATACATGACAGATTAATTGGCAATGAAAAGAATTGTTGGTTGCAGCCCTAGAGAAGCTTAACATCACGTTTCAGCTTTAACACCATCTGATTCTGGGATATTACAACAAGTCCTTCGTCTCAGTTATAATCACTACAGCTGTCTATAGTGACGACATAACCACTTCACACACAACTACAACCTAACTACCGCTGCACGAACACTCTTGATTTCTTTTTTATTTACTCGAAAAAGAAGTTATATGTGCTGCTATTTTTATAAATTCTCTGTGAGCCCCAGAAGCAGTTTTTACCATCTCTAGCGGTCAGGGTGATGAAACAGACCTCTCCACTCCAGCAACAGTTGGTTGTTATTACTGTGAACTGGCCTTGTACTACGAGGGCACACGGAGTACAAGGTTTATGCCAGACTCGTTAAGACTTGTTTTTCTTTGGAAAAAGCCAAAGAACCACTGTTGCAGTGAACTCTACAGACCAGAATTAAAAAACTGTACATCTAATATTCATCCTAAAAAAGTGGATTTAGAGTCAAGATACTACTTAATATCATGATATTGATTTGCCACCACCATGACTCTCAGAAAGACCCGTGGAGGAGGTTTCAGCCGGTCACATTCTTGAGCCTGGAGGACTTAAAGGAGGTAATTCAGCAGAGGCACACGGGTGGCCGTGACCGGGGCGTCGTGTGCATCAAGTGGTGCCACTGAACCATAATGATGGGCCCATAAGTGCCTCCCACACTCGCCGAGATAGGAGAGTGCCTCGCTGACACTTGGGCCGGCCGTCTCTGAGCCCTCAGCCCTCTCGACACTCCGTCTGAATTGTCTTTGACCTTCAGCACACTTTCCTTTTGCTACAGCTTTGTTGCCATGGTTGCCTGGTGACGAGGCCACAGGTGCCCGGTGATGAGGTTGGCAGCTTCGGGGTCCGTTTGCCCACCTGACCGACGCTGGTTATATTGTTTCTGACCCTGCGAGAGGAGCAACTTCTCCCTTTCTTTTGTTGGTTTGAGGAGATGGATGATGAGGCCACAGGCGAGGAAGTGATGAGGTCTTCCTGCTGATGACCACTCGTGAAACCTTTATAGACCGGCTGCACGCCGAGGTGTCTGACAGACCTTATAAATGATAATGAGCTTTCGACAGAGACGGGGAAAATATACAAGGCAATCCTCGGGGGAAGGAGACCGAGTGAGGAGCGGAAAATAAGAACTTTCTGACAGTTCCTTTAACACTTCATCTCTCAAACTCCGATGAGAAAAACAGATTATACTAGAATAAATGTTGGCTGTGGTGTGTATGTTTCTGAAAACCTCAGACATGTTGAAACAGTGACCTTTTGTTTTGGCCGTTCATTCACAAGAAAACAGCGTTTTGGGGGCCTGAAAACACAAACTTTCACAAACATGGTTCCAGCTAATCTTTTGAAAACACCACTCTTACCACCGCCTTGTAAACTGGCAATACACAATCCCTGTGAAAACTAGGAACAACATGGCCCTACAGCCATGAACAAAAAAAGGGAGGGCAACAAGAACAATAGACCAAATTCACATGGCGGCCATTTTTCTCTGACGTCATGCTACAAATGGATTAGCAGCTAAGGGCCACATTTAAGGTAAAATACATTACGTTTGTTAGCCTCTGTTAGCATCCAACCAATACCTAGTGAACACTATTTAATTTCATCCAGTCTGTTTCTAACCTGACTCTCGCCAGATGAATTTCGTTCCGCCTCGCTCCACTCATCCATCTGGGATCGCTCCATTGGAGATGTGTTTCAGAAGGCTGGGCCTTATCAAAAATCCTTGCATATGATTGGATAAACCACTTGTCTGTCATCTTTATTGACGTGCTACTTCAACCACTCACATCGAAACCAACCTGTGACGTTGATGAGAGCGACGTTCTCTCTCTAACGAAAAAATATTGGACAACACGGATGAAAAAGCAGCGTCAATGTTGACGCTTGCTTCCTCGATGTGAGTCACCATTGCTGTCTGAATCAAAACAGTCACTTCTCCGCTACGTCACATCTATGAAACTCCCGCCCGGCGGTCCTGATTGGCTCGACCATAAAATCTGGTGCCGAAATCCCTCCCAACGGGAGCGATCCCAGATGGATGTGAGTGGAGCTAGGCGGAACGAAATGCATCTGGCGAGAGTCAGGTTAGTCTGTTTCACCTTCAGGCTTAAAAAAGAAAAGGAAAAAACGTCTTTTTTACAATTGTATCATGGTAGACTATGAAATGGTAATGTTAGCTACAAGTGGTTAAATGCTAACATTTGCTGTTGTCTAACTGAAGCTAACAGGTTGTCAAATGTGCTGTTTTTACCCTGAAAAGTGGCCTGATGTCATTCTAGATTTTCATTTTTCATCGTCTTTTCACCTGCTGATCAATGAGGGAGCAGTGAAATGATACGAATTTGTCATTCATGCTGAACAAATGTTGAAACACAGTCCTGAACAGTGGTCTCTGGCCTGGCGCCCAGCATCAACACCGACGCCATCGCCTCCTGCTCCACACAGGAAGGTCAGCTTGTATACATTTCATGTGAACGTGATATGACACACATTGTTAGAAATGTCAGCGTCTGAAGAAGAAAAAAACATGACGTGTTGCAGTGAAGCTCGGGGAGGTTGTAGCCACGATGCTGTTGTCCTTAGTAACCAAAGGTGAAGGCTCCTCTTGAAAGCAGCCCAACATATTGATTCATGGATTCATTGTCCACAGTCTGAGTTTACACAGCTTCTTATTGTTCACATTCAGCGGGAATTAAGACGTACAGAGATTTCTAATGCACAGCATGCGATAAAAAGGCGTTTTCAGATTAATCTACGCTCTACAGGAGCATAATATTAACAAATCTGAGCCGAATACAAATCAAGTAGAGCTAAAATGATCAGGCAATCAGGAAAAAATAGAGCCGGTACTAATTGGAGGGCTGCAACAAATGCTTGTTTTCTTTCTCGACCAAATCTGTTGATTATTCTGCTGTTTGGTCGATAAAATGTCTGAAAAATATCAATCAATGTTTTCCAAAAGCACCAAGATGTCTTGTTTTGTCGACACCCCAAAGATATTCAGTTTGCTGTCATGGAAAAGATTTAACATTGAAGAAGAACAATCACAGAATTGAATGTTTTTTTTAAATTACTCAAACCGATTGGTGCTGTTGCTTACTTATTGATAACTGATTAACCATTTAAGTCATTTTAAAAACATTCTCTGGGTTTATCCATTGTGAAGAGTTGCTTTTTTCTGTTTTGAGTGAATTTTTATTGATTTTATTTGCTCTCCTTGAGTTGTTGATTGTACAAAAAGGCATTTGCAGACACCACTCTGGGCTCGAGGACATCTGATGGGTATTTTTAACATTTTTCTGACAATTTCTACCCCAAACAATTAATCAGTTAATCAAGAAATTATTGGCAGAATGGTGACTAACGAGAATAATTGTTAATTGGAGCCCTTCAACAACCATAAATCATTTCTGACAACGCCAGAAATAAAGATATTTGGATCTATAAACACATCTTGCAGTCTAGTGAATGCAGGGGGGGCTGGATATGATATCCCTCTGCAGGAGCACAGCGTTCCCACATGTCCACTAAAAATCCCTCCGTTCATTCATGTTTTTTCATCCCTGGGTTCATTAATACAGGAAGGAAGAGGACATTCTGTGGAGCAGTAGGTGCCAATCTGTCGCTCCGTGGAGATCAGCCAGACTCGGCTCGTGTTAAGCTGCTGCCGCCGCTCCTCCTGCAGCCCTCTCGCATCGATCTGATAGGTGGAATGATTAATTTCTGCGCAGTAAACGCAGTCGCTAATGTCGCTGAATGTCCCACAGCTTGCTTTGAATGTAAGTAGCAATATATATGTAAATGTGCGACATCTGCATATACATGTTCTTTCATTGCATTTATTAGATTCTTAAGTGCGCCGACTACTGAACGGACAAAATAATTCACAAACACATAAGCAAAAAAATAATATAAATAATGGTGCGAGTGTGGAACATAAATGGTCCACTAACTAGATCTGGATGTAACTACAGCCATTTACGTCAGAGTCTACCGGGACACCGCTCGTAAATTCAGACCACATTTACATAATAATAGATTTTCCATAGACAAACACTAACTAATTGTATTCTCAAAGGATTTCTTAAACATAGTGAATGTATTTTGGCTTTAAATTCACTGAATCACACCATGTATTTCTTTTAAATAGATCACGCCAAACAGTAAATTCACCAAATACCAGCATAAGCGGGTTAAAACATACTGGAATCAACAGATGCAATATGAGGAGCGAGGTTATCTTTTCATCCTTTCACATTTCTGATATAGGGGAATGTTTATAGGATGTAAAGTGGAGCGCTAAGGTTCCTGTGCCATGTCTGACGCTTGATATTTAATTTTCTTTGTACAAAACAAGAAGAGTAAAATAAAGTAACTACATGCTTAAAGGTCCACTGTGTAGTGTTTTAAGTAATTTATCACCTTTAAATCAGCGTCTTCATTCATAAATAAGTCCTCATTGGTGTAAAATGATCTCTGCCAACAATCTCACTTCTCCTCCTGAGGGAAGAATCACTTCTCTGTATTTCCATAGGACGGGCGAGCTCTACGGAGGCTTCCATGTCCTTCCGCTCTATAAAAAACGATGAACTGGTGAGAGGGACAAAAAGCTCTACGTGGTACAGATAAGGCTAAAGGCGTTTTCACTCAGAGCCAGCGTGACTGTGGAACGGAGAAGGAGCTTAGCCAGACGCGCTCGTCAGCTGCAGTTTGAAGTCTGTTTGAAATAACGTACCTCATCACCCGAAACTAAACTTGATGAAGTGCTGTTTGAAGACACGTTGTTGTCACAGCTTCTTGAATCTTGACACATCCCGCCTGCCGTAGTTCCAACAGGCTGCAACGCACGTTTGAAAACGCGAGGCGCTAGAGAGCAGTATTCGTTTGAATGCAAAATAACATTTAACCACTAGATGGGAGAAATAATTCCACAGTGTGTCTTTACTATAGACCAACATGCAACTACTTGCATTGGGTATCTAGATCTGATTTTACTAGAACTTATCTGCTTATCTGCAGTTTAAGACTGACTGCATTGAGCCTGGCAGTTGTGTCACTCCACGTGCCTCCGAGCTTGAAGCCGTGTTTGCTGATCTGATGATCTCTAATTACATTTTCTCCACCACTGTGGAAAATGAGCCATCAATTAGAGTGCTGTGATTAGGGGGACCGATTTGATTCCTGTCAAGCACCTGCTGCCGTAAGACTCGCCGAGTGACGGGAAACGTTTAACGTCTGAGTGAAACGTGGCTGCTTCTCCGCCCCTGAAAGGCGAAAATAAGTGTGTTCTCGGGTCTACTCACATTTTCTTTTTTTTAAACAGCTGGTCTACAAAAGGCCAAACAAAAAATGTGAAAATCACAATTTCCAAGAGCACAAAGTGACGTCTTTAAAGTGTTCTTGGTCCAACCAACAGTCCACAACCCAAAGTCTTATAATTTACTATCATAAATTAAAAAGAGAAGCTGTATTTAAGAAGCTGGAACCAGCAGATGTTTGACATTTATTGTTGAAAAATGACTTTTGATTGACCAATCGTTCCATCCATCTCTCAACTTCCCGATCCTGGAAGCAGCAACAGGCAACCTTATGAAACACTAGTTGTTTTTAAACAGTTTAAAGCTGTAATCCTACATATTCTATTTATAACTGAGGAACTTATTCATCTGATTAATGGACAATGAAGATAATCGTGACTTGCAGCCCTAATTCCTCTTCCTGGTGTGAGCATGTGGGAATGTGTTTAACTACGTCTGGTCTGCTCGACTCCGGCCCATCTCTCAGTGCTTATTAGTCATGCACCAGCTCCCTGTCCAGCACCCCAACCTTTTAACCCCATTTCTCATTTTCCAATCAGCCAGTGCCATAAACTGTAATTGCAGTGTCAGGCGGTTGACTTTGTTTCAAGTCTAGACACAATGATGGGGAGTGAGACGGAGATGGCAGTCAGGATTTTACCAATAACACCACAAAAATGAAACAAACGCCTCCTCAGTGCTTCTTTTTTCTGAGGCACAATGTAATATCTGAGACCAAGAGGGGACACTTTCCTTCTCGTTCACATTTTGGCTTTCCAGACGGGCGTACTGGTACATGAAACCGCCACGGGCAGCAGTAACAGCGCCGCTGTGTCTCAAAGAAAGCCTTCAATGCGGGCACAAGTCGAAATCTGTGTCTTAACGAAAAAGAGCGAATCTGATCTCTCAACACTGCTGCTGCTGTGACTGCAAGACATTTGTCCTTCTTGTTTAAACAGCATGAATCTCAGGGTGTGAGATTACAATGCGCTCTCAAGTGAACATCCACTAACGGATCTTAAGAGGCGTCGGATGAATCGCAGAGTGGTTGGACTGAGAAGAATGGCAGCGAGTTACAGACTGACTCAACTATTAATGACAGCGTCTGAGAACAAAACACAACATATTTTTCCCCGATATAAATAAAGCATAAGGCTCAGTGAGATCTGCATGACTTCTGCCTGCTGGAAATCTGATGTGAGCGAATTAGAGAGAATCTAGATGCTGAGCTGCACAACGTTACTGAAGTGGTGAAAGTGGGCAATTTAGTACTGATGAACAACATTAAATGTATTTTATGTGGTAGGAGGGATGTTCTTGCTAACGTCACATCACTCAACTTGACTATCGATGTGATATCAGTTGTGCAGGTCACTAAAAAAGTGTGTTTATCCCACTAATAATCACAATAATTGCCCAATCTGAATAATAATACCTCATGTTGCCACCAAAAATCAGAAGAGACCGATTCAACAGATTCATTATTCAGTGTTTCCCACACATATATCTTATTTGGGAGGTCCACCCTGATATATCAACAGCTGCTGAGTATTTTCGGCAATCCATTTTTGTAATCGGTCCGAGAGAACAGCACCATCCCCGATTGATTAACTAGTGGACAGATCCATCCTCGGTCCTCCCCTAACGTCTGCTGTCAATCACACGAGCTCTGCAGACAAAGAGATGCTCTTTGGTTGTGATGTGATGTCTACTGTTGAATGAAGGCCTCCTTATGCAGTTGTTATGTATGAATGTGTTGTGCTGTCCTTCCCTGCATGTTGATTTTGATCAGCTGCATAATGACCTTCAAGCTTCCTCTACACTCGGCTCATCTGCCGTCACGACCACGGAAACGCAGGTGAAAAAATCCTCCCAGGAAGACTTGCAACCCCTTAACCTAACAGAGAATAAAGGCTTTAGAATAAGAAGTTTGATTTTCTCCATGTGCGTCAATGTCGCGATGATAAAAAACTGTCCAATCAATGAGCTGTCTGTCCGTATGACGTAACGATAACAGCTCAGACTCGATGTGAAAAAGAAACCCGACCATGAGCTAAAAGGCAACAATAGATCTTGTTTGTCTTCGGATCGAACCGAATGAACCAAACACAAAGGTGTGAGAAAGTTTCTCATAAGACAAATCAGCGCCTCGGTGCCTCAGCCTATTATATTAGCCGGACAAAACAGGCCACCCAATGTAATTTCCTGAGATAAAACACCCCGTTCCCCGAGTGTGTCACAGCAGAGATTTATGCACTTGAGCATCGTCACAATCAGAGCGGCTAATCTGTGTTATTCAATTTTAAAAACGCCATTCACCAGCTTAGCAACTCGGGGCGCAAACAATTTCTCCGGCGCAGATCAAGGGACAGCTGGCTCGTCTGTTGTCTTCAGATTAGCGGGTAAATTCCCCCTTCAGAGCGCTGGCATTCCTGAAGAGAGGCGCTCACTTGAAACCGCATCAAACACAGTCGACGATGACTTTATCTCACAATCTCACATTCGAACCACAGACCAATCTCAGCGGCCGGTGCATCCACACACACACGGGGGCAGTTTTTAAGAGTCCTCTCTTGTGGCTTTCTAGCGCTCCCTGTCTGTCAGGAGCTGATAAGTCAGGGTTGCTACTGGAGAAGAGATCCTCCAGATGTCCTTGGAGGGAAGCGAAGAGAAAACACGTCTGTGTATAAACACACTGTCGACTGCTGTCAACAACTTAAAAACTCATTTTTTGAGGAGGCGTTTTCTGTCGTTTCAAGGGTGTTTCTCCGTCGGCTTCCTGTCTTTGTGTTTGTATATATCTATAAATGTTTTTTTCTTGTTTGTGCTTTGTGTTTTCTTTCTGTCAGTACCAATGTTGTTGTAAAGCACCTCTTCACCTGTGCTTAAAAAGGTTCTATATAAATAATGTTGTAACAGTATTTCTGAGTTTTATCCTCAGATGAGGCTGCAACTAATGATTATTTTCATCATCTATTAACCTGTCGATCATTGTTTCGATTGAAGGATTGAACTGATTTATTGTCTGGTCTATAAAATGTCAGAATATAACGAAAAGATTCTCATCAAAATTTTCACGGTGAAGTGTTTTGTCTTGTCCAAAAATCTGAGCTGAGACTATCAATTAATCTGGCAATTATTTTCTCACTTAATGATTCGTTGAAGTTGTTTTCGACACCGTATTGTCCACAACTCAAGATATTAAGTTTACCATCAAAGACCAGAGAAGAAACTAGAACATTTTCAACATGTGAGAAGTTAAAATGAGAGAGTTTGGATGTTTTGGCGTGTATGTGTGTCAAACTGTGGGATATAGATGTTTCGGTGCAGCAGCCACTCTGTCGTTTGCTCAGAGGAGTGGATTTCCTGCAAAGTGACTGCAACAGATATCAAAACACTGGAGGTTACTCCGGTCGTGCTCTGCTGCTCGCTGTCCTCTCCACCTCACACATAAATACACAGTTCTGTTCACAGCAGTGAAGCCTCGCAGTAAAACATGACGCAATAAGTGTGGATTAATCAGAAAATCCAATGTGTATGTGCTGTATGTAATCTTTTGTGGCATAAAGAACATTTCAGATTACAGAAAGGTTGTTGTGGTGAATATTGTGGTGTTCTGTGAAGTGTTTTCCGTAATGTTCTGACCTTCAGGGCCACCGAAAAGACAAGAAGATAATCGTGAATCGCAATAAAAAACACTAACAATAAGTGGATGGTGTCCCGGAGTTTCCTTTTATGTGAAATAAAAGAACTGGGAGAAGCTTGTGCAAACAATTTAATTGCAATTTCATCTTTTGTGTCACATTTCGCACAAACGTCTGCTGTGAGAATAATGTGATTCTCCTGACAAATATAAAAGCTTCAGAGCAGCAAGTTTTTCTCCAGCAAGGCTCTGTCACGAGTTCACGAGCACTCTTGTACTAGTCAGCAGCTGAGAGATAACAAGATCATTGTCGTTGACTTAAATTGAGTGAGACTGATAACAACCGCAAAGTCAAATGTCAGATTTGCTCTGAAAGGAGGGCTGGCGTCCTGAAGTCTAAAATGAATTACATACCATTTAAATAACGAACGCTGGGAAAAGTTGATCTACTGAATGTCTTTAACCCGACACCTTGAGCTTTCCGCAGAACGCAGTCATTGTCGGAGTCGAGGGAAGAGACGGCGATATAATATACCGTCGGATATTTCAAGCTGTACGAAATTAATTCGTCTGCGCAAATCAAGTTTTTGGCCGGACGAAAGCCTCGAGAAGGCACATTTTCACACCATAATAAAGACCCTGGAAACCCCGGGGAGGCAGTTAAGAGAGAGGAGGTCGTTCCATTGGCTCGGCAATAACCCGAAACTTATTAGATTCAAATAAGAGCGACTGTGCCGTTACGAAATGAACACTCGGAGCTCTCCCAAGTGTTGCTTTTGGCTGGGATTATCTGCCACATCAAAGGCCTCGTCGCTCTGAGCGGGAGCTTTATGAGGACCGAGTGACAGTAATGCATGTGAAGGCACAAAAGGTTTCATGTGGCTCCGTAACACAGTTGCAGCATATTAATGGTTATTTCACCTGACTGAGGGGGGAAAGGCGACGTACAGGTCGGCCTGTGAGCCACACAGAGAGAAGGTTTTTGATTAGGCTGCCTGCATGCAGCGCTCACCATATTAACTTCAGTTTAAGACCCTTTAAACACCACATAAACTTAAATTCAACACTCGATCACATTAACAGAAGGGGACAATAATACATCGACTGTATATAAAACTTCTGTCGGGAATTCCCAGCTGTACAACAATGATTGCTATTAATTCAATCAATCGATTAACATGAGCCGGATCCAAATAAGCGGCAGGTAATGGATGAACATCTCCAGTGAAATTGACCCGGTATTAGTCAGCAGCCTTCTGGCGCGGTCACAACAACCAGCCTTTCAGGTAGTAGTCACGACCGGCTCTTTTGGACCAGTTGTTTAGAAACCGGGGGCGTCTCGGGCCCGAGAGTTTGCCAGGAAAGGTTTTTATAGGCTCGTTTACAATCAACTCCGGGAGCAGTTCATTTGTGGTTTTGAGAGCAAAAGAAACCAACCACAGGATTTTATGACAGATTTTTAAAAGGTTAAACTATCAATAAATCTGTACAGGAGGTGATCCAATGTTAATATCTACAGCAGGCAAGAAAGAAATATCTAGAAACCTTCAGATACCCTGCTCATTAGGGCGAGAGATACCCGCACTAATCTTCGTGATAAAAACACGTTTAAGGATTGACCTTGAAACTTGAACTGTGGTTCACCCGACCAGCAGAAAGCGGCTCTCCGGTGGGGAAGCTTTCACCGTGAAACGACTGCAGGAACTGTTGAGTTTGCTTTAAAAGGCAGATAAACACTTTGCCTTTATTACAGCTCTGATGGCGCAGCGAAGGATAACCATCATTAAACAGTGAGATGCAAAACTCAAACCTCCAGCGACAAAAAACAACAGCGAGAGCGACATTAAGCAGGTGCTACAAAACGACTGGATCGATGTGGAGAGAGGAACCGTAACGTAATGTTTGTGCTCCCGAGCAGGGCCGAACAATGGAAGGCGGCTTAGAAATCAAAAAGGAAAAAACTCTGCAGTACGGCATGACCAAAGCATGAAGCTCACAACAGGAGGTGAAGCTATTCCAGCAGCAGAACTGATGGAGCTGGTTTGCATCTATTTTTAAGCATAAAACGGCTTTTAATGGATTGAAAACACACTTCATCTGCCGAGCCGCATGTTCCCGCTTCCTAAAATACACTCGCCGAAAAACGAGTGACCACCTTCTGTGCGCTGACAGGCAGATGCGTCATTGTTTGTGGCTGGCATCAGAAAAAACACACTCACCGCTGCTGCGACTCTTGCGGTTGGCCTTCCCTCCCGTCAGCAACATCTTCAAGCTGTTCCGAAACATGACTGCAGCAGATGCCCTGGACTAGACTACAGAAAAAATCTGTTGGGGAGAGAAGAGAGAATAAATATTAATGTCTGCTGTGAGATCTTGATGACACTGTTAACAATGTAATTCAAGAGTTTAATCGCTTTATTAGATATATCAGAGCGACACAACAAACAAGCGTGTCAAAGCCAAGGAAGAAAGAAGAACCTCTGATGTTTGAAACACCGAATTCAGAATAAGCGAGCAATAAGTTGACGAGGTTTATGATTCCAGCTCGTGACGAGGCAGACGAGGAGTTTGTGCCGAAGAAGATCTATCTTTAACGCAATATTGAGTTTAACGGTGCACAAACAGAAATTCATCGTCTATTCAAAGTCTGGCTTTAAAAGATCCTAATTTAGTGATTTGCAATTAAATAGACTGTGAAATTAGTTCCAGGCCGGATCGCCCATTCTGAATTTGTGGTGAATAAACACACATTTTCTTCACTTTTCGCAGGTCAAGGCCATATCCAACACACAGCATGTGGAGCAGACGTCTGGCACGGATAATACAAACAATGTACTGTACGGTATCATAAAACTACCGGTGATGGAGGAAAGAGTTTCAGTACAAAAAAGGAGCTGCACAGCTGACAGATAGCACCATAAACCATAAGATCATCTTCATTTCTTGACAGCAGCTCGCTCCATCCGGCTAATTCTCCCCACCCTCCGACCCCCCCTCCACACACATATCTCTGCTGTGAGTAGCTAAAAAGCACGGCAGCAGATGTTCTCCATTAGATGGGAGTGACTCAGCAAAGCCCCACAGACGAGCTCCAGCTGAGGAGCCAGCTCTGGACCCAAACAATTAAAAAAAAAAAAGAAAAGAGGAGGACATGGAAAAGCTCTCAGAAAGCCCTCGTCTCCCCTCCCCCACATAAAACCACGCTTTACCAGTGTTTTTCACAATCCCCTCCTGACCTTGTGAGGGGTCTGAAAGGCTTCCAGGATCATTAGACTACGGACACTGTGAGGGACACCGGGGGAAATGTCATGACAATGAGGCAAAAGATGATATTATGGTCAGGTGGGATCACGAAACTGAGCCGTGAAACACACATCTCTGGCTCTAATGATGAATTCAGTGGGTTTTTATTTGGGTTTTTTTGAATCTTAGGTCACACTTAAAGATTAATCACAAATGGATTAGTAGAAGCAGGACTAAGACGAACCTAAATCGTGATGATGTTGAACCTTTGAACTCCAGCCCCAGAGAACATTTCTGTTTGATTTCATCAGCCTCCGTCTGTCAGGCCTTTTGTAGTATTAGGTCGTCTGCAGAAGGTCTCAACGAGATTGAAAAACGGAGTGCGGTCCTGGCAGTTGCCAATTTGGAGTTTAGCTCAAGTGTGTAGAAAAAGAGAAAGAACTGAAGGAGAAGTCAATTTGAGCAACAACAAATACACCAGGGGGAAAAGAGAGGGGAGCTACTGTAGCTGCCAGAATGAGACCAGGCCCGGACTCAAATCACTTCAGATGCTTTTCCGGAGATGCCTCCAGCTGTGTTTGTTATTTGTTTTGAAGGAAGGTGTGTGGTGATACTTTTTCATCAGTGGCCATTCCATTCATTTCTTGTTTTTGCAAAATGCAGATTTAAAGACAGGAAACGCTAACGCAGATGTTGGATTGATTGTCTTCGTCTACGAGGCACCACACGGGTTGAAAAACCAGCAGTCGTCCAGCCAGACGCTCATTCTGGAACCCCAACATCTGTCTGATCGAGCCATTATCAGGCTCATATCATGAAGTCTAACGTCAGCATCACTCTTTTAAGCCTTCAAAATATAATGAATTGACTCCTTAAGGACATGCCGTTCAGAAGAAAGTACATGCAGTCTCATCACAATTAGAATTATATTCTAATTTCTGTCCAATTTAACGACCTTTCTGCAATAACTACATTTCTTTCTTGCCACTGACTGGTGAGCTGGAGAAGTAATATCTGGCTATCAGAGGCAGTGACGGAGGATCCTGATGTCTGATATGATTGTGCATCCAATAACACTTCTGACAGCAGTTACCATCCCTCTCCCCCCCCGTCGATAACAGCGCCAGTAAATGTCCCCATCAAGGCCGATGCAGATGAGGGTTATGGCAGTGTTTTATCTTCTGATGCTGGCTCAGACTTACCGGCTCGGTTTGATAATTCCACCCCGCTCATATAAAACACGTCTCCGCTGCTCTGATTCAGAGGGATCACTGACAATACATATGAATATTTTGACCTCATTTGCCATGCAGAGCAGTTTCACCCCGCCATTGTGACAGCCTTCCCTAAATAAAAAATGAGCCCTGATGTGAATCAGTGGGACCTAAAAGAGGAGGCTGACATTTGTCTGTGTAACATTTGGCCCAGATCCCGATACAGCTATTCTCTGGTGAAATGAGAAGAGTATCTGAAACTGTAAGCCTCCTACAGGGCTGACTATTATAAACGTGTTATCAGCTCCTGATACGATTGTCTCGGCAACTTAGTGGAGTTAACCGATGCTACGGGCAAACATGCCCACGAAAGACACGACAATTCTCTAATTTAAGGGAATTTTGCCCGTTTTGCTAGATTACATTTGCCACAAAGGGGCCAAAAAAACGATATGTAGGGTTTTATAATCATAGAACAAAGCGGCGCCATGGCTGCTCGTCGCCTTAACAAAGGACCGATCATGCTGCAAATGCTAAAGGTTAATTTGCAACTGTATTCCCATGCAGATCTACACATCTTAGTGCCTGGCTGCGCTATCCTGAAGATCGAAGAGGCACCGAGTCCAGCTCTCCAATCAAGACAATCAGCACAATCAAGTGCAGCTTCATCAGATAACTTATATTGTGCTGTATATTCTCAGCCATGTCGTCAGCGACTGGGTGCGACTGTAGTTTGCCAGCACACAGCTGAGTGTGTAGATCAGTTTAAATTCAGTTACTGCTGTCTGGATCAGACTTTCATTTCAACAACCCCAATTCCAAACTTGAATTATCGCCTTGCGGTTTTATGCCACAGCGCAACCAGTCGATTTGCTGTTCCTGAGCTGAGTGTTGAATAATGTCATGAACATTTTTTTTGTCCAGAAAATGATGCTGTCACAGCAGAGAAGTTGACCTTTGACCTTATAAACGTGAAAAGTCTTTACTTATAAACCTATTAGACATGTGCTTTGGGACGTCACAGTGACCACCAAAATGTGTTCAGTTCATCCTTGAATTCAAGTGGACATTTGTGCCAAATTTGAGGAAATTCCCGCAACCTAGATCGAACTGAATACAACAGAAATACAACCTTCTTGAGATATCACTTCCACAACACTGGGACAGACGGATGAACAACCCAAACACATAATGCCTCGGGCCACGGCCATCACCGGTGTGAAGGTTATAAAAAGTTGGGACAGTGTTTAAAACATGAATAAGATGGACTGCAATGATTTGCAGATCATCTTCGACCTAGATCTAATTGACTACAACACAAATACAACTTGTTTAATGTTCAAACTGGTAAACTTTGTTCCTTTTAATGTGATGTTGTTGTACCTGAGGACTGGGCCACGTTTAGTTGCTAGGTAAGGTAACAGTAGGGTTTGTTTCTTTTATTCAGAGTCAGGCAGACCTTGCTATAAATGAGTTAGGAGTCATATTTTGGTAGTTTAAGAATCCTCATAATACTTTTATTTTTCCTCCCTTCTTTCATTGCACCACCTCTGAAATTGACTGTAAATGCATCTATGATGAGCGAGAAAAGCTCTCGGCTCTACAGTCAACTTCAATTGGATTTACCAGCAGCCCAGCCGTGGGAGAGAACGAGTTAAAGCCAGCTTAATCACAGCAATCATTACAGCTGCTTCATGATACGGTGACACGAGTGATCCCTACACCTACCAGAGGGAGAGATGAAAAGCATTAGTCACATCAAAAGCAGCAGAGCTCGTTCAAGGTGGCTGAGCGCTGACACACAAGCTGACGGCGTGGACTGACGGGAATAGTCCAGATTTTTTTCACAACCCAAGCGGTAAGCAATCCACACTATTACTTAGCGTCGACGGAGAATGAAGTATTGAGAACATAAACTCTCCAGTGATGAGCAGAGGTTCTCTTCATTCTGCCTGATATCCATTCATTGGTATGAATCACGCACCTTCCCTTGACAAGATGTCGACAGTGGTAAGAGAGCGTAAGGTGGCAACAGGTCACATATATTGGCATGCGCGCTCATCTCCTGTGATACAGGCAGGGCCGTGCACGAAAGTATCTCTGCAGCTCACCGCGACTTCACCTCGGCATAAAATATGAGCGGGGAGCGGCTTATTATGTCTGGTCTGGTTAGCCTGGAGGCCAGAAGGCATTCTGTGATTATAATACTAAATCAAAATCCTAAAAAGCCTCAAGTCTCTCAGCACATATTGTTAGCTGCAGCTCTCCACAGTGTAGCTGAAAGAAGCGTGTCCACAGGTATCAGGCACTTACATTTAATGCTTTTTAAAAAGCTTTTCAAGACCAAATTCAACACTGATGTTTCTTATTTAAGCACTGCAGGTAGGAAAGGACGTAAGTAGCACATATTTGGTTCTGTGCAGAGGTAGATTTTATGCCAGAATATGGTTATTAGGGTGAGTTAGAGTAGTGAGTCAACATTTTGCCAACAGGTAGAAAAACAAAGAGACGATGTTAGTATTAGGTGCAGAGCTGGGTTTAAAGATTTGGAACGTCAGAAACTCTCAGGCAGAGAAGTATGACTCATTTTTATAAATGATAAATTAGGTAAAATGTTTGTGGCAATTAAAACCTTACACTTTAATGACTTTTAAAGGTGTAATTTGTAGAATATGGTCAGAATTCGAAGGCAGCTTATCACCAAAGGAACCGACAACTGCTGCTCTTGGCTAGCTATGCGTTGCTGTAGCTAGCTTCCGTTAGCTACTTAGCTCAGGGCTCAGTCAGCTGTGAGACCTCTGATCACAGCGGGAGGCACCACAGGCAACAGGGCTCAAGCTCAACTGGATTTGGCAGCCTGATGTGCGAATGAACACAGCTGGACGCCAAACTGGGACAGTAAGGAGGTGATTTACAAGATTTTGGCTTCGGGGACGAGAAGACACAGCAGGGAGAGGAGAGAGAGAGAGAGTCGAACATCAGAATTGAGGATGACGAAACCAGAGGCGATTGTTGAAACACGAACACAGACTGTTTTGATGAGTTTATCTAGTTTATGTCAAGTTTGAATGGAGTGTGTTATGATGAGTTAACAGGGCAGTTTATGCTCATCGTGGTTCGGTAAAGGAGAGAAACTGAAATTCAGGTGCACGGTTGTATTTTTCTGTTTAATAAGGAAAATAGAAGTAAGAGTATTTCATTTCTCGACATTTTGTTTACGCTACTTTATCTGCCAGTGGTTAGCATGCTTACTTCAGTAGACATCTTTGCAACAAAACTGTTGTTTCTCCACACTGTTGATAATGTTTTACACAAAACATCTGGCCATATCTTACATATTTGCTTCTTTAGCGTCTTATAAATTTGAATTTATAACATGCAGAAACCCTGACTGAAATTGGGCTCGGCAATATGGTCTAAAAATTATATTGAGATATTGTGAAATCTCCTCAAAAGCCCTAAATGCTAGGACTGGGCGACAAAATCCTCAATCAATATGCAACAAAGGTGTAGGGATGTTTATCAGTACGCTGACACAATAACACAATGAGATTTTCAATAATCAGTGAGTATTAGAAGTAGAAGAACATTCTGGTAAGTTCAGAAATCACTTTACTGTAATGCAACCTTTAAAACCAGGAAATAAACACTTATGTCTAATCACAATACAGAGATATACGAAATACATAGTCTCATACCACGATGATATAACCTCCATACATCGCCCTGCCCTTGCTGAAAAGCCTGGGGATGAAATACAGAGGCCTCCACAGTCTAGCCCGATAAATCTGTTTGAATATGTATAGCGGGGAGCTAACCAGGCAAGGCTGGAGCCGTTTACTAACTGCCAGAGCAGAAAATAGGGAGAGATGTTGCTGTCTGTTTCTAGAGGAGGCAATCAATGTATGAAATCTTAGAGGACAGGATACTGAGTAGGCAACACACACATACAGACTCGCAGGTCGCCATAGAGAGACAGCCACGCACACCGAAATGTACCCGTATACACAGCTGAAGCAATGTTTCATCTGAGGGTGTAAGCGCACACATCTCTCATTCCCACTCTCTCTGACCCTGTGTACCGGCCTTTGTGAAGGGAAGCCAAGAAGCAGCATGCTCTCACAGCTAATGTGCGTAAGCGGATGCAGCCCATCTCAGGCTCTTCCACAGCTCGGCTATAATGCTCCTCCAGCGTGTTAAAAACCACTTAAAGGCACATTCACCAGGCCCTGTGTGATGATGAGCGGCTTTCATCTGGTCACCCGAAAAAAAAGCAGCACGCTTGTTTGTTCTGATGAAAAATGAAACACGGCTTGGTTTCATTTGTAAAAGCTCACGCGGGCTGAATTAACAGCCTCAAACGTGCCCTTTTGAGCCACACAGATACCTGCATTTAAACTGCATTAGTCATTAAAACACGTTGGTTTAGCTTCAAACCGCGCTCGAAGAATTGCTTCATCACGGCATGATGTTCAGGAATATTAGAGGATTAGCTTCGGTCTCCTCGTGCCGCTCTTGTAGAATGAATTAAAATTTTAATCACTAAGCCCCATCTAAATTTTTTAAACATAAAAGAAATCCAGCTGGCAGCAGGTGCAGACGTCCCCCCTCGGAGGCTTAAGTCCGGGCTGAGAACCGCCGCGGCCCTCCATTAATTATAGAGCTTATTTACAATCAATAAAGTATCCTTTAATGGGGCCAGCCATGGCAAAGGCCAGTGTTGCAGGGCGTCCAATAGGATTTATCTCATGTTACCCCTGGCCTTCAAATTAAAACTCATCTGAGAGGAAACCACGCAGACACAATCATAAAATTAGAGAGGACACACGTTTGCCCCAGGGAGTGCTCTTACTGTGATTATAACACAGATTGAGATGGAGGAAATTGGGCTTTTTGAACAAGGCAATATGCCCAATGATGGTGAATGACTACGGGGACGTTTTTCAGGGTAAAAATCTAATTTCTCTAAAAGATATAATAAGATTCTGTCTTATTATATTGGTCACACGTGAAAGAAATACAGCTCAATATTGCCGGTGAAAGGAGGATCCCTGGGAGGCCAAAGCACAATGGAGCATCAACAGCTTCAGAGTGACAAATGGACTTTGCTCAGAGGTAAAACCATTTCTCGGAGCAGTTACAGTAGAACTGGGGCGGTCTGACTGGGAACTACGACGTCAGATATTAAAGGAACAGTGTCAAAAATGTGTCTACAAAACAACTTTTTGTGTATGTACATTTGTTGACAGTGGATCAGTTTGAAATTATTCAGTCAGCAGGAGAAATGGAACAAGAAGGAGCTGTAAGATGAAGCGCTGCAGGCGACAGGCTGCACACCACCAACTCCTTTTTACTAATTGATGATGCCAAATAGGCACTCTTCATTTTTTGCTTTGAGAACAAATCCTCCGCCATCATCATGTCAGTCAACCGTCCATACTCCCTTCACATTTTAAGTGAAATGTAATCGTAGCGTCCGTCGTCCGACTAAGTATCGCGTAAAAAAGCAAGATATGTAATCAGTGTATGCCCGTGTAACACCGGAACACCGACTACAATGGTCTTTCTAGGATAGAGCCATTTTATCATCTTCTTCTTACATTTTAAAGTCTCAGTGCTGCAACTCTGTTCTGCTGTGAAGCTCCAGAAATGTTTTGTGGACTATGAAACTTCATCCGACTAATCAAATAAAACAGTCTAGAGAATCTTAAAGCTTCAGAGTATCTTAAACCGGTGGTCAAAATGAAGCTGAGTTATTCTCCTTCACTTGCTTCCACACACCGTCTTCCTAAAGAGTGAGCAGAGGTGGCAGATGGACCTGTTCATTAAAACAAAATCCTGCTGCAGAGGTGCATCTCTAAACACGGCAGACAACATATTCTCGCTCAAAAAGGGGAAACACACGACTCAAGCTGGAGCCTCCCTCCCTCCCTCATTTTACCAGCAGCAGACGCCCTGCAGCATCAGACCGGGATAAATCACACGCCCATCTGCAGGTTGAGGATGACCGGGGGAGCACAGTTCCATAAATCACACTGATATCAATAAGGGGAAGTGTCAGGCTCCGGCTCACAAGGTGAGAGTCGCACAGGGCGATGCAGAAACCACTTAAGGTCGCTGGTAACAAAGTTTCACTCCTGGCCCTCGCTAGATTATTTATTAATCTAGATTAATGCCCCTGCACTCATTGCTTTGCAGGGGAAGGTGGTGATATCTGTATCACGATGCGCCATATAACGGTACGATCAGTCACTGATGATCCCACGGTGGGTGAGATTGCCGTCTAAAAAGCTCCTCAGCTTTTTATTTCTTCGTGGAACATAAGGTACGTTCAAATCGCACTTCAGAGCTGTGTCACACACCAAATACAGGAGTTTCATTATTAAAAGGATCGGAAGGTAGAGGATTTCAAAATGTCAAACGAAACAAATGTGCTCTGTATAAGAAAGATTATAGGAGCTTCTGCTCGAACGTTAACAGAGGATTGTTTTAAAGATATCATCACTATCTCGCAAAATTCAAACATAAGCGTCTCCTGGATAATTAAATGATACTGTAGCTTTATACTACTGTCATCATGGTTTTAAATGCTATGTAACACAAAAGCTTGGATTACAGCTGGGATCAAAATGTCATGTCACAGTTGCCAAATTCATACTAAATGTACCTAGAATCTGAAAATTAACTGATTTCAGCTCAGTGATTGGATCATTTGGACCAAAATCCAGCTTGGGAATTGTAGTTGGCTTCAATCTTTATATTTTTCTGTGCACAGACTTCTGACTTGATTCAAACACCTAAAGTCGTCCAAACCTCCAGATTGCTCCAACTGGCAGTTACCTGATATTGTCTCTGCAATACTTCTGCGATAACTGCTTCTGCTTTGCAACTCTACAGTGGTGAATGCTGCTCAGATTGAATGTGCTGTCCTTAACTCAAAACTAGTTTCTCATCTACTCTCCACTGACACATGAGCTGTATCTTCATGTCAGCACGGCATCTGCGACCTCAAGCCTCGAGAGTTCAGCGCTGAAGAGCAAATATACCATTTGGCAGAGGTTTTAGGTTTCCAAAGTGACACGTTCACATAAATATAATTTCATCTCTTTGCTGACCTTTCGAAGTAATGTTACAGAGCGAGGGCCAGCAGGAGTGGGTGTCCTCCTTAGCAGTTTCGATCCCAGGAACTTTTCCCTGGAACCTTCGAAGGAACTCGGTGTGTTTCTGCTGTATGGACCAGGGTCAGAGCAAACATGGTCGGCTCAGAGATGTGATTAAATGGCTGAAATTCGCAGTCGAGCCGAAGTTAAAAGATCAGCGTTTGCTGAAGTGGCATTATGAACTCCAGAGTGCATCATCGTGTCATCTATACTGTGAATTTAAAAAGGAGATTTACTTTGTGAGAATAGGCGGTTTGCTCAGGCTGTAAGGAAGATATAAAGGTCTGGGAGGGAATAAAAGATCTTGTACTTTATGTGATGACTTCATAGTTGCTTAAAACAGGGAATATTCTTTTGTTTTCTTATTTCCCTTTGTTGAAATACCAATCTGTCATCTGTCATTCCTTTCTTGATCTTCCAAGACAAGATTTTTAATAATTTGATGCTAAAATCATATCATCCCCGTTCATTTCTGCTCAGTCACATTTTTAGCCACAAATCTCTGAAATAGTTTAATTGAATCTTAATGTAAAAAGAATTAGAGGGTTCTTTGTACAATTTACAGCATCCGTTGTCTCAGAATCTCTTTCATATCAACTAAAACTGGTTTTGTAACTGAAATATGAATTGAATCAAATCAAACTGGACCTTGTAAATCGGACTCAAATCTATTTGGGGAACAACAGACCTTTAAGCTCCTTGAAAAGTAGCTCATGAGACTAAAACTTTGGGGTGTTTTGGGTGGAAACTCTTCTTTTCATCACCCCTTTGTTTAAGGCCACACTGTTTGGGCATAGTTGGGTTTAAAGTGTTTATTCTCCAGCAAACAGTCACGGATCACGTAAAGCCAAGTGAATTATCCTGTGCTTTGGTTGTGTCATGTCCCTGTGGGGAAACAGAAGTCCTCCTACACAGGCCAACTGGCAAACACTCTCATTACCAGATCTATGCCCAGTTTACGCCAGCTCGGACCTCTCTCGCCCTCTCGTTCAGATCTATTCAAAAGGAAGCGACTGAAATCGTGTGTCAACGAGAGCCAAATGAGAGAGGGCATAATTCACTGGGTTTTATTTCCCCCTGTTTGTTTTAGGGGATGTCTGGGCAAGACCAAATAATGGGATGAAAAACTGTGAGCCATGTAGGCAGGTGTAGAAAATTCCCCTCGCCAGACCGAGGAGGGAAATAAATCATCTAAATGCACAAAACCCATTTAGTCCCTCGGAGCTGCACGACCACAGTGTTTTTTTAAAAGTTCAGCTGCATGTCTTCTTTCGTAATCTCTCCAGCGGCAGACAGTGCGGGAGCAGGCATTTGTTAGTGATTAATGAAAAGGCGTTTTCCCCCCGCAGACACCAAAATGACATCGGCAGGCGAGCTCTGATTTTAATATGTTGTGAGAGTGTTCGGTCGTTGCTGTGAACAACAACACGAGAGCGTACGGATGAGCTGCAGTGAATGTGAAGCATAAATCTCTCCCAAGTCTTGCCACAGAGCAGGTAGAAAAGAGGGAGAGATACCGGAGGAGGGATGAGCCGCTCAGCAAATTCCTAACCGTGACGTTTTGGAACAAGTCTACCCTCAATAAATCTCTTCAAACTTCGCCATCTCAACAACAAATGAAGCTAGACGATGATGTGAAAGGTCGAACACTGAGAGAAGGATGGCGAGATGAGACAGTTCGATTAATCCCACCGACTGCCGCTTCCACTCCTCTTCCTCATCCTGCCTCTTCATTCAGAGACCTCACTGCTACACCTGCTGGCCGTTTGGAAGTGCTGCTGCACCATCTGCATTGACACAGCGAGCAGAGGTGCCAGGACTCCTATTAACAAATTGATACATCTAAACCTAATCTAAATAATAGCCTCTCATCTTCGCTGCTGACATATGACACGGACATGCCCATCATCCAGCCTGCAGAATACACAGACAATTTGTTTTTTTTTTGCATAAATCATCTCCGAGGCTCCCATTTGTATGCCTCCGGCGCCTTGATCCTGCCTGAACAAATAGACCGGAGCCTCGGGAAGAAGAATGGTTCGATGTTTGACAGGCGGCTTAAAGGGGCAAGTAGAGTCACGACACGAGGGAGGGAGAAGGTCATCCTGCAGGAGGCCAGTAATGGCAGGTGATCAGCGCTGGCACAGGTGCACATTTGCATTGAGATGGATGTGTTTAAAATCAGCTGGTGTGTCTACTCCGGGTCAGGCGCTGAAATTAAATCCTTTTGAGTTAAATCGGCTGATCCTGGTCTTCTTTACTTCTTTGCCTTGTGGCGTTTTATCGCTGCATCTCATATTTTATTCGCTGCAATCTCACTACAAGAGACAACAGGGCTACAGGGTGAATGAATGATAATCGCTGTGAAGTTAAGTTGCATGCAAAACCGGATCTCAAATTAAATACAATGCCTTGAAGAAGTATATTTACCCCTGATGTCTTGGTACATTGTTTTACAACACTAAATCACAGTAAATGTAATTAAGCTTAATTTGACACTGATTAACAGTTAAGGTTGACATACGGGACAAGAAATCCGCACATATCATTGCAGATTTTAACAAATAACTGGCGAGGGATCATATCCTTGTCGTATCCTTGTCACTGTAGAAGTGACTCCTGGAGGTTTGTTAGGTTGGTGTGACCTGAGAGGGAAAGCAGCTGCTCCTGTTTGCCCTTAAAGTTACTGCAGTTACACTGTTAACACTAACTTCCTGTATCCATTTCAAATTAAAAGCCCTCTGGCGTTTCAGTGGAAAGGAACCCTTAATATCTTAACAAGTCTTTCACTGAAACATTAACAGGAACAGATGTCCAGTTTCACGCAGCTGAAGTCTTATTTCATTTTTTATTTTGATGTTAAACTTTATGAGACGGGTTAAGCTGAGTTGTTGTTGTGGGAAAGTGAAAACACAAAGTGTCACAGTTGCCCTGATGGACTGTAGTGCTGCTACACTTTCATTCAAGGGCAGCTAAGGTTCATGACACACCTAGTGGTCAAATGTGGTATTATCTTAGGCCCAAACCACAGATACGTCTAAGTTTGTACGACTATGTACTATATTGACATTTGTACAAAAAGTGCCATATCAAGTTCACATTACATATTTATTACCAGACGTTTACATTCGGAGGTGGACTGAACTGAACTGAACCTTGAGGAACGTAAACTTACAAAATAAAGAAATGTTGAGTTTCAGCACATCTGTGATTATAATAGAATCATTTTTAATAAGACAAAAATAATCAAAAGTATTGCTCCAAGCCCCATGGTGACGGAGTTAACCTCAGATGTGTGAAAGTAGTTTGGTTACAAAAGATCAGAGGTGCAACAAACCAAAGTTATATCTAGTAAATGCAATAAAACAAACGTATTTCACCATCTCAAGCAGAAAAGCACCCAGCTGAGTACAAGGAAAGCTCAAAATCCCGCAAAGAAATGCTCAACAGCTACTGTGAGCTCTAAACAAAAAATATTTTTCAGTATTTTGTCATCTTTGAAAATATCTTTATCGCAAAAAATACGCCCCTAAATGTCCAATCCTACTGTGTCAACCAGGTTCTGCTACTGAACATAAAAACATGCTCGGTAACCAAAACACAATATCAGCTGACATGATTAGGACCTTGAGCTGGGTCCTGTTTTATTACCTAACCATGAGTCAGTTGTAATACCTTCATTATTCCCATATTAAGGTATTTAATCAAGTTTCTTACACTGACAGAGCATAAAAAGGAGAAAACTAATCTCATTATCTAAATCAAGGACGCTTAACATTTTGCAGATCTGCATCAAATGATCATCACTGCATCCAGTGTGATTCGGTGTTGTGAGAGAAAAAACAGAAACTTAAGGAGGTGTGATGCTTTTTTCCCTGTAAGCCCTCTGAATGAAAGCATCAAATGGCTGTGATAACTTCTCCTAACATCCTCACACATCTTGTCCTGGCACAGCTCTCACAGGGACCCGGCGCCAGCCTGAAGCTGGTTTCACACAGAATTGTAACTCCTTTGCTCGGCGCCGTCGTGACATAACCGGCCCTCAGATGGGTCGATTTGGCCACTTCAAGGGAAGCGCTAAACAACCAGCTAGCACAAGCTACCCACTTGCTCTAATTTCTTGCCGATGTGTGTATCCCAGTTACATTCATTTCCTTAAAATGCTTGACACACAGTACTTAGCCAGAGGCCTGTTGAGGGATTGTAGTAAGTTTGTATCTCTGAGCAGCAGAGCCAGATAGAGTGCTGGACTTCCTTGCCTGAGGCTATTGTGTATCAAGTGCAGCAGAGTGGTTGATAGGCTTAGCATGGCTTCTAAGTGGAGTAAAGCCACGGGGGTACTCCTGGGCTGCTTTCCTTCTCAAACTGGCAGAGTTACTAAAGTCTTCATCGGAAATGAACTTGAACCAACTTAACTGGGCACCGGAGCAGACGCATGGGAAGATATCTAGCCGAGATGCACCGACTGCAGACCGCAACTTGGAGCGTGAGCTTAGCTGCTTTAAACTGCACTGCTGCTCGCGGCCGGATAATAATAAGTGTGTCATAGTTTATTTATCACATTAGCCAATCATTGACAGTTGGATGCTTCAGCTTGCAACAAATAAGCACATTTTACATTCCCAGCAAGGCAAATGACGTCCGGTTAACGTCGCGCTGACATCATTCGGTGACGTTCCGGACTAGGCCAAATGGGCGATGTTTTAGACGTCATTACCAAGACGTCACCTCGACGGCTTTTTAATGACCCTGACCGACCACATACCGGTCAAATTTATGTCGTCGAGAGGGCGTCCTGGTGACCACGTCCTGGTAATGACGTCCAAATGTCCCCCTATTCAGATGTGATCTGGCCCATTCCTATATCTTCTGTCCATATCATTGCCCAAGTGTTTAATAAATACATATTGCAAAAAATGTGTGTACATCGGCTGATTATTGAGAGAATCGGTCCGGTTCTGATTTGAGCAGTGACATTTTTAACAAAAACACCCGTACCGACATCGACCCGAAAATCAGTAAAATAAGCAGCAACATTTCCAAGTGGCACTATGAAGTTTTGGAGAATAAATTCAAACTCAGAATTATACTATTTACAATACTTATGAGGTGATAATGCAAACTCATAAATATTTATTATTTCCATAACTGAATAAACAAGCTATTCTCAGAGGGAAAAAAAAGTCCCAGAACACTGTTTGAAGCTAGAAAGGTGGCGGGGTCTGCCACATATAAACAAAATAAAACAGTATATAATAAACAGTCCTTTATGTCAGTTTGTTTATTCAGTTTATTCGGTCATGAAAAAGAAGAGAGTTTGTTTATTAGTTTGTTTGTTTAGGCATAAAAAAATCAGTCAATAAAGATCTTTCTCATCTGATTATAATTTCTTCCCCAAAACTACATCCTGCACCTTTAACAAAAACAAATAAATAGGTGAACAATTAAATGGATGGTCACCTGAGCATAACGGTGCTGATTAAGTGAAATGATACGGTTCAGTGGGTCAAGACTGATTTGAGTCCAGATGTTAAGAGACATCCAGACATCCTGTGATACTCACCACCACCTCAGAGACACACATGACTTCTGAAGCCGCCCACGTACACAGCAGACATACATGTGGTGGACGCTGCCAATTATTTTGTGGACCAAGTGCCTGGCAGGGGTCCATTACGAGGGCGTTCTCTCCTGGGCAGCCTGCCGCTATAAAGTTCAGTAATGAAACCCGACCGTAACTCACATGGTCACCTTGTATTCTGATCTGCAGCCCACCAGTTTCCAGGACTTTATTGGTCGTTTGTGGGAAGGGAGATGTGAGAGAAGACCACCACACACAAGTTTTTCAATGTCAGCGTGCACTGATATGGAATTTATTCATGATGATGTGTTTAAGCTCCTGCTGATCAGTGTAACCAAAGCAGATGGTGATGGTAATTTTATATCACCTGCAATTGACCTATAGTATAAACTCCACTGGCTGCAGCAACGGCCAAAAATCCTGACTAATTAATTAAATATGCATGCTTTGGATGGGCTGTTTTTCTTTTCTAATTCCATCCGATCTCCAAATATCCTTCCCCACAGTCCCCTGTTTCTGCACTGTTTACACTCAGAATGTGTCGGCCTTACACACACTATCTCAAGAGGCCAAAAGCACCTAGCTCTTTTCTTTTGCTGATGTTGGCAAGGCCGGGCTCAGCCTGCTAATGTGCGTGGCATGAGGCCTGACGAAAGGCAAACTCATCTGTCGCTTGTGACCTTCAGGAGGAAGAGGAAGGACTGGAGGGGATCCGGCATGTTTGCATCTACATAATAACTCCTCACCCGGAGAACCAGCCTGTATTTGCCACTTAATCATCTTCTATCTGATTGGCAGGTTCGCATGGCTTCATCTCGCACGCACATACAGACACATGGCCTCTTGAAGATATGCTTCAGACAGCAGACACTATCACCCGGGAGAGGACGGCGAGTATTAAGACGACACTGTTTTGTATAAGTGAAATTAATCAGGACTAGACAGAGTGAAGATGCCCTTTCTTTCATGTGTAGCTCATTAATTTTTCTCAGCGCAAGCCTCATCAACCAAACACTCTGGATTACTCAGAATAACAAAAGACAAATAATTGCAATGCGACATGAAAACAATCAAAGTCATTTAATGGAATGACTCAAGATAAGCATCTTTCAATTAAAAGCCACTGAAACGCACTGCTGCTAAAGTGAAAAACAGCGTGGAAGGAACGGTTCACACGACGAGGAAGATTCAGTCGGTATCTGCTCAACCTCGTGCCGATGGAAAGTCGGGCGAAGTATTGTAGACCACAAAACAATTCTGGAGCTTCGCAGCAAAACGGCGTTGCAGCATTCTCCGAAAACAGCTGAAGTAGATGGGGACTTGTTTTAAAATGTAAGAAAAACTTACATTTTGGCTGAGGGTGAGAAAATAATGTCTTTTAGAATCAATTTTTGAATCTCTGGGCTGTATGGAGCCATTTTTTTTTTTTTTAACAGTTGTTTAACATTTTTGGCCATAACTCAAAAGCTCATATGATAATTATCGATCAAGTTGGGATACTGAAAGACGACCAACCCCAGCCACGGTCTGTTCACCCTGCTGCCATCTGGCTGAAGATTCAGAAGTATCTGCTGCTGTACCACCAGACTACAGAGCAGCTTCTTCTTCCTCATCAGGCTGTGAAACTTCTGAACTCATCCTCAACAATCTATTGTCTAAAATAGATGCAGCAGGACTCATTATTATTTCATTTCTGACACATTATTTCACAATACGTTTACCTTGTATTATGACAAAATCTGACACAAATATCTTAATAGAATAAAAGGATAAAGTGAGGATATTTTATATCCAAAAGGTCAACTTCAGTGTAAAACATAATGTTCAGCAAAACATTTCCTGTCCATTATTCGGCCCCACAGCTCAGGAGAAATGTTTTATGGACTACGAAACCTCACCCGACTTTTTCACCATGGTGGTGAGCAGATTATGATTCTGATTAACTCTCAGTTTTGGTTGAACTGTTCCTTTAATGTCATCCTCACGCTTGTGTGCTCGTGCTGTGCTGTTCTGACTGTGGGAGTGAACTGCTGCTCAGTCACTCTGTGCCCGAGCCACGTGATCGACACGGCGGCTGGAATCCGAGAGACTTTTATTGGTGGTCATCAAATGGCCATCAGAGGGGTCAGTGGTCAGCTAACACGCTAATTGGGTCTCGTTTTTTTTCCGCGGTCTCGTCTGCGCTTTCAATCAAACGTCAGTCAAGTCGGCCTGACAGCAGGCTGGTGGTGGGCTGAACTGGAAGAGCAAGTAATTTAAGATGTTTTCTCTCCTGCCCACGCTGCCTTCTATCCTTTAATGCCGTCCGCTCAGATCCAGATTCATGGCCACAAATAGCAACCCTGAAGGTATCATTGCCCTTGTGATGCACTCTAATATGTTCTGTTCTTTGTGGTATTGTACTGCTGAAAATAACAGTGAGTCTGGTCTGAAAAGTATATTTATAAAGCTCGAGACGCATGTCAGAAGCAAGCATCTAAGGCACACATCCCATTTTTAACGACAAAGCTGAACTTATTCGCAGACCTAAATCATTTTTTTTTTGCTTTCCACATGACTGATTACATAAAAAAAAGAAATAGTAGTACAGTACATTCCTGGAACCTGTCAGAGCCTCTTTTTCACCGTTAAGTAATTTGCAGCCTAAAGGCATACACACCTCACGTGGAAACTGTCTGAGGCTGAGATGAAAGGAAATTAGAGAGGTGCTGTTAATTCACAGCGGACGATGAAGGTTCTCCACAGAGTGGATGTGAACATCATGGATGTATGGATGGTAATATAGGACAGGAGCGATGCATAATTCATCGGGAAACAGATTCATTTCCTATATCGGCCCGTGTGCCTCTGCTTCAATGGAACCACATTTATATCCATGCTGGTGTAATTCACAGACTTATTTCCCCAGACGAGAACGAAACTGTCAACATTCACTTTTCACAATTGGACCTGCATTTCGGTCTTATTTATGAGCGGGCAGGCCAAGCGAAGGGTGGAAACTCATTTGGTCAGCACCAAATGTCATTAGGTGTACCTTTCTGATGTACCTGAGCTACTCCACCTCCTCTCGCTGCCTGTTTGGATGGATCGCAGCACCCTATTGATCTGTTCTGTTCTTGTCCTGTGGTTCTGAAACCGTACCCAGCCTCTGAATGTCTGATGACTCTCTGTGCCTTTGGGATTGGCACGGTACACGGACTTCTTGTGGGTTTTCTGACGTCAGCGGCATAAATAGAACGCATCAACACATTCGACCCTAATCGTCACGTCACTCTGACAGCACAGTTTAGAGAGGGATCATTGCAAATATGTTTGTTAATCGGCAATATATCAATATCGTACATTTTCACTACCTAATATCTGTTGAATTTGACCCAAAAATTGAGTTTTGATCGAGCCCAGCAGGATATTTAACAGTTTAACTATAAAATTTGTCCATAAATGACATCAGTGCCTTAAAACAGCAAACATGACTTTGAGTTTAATAATTACAAATTACTTCATACTTCAAACATCTTTTTCTGCATTATAATATCTAAAAAAATACCGAAATATATGTGATAGGCCAACATCAGAGAAAAAAAGACCGTCCCCTACAACATATTTAAATCCATTACACTCTTAGAAATAAAAGTTCTAAGTAGAACCATATAAGGTTCTTCGGCTTGTCCTCATAGGAGAACCCTTTTTGGCTCCAGGTAGAACCTTTTATAAAGGTTCCACCTGGAACCCTTTTGGAGGGTTCTACCTAGAACCCAACATAAAGGGTTATACCTAGAACTGTGTGTGTAAGGTTCCACCCAGAACCCCCCATGAGAGGTTCTACAAAGAACCCATACAGGATCTTATACCCATGCTTTCAACAATCCCTGAAGGACTCTTTCTCCAAAAAAGAGTTCTCTGGATCAAAATGGTTCTTACTGGAACCGTTAGTGTTACCAAGAACCCTTGAAAAACTGTTTCTTCGGGAAAGGGCTTTTCAGAAGCAAATGGTTCCAGGTAGAACCTCAGCCCTTGTACAAGAACCCTTTTAGAACCCTTATTTCTAAGAGTGTAGATTCAGATCTTTATTTCGATCTGCATCAAATCATATTCATTCATAGCCACCTAAATATAATATATAATTTTTTTCTTCATGGTCCATGCATTATTCCCTGGAAAATCTACGAAAATCGAAGTGAGAAAAGTATCCAGATTTAGACCAAAGGTTAATGAGGTCTATTCTGGGCCGAGACCCATCCTCCATCCAAGTTTCATGAAAATCTGTTGTGTAGTTTTTGTGAAATCCTGCTGACAAACCGACTAAGAACATAATCTCCTTGGCGGTGGTAATTAATGTCAAATCCTCACAAATTTCCTCCTAGACAGAGAGGATTGACCTGAAATGAATCAAAACAAAAGATCAAGCTACGCTTTGTGCACTTAAGTGACGTGAGCTAAAACGATTAGTCCACTAATCAATTTGTCTACTGATCGATTTGAAGTTTGAGTCACTTACTGAGCATAAAAGCTAAATATTATCTAGTTCTTGCTTCTCGGTTTTGAATGTTTGCTGCTTTTCTTTATTAGACGCAATTAGATTCATGTAACATCTTACTGAATAGCTTTGTTTTTAACTCTTATTTGTTGTGTATGTTGTCTTGGGCTCTGGGAAACTGTAATTGCCATTTTTGACTTTTTCCAAACGATTAATCGAGAGAACAATTGGCAGATTAATCAATAAGGAGAATAGCTGCACCTCTAAACCAATCAGGGACCACCCATGAATTCCCCGTGGCGTCCCTCAACAATTTGCTCTCCTACAAAGCACCGTTGCTTGCTGGCAACTCTTTTTTTTGTTTTGTAATGCATTAGGTTTTGGGGGAGGGGAGGCAGCTGTTAGCGGGGCCCAGCTGTCAATGACGGCTGGCGGTGATGAGAGGGGAGGAGTTGATTTTGAACAAACCTGTGCATGCATGGTCCCACAGGAGCATCACTTTAAAGAACTCCCTGAAAAGCCCAGATGATAGCCGGATGTCTCTGTTTACCTCTGCGTCTGCTGCGTATTTGTAATCTCATGCACACATTAATTATGCTAAATACTGTGATGAAGATGAAGAAACCACGGCTGACTGGGCAGAATGAGGCTCAACATGAAACGTCTTAATAATTTGCAATTTACTGTTGATGGTTTACGAAAAAAAAACACTTTTCCCCCACGACATACCTCAACAAGTCCATTTTACAAGAGATGCCCACAAGCTGTTGTGGTCTTGTTGCATTAAGTCCATTCAAAGTACAACAAATTGCTGAGGAGAAATTGAGGTGAGGTGAGGTTAGGCCAGGGATCCAATAGATTATGATTTATAGCCTGCGAACTGACATACTGGACTTAATCCGACAGGGTTTTGGAGAGAAGTGCTGGAAGAAAGAGTCCCCAATTTTGACAGGAAGGAAATTAATTCACAGCATTTTTGCTGGGCCGTATATCTTCTTCTACCCCCACTATTATTATGCATGGAGTGAAACGAGAAAGAAATGTGAAGGAAATTGTGGTACAGCTCAGTCTAGACTACAATGCAGATTTTCTTTTCATGCTGTTCACGCGGTGTGACTTCTCAAAACCATACATTAGCACAGGCTGACTTCTGTGCCTTTCATTTCCTGTGTTGGACGCTGGCTAGTACATTCTGGACTTTGCAAGCCATTAGAGAGACCACTGGAAGCTATTATGCTTAATGACATTGCTTTAAGATGGGCAGCTGAAGTCTGTAGTTAGACTGAAGGCTTTTAGTTGTGCGAGGCTGGATTTTTCTGAAGAAATTACTTTGGGAAAATATTCTCTGCCAAGCGATTCATTCATTAACCCGACAACATATATTCATAACTCGACTGACGAGACAAACGCAGGACTCTTCTTTTGACAAATGGTATAAAAGCCTCCTGGAGCTCTTTCATGTGCAGCTTCCAATATTTCTCCCTGAGAGAGCGATTTCTCTGCTCAAAGCCAAAGCAGCAGCCTCCAATCTCAAGCCGACGAGTCCAGAGCTGACCGACGTGTCCAGCTTCAAAGCCACCAGCCAGACATGCTCATATGAGCTGCATGACAATAGGACTCACTTGTAGCTACAAGCAAACAAGCCAGAAGACACTGCAGAACATTGTTACTGGCCTACATCTGTGTGAATATACTCCTAAAAAACATGAGATATCCGTAATTATAACAAGGAAGGGAGGCAGTCAGTGCTCAACACAAAACTCACTTGTGCAACTTCCAATGAATGAGTCCGTATCTTGACAAAAAACTCCTCAGTATCTTTTTGTTTTTTTGTTTGTTAAGTATCCTTCTGCCATCTGGCGACTCTTCTTTTCTTTTTGTGTTTGACAGTATGTTCACAGTTGACCTGTGAAATATTGTTATTACATTTTAAAGAATGTATTTACATTAAATTTGACCACATTTTAAAGAAAGAGTTTAAAATCTAAGTGACAGTTGTCGGGAGATGAAACCAATGATCTGTTGATCTTTACAAATCAAGATTGAGCACTGGCTTTCTATGCCGGGAAAAAATGTAAATCGTGAACACTCCTGACAGTCAGACCAATGAAAATAAACCCAAGTGGCGCCACCAAGCAGGAGAATAATCCGACTCTGTAGAACAGTTGAACTGTGGATTAGAGACATGTTGGCTTGTTGGGTTGGGAAGTTAAACTGCGATCACTCTCAGGAGTGGACTCGGCCTCTTCCACTGAGTAACGTTAGATGCACCTATTAGTTGGCAACTATTAATTAACTATTTATTTGATGCTCCTGTGCTGGCGGTAAAACCAAACACTCCCCCAGTGCTCCAAATTCCCAGTATGGACTGTTAACTACACCGCTAACTAAGCAAAAGACAGCTACATTTAGCTGTTACTGCGTGATGCTGCCCCCTACGTGTTCACAGCAGGGATTTTTAAATAATGCACCCTTAATATTTGAGATGTAAGACACAGCAGTGAATAAAAAGCACAAGTCAGCTGGTTGGTCGTCTTCCAAATCAACATGATAATGCTACAAGCTAGGTTGAGGTTATCCTAGATGCTCGTGCTATACATCTTCACCTCTCTGCGTTCAGGCGGGAGGAACTCGTCCAGAGCACAATCCCTCACTGGCTTCCCGCTAAACTCCCAACAGCGTTACGCTGGAATGCATGACTAAGCCCGATGCAGCCCTACCGGGAATTGAGGCCAGGTCTCTGTGGGTGAGAGTTTTTTGCCAGTGTGTCACAAGAGGTCCCAGCCAATTCTGTCTGAGTGTTTCATTTTAGACAAGACAGAAGTACCTGCACGGCATGTCTCAGTCTTTATCCATCTATCTTAAAAAGAAAAATGGTGATCCAAATCTGGGGCTTCTGTTTTACGTCTGAGAAAACATTAAGATGAGCATCCTACCTGCATCGTGTCCCTGGTACATTCCAGCTACTTGAAAAAAATCAACTCTTGTTTAATCTCCTTTTGAATCTTTGGCAGATTTGTGACTACAAGTCCCAACAGAGCACAAAGAGAAAGCAGCCTACCTACCACCATACAAGGATGACTAAAAGACTAAAGGAACAAGATCAAGCCAGGGAGGACAGCTCCCCCACAACTCAAACAGAATTTATCGTGCCTGTAAATTGGTTTCCGTCACAACTGGCTGTCAGTGTTGGCGTTTGTGGGTTTCGGCATGTCAGATTTGACACAGCTCCCCTTCAGTAGCTGTGGGCTGCAGCTAACCGCCCACACATCCCACTGGGGAGAGGCCGTCTTCTTCTGATCCCCTTCTACAACTTGACAACGCTGATCACTCTCATCATCGTCCCCTCCAGCACTCAGCCGAGATTTACAGCCTCGAGCATCCGATTGGTCAGAGCGTGACTAATACTATCGGAGGAGAGCCTATAAATGCGCTCGACTTACACGAGGCGTGTAGAAAATAGTGACTGCAGCTTCTCCACATTGAAAAAAAAAATCCACTGAAAACCACCTCCACCACCCAAAGCTTCCAGAGGGGACGGCCATCACATTTGATGACACGCACAATTGGAGGAGTAGAATCCAGTTCTTTATGTGCCCGAAGACGCTGTCATGTTTCTGCATCTTTGCACCAGTGATCAACACAGGAGCTGACCTGTCAATCACAGACTGACAGATCAAGGCCGCGTGCCAAAAGGGACAAGGCACTTGTGCATGTTTGAACAGATGTCAAAGACGGGACTGTGAACGCGAAGTAAAATTAATCCGTTCACCGGGTTTGAGAGGTTTTAAGCATATAAACCCAATTAACGGCTCAGACAAAGACATTCCTTCCTCGCCATCGAAAATGCGAGTAATGCGGACCTTAGCGCCGGTTTATGGTATGATTATAATTTATGCCACCTCCTAAGCAGCGCTCGCAGACTGTGTCTCTTTTGTGCAGCCGCGGCTTTTTACGCCGGTGGTGTCTCGGAGGGAGAAAAGAGCCAGTGTCGTGCGGTCAGAAGGCATTTCAGTCAGACTAAAAATCTGTGTCAGCACTTTCTGCCAGGGAGCGAGAGGCCGGCGTTCAGAGCCGTTAGCCTCTTTCTCAGAGGAGAGGCAGAGTTTAATTGGACTACTCTTCCACTCCATTTGCCGGCCCGCATCTTACAGGCCACAGCTGCATACATTCGAGCCAGCGACTGTCACTCTGCATACCTCTCTGCAGCCTGCGAGCTGCACACTCCCTCCAACAGCTGACAGAAGTTGTTTGTCTTCAGACACACACTGCAGACTAATGTGTGGGTCACAAAGTTACACACTGGTAATGAGATTACCAAAGTCACTGGCAGGTACCTGCGTGGACTTCTTACTAGGGCTGCAACTAAGGATGAATTATTGTCAATTTATCATATCGATGAATCAGTTATCAAAAATATGTTTTCATGAACTTATCCACAGCTCCTCTCCAATCATCTTACAGCCTGTGCAGTGCTGCCGCCGTCACTTTCATTCTGATTTTGCCAGAACCAGACGGCCCAACTCTTAAAAAAACTTCTTATTGAATGACTTTGGATCCATTTCAGAGCCAAACAACAATTTCATGGCTGGCCAGTCACGGAGTAATTACATATGGCCCCCGGGCCGACACGCCGATCAGTACTCGAGACGCTTCGTAAAGATAAGACTTTTTCTGACGGACAGCTTCTTCTGAACAGATGACAGCAGGTATTGCAAAAAAAAAAAAATCATAATGAAGACAGACGCAGACGACATGGATCAATTTCCGGATGATAGGAGTTTTCCTGGAGACACAGTTGCTCTGCAGTGTCACCTTTAGTTTCCCCCGAAAGATGTTGTGATTAAGTACGTGTAAAAGGTCAATCCTTCAAGGTTGACTAGTTAGCTGGTAGTCAGACGCTTTGTTAAAAAGTTAGTTTCAGGAAAAGTCTCTTTAAAGGGGAGACCCTACATTTCCACACATTTCCGGAACAGAAATCCGAACACTGAATAAAGCCAGGTTCAAAATTCCTGTTTCATTTGTCAACATATTTTCAGATATTCTCTATTTATTACTCGATAACTCAGAAAATACCATAAAAAACTAATTTTCTCTGGATGTTTTTAGGAATAACTGTTATAAAAACCAGGCTATGAATGATATATGAACAGACGACAACATGTCTCTCCTGTCGCTCACACAGCAAAAGAGATAAGACATTTTCTGGTATCCCTGCCCACTTTATCCAATCAGGACAGAGAACTCCATAAAGAGGTGGTCCTGTCGTGTCCATGTGCTCTTGTGGTGACGTAGAGAGGACGGAGACAGGAGGTTAGCTAAAACAGAGACACCTACAGCAGCTTTAACTCATAGATATTACCATTAAACTTCCCCAGTTGATTACTTACACTGAGAAAATTACGTACTGATTTCCAGTAATGACAACTGAACGTGTATTTTGGATGTTTTCTTTCCACTAACCTGAAAAAAGACATTTTGGAGGCAAATATTTGCTTACAAGAAACAATCTTCCAATTCATCGTTTTAGGAAAAATACCATGAAACAGTGAGCGTGTACTCTCGTCCTTTGTCTACTTGTAAACACAAGGTTAACAAAGCATCTATTGTTCTGCGAACGTTGTACACAATGACTTCAGTGTTATGTTGCAATAGGTATAAAGGTCCCGGCTATACGCGCTAGTTCAAGTGCCATGAAACTTGAGAGATGACTCACCATGAGTAGACAGCAGGCAGGTCTCCAAATCCGGCTTTGAGGGCAGTGAGGCGCTACATTTCGCTAGGCTGAACCACGGTCCAGATCCCTCTCCGGAGGGGACACCCGACAGCTCTCTACGAAGGCAAACCACAGGGAAATAGAAAAACTTTAACTCAAGGCTGGCGACTGACTGAGAGAGGCTTGCATTGACACACAGCAGAAGACGCAGCGTGGCAGGTCTACGCGGTGGACTGCCTGCCCCGTCGCTGTTCACTCTGTTGATGATCTTTTTCCAACAGAGAACACAAACAGCGGCTGCTGATGCAAAAAAAGAAAAAGAAAAAACGCAGTTTGCGGTATCGACAAGGGCTGCTTGTCAAAGGGCTGACTGGGACAGTAGACAGTTGTCACCCTCTTCAGGGGGCGGATCTGACATAAAGTGCTGCTTTCAGAGTTGTGATGCAGAGCCACCGAGTCCTGAAGCACTCCGACCAAATCTGTCATTATGTCATTAGGTGGCCAGTTAAGAGTCGGGGAGAGAGGGGACTGAAATTTTTGTGTGGGAGATGTCTGGAGTCATGTGAGAAACATGAAAACAAAGGGGAGGGAGGGAGAGGGAGGGATGTAAAACTCAAATATTACATGTTTACAAAAAAAGAGTAAAGAAGAATCCAAAGATTTTAGACATTTAAGCATCTAGTGGTCACAAAACACAGTAGAGATCATTATCTAGTCACCCTCACGCAGATGGAACGAGACATTTCTTCAAATTTATAGGAAAACTAAAACCTAAATCCAAAAGACTTAAACCTAAGACCAAAAGACTCTCATTAATGACAAAGAAAAGAAGCAAACATACTACATACAGCTCGTCAGGCATTATCCAAGTCTCCAGAAGCCCCAAGATCACAAATAGGTTTCAAAAGATGATATTTACACCCTTGAAGTATGTTTGAGCTCGTGCAATTCACTGTTAGTTCACTGTAACAGGTACAATTGGTGTAAATAATGTCTCATATCTTCTGGAGACTTGGATCAAGCCGGACGAGCTGTGAGGAGCGATAATAACATTTTAAAAGTCCCCATCTACTTTGCTTTTGCTTTTACTTTTGCTGTGAAGAAATGTTCTGTGGACTATGAAACTTCACCTGACTCTCCATCAGCTTGAAGGGAGGAGATGATGACTGAATTTTAAACTCAGTAAACTCATTTTTCAAGCAAAAATGTCAAACATTTGCAGGTTCCAGCTTATTAAACGTGAGGATTTGCTCGGTAAATGTCGAGTCTTTGGGGTTTTGGACTGTTGGTTGGACAAAAGAAGCAATTTGAAGACGTCACTTTGGGTTCTGGGAAATTGTGTTGAGCATTTTTGACGGACTAAAAGAATATTCAGTTTATGAGTATGATTTACCGGATGAATAAACAGAGCGAAGTGTTTGACCAAATATCAAACAATGACTGTTGGTACTTTCAAGATGAGATTTTGATTAAAAAAATCATCAGTAATGTGGATTTAATGACTTGGTGAGTAAACGCAAGTGTTAGAATGACTAAAAGAGTCTGGTAGCTTTAGAAAATGACCTCATTTGTGCTGTAGTGCAGCCTTTAAAACCAGTAAAAGGCAACACTTGTGCCATGTCACGACATTAAAACACAATATCACGACAACAATATAATATCGTTATATTGCCCAACCCAAATATCTCATAAATACTTTTATTTTGTTATAAACTGTGTGGTAAAACTAAACAATGCCCCAAAATAATCTTTGTAAAGATTAATTAGTCGAAGGCTCACTGGCCCACAGAAACATATGTTCCAAGTTATCTGGCGATTACATAAACACAATTGGCAGCTGAGTTGCTCTGTGGAGAATTAATTAGCCCACACTGTTGGAGGGAGGACTCTGCTCGCTTTTAAAACTAAGTTATGAGAGAAACACTCCGGCGTTTGTTAAACAAACGGTTCCTTGAGTGTCAACACTGAAAATCAGCCCCCGGCGTGATTCGACGAACTCGCTCGAGCGTCACAGAGTCCTTGCAGCGGCCCTCGGTGATCCCCTCCAATGTCAGGCAGCTGATATTCATAAACCAGATCCTCAAAGGTAGCAGAATGTCATTTCGGCACAAAAGACGTCTTCAGACAAAACTGCAACACAATAATCAAGTTTCCTCAAGGGTGTCACATGGACTTAATGCCTTTTTTTTCCCCGTTTTCTAATTATAGTTTGCGCGACGCTCTCTGAAGGGAACACTTTATAAGACTTAATCTGAATTTCACACTGAGTTGCCAACACGTTAATTAAGCTGAGGCAACCAATGGAAGTCTAAATAAGTTACAGCAATAATAATGAGAGGCTGTAAGACATTCATATCTCCAGAACTCTCACTTTGATTATATTCGTATTGATTATATATTGAAATCTGTTTGTTCGGGGCTTTGAAGGCTTGCAGGGGGGATTTAAATTGCCTCTGTTCGGGGTGACATTCAGCTGTTTTAATCTAAAATGAATAACATGTTTGTTTAATAAAATGCCATCTCCTTGAGCAGAGACTATTTTTCTCTTTCTGATTTGCTCAAATAAAACATCTCTAAAAGGTTGGTTTTTTTTCAGCGTGTAAAATTAATGGAGAAGTAAGGAAAGGAAATATGGCCGCTGACAGACACAAAACATTTTGGAAGGTCGACTCTCCTTGTCACTTTAAGCTAGGAGGGTCACGAAGGCCGGGCAGCTGTCGCCCCCTCCCAGCAGATGATGATTAGAAGAGAAGCGAGGGCGAAACACCTCCCCGCGCTCGTCGTCTGGTTTAATACGATATGGATTGCCGAAAGAAAAAAAAAAGGGCACTCAATTAGAAAAAAACAACACTCTCTAAAATCTGAGTCCCATAGAAATTCCCTTTCAAATCTCAATCATGTGGCAGAATGCATAATTCTCCTTTGTCCACTGTGGCTTCTGTATTATTACTGAAAAGGCCAGAAAAACGATCAAAACAAATTATCCAAGTCCCCGTTTCGCTGATAAATACGGCATTTAAGCCTTCCCCTCTCATCTCCTTCTCAGAGGCCACGAGTGTTGAAGCTTTCATGTAATACAAATGCCTCTGTGTAAAGTCGAGCAGTTCATGTTTGGCCAGAAATGTGCCGCTGCTCGACATCATGAAGAAAAAAAACGCAGCTGTGTCTCAGGCTCTTTCTGCCACTTTGAGAAATAGGTACTCAGACAAATTGGCCGGCTCGGACCAGGCTGCACGCTCAGGACGAGGCGTCTGTGATCTCCCCTGACCATATTTTGTTTTTGACAAATAAGACACAGGTCACCGCGGACCAATTACTTACAAAAACAAGAAGAAGGAAAAAGAGGAAAAGTCTCCTACCGATGTCATCACCAATTAATTTAGGGAACATCTGCTGAGATATCAAGAGAACAAGCAAAGATACGTCTGTGGCTTAATAACTTGATGGCTTAATGATTTCTTTAATTGTGTGTTGAGAGTCAAATCTATAGTTATTCCATTTCTCAGTCTGACTTTTAGAAATTTTCTGCAAGTTTCAACAAGATATTAAGACTTGTAAAGGCAGATTTTAATGCAATTTAAGACCCAAAAAGGCAAAAAGAAGAAGAAGAAATCTGAAGCAAGTCCTTAACTGGAGTTGGGCAGGTTTTCTTTGCAGCTTGAATGCGTTGAATGGAGGTCTGCAAATTAGGTCTTCTTAGAAAGTAAGTCCTCCATGTCTGTATGTTAAAGTCAATTAACCTCTATAAACCTCATAAATATCGAAGTTTTTTGCCACCACAGCTGCACCTGCATTTTCTTTTTTCAAAATAAAGGCCTGAACATGTCATAATAGCTGTTTGATATTCAATATTGTGAAAAATATGTAAATAAATGATAATATCTAATATTGGCCAACGCCTGGTTTCTAATGCGACTGTCTGGCCTTTACCCCTAAAACCAACGCAACACTCTTTTCCACCTACTTAAACACCCTTTAAGCACAGGTGCCCTTTCATCTGAGCTCCGTAATGAGGATCGCTGCCTCTTGTGCCGAGACCTTGGCTCATTAAAACATGTGTGTGGCAGCCTGGAGAAAGAGGCTGAACACCACCAACAAAAAGCTTATACTGACGCTCAGTATAAGCTACCATCTCCAACACCTACTTTCAGAAACCATCCTCAAATGTGTTTAACATTTATCTCAAGAAAAGGAAAAACAGAGCACCTGAGCGGCAGCCTGGCAGCCGTCTGAGGCTCTAAGTGGCAGGTACGGGATTGAATGACGAGCCATTACCCGAGCGCATCGAGTTAAACGGGATCGACTTTAAACAATACTAACCTTATTAACAAACACGTGCCGTCTGCCAAGTCTACACTCAACGCAGCACGAGAAGTCTGCAGTCGCTTTGCAGCCGCAGTTATTTTGGGCGCCGGATTGGTCTTAGTCACTTTTGATCAAGATGAATGAAACGTTTAGGCAAATCGAGTCTGAACGGCGTCCTGGCAGACGGGCCGCAGCTTTCTAAAAGCGTGGAGAATGGGATACGGTTACAGAGCTGGTTTAAGGCATCGCCCAAGATTAGCCCCCTTTTTTAAAATCCATCTCATTACAGCAGTTACATCTAATAAAAGAGTGGGAGATGATGGGATTCAGTCCTTAATACTGCAGCTAGCACGGGAATGTGTTGCTGTCTGTGTTTAGCTCGGGGGAGGCGTTTAAAACTATGACTGACCAGAAGAAGAACATTATTAAAAGAGCGTGGTCCGAGTTAACGATGGCTCCGTCATAAAAATAAAAGAAGAGACACTGAGCGTGTGTGAAAGTGTTTGTGTTATGGGTCTGTGCTCACACTGTGTCGTTAGCTCTCATTACCTCCGTGCCTCCATGTTAAAAATGTATGCTGCAGGGCCTCCTATGTCTCGTTGGCTAAATGAAGAGGGAATCTAATATAGTTTCCTTGGAACTGGCATTAACACTCTGTGGGGCTTTCAGCTGGATATCAATTAGAGGCTCATTAGGCATTTAGCGACGGCAGTCCCTCTGGCTTCCCGTCGCCCACTGCGAAGCCGGCTGACCCTGACCTTGAGGAAATGCTGGCGCTCTCGGTGCCTTTTAGCTCTGGGAGATCGGCTATCAAACAAATCAGACATGCCTCTTTTAAATCTTGTATTTTCGGAAAAAAACATAGTGTACACGTAGCTGTGGGAGGCAAAAAAATGTAGTCTTTGTCCGGGCAAGCAAAGCCATTTTCTGCAGAACATGAGAGCAAATAACATAGTTTAATATTGACATATGTTGTTGCTAAGCAGCGGACCACTCCCCTACCTTAAAACAAACCACTGCTGTTGAGACCAACACACTGAAACTGGCTACATGTGGACTCTTTTCATATCTTTTCATTTCTGGAATCAAAAATGGGAAATTCTTCTTATTTCAAAAAGCATCTCTGAGTGTGTACAGAGGCGAATCAACCGGAAGCCCGTTCAATCCTATGGGAGTCTCTGTGATATCCAATGTGCCTGTGAAACTCCTCTCCGCAGACAGAAGCAAGGAAGCCAGCGACAATGTTCCAGTCATTACTGTTTTATGTCTTCAGCTCCAGTCTCTCCTTTTTAAACTCAACGCAGACTGAACCATGTTCAAGCCCTGGTTGTACAGAGACAAATGAAAAACCGTGTCCTTGCCAACTTCCTCAACTTCAACCAAGTCGCAACGCTGCGCTGGAAAAGGGGCGGAAATATGCCTGTCCACCCGTGAATCATGTTTAAATCACTGCTGATGGGTCAATAAATATCTGTGACTGCTGCAGAGTCATCTGACTCGGGAATGAATGCTGATTTTACCCTTTTCCCACTGAAGACAAAACGCACACTTGTAACTTTCAAAAGGGAAACTGTGTGCGAATCGAAACAGATGTACTCAGCTCTGAGCTTTCTGTCCAGTGTGAAAGCGTAGAAGCGTAAGGAAAAATGAATCTGTTAAAGCTGAGTCGATTAGGAAGGCAGCGCCAAAATACCTTAGGCAAAGCAGAACATTTAAAAAAACACTGAACCTCAGGCTACAGAGGCCAGCTATACCATTTCGGAGTGCATTTACAGACAGAGAATACATAAAGAAGGATTTCCTGATGGGTGCAGAGGTTCTGTTTGATGGACTGACGAATAAAGACACCATCACACCCAGGAATCAAGACTTAACTCTGTCTGCGAGCGCTGTTGAGAGATGCATTACTGGAATACTGACGCTGAATTGCACTAAATGGTGATCCCAACATGTTTTTGTATGTGTGATAAATAATAGACCCACAAATCCAACCTCTGGAAGTGGAATCTATCGGCAGATCAGGCAAAAGTCGGCTTTTGCAAACTGACATCAGATATTTTTACTGTAATACAAGCTGACATGTACAAACAACTCTTATCTGAGCGGCTCCAACAGTTGCTTGAAATGCCAGCCTCGTTAGTCCTGCGAGCAGATTGCAGGGGAATGCATTTAGCTCTGCTTAGTGCTGCATGTTTGCGTGTTCGCTCGTCTAACCTCACGCAGCGCCTCTTTATTCCTGCCCCTCGGTGTGCAGTTTGGGGCAGAGGTGGTATGGGGTATTTTTAGACGGACTCAGAGGGGACTCTATGTTCACAATGGACTCTCATGGCTGAACAAGGACATATTTTGGTGGCTGGAGGCTAAGCAGCAGCAGACCACTCCCCAACCTTAAAAACAAGCCACTGTTGTTGAAAACCACTCACTGAAACTGGCCCCTGGTGCTGCTACATGTGGACTCTTTTCATATCTTTTCATTTCTGGAATACAAATGGGCAGTTCTCCTCATTTTAAAAAGCATCTCGTGCAGACTAGTCTGCGTTTATGCACAGGATCTTTACAAAGCTGTGTTAGACAAAGTGCATTATACTTAAGTACCACCAAAGGGTACAGTTCTGTAGTTCCCACAGTAAAGCAAGAGTGGAGACTTTTCATTTGCGAGGGACAAACCAACGCAGCTGCGAGCACTGTGGTCAGTAATCTGACATTTGGTTGAACCGAGAGAGCGTCTTTTTGATCTGCACGCACTTTCCTTTTTGAAATTTACAACTGTGCGTGGCCTGAGCTGGCCCGAGTTAAACACAATAGTTTGACTAAAGGGAGTCTTAAAAATAGCCTGCATACCATGCCACGTAGCATCACAGGGCTCCAGAGTGACAGTCCACAGAGCAGGAGCCACTTCACTTAGCCACTTAGCCTTGATTCATTTCAGGAAGATGTGTTGCTTGTGGGCACTGTGTTCTGTATTCAGCATGTTCAGTAAAGCGTGCTCAGTGTGTACTATCGCTTCTTTTATCAGCGTAATATCTGTAACTTCATGCCTTGGAAGTACAATCTTGTAAATGTGCTTTTGTGGGCTCGGTACCAACAAACTACTTCAAAGCAACAGCAAGAACACCAACAGTGCCTAATTTTCATTCCTTTTTCTCATTATTTTACTGTTAAAATCTGCAATTTGCTAACTCTGCATACGGTTGTATTTCATCTTCTATACAAAATGAAGTCAGTGGCTTATTTTCATTAGAAAAATAATCTGTTTTAATGTATTTTTACTTACTGATATTGCTATAAAATGTCAAAGAATATAGAGAAATAGCTATGGCAAGGATATAAAGACCAACAACTAGCGCTGCAACAAAGGATTATTGTCACAATTAATCGATTAATCGTTTAGTCTGTAAAAAGCCCAAAGTGACGTCTTCAAATTGATTTTGTTGTCGACCCAAAGACTCTTCATCTACTATCATGAATGTCAACAATTTCACATAACCAGAAAATATTTGACATTTTTGCTTGAAAAACGACTCAAATGATTCGTCCATTATCAAAATAGTTGGCAACTAACATTGTTTTGATCGACTAATTGTTGTAGCTCTCCCAATGACAGTCAAAAAAAACCTCGGAGTGATTCAGTTTTTTTAGTCATATATTGGTTTAAAACTCCGACCAGTTTTTATCGGGGCAAAAATCAGCTGCGAAAACTCTCATTTCAAAAGATGGATTCTACAACTGTTTGGCAATTAATACATTTTTCAAGTTAAAATACATGATAGATATTATTTTGTACATGAATATAGCCTCAAGCAACTATCTGCCATGGAAAGCAGAGCAACTGAGCGTGTGTGTGTGTGTGTGTGTGTGTGTGTGTGTGTGTGTGTGTGTGTGTGTGTGTGTGTGTGTGTGTGTGTGTGTGTGTAGTAACTCGAGCTCTCTGTTCTTTGTTTTGGTAGCCGGGCTGGACACACGTGCGTGTTTGTGCGCGTGCGTCTCTGTCCTCTCCGTGTCTGTTTTCAGCGCGGCGGCCTGGTAAGAATCGTTATCACATTACAGCTGAACAATACAATAAAAAATGAGTTTCTGAAAACATCTGAGGTGGAAAAATAGGCAGAACTGAGTCTTGAGTCATGTTTGATCAGCTCTGCCTCGTTGGACGGTTTGATCTGAGTTTGACGTAAAACGTGAAATGGCAGCCATCTGGTGACAAACTTTGTCGTCTGACGGCCAAACATTACACAAAAATATGTTTATGGAAACGTTTGAGGCGATACATTGGTTGCGCAGTAACAGAAACACTGTGTGTCTGGATGTCGCTGTCTTTGGTTTTCCAACTATATTGAGTGAATGATGTGCACATCTGTTTCAGTCTGAGATGCTGTTTTTCCATCAGTGATAATCAATACCTCACCTCCAGAAAACAAACACAGTTACTCGACGAGAGGCTGCATGGACTTAAAAATCCTAACAAAGTTTTAAAAGGCATTGCATCACACAAAGATAATATTAGCACGGAGATGTTGAGCTGAGCAGATGTAATGAAAACCCTCAGACTGGTTGGCGATGATGGTGTTAATGATAAAGGTGAGGATCTGATATCACAACACATAATGATAAAACCATCAACTCACAAGTTTGGGAGGGTTTGGGTTGAATCTTTATCCTCTTTAGCTGGGAAAATGGGTTTGTTTTCCTTCAATCCTTGAACATTTTGATTCACAGCCGCGTCTTTTATCGCAGTTTCTCCACATAAAGGGCATCATTGAAAACAGTGCTGGCCCGGACCTCAAAACAATGCTACTTTTCATAAAAATCCTTTTCTCCTACACTCCTACACTCCTCGTCACACCCTGTTTTAGCACACAAAGCCAATGGAAGCAGCTGTATTAACAACAACGTCTCCACTATGTTCTACAGACACAGAAATGCCTCTGCAAATTATAATGAAGTTAACCCATTAATGGCTCTCCACATCACAGCGCTGAGGCCCATCTCCCACTGCTAGCTGAGCACCACACACACAGGAACAGTGGAGCTATTTAGACACGACAGAGCACCAGTGTTTCAACGACAACTTCACGCCGGCCCACGGATCGCGTTACAAAAGCCGCGGCGGCAGCAGTGTCAGTGTATGAGCATTAAGGAGGTGACATGGTGGTAACCCTATTTGTCTTGTGCTGAACCCATTATAGCTCGCAGTTAAAATGCAGGGCTTTCATGACGAATTGCAAAGCCCCTGGTAATCTGCTAATAGTGACAGCAGATGTTGTGAGTGAGGAGAGCAGCGAGGACGAGTGCCACACTTAGATGATGATGTCTCGTGTGTGCAATAGAGCAGCAACTAACAATCATTTCAGCTCACTCGTTAGGATGAAATGTTGGCAGCCAACGTTCTGCAAACCACAGATGTGTTTACATCTGTACGTGTCAAACATGCAGTATTGATATTTGTACAAATACCGCGGTCACATTACATGTTTGTGTCCTGACTTTCATATCAGGAGATGCTGGTGGAACGAGAAGGCTGGCAAGCCAATGACTGGAGTTCAAGGCTGTGTTTCAACATTTATAATTATTTATTTATATAAGTATTTTAAAGAGACCTTGGGACAATTATCAGCTGTGTTTGTGGTGACAAACACCGTGTCCTAACTGGATGCGATGCGATGCGATGCGAGCATTAGCTCCAAAATCAGTTGTTTTCTATTGGGATGTCTTAACTGTCCGCGCGCCCGGTTTCATAAACTGTCGCTTGCGTCCCGTTGATGAGGAGCAGCTAATTCATTTGGTTGAATTGAGGAGCTACCTGTACGATACCTCCTCAACGCACCACAAAAATGTCAACAAGGTGGCAGCTGGCTGGAGGGAGATCGCCACGGTTGAACAGTTTAACTACAGTTCAACCGAGGACGTAGGTTTGTCTCCAGCCTGATGTGGAGCGCACAGCTGATGTGTTTCCATGACCACAGACGCACATATTCAACGGATTAATCAATATCAGTGTGGACAGAGAGCGTCAGATGTGACGCGATTGTCGGACGCTCTCTCGCATCGCATCCAGTTAGGACACGGTGAAAGACTGAATATTTTTAAGGGGAATTTGGACATTTTCAGGTGTGTTTGTGGTAACCAAAATAGGTATTTTAAGCCAATACATGATCTTTTCCTCACCATAACTAAAAAAATGTTTTCCCTAAACCTAACGAGACCATAAGCACAACAGTGTCACAACATAAAATTTTAAAACCAAACATAAAGAAATGTAAAGTTCCAACGCTCCTGTGGTTTGGAGAAATGTACATTGCCAACATTCCAACAATTGACAAAGAAAAGCAGCAAATCTATCGAAAATATATAAAGTGTACAAAGCTAATTAGATTGATGCATCGATTAATCAACTTGCAGTTCTGTGTGCGCTGAAGCAGACAGGCCAAGAAAATACCTGGTGGGCGTAAAACCAGCCGCTATCAGCATAAAATCAAACTGGGGCAACGGAGGTCACCGGTTGCTCCCGACACCACTGCAGAGTGAAGGTTGCTGGTATCATAGCTGTTGTTCCAGCCTTCAAGCCTGATAAATACTCTGCCATTCATCTGCCTTCAGCAGCTGGGGTTGGCTCAAGCAGCTGCCTAATAGGCTAACAGGGATCTCTGGTTCCCCGGGGGAAACTTTGAGTGGCAGACTGATTGGATAGAGCTGCGTAGCCGATCTTTGTTATCTAACAGTCTGGCAATCTTGGCAGAATCAGGTAATGTCATGTAATTTAAGAGGTAGCGCACATAAAAAGAATGCATGTAACGCTTCCACTTGTCCAGAGAGGGGTGATTAACTTGATTTCATTAAAGCTGCAATGCAGCAATAAGCTCAGAGACTCCAGTCACAGCAGTAACTGCCAGTATGAAATATATCGGTGTAAACTACAGGGGAATGGGGGGAAATGATTTCCCAGACATCCCACAGTAAGAGCAGAGCCATCTCAGGCCATGTTCACACAAATACATCAGTTTGAACGTGTTGTTACATGTCAGCATTTCTCAGGCCTTATTAGCTTTTTAAAGATAATTTCCTAAATCCACAAGAACATGCTGCCAAATAAGAGAGCAACACTTCAGACTTCCTCTGCAGGCCTCGAGCCAGCAGCTTCACTCCATTTCCACCGAGTAGCTTTCTGTTTAGTACGTGTTGCTTATTGTTCAATTCTGATAATGATAATAAGTAGTAGAGATGTTCCCTTCCACTAGAATTTGACATTTAACATCTGAGTTAATTTACCTCTGGAGGAGACATGAATAAAGGAGGTTTATTTCATTATCTAGTTTGACAGTCAGAACACAAATATCGGCAACTGTGAGTTTGCTGACATGCTTGAAGTTAGACTTGTAGTCAAGACCGCCTAAACCGAGACCAAGACACTACCAAGACCAGAGAGTATCAAGACCAAGACCAAGACCAAGTCAAGACTCAGAGACCGAGACCGATACCGAGACCAAAAAAAGACTAGTTTTTTGCCACTTTGCATGAGTTGTAGAACCCGCACGCAGGTGCACCAAAAAATGCATTAAATTAAATGCAAAATACAAATAGTTTATAGTACAAATAGTACAAAATTGTACTTCAAATTGTACATTAACAAGAGGAAGAACTGGTCACCTTGATGTGTGCAATGGCATCTCAATTATAACACACTTTATCAAGTTGTAGTTGTAGCTGTAGTTCAGTGGGACAAGAACAATATAACACAGACATCACAAAGAACAGATACATAAACATATACATTCAAACTGTAGAACAAAAGGCAAACTACATCATGAATGCATTTATGTCTTGAGTAGACTTGTAGTCAAGACCGCCTAAACCGAGACCAAGACACTACCAAGACCAGAGAGTATCAAGACCAAGACCAAGACCAAAGACTGTCGAGGCCGTGACAAGACCAAGACCACCGAAAAGTGGTCTTGAGACCGAGACCGGTCTCGAGAACTACAAGTCTACTTGAAGTTACACAAGTTGCTTGCTGTTTATGGATATTGTCCGCTTGTTCAGTAAAAAGATCTGTTAAGTTGTAGACAGGTGTACAGGACGATGCTAGGAAGTAGCAGGGTCCCGATTCATGGCGAATATATAACGTGGTATCGGATCTCTGAATTTTAGGTTGCATCCGAGATAATTTTTCCCTGTAGTATCAAAAATTACATTGAATATCCATATTTTTCAAGGTATTGTATCAAAGTTGTATCAACTTCAACACTAAGCAAATCAACCCTAATAAGTAGCAGATCTAGTTGAAGCAGCAGCCAAATTAGTTCTGATCTTTGGCTTCCACAGCTCGATGTTTTGCATGAGGTAATGCCAGCGACTTATCCTAAATTTCCATGTGAGTCACTACAAATTAAGTTTCAAAGGAGGAGCATTAGGGGCCTCACAAATATCCAAATCCACATTTTGATCATTAAAATTAAAGGCTCACTTTGGATTTAGAATCGAAATCGTAACACCGGAGAGAAGCCTTGGATGAAAGTGAGAAGCGGTAAAGAAAAACGGCACAGGAGGGTATGAATGGGGCCACCAGCTCTTATTATCATCAGATCTTATTACACTCTTTCTCATATGGGACGTACAGTAGTGTCGCAATAATACCACACTACTATAATGATGTGTAAACAACGACTCGTGGGAAGGGAACACATGCTCCTGCTAGATATAATGCTGTAAAAAGCAGGCAGACATGACTCCTCCGTTATAATATATTGATGCAGCGCTCCCGTTTATTGTTATGAAGCTGTAACTAGGTCTACATATCATAATAGCCTCCCTTGTATGTAGCAGACGAGAACACCGAAGCACTTTGATCCTGCGCTGTATTTTCGGTCGAGCTGCTGGATCCCTTTTTTTAAGGTGTACGTCCAACTCCTTTGAAGAGAAACAGGCAACAACATGTACAGGAAATACAAAACAGACTCACCAGCAGCTTTCTGCAAATCTATTCTGGTGTCGGTTTGAAAATCTGCTGCCATACAAACAGCACATATTCAGAATACTGTCACATCGTCGTCGCGGTTTTGTTAAAGGCGCTCGCAGTAACAAAGCCACGGAACGTTATATGAAGTGGTATTTGTGAGGAATAATACACCCCGGAACAACCTCTATTGTCTGAGACTCCTGACTCCTAACACACACATCAAAATCCTCCAGCTAGTCAAAGGCAGTGCGGTACAAGTAGGTGAGAAACACAGTCGAAATGTACCAATCAGAACTTAATAAATGTCACCGACTCCCAGCAGCGCAGGAGACAAAGGATGTAGCAACAGCTAACCACAGCCCGAGATGAAACGGCCCGGCGTACCTCCGGTTCCAGTCACTAACAAGAAAGAATGAGGCGCGAAAGACGGCGTCTTTTTCGCATCATTATTACATAATCAAAGGGCCGCAACGAAATGAGGGACATGCCGGGGGAGAATCCGTCCCTCATTAAAGGAGTTCAGTGCGCCGGCGTCTCTTCCAAATGAGGCAATTTCGGAGTGTTTTACAGGCTATCAGGAATATCTTTATCCACACATTTCTCCACATGTCAAAGCTGCTGCTGGTGTTTCTCTGAGATAGATGTTTTCTCTGCTGACAATATTCGCCTCGCACATCTTAAATGACTGGCTTGCCCCCTTTTCTCGCAGCTCAGAATTGAGTTACTGACCAAGAGAGACATAAATTATGAGCAAAATATCAATTTCAATTCCATTTACACTGCATTTTCTTCCCCAAACTGATGATTCCACACATACATACAAAACTCAACAGCCAAGCGTTTTTTTCCGATAGGCCTTCCTGTTTTCCCTGACTGCTTTTTGCTGATTAAAACGGCATAAAGAGCACCGTTTCCCTCAGCGCTCAGTGGAATGAATAAAAACATCCCCGAGGACGACACCTTTATTCCCCCCACCGTTCAGGAAATAATCTCACATTTTCAGAGCCGATACGATTCACCCGGTGACGTCGGGCTCGGTCATGGACGCACACCAAAAGAGCCGCTTTACCTCATTAAAACAACAGACTGTTTCATATCTGAAGCAGCAGTCAAACACTCTTGTTCTCTTAGAAGTCTCTTAATTAACTCTGACCACTTTAAAGAACACAGAGTGGAGTGTCAGATATAGTTTTTACTGGGATCATTTTATTATTTTTAGTTGGAGGCTATAAAACTGTCTGTAAACAGCTGCTGGTGACACTTCAAAGGAAAAAGATAACGAGTTTAAACTTTAAGCAATATCTGTCTTTAAAGTTTAATGTATTTGACGCTATTTCATTGTTGCAATTTGCCTTTCAGATGTCTCGTCCTCTCCTGATTTAATCAGTGATCTTCTACATTTCCAGGAAATGACCCACAGAATAAAAATGTGCTCGGTCTGTGCTTTCCAAAACTGAAGAGATAACTGAAAAAATAGAGCAGATTTTCTGGCAAACGCTGTGGTTAAGATTTGGTTTGGGTTTAGGCACAAAAGGTGTGACAATCAGTCGATCAGAAAATTAATTGCTGACTATTTTAAATAATCGACTGATCATTTCAGTCATTTTTCAAGCCAAAATGTCAAAGATTTGCCGGTTCCAGTTTCCTGAATGTGAGGATTTGCTGCTTGTCCTTTCATTTACTGTAATAAATGACAGAGTCTTTGGGTTTTGGACTTTTGGTTGGACAAAAGAGGCAACTTGAAGATGTCGCTTTGGGCTGTGGGGAAATTGTGAGTTAAAGCTATTACAAGGAACTTAAATTTCTTCGCTGGTTCTGGTGGCCCCTTTGGACGAATGATGACGATGGTAAGTGCCGTACCACCAGAATACAGGTCTTTTATGACTCCTCCAGCCTGGGTAAGTCAGAATCTGGCCCAGTGACAGGCATTAAGAATAACCATAATAATCATATAGAAATGGACACTCTCCTCACTGATGGCATTCGTATTAAACTGAGACAATCAGGGAAACATCTTGGTTTGGGTAACAATTTCTACTTTGTCATCATGTGACATTAATAAACCTGTTCATGCTTAAAAAACAACAACACTGACTGTCGTCTGTTTTACGGCTCTTACTGAAAAAAAGCACAGATGCTGTCACTTCTCTTGGGATGATGGGCTCCACCGCACCATCAACCATCGGTACATGTTTGCCAAAGTGTTATGTGAGTTAATTGTCATTGTTGCAGTGAGATATCTGAATGTTTCTACCCAGTGGAATAAGAAAATCAACATAATGGAATAAATGTGCCAAATATCACAAGTCATTATTATTAATTGGGGGATATTTCTATTGAGGATTGTTCACTGAGACCCAAACTGAGATTTCATGTGAACCGTATTCCTGACAATACTATTTAATTAGGGCTCCGTAATTAATCGCATAATAACTGTGATAACGATTTTCTTCTGAACCGTAAATTCAATTTCATCTGTGGAAATGCTGTCATGGAGAGTTTTCCGGTGTCTATTTAAAGTTCTAGTTTTGATTCAAAGATTTGAGGCATGTTTTATTAAAACTGAAGTAGAGTGTGAAACCGAAGGCTGGTTTCTGTCAACTTAAGTTTAAGAGAGAGCCGTCACCCGTTTGTGAAAGCAGAATCTTTTAGTTTTGACCTTTGGCCTGTCAGCGAGCGTGACAGGAGGGACTGTGTTGGCTCGGACTGTGGAAAAAACACAAGGCCTCGTCTCTCCCCCCACTGAGCGGGGAGCGATAAGAGCCGAGAGACAAAAAGTTTTGGAGCTGGTCGACTACAAAAGAAAAACATCATGATCTCATAATGGAAAACCTCCACACTGTGTGAACTCAGATGTGTGTCAGGCGCAGGGGTAGCAAGAGAGAAGCAAAACTAGCGCATGTCACTGATGTGATGAAGGAACGCTTTGAGGATGGTTGTCTTTTATCTGCGCCGAGCCGAGCTGACAACCGAGAAGTTGAATACAAAAAATAAAAAGAAGTACAGCTAGACAGCAGTCATCTCGCGCCTCATACAAAAACCATGAGTGCTGGAGCCACAATCTTAGCAGTCTGCAGACCTATTTTTCTGATAAATGCTTCATCACAGCACTTCTCTGGATGCTATAAAGGCAGATCTTTGTGAATGTGAGAGTGTGTGTAAGCTATGCCCTAAAAATGACACTTTTTTCCCTGACAGTTTTGCCATTTTTACAAATATGCACCCCGTTTAATCCAAACCCCATAACTGAAAAACATAAAAACATCTAACACAAGTGCCAAAAAGGTTTTTCACGTCTCATAACATTCCCCATTCCAAGCACACTTATTTTCCACCATATAAAGTGCTGAACGGTGATCACAGGGAAATAAGCGTTTTCCCCTTCCAAACAACAGGCATTACACAGATTAACAGCCTTTGTTGAAACATACTATTACCACATAAGTCGCTGTCGAGAAGGACCAGATGTCAGATAATAGGCGGTGCAGAGTGAGGTAGGTGCTGGCCTGAAGCCACTGAACAAGTAAGAACAGCTTCTAACATATAAACCTGTTCGCTTTATGGACAGTGTGTTGTCTGGGTGGGCAACCCCCCTTTACGTCCATACTGTGTGTGTTGAATATAGGTTACACACAGAGGATACAGTCATGTAAAGCATTTTTAACCTATGAGTAACAACAATTAAGTACAATCAATAGTAACCTTAATATCCAATCGTTGAGCAAGACCTCTGTTTTCATTTTATGGTAGCCTACATGGTCTTTAAAGCAACATAATGTAATATTTTAATTATCATTTTGATGGTACAGTGTCTTGTAACAGGCTGAATGGTGTCTGTCACAGCCACTCCACCCCCCTATCAATTATTTCTGCACTATGTAACTTCAGTGAGCGGGTGGGATCACAGCGTCGCACACATGTTTACTTCAAAACACAACACTGTTATTTCATAATGAGTTTTGTTTGAAGTTAACACCTACATTACATCTGACGTCTGTATTTACAACAGCGGTGTCGCACTCAGAAACTTTGGGGGGGCACCAAATCGTACAAAATATCAATTTATACAAAATGTTGCTTTAAAGGGGCAATATGTAGATTTAGAGAAGAAATTCTGAATTTTAATATTTACAATATTAATGAGGTAATGATACAAACTCAGTCAAAAAAGGAACATTTTGACTAATTACACTTTAATGGGGAACTTCTGTTTTGTGCTGGAAGTCAGTCATTAGTTTATTGTTAGCGTTAGCAAATGCTAGAGGTCAGTTGTTAGTTTACATTAGCAACTGTTGCTCTCTGTTAGCAGTGAGCAAGTCGGTAGTTAGTTTACGTTAGCGTTAGCAAATGGTGGAAGTCAGTTGTTATTTTACGTTAGCGTTAGCAAACGCTGGAAGTCATTAGTTATGTTAGCAACTGTTGCTCTCTGTTAGCGGAGTAAGTCGTCATTAGTTTATGTTAGCAAATGCTAGAAGTCAGTTGTTAGTTTACGTTAGTGTTAGCAAATGCTGGAAGTTGGTGATTAGTTTGTTAGAAAAATTGTTGCTCTCTGTTAGCAGAGGAAGTTGGTTTTTAGTTCATGTAAGCCTTTTTTTTTTTTTTTTTATTAAATATCAACCGGTGGATGTTGGCAAGTGTTTTTTCTCTGTTAGCAGAGGAAGTCAGGTCGCTAGCTTACGTTAGCGCTAGCAAACTCTGGCAGTTGGTCGTTGATTACTGTTAGCAACTGTTGTTCTCTGTTAGCGGAGGAAGTTGGTTCTTAGTTCACCTTAGCCATTTTTTTTTTTTTTTTGGTATTTATTTTTTTAAATAAATATCAAATTATGCAGTAACAGACAAGTTACCAACTAACTAACCAACTAACACAAACCCATGGATGCTAGTAACTGTTGCTCTGTGATTCGGGTCGTTAGCTTACGTTAGCGTTAGCAAACGCGGGAAGTCATTTAACAAATTATCCAAAGGCTTGTATAGGTCTCATTTTTCATTTGTCTGCTCACATATGGCGAATAAGAACATGATTAACACAGGTAAATGGCTGAATTGTGACATAAAGCCCCTTTTACAAAGTGCTTGGTAATGTGTTTTAATTTTTATCACCAACAATAAACCATATAATGTTGTGGACAAACGCATAAAAAATGTGTTAAACAGCTGTCACATGAAAGTCATAAAATAAGATAAATAAAATAAAAAAATGCATTACACATGTTGCAGTGCGCTTGTTATTGTGTACAAAAGGAGCAGCTAAGTCTATCTCATTAAACACTACTGGGGGTGTTTATTGGCTTAGCTGGCTGGCTGGGCTTTGCCTTTGAGCAGCGGCAGCAGCACGAACATATTATAGCTTCTAGATGAGCCTCACCATCAAACACACATATGTCATTAAATGTAAATCACATAAACTTTAAGAGCAGAAAGTGCTGTTAAATAATAAAGATGTGTTACCTTTCCTAGACTTGAACCTTTGTGTTTTTCCAGCCAGCTTTGGCATCACCTCCGCGCCTCCTCTGCTGCTCCCTGCTCCGGAGCCCGTGTCTGTCTGCTGCAGCGCTCCGTGCTGCTGCTGCTGCTCCTCAATCCCGATCAGCAGACCTCCTCCTCCGCTGCACGTCTCCCAGCCGAGCCCGACTCTCTGACATCAACTGCACCGAGCACAGCGGCTCCGGTCAGTCCCCCGAAGAAAAACGCAGGAGAAGACGGTCACAGTAGCGGTGTACGCGGCGCGAGCTCGGGTCTGCAGCAGGTAGCAGCGCCGGGACTTGACGGCCGCTTCTCGGACTCACAACGTGCCGAGCGTCGGGAGGCTCCACACTCGCTGGTGAAGCCGTGTGTGTCTGTGTGTGTGTGTCTGTGTGTGGTGCAGTCAGAGCCAGTCGGTGCCCAGTGCCACGCAGCGCCGCAACATGGAGCGCTGACCTGCCTCTCTCACTGCGTCAAGTGCGCTGCGCCCACCGCGCGTGACGCTTCCGGCGCGAACTTTCACAATAAAACCTCCCCCCCAACGGCTGCAACGTTTACATTCACAAAAAATCCACCTCTAAAAACACACATTGAGTACATTAAATACGACACGTGTGTTATCATTCAGTGTGCCGTTGTGATCATCTCCACTGGATTTCCGGTGTTAATCGGTTTATCTGTGCGCGGCTTGACGCAGCTGAAATCCCCCGGAGCGCAGGAGCAAACGTACAGTGGGGGGTGGGAGGCAAGGCTTAATGCATTATTTATGATGAAAGAAGCCACTAATACCTAAATCATTCATAATTATTCAGAGGGAACAAGGTCGATGCCAATCAAACTTCCATCCCTCTCTCCCCCCAACCCTGCACCATCATGGCGTCTGACATTTGGACTGATGGATGGAGAAGGAGGTTGTCCGGTGTCAGACATTATGCTGACCTCCTCCTCCATCAGTCAATACAATTACAGGCCCATCAGCCAGAATTACAATCATAGCTGCCTTTGTTTGTAAAAAGAAAATTAGCTACGCACAGTGACTTAAACTGAAGCTCTGTAAGGCATCAATTTCTGTGATGGCATTTCAATGTTCTGAGAAAAACCTTCTATTGATTATATTCGTCGTTCTTCTTGTTGTTAAGACCTGTTGTCATAGTTTAAACGCCTCCATCATTAACTGCCACATTAGTGCTGATTCACAGGCCTGTGGATTACTAAGTGAATGATAATGTGCTTATCTGGCATCAGCTGTAAGCTACTTATTCTCTCATCGCGTGATTAATTCACAGCAAGTAATCAAGATATGAGCTTAAGAGGTAGAACAAAGGGAGGCACAATATTCTAATATTTCACAACTCATTCTGATTGATTAATGACGCTGATCAACGCCAGACTCCACAGTTGCATCAACAAGTCTCTCCTTAAATTATTATTTTGCCTACTGTAATTATCTCGCCCATTGGCAGATGCATTCTCTAGGCAACAGTTTGTATTGCTATGCAAAATTAAAGCCTCCTCTTATCGACCTGTCATACCGGCATATTTCATTTTAAAGCCTTTTATTGGCTGATACTGACGACGTGCAGAAAATAGTGTGCATCTCTCAGGCGAACGCTTCATTGCAGTTGCCTCCATAATGTGATAATATGTTTGTTTTGGAGGATTTTTTTTGGCCTACACAGTATATCAGTGGTGTGCATGAGATGTTTGAGGGCAGGGGCTCCAGCTGTATGCAGGGGGGCACCAGTGCACAGAAAAGGCACCAGAAGGGCACCTAAGAGGTCACTTTATCATGTTTTACCTACCGTAGGAGCAGCCAAGAGGGCGATTATTCACAAGCACCTCTGATTTCTAGATCCTCAACTCACAGGACTAGAGAGATGCTAGTTTTTCTCACCGCTGACGGTTCATGTTCATGTTTTTTTCACCCCCACAGTCGTACAAGTGGGTCACACATCTACTTTATTTATTAGTGTTACAATCATCATTGTGTGTGTGTGTTTGTCTTCTCTTTGTTTCCGGAGGCGCTCATAAACTAACTCCTCCCATGCAACCAATCAGTGGCACCTACAAAAAGCCCTTCCTCCACCTTCAGCCCTCTCTCCACCAGCAGACTGTGCTCTCTCTCTCTCTACACACCATCTTGTTTGTTCATTGTGTTCTTTAATTTACTGAATAAATCATGTTTAGGCTTCATCTTTGTTAATAAATGAGAACAAGGACTCAACATGTTGTAGATGGGAAACAATACAAGTCTTCAGTTGTCCCATATCTCATTTTACATCAGCCGTTAATAACATTGTACTGTTAATTTGACAATACACATGTTTCAGTGCTTTTTTTTCCAGGTTGAGTGAAATGTTCAGAGAGAAAAGACCTGGAGTGTTCAGGAGCTTCAAACAGAATGTGATGAAGGTGCTCTTCATTTGAGGCACTCTTCTGGCAAAAAGGCTAAAAAAAAGCCTTTATGGCTGTTTCAGGCTGAAATTCTTAGAAACACAGACAATGCATGCAAACAGTGCATCAGCTAAATGCCCTACCAAATGAACCACTCCCTCTCAAGCCTCTGGTAACATTATTGTCTGCAGTCTATGTGTAATATGTCAGGTTGAAAGATGTTCTACGTTATATCTGAAGAACTGTGCGGTGCTGGAGGAAACCCTAATTAACCAGCCTTTAAAAGAGAAGGTAGTCTTTAAGATCATTAAGACATGCCAACATCACACATCTCAGCTTGATGGAACTAAATATATGCTTCGGGTTGGCAGGCATAACAAATCCACCAAAGGACATATTTGTACTTTAAAAGGTTTCCCTTCTCTGCAAATAGTAATGAGAAATACCTGAGGGAGTCCCTGGAAACTGGCTGTGGTGCAGAGCTGCTGCTAGTGTGAGCGTGATGGACGAGGTGGTCACAGATAGCAGAGTGTTTGAGGCCCCCCAGCCTCTGGAAACACACATGCTTCCACTGGCAGTGAATCAAAAGCTGCCAGGAGCTTCCTCTGCCCTGTACTTCCTCTGTACTTCCCCCCCTCTGCCTGCGTATGAGGAATGAAAACAGTAAAGGTAAGTGTGTGCAGCTCTCTCTCTCCCTGAACAGGCTGGTGAGATTAATGTGGGCCGAACACAAAGATTGTGGGGAGATCAGGAGAGTCGTGGGGAGCCGGAGAAGGAACTCAATGAAGGCCGGCCCCGGATCTTCTGCTGATCTGGTGGAGCTCGAGCTCCTCTGGCACAGCTGTGTGACGTCAGGATTACAATTTACACAAGCTACCAGCTGCAACATTAAAGTTGTTTATACATTAATACATCAATAATTACAATCTAATAATACAATATAGGCCTATATGACTCTGAAATATGCCATCCTGCATAATGAGTATATTTACTTTAGGTACTTTAAGTATATTTTGATGCTAGTACTTTGAATGCAGGACATTTTCTTGTAAGAGTATTTCTCAGTGGTTGAAAGTAACTAAGTACATTTACTCAAGTAGAGTATGTGATGCTGTTTTTTTTTTTAAATATAGGAGAAACAGCAAACAATCCACGTAACGAGACAGAAAATAAGAATACGAAGTTAAATGAATCATATCCTAATTTAAAAAAGAAAAATTTAAATGGAATCTTTAGTGTGAGAGTCAAAAAAACTTACTATTTAACCAATAAAATAATTTCTCTTTGAGAAAGTCGTCGTATGGTTTTGGTACTTTTTAAACATGTTTTAATTTTTTAAATTAAAATATATATATATATATATATATATTTTTTTATTTAATTAAATAAAGAGGTCAGCGATTTAAAAGGAAATAACAAATACGAAACAATAAATACGAAATACTTAACAAAACCTCACATTTACGGTAAAAATAAAAAAAAAAGTCAGATTTTGAAAAGTCGCGTGATGTTGCGTCGCTCAGCAGGCCCACCGTCTCCATGGAAACGCGTCTTCCGGGCTAAAAAACACAGGTGAGGGGGTTCACAGGTCAGCCTCACTTTATCCGCCCTGACTTCGTCTTTGACATCGAGGTGAGTCATTTAATGAATAATCACAATAAGTATCATGTCTGACACTGAGTGAACGATTGTTACGCCAAAAAAGAATGATGATTTAAAATGTAATTTTCATCAAAAGACCGTTAAATGTACAATTTAAACCTTCTCTCCAGGTTGACGTCGTTTTTTTCAAAGCTAATTAATCGGAATCTAACTGGGTCTTAATTTCCATTTTCCAAAACAATACTCAGGTTTTTTGCATTTTGTGCTGAAAACATAATGAGCAGCCTAAAAAGATATTTTGGTTGGAAAAAAAACAAAACAGTGTTTACTCACACAACAACGTGTGAGCCAGAGGCTGTGACGTCACCCTGACTTTGTGGCTTCAGAGCAGCAGCCTCCCACTCACAGTCACTTCACCTGATACAGGTGTTCCTGCTGAAGTCCTGCTTTCTCCAGGATGATTTCACACCTGATGGTATCTGAGCCTGCAAATGTTCTTCCACACTACAGTAGGCCCGCCATCTGTTGTGTTTCAGCGTTGTACCTCAGAACCGGGAGCGACAGGGCGATGAAAACCTCAGCATCGCTGCGTATATTTGGGGTGTGAAGGCGGCAACAAAGATTTGGTCCATCAGGTGCTGAAGGTTGAGCAACGGTTTAACAAAAAGATTCCTCCCTGCCACCCACTATCTGTCAGAATCAGGACTGAAGGCGGGAGAAGGAGACGGTAGATACATTGAGAACCCAAACTGATTTGAAACTCCGCCGTTGCAGCACACCAGCGACAGGCATAACGGACCTTCATGGTGTAGTTCGGTTGGGTTTAGGCAGGAAAACTACTGGGTTAGGTTTAGGAAAACTTTATTATGTGGGTTTAAATTGTACAATCGTCAACGGTGAGAGACAAGAACATTACTGAATCACACATGTGGTGTTTGTGAATTAAAAAGAGACTTAAAATAAATCAATAAAGTCGCTGTTTGTCGTAAAATATGATTCGGTTTTGAGTAAAACCGCTCAGCGAACTACATCGTCTCTCTCACTATATGTCACAAACGCCAACATGGTTGAAAAAAGGTGAAAATCACAAATAAAATGGCAGCTGCAAGGTTTTGGTTCTGGATAATTAAACAAAATTTCACCCAACTTTGAGTAAATAAAGACCAAATTCTCATTTTTCAGTGCATTGTTCCTTTAAACCATGTATATATAATTACACATGACACCAGCTGTAGGATACACTCACAGTCTGTAACCACAGTGTCAGTACAGCAGGATCCAACAGCTTTGTCTTTACGCTCTCAGACCTCGTTTCTTGCCACCTGCAGTCGTTTCGCTGCGGCTCTGGGGGAAAATGCCTCGTCCGAGCCGGGGGTATAAAGGCTCGGTGTCCTGCCCTCCAGCTCTCTGCGGTGCGACCCGGAGCGCGACCGCAGAGCTGGCACCGACTTCAAAGATTCCCCGCAGAGGATCGGCCCCGCTGGCACCCAGATGTAAGTTTTCCCGCTGCAGGTTGTGGCAGGATGCAACTGGCCGGTTTCCTCACTGTTTTCTAAACCCATTGATTTTTTTTTTTTAGCTTCTATGAGATTGCACAAACTTCACTGTTATTTGATATCTGCTGTGTTTTTATTGCAAGCCAATATGTTTGATTTCTTTTGGCATCTTTTTTTTTTTTTTTTTTCGTCCAAGGCAATAAGGTACGCCCTGCCCAGTATCATAACAAGCTCAGGCCTGAGCATGTGGAGGACGGAGTATTAAATGGATCCACCCGGGGGGAAGCCAGCGGGCGAACACAAAGCCGAGACATCCTGAAGAGCGAGGACAAGACGAAACACCTTTGCAGCAAAACAAACACAGAGCAGATCACAGACTCTGAGCGTCCCTCCGCTGCCGAGGCTCTGGACGACTTCCTGGGAGGTGCCACCACAGTCCCAAGTCTTTCCACAGTTGATATGCCCTCCAGTGAATCTCAAGTGGAGGAGGCAGATGATGAAGTACTGGACTCCTGGCAGGACACATATGAGAACGTTTCTCAGTCAAGATCAGCCCCTGCTGTCCTCTGCCACAGCCCTTTCAGCCTGGAGTCTCCCACCGCACAGCCGAGTACATCGGCGTTTTCACGTGAAGCACCTGTGAACGCTGATGGATACAGTCTCCAGTTTAGATTCAGCTCTCAGCTAACACACCATCGTCTCCACGAGCTTCAAAGCAGCTGGCGAATGTCCCAGACAGGCCTGGTCCCTTCACCCACGACGAGCTCCCGTCAGCAGGGCGCCGCCGCTCAGATAGGAACCAGTACCACTCGCACACAGCAGTCTGCTACTGAGGCCTGTGGTCCAAGTACATCCGCACAGCTAGATAATCTGAATTTGGATGATACCAGACACTGTCAAGGAGCCGAGGGAGGAGCTACTGCTGCCGAGAACACAGCAGAGAGCAGCCGACAGATTGCATGCAGACGCACAGAAAGGTGATCACACAGATAGCAACCAGGGCTGCACAATTAACTGAGACCAGAACATGGTCCAGATCCAAATCAAAGCAGCTGAAGTTACTGAGTTATGATTCTGAAGCCAAGAACCAGCATTCAAAATATTTATCACACAAGATTAAATCAAACTTTAGAGGTACAAGTTGAATTTTGTCATCTCCTTCTCTCTGTAGGTCATTAGTCGGGTTGTCTCATGAGGAGGAGGAGGACCAGTGTCGGATCTGTCACGGTACCGACAGCCTGCCGACTAACCCGCTGGTATCTTCCTGCCTGTGTTCAGGAAGTCTGCGCTTCACTCACCTCGAGTGCCTGAAGACGTGGATCCAGACAAAACTCGAGTCGGGTCAGTAGACAGCTAAAGTTGAAAAGTTCACTGCCAAACAAGAGTATATTTTGTGTTCGACGTGCCGTTTCCGCTCCTGCAGGCTCAGCGCTCTGCATCGTCAAAAGGTGTGAAATCTGTATGGCGGGGCTAACGCTGGACATCGACCTGTTTGACCTGGACCGTTACTGCAGACGCCACAGGTGGGACCAGGTAAGAGAAAAAAAAAAACAACATAAAGAAAGAAAAAACAAAAACCTGATGCTTTTATTCGTGACAACACTTTTGTCTGCTCCCGCCTGCTTTTAGATGGACTTCACCCAAACTATAAATTATGTTGTAGCGATAGCTGAAGTGGAGGCCTTGAGGACCTTGCACTTCAGAGTTTTACTGCAAGCACTGATGACATTTCACAGCCAAGACCTCGGGGTAACTATCTCTTCTTATGTGCTGTAGGTCGACCCAGCATGACGCACACAAATAACTTCTAAACCGGCTCTGAAGCCGCGGTGGAACGTAGCTACTCGTGTAAATCTGCTTGGTTTCAGTGTGGTGTTATTACATCTGTCCTCAGGTTCAGGTACGGCCGGCGCATGACGCCTTACCAGGGACACTCAGAAGAATCAGAGAGCACAGCAGCCCCTCAGAAGAATCACCAGAGTCCACCAGAGTCCACACAGTCCACAGAGTCCGCAGAGCCACTTGATGACACCTAATGACACCTGATCAGCTGTGTTTTTAACATTTTGGCTCATGTACAACTAAAAAACAAGCATCAAATTAAACCAGAATGCACCTAATTTAAGTGACCCTTTTTTTGACACACCTACAGCTAGACAACTATGAACAGCGTGAGCTTAAAGCAGTGTTCAGTGGATGAGAGTTATCGAGACTCAGGTTACAGGACAGCAGGGACGTTAACAATGTGCATCAGTGTCACATGAGCGAAATCGCTGATGCTCCTCCTCGAGATTCCTGTGATGTTACTCAGCTCTCCGACCACCTGCAATGCATTAAAAAAAAAAGCCTACGTCAACACAAACAGTTTGAATTGTGACAGATTAACACACTAACATCAACTTGGATAACTCTGATGACTTGGACATTTAAAACACAAACGCTATTGTGGTTTTAATACTTATAAAACCTCACTTGTTCCCATTTTGTGACGTAGAGGATGAACGAAGCCACAGCGATGACACCCACACCGAGAAGCATGTAGTCTTCAGTCACTGTCACGAACTTCTCTCTGTTCAGAGAGGGTTTATTTATTAAAGCAGCCACAACCAATATTTAATATCAACAGTAGATTAAATGTGTAATGTGAACAGGGGTGGAAAGTGGAGAAGTATCACCTGACTGTTCTCCTCAGCTCATCGTTTTGGTTTTATGGCTCAAACTCATCCTCCTGCTTCACTCTCACTGCTCTCAGTGTTGTTTTAGACCACAGCAGGAGGCTGCTTTCAGCTCAAAGCTCTAAAAACCCCACTGTCTACTGCCCGCCCTGCACCAAATGGCGGACTGACAAAATAAATGACTATATGTTGAACTTTGTGGAGTAATTCGGAGCCAAAATGATAGATATCTCTCTCGGTTTCAACAACTTAAAAGTACAACAAGAAACAGTCTCTGTTTTAGCACGGATGCCTCTATATGACCTACAAAAGCAAACAAGACCATTGGCTACTTCTGTATAGTTATTTTTAATGCCTGTCACCAGGTTGGATTGTGACCAAGTTGGATAAGTCATCAAATTAAAACTATTTCTATGGCAGAGTGCTGAGGGTGAACTGAGGAGCCTCACAGCCTGAGATGCTCGTCCTTGTCGTAGCTTTAAATTTAGGACATTTTAGGGTCTTTCTGACACGTTTATGAATGTTAACTAAGGCCTATTTCACATCCATACTGGCAATAAAAACAGGATGAAGGCTTTGAAAGAAATATGAGGTCCAATCACAGAATTTCTTGCAAAATAAATCAATATATCCAACTCATTGCTAAGACAGTTCACACTCCACATTGTGACATGCTAGCTGGTTGTGCTACAGTAAATCCTGACCTCTTACTGGTTCCTTGTTGGTTTAACATTGTAGTTTTGTTACATTAATGATTAATATATATTCTTTTCCCCTGAGAATACATTTAAAAGTGGGACTGAAGGAATGAAACTTTCTAAAACTCTAAGACTTTTATGGACCCGTGGAAATCGTGGTGTCCGGATGACTAAACAGGCAACTTTGCTCAAACAAAATCAGTTAATGCAGCATTGAGCTGTACTGACTCCTTATCTAAACGCTCACAGGGAAATGCGTTCCAGGGGGGCGAGCTGTAAGAAACATGAGAAGCCAAAACAATTTTGACAGTTCCCAGCTGGCTATAGTCTACTCAGCTGCCAATCCAGCATCCCGTCCGCTCTTCGGTGACAGTGGCCACCTGTCCCCCCCAAAAAAATCTAAAAAATGTGTCTTAAAAAGAAATGTAATACCTCTGTTCTCTGGACGGGCTGACACATTGAGTAGTGGTGACTAACAAGGAGTCGAAGATGACATCCCTCTGCAGGCTGACGAAGTGGAGAACGTGGCGGCACAGGTGATGCAGGCGCTCCACGCTGACGGACGGCTCATTATGTCCTAGAAAAGTTTTGTCACTTCCTCACAAACACTTTTGTCGCATGATAATACTTCAGAGAAGTTTCTCTGTGTTTCAATATCATCCTCTTACCAAGCACCTCCAGGAGGATCTCCACATATGTGAGCGGGTTAGGGGTGTTCAGTCCGAATTCAAGCACCTTTAAGACCTTCAGCTCTGACTCCAGGAGAGTCTGCTTCGAAACGCTGTGGCCGATTGAATGCAGAAAGCGTTCAGCAGTATGGTTGTCGATTATCTAGACATCATTTGAAAAATTACAGATTATTTCATTTCTTTTCTCTTTAAAGTCATCAAGGAAATGTTCACTTAAAAATGAAAATGTAATGATGATCTACTCCGGTCGATAAAAGGTCGGGTGAAGTTTCATGGCCCATAAAACATTTCTGGAGCTTCAAAGCAAAACAGCGTTCACCTTAACATATGAAGGAGACGGGGACTTAAAATGTGAGACAAACAACAGGAAAAAACATGAAATGGCTCCAAACAGCTTGTCAGAAACCCCAAGATCCCACATAGATTTGAAAAAAGATGTTATTTACACTCTTTTAGAGCAGTCTTCACTGTAGCTGCTCAGCTAAAAATGTCTTACGTCTTATCCAATATAAAACAATCCTCTTCAGTTGTTTAGAAGGATGCTGCAGCACTGTTTTGCTGTGAGGCTCCTGAAATGTTTTGTGGACTATGAAACTTCACCTGACTCTCCACTGCCGTGAGAAGACGATGACTGAGTTTTCATTTCTGGGCGAACTTGTCCTTTAATCGTAGGCATCGTAGAACTTACATGACTGTGCAAAGACATTTTGCTTGCAAGCTGCACGCAGGAGAAGATGATGAGGGGGAATTTCTCCTTGAGATCGTCAATCACAGCGCCCTCATCGCTTCTCTGTGGATCTGCAGCTTCACCTTGAGGTGTGGGCGCGGTCAACAAATCTGTAAGGTGCCTGACCATGAACCTGAAGGAGATAATCATTCACACACATGTCATAATATCATACTGGGTGTGGCGGGGAAAGGTATACGTGCTGCTCCTTCTTACCTTTGTAGTAATTCTATGGCGTGGTATCCAGCGAGAGGATCAAGGCTTAGCTCTTCAGTCATCAAGAAGATGTATTCTGAGTTGCAGAGGAGAGGGATGCAGGGCGTTAGCAAAAAAAGCAGAGAACAAAAAAGAGAAAATCCATCTTGAGTGGAAGCATGTTGGGACAGCGATGACAGACTAAACTCAGAGCAAACAAAATACATTTGCAGAAAGGAATTTGTAAGGCAGTAAATGTGTTTGGGCAATCAAGTGATGCAACGAGAGATCTCAAGAGGTTCTGTAAAATGAAAAATGAAATGAGAGCTGTTTCCTGTGGTGTTGTTTTGTTATTTACGGTCATTTGTGAGCTTCTTGCGGTGATGCTAATTTCACATATTGGAAATAAGAAACTATAAAATGTCTGGGAATGTTTATCAAGACACAAATCTGCCTCTAGATGACACACAGAGCGCCCAGATGGAATGACACATGATTAAAACTCTCATCTTCTTCTTAAAACCAAGTTTTATGGGAAATAACAGCTGAGATCCGTGCAAGTAAAGAATGTAACACTGAATCACAGCCATGCTGGGTTCTCAACACCACCCACCAGCCGACACCAGCAAAACTGTATCGTGACTGGACAGTTTTCTCTGTGACCATTCAGTTCGTCGGAAAGTATTTATTGTAAGTGGACACTGACACCAGAAGAAGCATGTTAGAGAAACAGAAAACTTCTAACAGAGACATTCATTTATTTCAATAAACTGTATTTTAGCCGTTATGTGAACGCAGAGGAAGTTTATTTGAAGACGTTAACACTGTTTTCAGTCAGTTCCTCCTCGCTGACAGGCTGGCTTTCTCTGCCGAGCTGCTGACAGCCGGAGAGACTGCGATCTTGTGGGGTCTGTATTGAGAATTGGCCTCTATAATAACAGGGCTCATAATGTCAGGTGTATGAAAGACTTGAGACTGATGATAAGGTGCAGTAAAGCTTCAGAAACAGTCCCGCTCAGCTGAGTCAGACCCACCTGCTGACAAAATTATTAAAGCTATTGGAGAACGAGACAGTCTGCAGCCCTGGTGAAATAATTACAGCATGAATATACATAAGTCATCGTATCCCACAGCAACAGTATGTAGGTGTTTAGAGAAAGATGATTTAGAATCAGAAATACGAGAATAAAATAAACTATAAAATACTGCTTTAAAAATTACTACTAGAAATAGAGATGTAAAGATGTGTGTATCAAAAGAAATACTCAAGTAAAGTACAAGTACATCAAAATTGTACTTAGGTACAGTTCTTGAGTAAATCTTACATTAGTTACCCTAATAAAATTTAACATAAGATAACACATTTTTCTGTATAACCAGTATTTTAACTTTTGATACTTTTAATACATTTTAATAATAATACCAAGTAAAACTATTGTGTTAAAATACTACTTTGGTAAAAGCGAAAGTTAACCATACAAATAGTACTAGTGTAAAAACATCTGATATTATAGTATAAGTAAATGATACATTTATTTCCATGTATGTTTATGTCCTATACTGTGGGTCGACTTATTATTGGCCTGGTCAATTATCGATCCTACAATCTGATTATAGTGATCAGTTTTTATATCTGATTGCCAATAAATTAAATCAATTTAAAAATGCACTACTTTGGCTCTGATCCAGCAGGTAATCTGTAATCTGCAAAGTAACTAGTAACTTAAGTCATCAGACAAATGTAGTGGAGTGGAGGTACAATGTAGGAGAAAATGGAAATACTCAAGTAAAATGCAAAAACCTCAAACTTGTACAGTATTTGAGTAAAAGTACTTAGTTACATTCCATCACTGACTACAGTGTTGATAATATTGAGTAATAAAAAGACGAATAAGCATACTGCAAAGAGGAGTTTCTTATCTAGACACATACTAATTTTCACAGCTGTTTGTGATAACATATAATTAACAACTGTAGTTTTCTCACAACAGGCCTGTAGATTGCTTACCTGAATTTCTATAGAGAAATTAAGAAAATAAGTGGTAAAAAAAACAAAACAACACTATAACACTATATAATTATATTAAATAAATGCATTGTTCTTCTAAATTTCAGGTGAAACCAGCTGAAAATCAGATTTTTGGAGTCATGGGGCAGAATTAGCGTCACTCATGACGTTAAGCAAAGTGGAACGTTTGTTAGCAAGCTAGCTAAGATGAAGAATGATCGGTTAACATAGTAAAAGTAAGGTGACTTACCTGTTAATCTTTGATCTTTGAAGTTTCCACCGCACTGTGACAACCTGTTGAGGTTGTCTTTGTTTCTTTTGTTGAGGTTAATGAGGAAATCTGTGAGCAGGTCGAAAGGAGCTTCCCGGAACTTTAAACTTAAACTCCGGCAGGGAGAAAAAAAAGTCTTCGCCATCTTTCCACCTGCTAACGGTCGCGTCTAATTACACTTACAAACAACAGCGTCGACAGCAGGCGATTAGTTCACTTTTCTTTAAAATAAATTGTAAAGAATAAAGCTTATATTTTCCGGAAGATGGCGCTGTTCACACGGAGTTCACCGCAGCACAGGTCCAACGTCTCCCTCTAGGAACCATTAACCACCGCGGGGACGCGTTTGGATGTTGCACAATGTTGGTTCCACTCGCGCGGTGCATGTTGGCGCGCGCACGCTGCGCAGCGCAGATCTGACAACCTGCCGTTGGGCTGATCACCGCACCGTGAGCCCGGCAGATGATTTAAAACTCGGCCGTGAGGGTGCGTGGCCGTTGCGAAACAACCTTCCATGCCCCACTGACAGCAGACATGGCCGACAAGACACCGAAGGAGTCCAAGGCTCCCTTTGCGACCAGGATAGACCCGACCAAAGAGGATCTTTCCCAGGAGCAGATCAACTTCATCCGGCAGATCGAGCTCCAGCAGTGGCAGAAGAAGACACAGAAGCTGCGGACACGAAACGTGGTGACGGGACTCGCCATCGGAGCTCTCGTCATGGGAATCTGTATCCTTGCCCAGGCGCACTAGCGTCAACACAAGGTGAACTATGTAACGTTAGCTTAGCATGCTACTGTTACATGGGGTTAATTTGAGTTAGAGAACAAAATACAACACAGGTTGTGTCTGACACGTTGCTGACTGTGCGGTTATTTGATTGGCCAGCAGTTGAAGCTAAAATGTTTTTATTAAAGCTAGCGTTACAAAGTTTCCCATTCATTGGATGCTTACATACCAGTTTACTTTAGCTAGCAGCAGTTTCCTGGTAGCGTTAACAGTTAAAGGAGGTTTGGAGTTATAACACTCAGGTTAACTGTTGTCTTTCTTTAAAACCAATAGAAATGTACTAATTAGCATGAAGCTAGCTGTCCTAATTTTTGTTTTTTTATCGTTTGTATATCAAAATACGTGTAAGTTACTGATTCATTTTACTAATGGAGTCTATTAAATATGGAAGCCCAATTTGGTCAGGAAAAGAGAAAAAGACAATATTTAATGATGGATATAAAAACATATATGTAGTAATGGTTAGCTGACTTATAAAGTCAAAGTTTTGTCTTTCTGTCCCATGACATTGAAATACCAAAGGCATTTTATTATTTTTATTCAGGGTCGACCGATATGACTTTTTTTCAGGGTCGATACTGATTATTAGAAATCAAGGAGACTGAGAACTGATATACATGTGCAGTAAAAATTGAATTATTTCTGTCAAAGTACAATTTTGAGGTACTTTATGTACTATGTGTATACGAGTATTTCCTTTTTCTGCTACTGTATACTTCCTCTTCATTACATTCATATGATAAATTTAGTTACTTTGCAGGTTCAGATTATTCAGTGTTTATAACATTAACATTAAAGATGGCTCCACTCTATTAGATGACCCAGATTCTTGGAAATAGCTCACCTAAATGAAAAGCAGCCATCATTAATGTTTTACATTTGACAAGTCAAACTGTGCTGCGAAAAGGTTCAAGTGTGTGTGCAGGAATTGACTCTTTGAAATTGGAAGAGAAGAAGCAAGTTGTGTGTGTGTGTGTGTGTGTGTGTGTGTGTGTGTGTGTGTGTGTTGCCTTCTATTCATGTTGATGTTGACAGAAATGGGCTTCCATATTCATGCCATTAATATCAACGATGGTATAAATATTCAAAACACCTCCCAAATAATGTAATACGATTAAAACACTCTTCAGATTCCAAAAATCATCGTAGAGATAAATTGACATCTTTTTTAATCAATTTAAAAAAACAAAACATTAGTTCGGATAGAGTTTGGAACTATGTCATTGCTGTTGAATTAGTTTTAACTAGGTTTACATGGCAACTGAATAATAAAAGATGGGAATCTTTCGATGTCTGATAAATGAAGACAACCGTGAGGTGTTCACGCAGCCGGCTAAATGTTTTTGACACGCTGCTTGCGTCACTCCCGTGCCATGTGATGTTCTTTGTATTCTTCTTCTTGCTGTTATTCTTCCTGCAAATATTTGCCTTGACCACTCGCTCGCCTGCCAGACGGCTACACGTTTTTCTCAGTCTCCCAGGAGCGGATAATGGATGAAATGGACGAGGAGGCCAAGCGTGCGAGATCGCAGGGACCGAAGACAGGTGCCAACTGAGATGCATGCGTCGGCTGCCTGTTGTCGGACTGTGTGTCTGTCCTGCACTTAACTGAGAATGGACTTGGTGCCACTGATGTATATTCCATGGCTGGTTGCTGTTCTCATGTCGAAACAGCGCTGGACTTTTTTTTTCTTGATTGTGAAGGTTAAATTGTGTGGTTCCGCTGGTGACTCATAGCTACGTGTGTCTTGATTTTGATTAGGTTTGCCTGTCAGCGAAAAAAGACTAATCCGCTGACCTTAAACGCTACGCAGACGGCCCAGACTGTAGAGTGATTACAACCCTTACCTGGCAGGTTTCTAGCTCTGATGATGTGATGGAGAATATCTCAAATTTCCCTCCTCTAATGATGTTAAGTCTACAGTGGCCTTTAACAGCAGAGTGCTGAAATGACACATGGATCAACCTGTTGAAACATATTTATGTGGATAAAGTAATAACTTGTAAAATAAAGATCTAATGTATTTGCTTTTTTTAACACAACTTTGTCTGTGTGGAGCTTTTTACGAAAGAAGACAAACACCAGGTGAAGCAGTAGAGACGACAAAAAGAGCTGCGGTATATACATTTGTTTTTATTTCTGTCAAAATTTAATAATATAAGGAGTCCGATCTTGCCACCAAATCTCAAGAGTAGAAATATAAAATAAGACATTGTAAGGGAAAGGCACAGATTCAGCATGGCAGGACAGCAGCAGCTTCAGAAAGCAACACAATTATATATATTTTTACATTCAAAATTTTTTGAAACCTCTTTGAATATATTATTATGAACTTTGGGAAAATCTTACAGGAGTTCCACTGCCAGAAAAAGTTCAGTGTGTGTTGTGAATATTTTTTTTTATAAGGCAACAGCTACACATTCACAGCTTGGACTGATTTCTCTTGATCCCACAATGGACTGATTATTTAAAAGCTGTGGGCGGGTAGATCATTATATATGGAAGAGGATCAGGGCCACTGTGAAAAAAATACATAAATTGAGTCCTGACTTCCTCAGAATTATGACTTTAATCAATTTCTTTCTCAGAAATCTGACTTTTTTCTCTGTTATTCTGAGAGAAAGAGTCAAAACCCATTTTTTCCCCCAGTGGTTCTTATCCTCTTCCATATTATCATCATCACTGTGACCAGTATGAAATATTGTGATCAAACTTAAACTGGAGTATATCCTCTCCCTCCCTTATGGAAAAACACCAGGAAACATCAGCGCCTCCTGGAGTGAACACAGTTTCACCCACACAAGTGTTAAATGATTGAGAACTAAAAGTAGAATTTGACTAAAGTGCACAAGGTGCTTGATCTAAGGAACAAGCGTCAAATATTATTTTTGCTTGAGCAAGAGTTAAGGTTTAGTTTACTTGTAACATGTAAACATGATCTAAAAATGCACTCTACTATATACACATGTACAATCAACAGGAGAGCCAGTAGTCTGAAACCTTTTTTCACAACTGATCAATACAAAGCAATCATTGTTTCATCGATGTGTGATGTCTGTGCATCACTTCACCAAATCTCTTCCCATTTTATCTGCTCGAGCAGGCAACATGCCAACATTTAACTGCTGTACAGCTTTTTTTATCCTTGTGTGTTGAGTTGATAAAATGATCACCTTCGTATTTAACGTCTGTACAATGTGAAGAATCATTCTGGCTACATCTAACAGTGTCAGGAATAGAGAGTCTAGAGAATGTAGGTCATCCTATCACTAAAGAAACCAAAGATGTTCTCATGACACATATCGGAATAAATCAAACTGTACAATGCATCTATTCTGCTCTCGTCGGGCCCTAGAAGGCAATAATCAGAGTGTATTCACTGTGCATTCAGCAGGAGCTGAGACATCATTAACAAACTACAGCAAAGAAACTGCGAGATAATCCAAAATGTTGTCGTCTCGTGTACGACAGCTGTCAGTAAAGGTGTCAGAGCCTCGCTGTGGTTCACATTTCTGTGCTCGGGTTGATAAACGGCAGTGAATCAGACAAGCAGGAAAACAGCTGGGTCAAAATCATAGGAGGGGCCACAACTCTGCAGCTCTGGACCGTGTTAATGCTGAAGACTTAACACAACCTGTGATGAGACACTTCAGAGGACGAACGTGTCATTTTTAACATATTCTGTGCTTCAGCTGCGACACATTCTGGTCCGACGGAGGGCTGAAGACCGGATGTTACAGTTCCCGTGTACATCCAGCTTCCCTGACGACGAGTCTGTGTGTACGTTGAGGTAAATGACCACTGGCAGAACCTTGTGACCGCTGGCAGAGAGGGAGCAGTTTGCTGACAGCTGAGCCAGTCAGTGAGAAGTGTCGAAGCGATTCTCCTGCAGGACGGGTCGGAACCGCTGCAGTCACACTTCAGATGAGGTAGTCCAGATATACAGCGTGCTTGGCTGACAGTTTCTTACTGAGAAAGATCGAAGAGGAGAACAAAGTGAGAACAGAGCTGTTTTCTGTTGACTTTAACAAAGAGAATAACAGTAATAGGAGGTAATGTAACTAAGTCTGTTTACTTAACTTTTTACTCCTCTTAAACTAATTTGACAGTAGAAGTTAGTTTCCAGAACAAAAAAAACACGATGCATTACATTTATTGCTTTATTTATTTGATATCTTTAGTTACTAGTTACTTTGTACATTACCGGCTGCATCAGAGCCAAAGTGCTGCATTTTTAAATGTATTTTTATTGACAACCACGTTAAGAAATGCTTCACATTGGATCTGATCATTTGAACTTGTACTTTTGATACTTAAGTACATTTAATATCAGATACTTTAAACTTTTACTCAAGTACTATTCGTATCGGTGAGTTTCACTTTTACCAATGTAACATTTCAACATGCCTCTTGGATACTTTTCCAACAGTGGCAGTGTGTTGATGCAGCGTTCACTCACCATTCTACTAATGTCAGTGGCGAAGGTGACACCTTTGTTCAGTTTGTCCTGGGAGCCGCTGCTGCTGCCTCCGAGGGAGTTTCTCCTAATGATACCTGGAAAACAAACACACAAACTCACACATCAAGCTCAGTTCAGGACAGAGAGTTAAATCAGACAAGTCAAGGCAAGAAGTGTGGGTGTTCCTCCTCACCCTGGATTGGCAGGATGTCCAGCCGCTGCAGGCTGTTCCTGCGGGACGAGGGGAAGGTGCCCCCTTGGACAGGCGCCGCTGTCGGCTGGACAGCATAGCAGCAGGAGAGACGATCCCTGCGGGGGGAACCTTCCCCATCTTCTCATACAGCTCCTCGATCTCTCTCTTCTGAGCGGCTTGCAGGGCCTGCACCTCTGTCAGATGTCTGATTAGGGACAAAAAGAGACTGTGATTGGACATGTGGGTGAAACAGCGTCGCTATTTTTTTCCCCAGAAGAGAAAAATCTTCATCGACTGATATTTTCTTCATGCCTAAACAAACTAAATAACAAAACTCTTTTTGTTTTCATGACTGAATAAAGTGAATAAACAAACTGACCTTAAAGGACGACACAGTTTCATACTGTTTTACTTTGTTTAGATGTGGCGGACCCTGCCACCTTTCTAGCTTCAAACTTATTGTCCTCTGAGAACAGCTTGTTTACTCAGTTATGAATATTTTATTCTCCAAAACTACATAGTGCCTCTTCAAAGAAAGGGGAGACAATAAGACTACTTCAAAACTTCTGTTTCTCCTCTTTTCAGTTTAAGAAGCAGTTTTTCTTCAGTGCTGTCACTCACTTCTCTCTGAGCTCCTGCAGCTCCTCCAGCATGTCCGAGTCGTCGCTGTCTGAGTCGTCGCTGCTCAGGTAGGGAGTGTTGCGGTTGTAGTTCATCATCCATAAGTGGTGGAGGGCGTTGCTGTACTGAGGGCTTCCCGCCGCTCCGTCCCAAACCCTCCCCTCCATCTCTGCCGCCGTCACAGAGAGCCCGCTGTCCGCTGACGTTCCCATCAGGCTCAGGCTGTAAGCTCTCCTCCGACTCCTCTTCCTCGTCCTCTGTCGTTCCCCGACAACTTCTTCCTCCCTCTCCTCCTCCTCCTCCTCCTCTTCCTCCTCCTCTTCTTCTCCGTCCTGCTGCTGCAGCTCCTGGCTCCCGGCCCATTCCGCCTGCCCGTCCTCCTCCTGTAGGACCGCTGCCGAGCCTCTGTGGGGCTGAGGGTGAGGAGGGGACATGGTGAGGGAGGTGGCGAGGCTGGTCTCAGACTCCCCCTGCTCCTCTGTGCTGCTCTCTGAAGGGTTGCTGCCGCTCTCTGCTGGCTGCGGGGCAGCAGGTGGTGGCAGAGGAGGAGCAGGGATGTCCATGCTGGGCGTCACCTGGAACCTCCCGACAGTGACAGGCGCAGACTGGACTTCTGTGGAGGAAGAGAAAGTGTTCAGTCCTTTAATCCTGCAGCCATTTTTAAAATCAGATCAAAATGTACCTGATCTAGCATCTAAATGTGTCTCTACAGAAGAGAGACGATCTCAATTTGGTTGACATCAGCTCCAGTAAGTTGCAGTACTCTCTTTACTTACTTGTAGCCTCCATGAATAAGAAGCTGTAACATCTGGACGGCCTATTTATATGAGTGACAGTCAATCACTGGTGAAGCCATTGATTGTTCTGTAATGCAATCAGAGCTGATTGATCATTAAAACAAAGCCTCACTCCTTCCTGACAGCCAGGCTTTGTTAGAAATCTAATCAGGAGTTTCTTAAAAGGAGTGGGGTTTGTAACAACCATCATTAATAATAAAAGGTACATTTATAATTAATCAAACTTTAGTTTTATTGTTATTTCTTGGCAAGGAGGCAAAATGTCTTTTTTTTAAAAACAAAAAAAATGGTTTAAAAGGAGTTCATTGTTTGGTATTAAATAACTATTAACTAAACTATAAATTTACCATTTATTAAAGGGGCAATATGTAAGAATTCTAGTTGAAAACATTTGAAAATTAGCTCAAATTATCAACAGATTGTGAATAAATAGCATTTTTTGACATTATGACATCTGTGCTTTTCTCGAGGAAGTTACATTTTGCTGCTTTCAGACTGAAAGATGAAGTGCGATACAACTTCCTACTCAGTGATGAGCATTTTTCCGGACTAACAAACTGATGGCAGAGACGTCTCGAGTCAGTAGCTCATAAATGTGCCAACGCAAAATTGATGTGACACCTCAGATAAACATCAGCCACTGTCATCGGTGAATGTCATCTTTATTGCTGAGAGGCTGAGAGGGGTTCATGTGATTCAGCCATGTTTGGATGATAAATCAGAGCATTACTAATGTCCTTTATAGAGCCATAAGTCATGGCCATTATCAAATAAATATGCTGGCACGGTTCACTGGTGCCACTCTAGCGATGCAAACAGCTGGAGTCACTCCATGTCCTCACATCTGCAGACCATTTCAGGGTTTAAAGCCCTGCAGTGCGTCAGTTCGCCCACTAAGCGTCCCTCTTACAGTAAACTCAGAGAGCGTCTGGGTTTGTGCCCGCTGAAACAGAGGGACTCTGTCTGAATGTGGGCTTCTGAGGAGAATATAAATACTGACAGGTGTGGATATGGGAGGGGAGGCCTGTAATGAGCGCGGCTGCCCTCTGATTGGTCGTCGGCGGTGGGCAGGGCCGCCATCACACCTACGTTTGTGTTTGTTTCGAATGGAACATTATATCCAGACTCGTGGTTACGCAACGGCTCCTGAGGCACCGCTAATAGGTGATAATGTCACCACGGATACGACGGAGAGAAAGAGACAGGGAACCGAAAACAACTCAAATTGGCCATAACAGAAACACTGGACGGTATTTAGACCGAATACATCATAAAATGCAGCAGGGGGGAAAGTGCTCGTGCTGTGGGTGCGTGTGTGTGGGTTTGTTTTGGTTGCAAACATAAACATCAGGCAGTATGTCATTTCCCAGCTCTCCGAGCTCGCGGCTGGTAGGTAACATACATCGCGGCGGGTGTTTATGTTGCAGAGACGGACGAGAAGCTGGTTCAGTGAACACAAACAGAGTTTCTTACCAGATACAGTGGAAGAGGGTTTCGGTTTTGGGGTGCTGGTTTTCATCTCAGCCACGGCGGGGTGCAAGTCAGTGCTGAAGGATGATAACTAGACGGGAGGAATAAACACTGTTAGCATTTGTGAGGTCAGTTGTTGGACAGATGTGACCGATCCACACTAAAGGTACAACTTATAACATCTAAGTTGTTATTGCCACAGAGATCCCGACTGCTTGCTTAGATTAAATTATTGAAATGAATAGGAACAGAACAGGACATAGTTATTAAATTAGGGAAAACAGAACGTTGTATTGGACTGGTACTGGCAGATAGCCTGAGTCGATTTGAATCGAAAAAGCTGGATTTTTATATCACTTTTTTTTTTCAGTTAAAGAAGAGAAGTTTTCAAGTTTGAAAATAACAAATTCAAGTCAAAAAACCCAATTATTTAAATCAAAATCATAAGAAATAGAGAAAAAGGGGAAAATCCTGAGATTTAAGAAGCTCAAACTGGTGACTGTTCGGCATTCTGGCCTGAAAATGTCTTAAGTGATTCATCAATATTGAATTTTCGAGAAATAAAAAGTATCCCAGAGTGACTTACAGTGCTTTCTGGGCTCTCTGGAGGTGATGGGGACAGATCTGACGAGCAGATGGAACTTGACACTTCTGATCTGGGTTCAGCCTGGGCTGGAACCTGTGCTGAGTACAGGGGCACATAACTGTGGAAACTGTCCTCCGGGGTCAGGATGGGGGGACTGGAGAGTCCACCCTGCTGCAGAGGCTCCTGAGGAACCGGCGGAGGAGTGGAAGGCATGGAGGGATACATCCAGCTGGGATAACCGCCCTGAGGAAAACCCTCCATCTGAGGCGTATGCTCGGGGCTGTGGTAGATGTTGTTCTGTTGTACATGTTGTTGGTACGGGACCTCTGCTGGCGGGGCCTGGTAGTGCTGTTGGTAGACTGAAGGGTAACCTGACTGTGCGGCCATGTGAGCGGGTAGCTGGGGGTAGAAGTCTGGAAAAGAGGGCATCCCCTGTGTGGACATGCTCGCAGAGGGGATGAACGACTGAGCCATGCTCATGGCCATGGAGATGACATTAGCCAAGGAGAACAGGGGCTGCGTGTGGGGGGGCCACATGTTGGGATGCTGAGGGGCAGGCGGGGACATGACGAGACTCTCAGTGCTGCCGAGGCTCGGGGTCTCGCTCAGAGGACTTGGGGAACCGGGCGCCGGAGAGGGAATAGAAGCGAAGGTGGGGCTACTGGCTACACGTGTGAGGGGAGGGTGGCCGGCCGGTTTGGGGGAACCCGGAGAGCCCGGGTACGGGAACGGGAAGTGACTGTGGCCCATGTAGGGGGAGTGGTAGTGCTGGTGATGGGGCAGGAGGGACGCAGGGTTGTGGTGGTGGTGGTGGTGGTGGTGGTTCTGATAATGGATAGGAGAGCCTGGAAGACAAACAAAGACAAAGAAGAGCTTTAATTTGGTATTTGAAGTCAGTTACTGGGGGTTTAAATTGTGCAAGAAAAAACATCAAAATCAAAATCGTGACACACGTAACGTATGAAGGATTCTACATGGACTTAAGGAACGCCTCGTAAAACTGTTGTTGAACACACTTAATCTACAAATGATCGCATTCTTTCTTTATTTCTGCTTTATACGGCATCACAACCTTTTTGGGGAATTGGAGAACACCTGCCAAATACGTGTAATTCTGCACGGTTGCAGTGGAATATTGGACAGAGTTTAACCAGGGTGTCAGGTTAGATCACTCATTTTTCCTCTCTCCGCAGGTTTGCGGTCAATCTAATTCTTCTCTCAGACCCCGTCCAAGACACACACCATGCAGAGTCTTTCCTGTACTTTCAAATAAAAGGGTTTCCATGGTGAACAAAGACGTTTTGTTTGAAGCAGCATCCGACTCTAATTGCACACCAGGCTTAAGTGGCTGTGAGGGATTCGGCATCAATGGAGCGAGTGAAGCTTTTACGCTAAATGGAACACACGTGTACGCTGCGGTCCGATTGTGAGATTCATGATCTCAACACCGCTCCTTGAGGAATACTTAAGGACGGCAACGTCCTCGTGCCATCCATTGATTTGACATTTACCTCAACAATGGCTCCACAGTTATAAACCACGCCTCCTGTTGCTGATGATGCAAAGCAGCCTCTACTTTTTTTTCCATGCAGATGGAAACATCAGGTTAGGCAACACTCTGTCACGGTGGCGGGAGGCCAAGAAGCATTGCAAAAGCAGCCGTGCAGCGGACGTCCAGCAGAGAGGGGACGCAGGACAAGAGGGGGATGAGGATGTTCAGATGGCTGCTGAGGCTGAAACAGGGGGGGAATGTGGAGGACATGTGCTCTTTAATGCTCCTCCTGTGGGGAAGGAGACTCTGACGGGGGAGGAGGCTTTCTTGGAAATTCTGTAGGAGTTTGTGCTGGCAAACAGATGTTGCTGACCATAGCGGCAGCGGAGGAGAGCTCAGGCTCTACAGCGACAGCATTCACGGCTCCCTAAAAGCCAGAAAGCGGCCTTCAGGTGAGGTAATTACCCAAGAGGCCCCGCTGCAAGGCAGACACAGACGAAGGCTTTGAGGTGTGGGGATGGCGGATGGCGCCATGTGAATGTCTGAACAATACCAAAAGCGGGCCCTGAGACGGGGAGGGGAGGGGTTTTATGAGCTAGCTGAGCCTCGCTTCGACTTATTCTCTGCCAGAGGACTGTAACAATTTTTCAGTGTGCTGAAACAGTAAACAATGCTCGGCCTCTTCGCGCAGGGACCGGAGGGAGGGAGGGGCGCAGGGGCTATTTACCTGGGGCGTTGTGGAAAGACTGTGAGCGTATTAGAGGTCGCCCAGGTGAAGTAATGTCTGCACTGAAGATGTCTCCAGCGGGGCCGTGCACCCCGAGGTTCGGGTTAGCCACGCTAAAATCTAAGACAAGACACACACATGCATGAGAGGATGCACATGCAAAACTGTTAGTTACACACACACACACACACACAGTTATCATGCACAAAATGCAACAGACAAGTTAATCTGCCATGCTGTGAGAATGACACACACTTAGAGGAACCGTTCACCTACAAATGACAGTTCAATCATTATCTATTAACCCCCAATGCTGACGGAAAGTCGGGTGAAGTTTTGTAGTCCACAAAACATTTCTTGAATTTCTGCAGCATCCTCCGGAACGACTGACGTAGGAAATAAACATGAAATGCAATTGATTTGAAAAGACATATTCATACCCTCGAGGCAACATGTCAGACGAGGAGCTCGCTGACGCTTTCAGCTGAGCAGCTACAGTGAAGATTTTGTCTTAATAAAAGGGTGGGAATAATGTCTCTTTTATCTTATCGTTTAGGAGAATGCTGCAACACTGTTGCGCTGTGAAGCTCCAGACATGTTTTGTGGAAACTTCACCCGCCTTTCCATCGTTACATGGGTCAGCAGATAATGACTGAATTTTCATCTCTGGGTGAAATGTTCCTTTAATGTTAATCGGTGAGTTTCAGACTTTCAGGAAACGATTAAAAAAAAGGCAGAAGGCGAAGTCGTAAGACGTGGATTCACTGAATTCATATCATGTTTAGTCTCCTGCAGCAACACATTATCCAGTTTGCTCTTAATGGCTGAATTAAGGTCATTAAACCAGATGAGAGACTCACCAGGCAGAGAGGAGGAGGAGCTGGTTCGAGGCAGGGAGTGACTGTGCAGATTGGGCTGTAAGAGAACACATTTGATTAAAGTCAGACTCCACTTCTGTTCATTACCGAGAAAAAAATCGGGCACGTGTATGTGAGTTAAACGCTGGTTTTCTAACATGCTGCCATTCAGCTGCAGTATAAAGCTGCTCTGTGTGTTTGATCGCTGGAACTAATAGTTGGGTAGAAACTGGACCATATCAATGTACAAGGTTTCTACTAGAATGTAAAGCTTTTTAAGACACTGAAAAATCATTTAAAGCATTTTTTGTTCTTATATAAGCACTGCAGGTAAGTATAAAGGTATGTAGTCTGTATGATGTCCCACTCAGAGGTCAGTTGAATGTAGGAATATGGTTATGGTTCTGTGAATTAGTTCTTTAAAGCGATACGGGTATTTTACAACAACAGTTTGACTTTATCCTGGTGACTTTTCAGGTTAAGGTTCGGCGAGTTCAAGTCATATTCAACTCCCCAAAATACAAAATACCAACACTTCGGGGAATTCCACAATAAATAACAAAAATAGGAGATCAGTTTGTTACAGAAAGAGTTTGGTTTCTCAGATCTGCACTGAGTAAACTTTGTTCACAAACAAATCAATAAAGGATCTCCAGCACTCTGATAATAACCTCAGTTTAGCATCTTCGTGCTCACAGGATAAGTGTCTGAAAGTGCAGCTGCAAGCTATGAACTGTTTTTTTTCTTAGAACATTTCCATGTTCATGATTAGAAGCTCATTTTGATCGACCATTACCATTATTATCATTATTCAGCTCAAAGCGCTGCCTCACAGAGCTGCTCTTTAAGTGTCAGCTAGAGGAAACAAGCAACATCACGGCTATCCAGGGATTCAAGCTCCATTTATACACAGTCGAGTCTCTTCCCAAAGCTCTCAGAATAGTTCCCTACCTCAGAGCTACAACAGCCAGGAAAGAGATAAACAGATGAGTCTGTGGCCTTGTGGGTTTTTTTCCTCTTCTTCCTGGCTTTAACTAGCGCGGTCTGGTTTTTTTTGGCTGGACGATGCTGGTGAGAGCAGCCATTAACGGCTCTTCGGGGATGCAGTGTTTTTAATCAGGTGCTGGAGGCGAGCCAGGAGAGATTTGTCCAGCGTGTTTCAGGGTAATTATGTAGCCGGGGGGGTCGGAAGGTAGGAGTCTCTTTTTTCTATCATTCATGAACATGCTTGATAACTTTTTACTACGAGGGCACAAAGAGATTTTGTTCTGGTGGAACATACGCTGGCAGAACAGACGCTTCTTTTCCTGATTAGGCATGAGGTCATATCTCGTACGGAGTGGCACCGCTTCTCCTCCTGGAAGTCGTCATTTCACAGCTTCGCGGAATCTCGATTCAAAAAAGGTTCAATAAATCCGAACATGAATTATTTTAACCATCCAATGTGGGCAGAATCGCTGGAAAGTTCATTATGGCGCGCTCGCTGGAAAGGATTTGCGGTTTTGGGAACAAATAAATGCAAAAAAAAAAAGTCAGGCATGGGGTGTTTTTCCACAAATCACAGGGTTTTATGACATTAGTGCTCTTAGTAACATGATGTCCTAACTGAAAGGGTTGCCTCAGATGGCTTTAGGAACACTTAACCTGATCTTTTTAAGGGCACGTCTCAGGAGGGATTGTGGACAGTGAGGACAGTGTTTATTTCACCGCTCTACAGCTTTCCATTTGCAACTGATTTATGGGTCCGCCTGAGATAAGCGCAACTCGACGCATGTAATTTATGAGGATCAGACCGCACAGTAAAACACACGCTACAGTTCCTTCCTTTGTTCCCAGCGATCGGTGTTGTGGTGTGGGTGACTGGAAAAGGAGCAGGTGCTGCTGCTGACCTGTGAGGAAGACAATGAGTTGACCCCGCTGTGGAAGGGAGGCTGGGGGAGTCGGTGCCCGCTGGAGTGGACCGGCTGCTCTTTGGCCATCAGAGACTCGGCACGTTTGATGATGTCGCCCATGCGGTGGATGAAGCCCTCCTTCTCTGACGGCAGGATGAACTCGTTGTGCACCTGGAAGACAAAACGACGACGACTGAATGAAGCATTCAGATACTTTACTAAAGTAAAAGTAGTAATGCCACAATGTGAAAAATGTCCCCTGTGAGTTCTATCTTATGATATTATATTATATATTATATTATTGGATTGTTAGAAATAACAGTGATGGCATGAAACTGAATACATTTACTCAAGCACTGTACAATTTTGCACTTCACTTGAGTATTTCTGTTCTACGTTTCTTTATACTTCCGCTCCTCTACACTTCAGTAAGTAAAGTAAAAGTATAGTAAAAGTACAAAGAAGCAGAAAATGGAAAGTAACAGTACTTTAAAAATGTACTTAAGCACAGTAAATGTACTTTCCATAACTGTAAAGTAGGGCTAAAACAAATAATTGATTAATCTGCCACATACTTCTACAATAAAATAAAAAAAATGTGTTAAAGAACGTGAAAAAATGTTCGTCACAATTTCCCAGAGCCCAAAGCGACATCTTCAAATTTCTTCTTTTGTCCAACCAACAGCCAAAAACCCCAAAGACTAATTTACAGAATACATGCTTCTAAGAATATCGGACCTAATTGTTGTTTATTTGTCTGTCCATTTATGAAATGAACCACCCAGACACACACCCACCTCCCCCCAGCGATGCTTATCCTGAGGAAAATATCATAAATCATCTCATGCGACTCCACAACACAGCGGATTGTCAGAGGCGGTTTGGACTTTTGCATATTCATGCAGTTTTGAGTGTTGCTGTGAATTGTGGGTTGGGGCGTGGTGACCGTGTTCCTGTCAGTAGGGCATAATTCAGCTCATTTAAAAAAATAAAAACCTTACACCGAGAACCACGGGGGCTGTCGCGATGCCAAACTACCCCGGCTGAGCCAAGACTCGGTAAACAAAAGCCCACTGTGTTTTTTTTTAAGAGTCAGGAAAACAGCATGTTCGGTGAAGTGCACACGCTGCCTCATCACGTACCTCTCTACGCTAATGAAGCTGAAAGACAGTGACAGGGGGATGTGGCTGCTCACCTGCGTCACAGAAAGTTAGATACACTATCAGCTGGACAAACAGAAGGCTGTTAACTGGAGGCAGGATGAATCATGTTCATGTCCAGCAGAGATAGAGGAATCTGTCAGACTTATCAGCTGACGTTTATTTCTGTCAACATATTATAAAGTTCCTGGAGGCTCTGACAAATCTCATGTCAAATATTTGTACTGTTTTAACCCTTAAATGTACAGCGTGTGACGTGAGCTGCTAGGTGATTCTCCATCAAAACAGAGACGTTTGATTATGTTCTGAAGTAGCGAGGGATCATGGGAGTTGCTCTCTTTTATTCAGTGTTTAGTCACATTCGCTGTGATCCTTCCTCACTGTACCGGATTGGATGGACGCCACTCGTTGGCCGCTGCTCCGAAATTTCAAACCCGACCAACATGGCTGCTCGTTTGGAAACTTTCTCTTATATTGCAAAATGTAAAAGGTGTAAAAAAGATATTGTAGGTAAGAAAATAAGCCACACAGTTGCTAAATCGGTCTTCATGTAAACCTGAAAAGTTTTCCAGAGGCTTTGTGTCGCCTGATTTGTAGCCAGAATTCAAATTATTATCAATAAAAACTTCTCTCTCAATTCAGCAGACTCTCTTGTCTTTAACCAGATCGAAGTGTTTTATTGTTAACATTCTGAAGAAACCTGTTGATGATTGATTGGCTCGTGACTCACCATGACAGCGGCGATGTCGTCAGGGTTATCTCCATCCAGGTCAAACTTGAAGGTCACCATCTTGTCGTTGTGCGTCTGCAGCTGACACTCCACCACCCGGTCCACTTTATCAGAGAGCTGCAGGGACGGACAGGATCGATGGTTAACGACGGGTTGTCTGTTTACTCTCTAAACCACCGAGCAAAGTCAAACACGGGAGGAACAATGTGTTTTTTCGCGTGTGAGCAAACATGTGTGTGAGTCTACTGTAAATACAGTGTGTGTTGTGCTGTGCATGCTCTGCTCCACTGTGCTGTATGTGGTTATGCATGAGCTGTTTGTCTCTGACTGCGGTCCAAACACGCTCGTTAAAAGGCCACAGAGTGTCCTGATCAGAGGAGAAATGTACTGCGGTGTCCGGGGGAAGAAAAACATTACTACCGATAATGCAACATCATCAGGGTGGAGCTCCGCTGCTCGCTTGTAATTAAAAAAAAAACCTCCTACTCAATCATTCAATCAATCCAGCTGCATGATTTATTTGTTTATGGCACGTTTAAATGTGTTTTAATGAAGCTTTAAATTTATCGTACCCCCGTGATGCGCAGCCTCGAGCGCGCCCTCCTCCTGAACAGCTTCCCAGCGGTTTTCCTCGCCGCCGTTTTCTCGCTCTTCTCTGATAGGCCCTCGTAGCCGTCGCTCAGGCCTGAAGTCACGTCGGAGGCGTAGCTGCGAGGAAACATCACATGCTTCTGGTTGAGAAATGCACCCAAAAAAGCCACCGAGACCACTCATTTCAAAAGCAAATTTATCATCGACAACAGGAGGAGTTCCATCACTGCTGATCATCTTCATCACACATTATAATAAGAGCACTTCGGAGTGTCAAACAAAGTCCTGATGTGTTGCAGCGGCACGTCTCTCGGGTGTATAAACAATATAGTTTAAAGAGAAGCAACACGTTTATATGCCCTGTTGTGTTTACACAATGAAGTTTTAGGTTTCAGGGAACTGGAGAACATTCAGCTCATTTTATAAAAAGCTTCGGGCGGCTAATTGCGTCTCTTGGGTCTTTTTGGATCGCTGTGGTCACAGACTCCCCTCCATCCACAGGCTGCAAACATTTACAGGCTCGCTGGTTGGCAGCGTCCACTTGTCTCTATTTAAAAACCTCCACCTCACGGGTAGCATTAGTTCAAAGTAAAGCCTCTTTTTTACCTTTAAACAATAAGTACATGGAAATTAGACTCGACTGGAATCAAGACGTGTGCTGATAATGCAAATTGTTCCAATGTTTTGTTGAAAAGTAAACGATAATCTTTTCTCAGAGGCAGAACGAAGCAACTGAGAGGACGTTTGAATCTGTTTTGAAACATGATACTCAGCTATCCTCGATGTTTATTTAAATCTACTACTGACAAGTCAGATGAAGTGTCAGTCATGCACAGGGGTCACCACATCTTCTTAAAGATCAAATTCAAGGACTTTTGAGACACCGATTGAGGTAAATACTGTAGTTTGTTTGTGGGCAATGTTCATCATCATTCCACTGCTGACAGCACAAACTGCAGATGAAGGGCAGGAAGTGATTTACGACATATAAGTGTCTCAATTCGGGGGCTGCATTTTTCAAAGTTGCGTCACAGCGGTGCGACGAAGCCGTCCCATGACGGATCCAACCGCTGCGGTTGGTTTTGTTTTTCCAAAAGACCAACTACTGTAGACACACAGAGCGAAACAGAAGCTGATGCAGTTCATGTCACTCAAATAGCAATTGATACAAAGGGACCCCAATACTGTCAAGGTTGCTAGGCTTGTTGTCTGTCACTGTTTTTGTCATCATTATTACAGACATTAAAGTCTCTGAACAGAAGACGGAGTCCAGATATAAACCTCTTAACACATAATCTATCGTCCATTGTCGGCTCAACATCCCACCAACGTGGAAAAAGGGTCCCCCACAACATCTGAGAGCCCGACACACAGAAACCTGCGAGGCTCCGCTCTGCCTCGCTGCAATAAAAACACAGAGGAGCCTGTCGATCGCCTCAAGCTTGTTGTCACAGCCCCACACATGTAGGAAAAGGAGGAGGAGGAGGAGGACGAGGGGGAGTTACAGAGGAAAGACACTTCTACTAAAGTCACATTGATTTTTCAGGTCTCTCACCTAAATAAAGAAAGGACTATTGAACTCTGCTGCTCCTCACATGTTTAAAGAAAGAGCAGAGCGAGGAGAGAAAAGAGGGCTGGAGAGAGTTACCTGTCCACAGGGGAGTTGAATCCACTCGGGGTTCCTGAGTTGCCGTGTTCTATGTTGTTGGATACAGCAATGCTCTATGAATAGAAAAGGAGGATGTTGTAAGGTGAAGGAGGATAAAGACGTCCATTGATGTGTTTGTCGTTTGAGGTTAGGCACAAGAGAGAAGGCAGGAAGCTTGTTCCCCAAACTGGAAATTAATCCCACGAGTATTTGATGTTATGTCAACACAGAACGGCTCATTTATAACCCTGAAATCCCTTAATTTGGTAATTAGCTTTGATAAAAATAGGCATGTAAACTAGACTAAATCTAGACTAAATTATTAATCTAACTGTTGGACAGATTGCCATGAAGTTGTCTCTGCTGACATTGTGATCCTCTGATTTTGCTCATGATATTGAGTTATAATTTTATCCCTCACTCACTCCTAAAGTTTCGTGTACCTTACTGTCAGGTGTTATTTTCCACCCATGTACTGTGTGTATGTAACTCTCTGTCACCACTGTTTCAGACTGAGTAAAGTTGATGAAGGTGGTCTCTTAATGTTTTGAAAGTCGTCCTTCTCGCCTCCAACCCCCTGTTCTTCATCGAGGCCACTCACCGAGGGGAAGCGGAGGGCTGGGATGGGGAAACCGTTCTGAGTCGGCGTGTCGGCGTGCGGTGTGGGAGGCGTCGCGGGCGCGTTGAAGCTGCCGGCCTCCAGCGGATCCTGAAGCCCAGAGGAGCTCAGATAGCCGTCCGTCTCGCAGTCAGCTGTTTAAACAAAGGACATCAGCCATTAGCATGTGACCGACCGTGGCCTGACTAACTGACACACACACACATCCAATGACCCCAAACTGAGACACACAAACACAATAAAAACTGACGAGAATGAAGTGATTCACGAGGACCACCAAAAGGAATATGTGTGCTGTGGTTTCGTGTAGAAGCCGAGACATTTTCAGTAACTACAGCGCAGCACACGCGCCAGCACCATGAGACTTACAGGGCTTGAATAATTCAGTCATCCACGGTTTCACATTTCACTGTACGCCTCCCATGTGCTCAGAGAGCTGAACAGCTTTATATTCAATTGAACTGTTCCGCTATTGCACTGAAAAACATCTATCGCTCCAGAGTTTATGATGAGCTGTTGACCTGAATAACATAATAAATCGCACTGTCAGAAGTTGAACCTTGTGACTTTTTTATGAACTTTTATGAATGAATTTCAAACAGTGGTGGAATCTATCAACTACGTTCACTCGAGTGCTGTATCGAATTACAGTTTAATGAAACGTTCAAAGCCACTTCAACATTTCATTACATTAAATTTATCTGACAGCTACTAATAACTTATCAGATTATATTTTTCTTGTAAAACATGACAAGAATAATGCAAAAGCAAAGTTATTTTCTGATCTTGGTGTTATATATCTTAAGGCTTTAGGAGGTCCTAATGGCAACATCTCTGTTTAAATGCCTATGATACTATAATTAATGACTCTACTGTTTTTATATTATTCAGTCGGTTTTAAGCTGTTTAAAAGCCCCAAACGTTGTAAAAGTTGTGCTTGAAAACATGGAAATCACCACAACATTTTTTAACAGTGTATGTGTGCATTAAGCGGCTCACAGTTAGCAGAGGACAGGCTGTTGTGGCGCATGTGGAAGTGCTGGTCTGCCTCGGGCTCCTCAGGCTCTGCAGGATAGCTGGAGCTGACGCCCGAGTCCACCGAGCTGGTGACGGGGGACAGGATGGGAGCCGGAGATGTCAGGGTCGGGGTGGGAGACTCCGCCGCCATGACGTTACCGACTCTGGGTGGAAGCTCTGATTCTTCCTCTAGGGCTTCCTGCTCCAGCTTCTTCTTCCGCTCCTCCGCCTGCCGCCTCAGCTTCTCCCTCTGCCGCTTGATGGTCGTCACCCTGTCCCGTATGGCCTTGGCCACAAGCTTGAAGTCTGCCTCGCACACGAACCCGAGCACCACCTGCATAACAACATACAGGGATGGTCAGGGCACAACATGAATACATGTGGAGAAGTCATGGTGCATGGTGTGCTGCTGCAGCCTGTAAACAATCCATCCATGTCTGTCCTACTTTGTGACCTGAGCACAGTCTTGTGTTTTTGTGCTAACAGCGTTTAATGTTAATTGTGTGCATTCTCTGTCAGTCTGGAGTCTTGCACAGCTTCCAGCGTCCTGCAGCATAATCCTGCTGCAAAATCTAAACAATTTACACAGGTTCCTCTAAGTGACAAAGTGACTTCGTGACAGTCTTGTCTTTGATCTGCGTTAACACCATGTTCTTTAAAACCAGCGAACATTATGTTCATTCTTGCGCAGCCTCTTGTGACACCCAGTCCTGCCGAGTGGGACACTCAGTCCGTACCTGCCTCTCAACACATAGTCAGATTACATTAGATCGGCCGGACTAGATGTCCCCTGCTGATACCAAATTTGATCTTGATGAAAACTACCACAAAGAGGTAAACAAGTAAGGAATTGTGGCGTGCATTTTCATTAAAAGTGACCTCTACGGAGGGGGGCTCTGGAGGACATAACAGCCTGTTTCGTAACAAGCAAGAGGGCCATTATATTATTAAAGACGTGACCTCGGCTGCTTCCTGAGACACGCTCTCACATTTCGAACGACTGATGATTAAATGTTGAGCTGTGCCCTTGACACACTCGGCAAGGCGTTCTCTTGATGGGCTGGAGCTCCTTTTCAGAGTGTCTGCTGTCATAACGGCGCCGTAAAAGAAGCGTAATGATGCCGGGGTGCATTAGTGAGCCCGCTTTCACCGTTTGGGGTCAAGTGTCAGAAGGCAGATAACTCAAAGAGAGACCTTCATTTATTCAGTCATAATGTCAGACTCTGTGATGTGGTGTTCTAAAGCTTATTAAAAAGTCTAACCACATTTTCTGCGAGGCATCTTTCTTTTATGAGGATCATTTTTGGTGATTTTTTTGTGTTAACATCCTGTCAGGCTCACTCAGAAAACCTATAAAAAAACATCATCACAAATCACATTAGCACTCATAGAACATGCAGGGGTTGTCTGAAGACGCCTTTATCTGTTCATCTGGGATCAATTACTTAATTTCCTCGCTAATGGCGGCCACAAACTGGGCCAGTAAACCAATAAAGGTCGACCTCACGGCTCACGACCTCGTGTGTCAGCTTACCATCTCCTGAGCCACCTCCTCGGGCACGTCTTTGTACAGCTCGAAGAGGAACTCGATGGCGTTGTTGTCCTTGTACTTCCCGTGCAGCTTCTTGGTGTCGTCCATGCGCAGCCACAGCTTCAGGCCCTGCTTCACCATGTCGTCCTCCTCGGCCAGCTCCACGTGCACGCCGTTGTTCTCCTGGAAGAAGGGGTGATCCAGGAGGTCCTGAATGGTGTACCTGCAAGTGAGGGACGAAAATCAGTCAGTCTGCAGAAAATCGGAGTTATGAGCTAAAGTTTTGATAGATCAGGATACTGACGATCCCAGTGTATGTTTTCACTTGTACCTTTCATCGTTGTCCATACGAATGCAGCCCTCGATGATCTCCTTGAGCTCCGGGACTTTGACCTTGTAGAAACTGTCAGGTTTAATTCCCTGTGAAAAACAATCAGAAGAGTCTTATTTCATCTGTAGGGCCGGGAAAAGGTGGTGCTTTAAATAGAATAAATGATCGGCGACAATTATCCCTTCATTTGTCCCTTCAAAGTTCTCCTGCCAGAGGATCTAATCAAAGCGGGAGCAGCCACTCCCACCTGCACTGCATGTTAATGTAATCCTCATCTGCCACTAGCCTGCATGACATTCGACTCTGCAATCATGTCAACACCAGGAGAGAACAATGCCAAGAGCTCGTGAAAATGGAAAAAACCCAAGACACGCTCCAATCACTGAAGGGATTTTTTAACTCCTCACAGCTGAAGCTTCTCCAGAGAGAAATATTCATGCACGACTAACTAACACACTTACAAGGGAGTTTTTCTGAAAGCTATCACAAGTATGCACAAAGATTACTGCAGAGCTCCCAGCACTGTAAAAACACTGATACGACACCAAGGAGTCGAGGTCAACGAGGCGTTTGGCCTGCAGATACCCAAGCAACCAGCTGATGTTCGCTCCAAACACGCACATAATTAGATTTAGCAGAAAAGGACTGAGTGATTCACTTCATTATCACATTTAAAGACTGACATGTCACACAGGAGCAGCTGCCTCTTTTGTTCTGACACATATTTATTTTCTCAAGATATTTGTGCTTCCTGTTTGAGTGAGATAAAGGCCGAAGCTGCGAGACGGAACAAGTGTTTTTGCTTTGACTTACAGTAACTCTACTGTCCTGAATGAATATTGAAGTGTTAAATAATAAATTCAGCAAAAGCCTCAGTGCCATCGCTGAAATGCTGTTACCTTATTATGTGAAATGTGACACAGAGAACCTGAAGCAGAGCACAGAGGCTTCTCTGTGGAGACACTTTGCTTCAGAGTCCTTACAGGCACCTCCGTAATAAATCAGTTTCCCCTCGATTCGAATCTAATTTGGGCGTCCGCTCCTTTCCTGTGGTGACTGCGGTGCAGATTAGATCTGGAGAAATATGCTGGTGTGGTATTGACATCGACTCGTGCGTCACATTTTATTATTGTAAATGACACTCATTTCGATCATGACAGGATCATTATTTTACACAGATATAAGGATGGAAATGTGCTATTCTTAAAGAAATACACTACATGGCAGCAGGGTTGCAGCATTCTCCTAAATAACTGCAAAGAAATAGGCTCATCCGGCATAATCCAAGTCTCTGGAAGCCCTGAGATCCCAAATTGTTTTGAAAAGACAGGATTTAGGCCATCGCTTTACACCGACTTGGATCAGGCAGGATGAGCTCCATTCGCATGTGAGGTAAGTCGATAATGCCTGAATTTAATTTCTGGGTGAACTGTTCCTTTAAGTAAACGATATGGATACTTCATACGCCACTGGCGACGGCACACAAGGATATTTTAGACATCAGTGTGTTTCAGACTTTATGGCAACAGTCTGAAGAAGGTCACTTCCTGTTTTAACGTCCCTGTGCACAGTGCGGTTCACAACAAAATTTACTTTCCAGACAAAATGCCAAAAATGCATTAGTTGATAAGATTTACTTGCCTTCTTCCATTTATATGATGATAAACTGAAGGTTTTTTTGGACCGTTTGTTGGACAAAACAAGGGATTTCCCTGAGCAAATTTGAGGCATGTGATGCGATGTGATGTCACCATAGTCTGATATTTTAAAACCAAACACTTAATCAATTGATGTGGAAAAAAAACATTAGCTGCGGCTCATACAAGAGCACATCCCTGCAGCCAGGTTACACAACGTTGTGAGGAGGAGTGGAGGCTGTTGTAGCTGTAATGATTTGGTGTCCACATACTTTTGGCCATTTTCTCACAGTAAGTAGGCATTTATTTACGTATGAATCCATTTATTTGATGGAAAAAGCTACCTCTGCAGACAGCTGTGACCACCCGCATGGAAAAACATTTCTAAGACCATTAAAACATTTGTGTATGTTAAGCTGGCCACATGTCAAGTTATATTTCTTCCTCTCAGCCTCTTACATAGCCAGTCATTAAAATACGAGTCAGACGTATAAGTGAAAAGTTATGTTAAGGTTTAAAGGTTAGTTTTTAATGCTGTGAAACATTTTACAGCCACGTCATTAAATTCAAAGATGTCGTCTGTGCTGCACATAAACGTAAAACACAAACAAATCACGAAAGGCACGGCTAATGTGATTTTAATTAAATCTCGTTGCACGCGTAAGCTTCTCCGACTGCACATGGAACATTGCTATGTTGTCTTGTTTGTGGAGGAGCCAGCAGACCCGCTCCGACTCGCTGGCATCGCCGCGTTCTCACTTTCCAGCCACCGTCAGACACCGTTTGCTTTGCACATGCGACACGCGCAAAAGAAAACAGCCCTCTTTGTGGAGAAACGAGTGAGACACACTTTCCAAAACATATAATTCGACCATCGCCTGTTCTCACCCACCGTGGCGTCATTCGATGTGGTTGGCAAGTTGAAACACGGCGACTTAAAGCCACTGCTGCAGTGCTTCGGTCTTTAAACTCGCCAGACTGCTTCTGGTCTTTAAGACTTGATGATATCATCCTGGGCTAACATCAGTTTATGTCCTGTAACTTGGCACGGAGCTGGGATCCAAGATGACCTCATCATTAGACAGATATCATACGATGCGAAAACAAGACTTTGTTTCACCAGAGTACAATGATGGCATTTTATCTTACTGCAAACCACGGATAAATTCAGATTTGTACTTGTCATACTATCATATGAACGTTACTACAACACGCCAAAGTCAGATTACACGTGTGTGAGCTGACTTTGAGGTCAGGAGGAGCAGGCGATGGTTATGGCGTGACAGCCGGGCGACATGGCTGCCGAGCAAGAAACCACTGTTCGAGGTGGCATTCCAACATTTGTAAACCTTAACCCATAGGATGGCTGCCGAGCTGGAGACCACTGTTCGGAACTTGATGTTTTCCTAACCATTGGTACTTGATGTTTTCCTAACCATTACTGAGTGGTTTTAGTGCCTAAATTTAACCTGAACATCAGCAGAGCCATGACACAATATAACTTTTTTTTAAAAATGTAGTTGAAATGTGAAATCCCCAAACTTATTCAGGTGATTGAGCTGATCGGTGCTTTCGTAAAATAAAGTTTTCTCCAAGACATATCCAACAGTTCAGACAGAAAACGTGCAAACATCGGTGTCGACAGGTTTTCCATTCAAACATTACTTCATGGAAAAGCGAAAACTCCAGTGAACACAATATCCAGAACCAGTCAGACAGGATCTTTGAACCAGTAAGTACACTGGCAATCAGTGAGCAGGCATGCTGAGGTACGTTTCTACTCTCTGAGCTTGTAATGGACCAAACTAAGCCTTTAATAGACAAAATGCGGCTTTCGTTCCACGTGGGCCCCTCTTCTTTCAAAGGATCCAGGATATCCAGACGTATACACGAGATCTCCTGGTTCCTCTCGGTCTAATTCCAGCTTGCACACAGAAGAGAGCGAACACATGTGGACAATTATCTTAAGTACGGGACCTCCTCCTCCGTTTACTCACACTGGTGACTTTGCGGTAGATCTGGGCGGCGTTTTGGCACTCGGAGTACGGGTACTCAGAGGTGGCCATCTCCAGGATGCACATTCCGAAGGCGTAGACGTCCACCGCTTCGTCGTACTTCTCCTCGTACATCTCCGGGGCCATGAACTCCGGCGTTCCTGTCAGCGTTCAGAGGGCAGAGGAAAGGGTCAACATTCATTCTATTACACTGACTTAAAGTCCAGTGTCAACTTGATTTAAGTAAATCTACATGAATCCTGAGAAAAAAATTGGTTTGCGCCAAATTTATCGATCTCTAATCTAATCGAATCTCACTTAGGGAGCACAACAAGCTGCACAACACTGACATACTTGATTATCATCTTTTTTTAATTGACATGACAAACACATGTTCATCTGGTCTCGTAAACAGCGTGTTCTTTAGAGCTTTTTCCCCTGCTGCTGCAGAAAACAATACCAAAACAGTTCAATGGTGGGTTGTAAAACCAAAACAGCAGCTGTGTTTCCATCTAATTGTCGAACAAATTTGAGGCAAACTTTTAAAATCTCACAAAAATGCGAGTAAGGTTTACTTCCATCGGCGTGTTTGGACAAATAAACCGGGCTACACAAAGAGCAGTTTCATCAGAAATTGGCGGTAGAAGTCATAAAACGGGGAAACAACTGCAGTTGTTTACCAAATGCCAATAAACCTGAGAGAAGAAGAACCAAACCAGCCGTGTTGGCCTTCTTCAAGTGCATTATTTGGGAATTAATCTAGGAATGGCAAATTCATGGGAATGTCTGAGAAGATGAAAACAGAGGGAACAGCTTTGTCTTCATAAATCACCTCGAGCGAGCGTAGAATTTTGCTGTTTCCATCGACTTTTTCTCCATTGGGATTGACTGTTTAATGTTTGAACAATAACAATAATATAATAACTACAATAATACAGTAATTAACGTAAGTGTTTCAGTCTCTGTGTAATGTTTGCTGTGTTTATCACGCTGAACAACATATTGCACGTCCCCCTTTTAGAAAAAAAACATACATTGCTTGATTTGGACTTGGTGAAATACACTCGTCACACAAGTCTTTATACTGCGTCTGATGGCTGACACTCCCTGCACGTACTCGATGGGAGGGGCGAGATTCCACTGGAATTAAAAGCCATTTGAGTAATGATACCGCATTTAAAAATGCAGGCAGGAATTTTAAACAGAGGCGTTCGTGGTTGCTTGTGGGCAGAGGAAAGCCGCGGGAGAAAATAGAAGCACAGTCATTTAAAAGAAGGCTTCATTTTGAGTTTTAAGATAGCAGCAAACTGTGTTTTCCTTCCTGATACTTGAAGATACTTGTGTAAATAATCAGAGCTGGACCCAGTTTACACTCACCAATGACACTTTTAGCAAAAGAGGCACTTTTGAGGGTGGCCAGTCCCAGATCTCCGATCTTGACGGAGCCGGTGGGGCCGGTGATGAAGATGTTGTCACACTTGAGGTCCCGGTGGATGATGGGAGGAGTGCGCGTGTGCAGGAAGTGAAGCCCTTTGAGGATCTGACGACTCCAGCGCTGCAGCAGTTTTAGCTTCATCTCCTTGAACCTCTTCAAGTACCTAAAACAAAAAGAGAGGCCAAGACTAAACATCCAATTCCAAACATATCGAAATACTGGAAGAAGAGAAAGTGCCACAACGTGATTCATCTCTTATTTTGGCAGCCGAGGGGAAGTTTTTAAAGTGAGATACATTCCTGAACTCTCTCCCAGAATTGGACCTATTCTCTGGTCTTTATTCTGACCTTTTCATGTTGCTTTAAAAAGAAAAGAAGTTGTCAAACACGACACAAATCTCCTTTTTTATATGAAAGACACGACAAGTTTTATTTGGAAGAAGGATATCCGCCATTTAAGAAAATGAACAGCTTTTAAGTTCGATGTCAATCTTTTTAAAAATGTAAATGGCTGTAGTTTGAGGGGGGAATTGGATGGAGAGGACTCACGTTTTGAGCGTGCCTGAGGTCATGAGTTCCGTCACCAGGATGATGCACTTGTGGCCCTTCATCGTCGACTTCCAGGAGTCGTGGAAGCGGACGATGTTCGGGTGCTGCAGGCACTTCAGCATGTCCACCTCCTCACTGAAACGCTGCCGCTCCGCCTTGGTCAGCTTACGGGTCTGCAGGGAAAATCACACTGTTACGAATTTGTTTACGTAGACAGAAGTGATGTGAAGGAATAAAAGTTTTGATGTTGTGTTGAAGACGTGAGAAATTACATGCACCATGATGTAAAATAAAGCCAACTAAGATAAAGATGCATAAAAACATGGATAGATAAAGCACAGAACCATGTGGAAATGAAGCATCTCTACATGTATTCATAGGTAACTGGAGTGGAACTGAAGCTTGTGCACGTGCGCCTGTTTCCACAATGACTAGTTATAAAAACAGAACCAGGCGTACGTGAATCTACATATGGTGATATGCATCTGGCCCCTCATCTTTAAAACTGATGCAAAACTTTCCATTTCTATTTGATGTATGTTTTCAGCCGGTCAGACAGACCATGCAATTTCTGAAGACGACAGATTAGGACATCATATCGATGGCAGAACTCACATCTTAAGAGAAAGAGAATTTGCATGAACCATGAGAAACCAGGTATTTATCTCCCTGCGTGCATCATCATGGCATCTGCACGTGTGTCTTTGATCCCTCAACATCTTAACTACTATATCATATCAGCACAGAGCCTGATAATCAGATTTAATTGCCATTCTGTTTCGCTTCATTCATTCAGACAGATATAGTATTTATCTTATGTAGGCTAATTTCTGAATTGGAGCGTAACTTTGCACCAGGACACATGGTAAAGAATGATCAGAATCATATTTATGGTGTTTAAAAGCCACAAATCCCAGTTTTTGAGCACTCTAGGTAGAATATTCAGGTTTCTCAAAACCAGAAAAAAGAGCTGATCCGGGATCTAAAAAAAATTGGATATGATGTTTGCAAAGACAAAGATGTTCCTCTGAAACCTGATCAAAACTGAATAAAAGTTAATATATGAACACACTCCAGAACAGCTGATAAATGGACCTTGAGGTGAGCTATTAAAGTATTATCCTTAAGCTTAGATCCCAAAATGATGTCTTCAAATTGCTAAAACTCAAAGACTCCTCATTTACTGTCATTAATGATAAAGAAAAGCAGCAAATCCTCACATTTAAGAAGCTGGAACTAGCAAATGTTTGACATTTTCACCTGAAAAATGACTGAAACAATCCACCTATTATGGTCAAATGAAATCTACTTTGCCAAGGAATGAACTTTGAAGTTAAAATAGACAAGAAGTCCTTACACAAATGATAAAATATACAATTCACAACTAGACAAACTGTATCTGCTGCTGAAGGTTTCGTGACATAACCGACAGCTCCTCCACTAAACTAAATAGACCTTGACGTGAGATTGTTTTGTCAACCATAAAAATGCAGTTGCATTGACAGTTCAGTTGCGGAGCTTACGTAAGTCGGTAGCAATAAACACAACATAGAAATCCACGAGACCGACCTGATAAATGACTGTTACTTTAACTAATGAGCCCGCTGCAGGACTAGAAACCACAGGTTCATCCATCTGGGTGACCCCCCCGATTACATAATCACATCTATTTTCCAATAAGGGGAGCTCTGACTTCACAAACTCAAGGAGGAGGTTCTCTAAAATCCATGTAAAACTGAACCAAACACTGCAATCACGCTGGACGGACAAAGACATTTTTGTGCTTCCTCCTGGATGAATGGTCCAATTTAGCTGCTGTTGGTGTAACTCTGCCTGCGGTGGGTGGCTAGTGGAAAACTCCTGGGAGACTTCAGGAGCATGAATCCTGCATTGAGGCGGATTTCTGGGAAAAATGCTCTGCATATGTTTATGCTTACAATCAACTTGACCGCTACTCTTGCTCCTTCCTCTCTTTCCCAGTGGGTAAGGAGGTGCTGCTGCTGCTGCTTAATGCTGAGTCGCCGCATCAAAACAAGAGGCAGACTGTTTGAGGACCTGCGCTGTCTGAAGTCACACAACGACAGAGCCTTTTTACCTGCGTCAGTCACCTGTCAAGCTGTCATTTTACACCGGCAGCTCAAACAGGAGGCGCTGGGGCTCAAAAGCAGGACACAAAGGCGACTTCTGACCGAGTGGTTTTGATGATAGTGATCAGTTTATGACGTGAACACAGGCTACAGCTTGTTCCTCACATGTAGGACCTGTGTCAGAAAGACCAAGTGGCTTTAAATAAAGGAAATTCTGTTCCGTTACATGTTTGAAATGTTATTAGATTATATAAATGTTAATGAATCAGTTCAACTTTAATCTAATTTCTGCTTCAGACATTTAATTTAATTTTAATGACCTTTAAAAGGGACAGTTCATATTTTTCCTTTTAACTTTAATGCTGTTTATCTATCTGGATCGTTTTGGTGTAGAGACGTCTGACTTCTCTCCAATATAATGGAACAAGATGTCACTCAGCGTGGTGCTCAAGAAATAAATTTGAAAAGCTCAACGCTAATGTCTCTTTCCAGAAGTCACAACACAGTTTAGGGCTGCACAATACATCGTTTCATCATCAACATCGCAACAACCTGCACAAGGTCAAGTAAGGCAAATTCACTCAGATACGTCCGGCTACAACTTTTTTGCTGCTTTACACACAAACACACATTGCACGGTTCACATTTTCTGCGTAATCTACAAGAGACATCTGAATAAAATAAATACATAATATAGTTATGTTATTATTTGTCGTGCTGTTTGTGGAGAGACATGCAGGCTCTGCATCCACAGCGAACCACAATCAGTCTTAATCGATTTATCAGACAAAGCAGGGCCTGTTTTGGTTTGGCTCCACTACCAAAAAACACCCCAATCAATCTTAAACTTCTTTGATATAGCAATATCCACTTTCTACGCCCACCCACTGTGTCACTGTGCAGGAGGAAACATGCATCAAGTCATGGAGGAGTAGCAGGAGGCGAGCTAACTAAGCTAACGTTTACATCCAACGTCCATGAGTTGTTGCACGTTTCCTACGCGGTGCGATACGGTTGGCACGTGTAGTTCAGTAGAAAGAAAATAGATCCTGCATGAAACATTCTCACAACAAGGTCTGTGGATTATCTGCAGGATCCGGGTCATGATTTTCGGACAGAGACGCCGCTGTCTGACAGAGAGAGTTATTACTGATAACCCTAAAATTAAAGTTAAGTAGACTAATCATTTTAACTCGTTAAAACGTTTTATCTCATTCAACTTAAATTTAATAGTCTACTTTATTCAGTAATTCCGAGATAATCGGTTTCCTGTTTTTTTTTTTTAAGTAAAGAAACTGTGCAGTGCAGTTCTGTTATATTACAGAGAAAGCAGCTGATATCTCTAAAACTCTGCATCTGACACCAAAACCAGAACTTTGAGGTTTGATTCCACGCGACACAAATAAAGGCATGAATATACGAGTGTGTGTGAGCAGCTCTGTGTGTGATCCAGGGTGAGTGAGTCAGTGGGTTTATGGGTTGCATCTGGATATTTATGTATCTAAGTGCGACAACAGCGGACCCCTGCGTGGCGAGCTTTGTCTCCTGTGGATCATCGCCTGTTTGCCGCGCAGACTCAGCGCTACATGCCTTCGCCTAACTGTGGCACGCAGCCGAACCACTTGGAGACTCTGACACTTCCAGAAACCGCAGGATTTACTAGAGCTTGGCATGCTGAATGGTGAGATTGCAAAATACTCGAACGACACACGCAGATGTTTGGCAACTACAGAGGAGCCGTGAGGAAAAACCAAAAATCCTGCTGTGGCAACGCTGAACAAGACGCAAGCGCTGAAAGAACTGGAACTGATTTTTTAATGGGACTCAAAACTCAGAAAATGTTCACTATTATGTAAAGAAAAGTGTGAAATAGTGGAAAATGAGGCGCAGATGGAAACGACAAAGCTGTGTTCACCGTGTTGTGTGTTGCTATGCCGTCATCTGATTGCATTGTTGTTGGCACTGGTTGATTTCAGGGCAGCTAATGCCTCCTCCGAGTAAACACATGCACTTAATCTATGACTAATAGCAGGAATAAAAAAACCTGCTTCAACAGTGCTTCAGTTTGACTTTAATCACATTATGATTCCAGATAACTATAGATGGTAATCGTCTTTAGTCAGGAGCCCTCTGGCATTTCCCACAGTGGGAAAACTTCTGTTGACAGGCTTCCATCCAACTTTTCCATGGGATATTTCCCTGCACAGATCTTCCACCATCTCTCCCTTAACCCTCTTTGAAAAACGAGGCCGAAAAGTGTTGCGTAACACCAGAGAAAGCGATGCAGGGGGGAGCCACAAAAACAAACCGTCCCCACTTTGAAAAGACGAGTGGGTATATCCATAAAAACAGGCTCGCTTGTGAGGACAGAGCCGCTGCCTAAAGCTTGCCTCATGCTGTCGTCTCTTCCAGCTGGATGTTTTATTCTTAGGCGCTGGGAGGTGTGTGAGTGTGCCCGAGTCGGGGGTCCGCAATAGCTGGGGTTGGAAACACTTGGGCTCGGTGCCACAAAAGTGGAGTTACATAAGCAGTGTTGATGGTAGAGGAGCCATCGGCATTAAGAATTCCCTGTCAGCGCCTCTATTATGACAACCGGGACATGGACGCGACATGCCAGCCAACATATGCACCAAACCAGGTGGCGTACACTGCGGCTTAATTCGGGAATGGACAGTTTGCAGTGTCCTGAAGTGACAGATACAGCGAGTCTGAGCAGAATTTTGGGTAACATCCAGTCAGCGTGGACGGGCTGCGGTGTCTGTAGCACTCTCGACTAAATACAGAGAGGAAAGTAGGGCAAGTGAAAAAATGGGTCCAGTCATATTACTTACAGCCTGCAGGGATGTGTTATGGTTTAGAGGCAGGGGGTGCAGCAGTGCATATTTTCATATCCATGTCTTAAGTCAAGTCAATTTAATTTATATAGGCTAAAATCACAAAATCACTTGGCCTCAGGGGGCTTTACAGTCTGTACAGTGAGTCAAAATGAAAGAAACTGCCTTCTCTTAAATATAACTAGAAGTAGATGGCACACAGCTTGTGGTGCTCAAAGCAGCAAAAGATAAACACAGCAAGTACCGGTAAGAAGACAGTAAAAAGGTCGTGATTTCAGAAAAGAGACACTACTGTTGAGAGTACTTCTTTAAGGACAGAAGACGGAAAAACAGACCGACAAAGACTATTTCTAAGAGATAAATACTTTGATCTGCATTCAAAATTATTTAAGTATTGTCCGGAAACAATTCATAATAGGGCAGAAAGTTTAAAGACATGTTGATATTCGACTACTCATCTAAAAGATAAGGCTGCTGTTATTCTCTGTTTCTCTTATTGACTGATTAATTAAGTTATCTATCTATCTATCTATCTATCTATCTATCTATCTATCTATCTATCTATCTATCTATCTATCTATCTATCTATCTATCTATCCATCCATCCATCCATCCATCCATCCATCCATCCATCCATCGTCTATTAATATCTGAAAACACCAAAATAGCTCCTAAAATGAGGGTTTTGGCCTTTTGTTCGGACATTTAAAACACTTTTGAAGACATCAACTTCGATTTTTATAAAAATTGTGATAGCCATCATAACTATTTTCCATTAACTATAATAATATCTATTAATGGTTAGACGGAACCGGGTCAATCATAAAAAGAAACAGGTCGTAACAGTTAATCTCATTCCAGAGATAATCAAATTCAACCGACATATTTCTCCCACCATCTCCCTCGACCTCTGTCTGAACCCTTTTAGGGCCTTAAATATAAGCTTTCCCTGTTCTTCCCGTCATTAACTTATCATTTGAAGTGCTGCTAACAGCCCATAACTCCTGTGCTCAGGATGCTGACAGCGAGGAGTCCTGCAGATAAAGACCAGAGAGTTCACAGAGATGACAGAGCAGACAGGAGACAACCTGCCCGGCTTCAGAGGCGGAGACGAACGGCTCGCCAAGCTCTGGGATTGAGGTCAAAGGCAAAGAGAGAGAGAGAAAAAAAACAAAAAACACTCTGACCTCACGCCTGTAAGACGGACATACCCGCCATGACTGACATGCACTCCGTATAAACACGCACGTAGGCACTCACACTGGCACAGTGCTGCATTTAGGCGTTCGCAGGTGAGAACTGAGGCGGCAGTGTGCTGCTTCCAAAGAAAACCTGACATGTTCTGTAAATGAAGCGGGCAGTGGGAGGTTAGCCATTAATCTCATTTGGATTGAGGTCTCAGACCGGCCTCTCAACGCCGCTCGCACACTGACAGCCTGACCTGACGTGTGGCGCCCGGCTAATTACCTGCACAAGTAAAAAGAGGCCGAGAAGCAGGATTACGCTATCTCCCATGTATCAGAAATAGTGAAAAGTGGCCTCTCAGGAAAGTTGTTTTCCATTTGGTTTAGATGTTTTCTCTAGATGTGAATATACTCGACAGCTTGACTTGTTTTTTCTTTTCGGCTGATATTGATATTTGGAGGTTAAGTGTATTTCTATTAGCCAGCAGCTCTTTAGGTCACCCTGTTGCTCGCTCGGTCTACAAACACTTCCCTATCCTTTGCAGCAAAATGTTCCTGAGCTGAACTGTACGAGTCTTCTCAGAGAGTATTGCATCACCTTGTTTGACTTCTTTGCGGACTGTTTGACAGCTACGAGATCTTGTACCTTTGTTGACCGTGTTATTCTTAACATCTCTTAACCTGCCTGGTGTTTGCTTTGAGTGACTCAGTAAAACCTCGTTAAACAGTCTTCCATAAACTGCGCTGCGCTTTCCTTTCAGCTCTTCAGGGCTTCAGGGCCTCTCTCTTCAAATAATCCTCTTTCCTTTCAAACTAAGATTTGTATTACGCAATTATAGTAACTGATACCTTCATCTTTGCACGCCATCAAGCTCGTTCCTTCATATCTATACATGGCAGCTTGTGATTATGGAAATTACATATAGGTGTCCGTTAGATGCTTAAATTATAAAGTGCAAATAAATATCAATATTTAAGGCGTTTGTATGCCATTCATGAACAATGCTCCCTTAGTGACTGCATATCTTACACTTGGATGGTGTGTGTGAACATTGTGAAGACCAGTTTGACCTGTGAAGACTTCACAGCCGACCTCTGACCAGCCTCAGGTCAAAGTCAAATGGAGACGAGAGGACATTCTCGCTCCAATCGGATCAAATAACTCTGCAAGGGCAGGAAGCGTTGGACTGAGTGTACGGGACGGGTCTCTCTCATTGTAAATGGCATCTAAAGAGTGTGAATGGAACAAACACGTTGTCTTCTGATGCAAACACAGCAAACCACAGAGAGATCACAAGATGCCTGGGAGGATACAGCCTGTACGAGTTTTGTCTTAAAAAATACAGCGGAGCAGTCGGGTCAACACGATGATCGGAGAGGCGAAGGTAGCAAAGGGAAGAGAGCTGAGTTATAGGTCAAACAATCAAAACTGGTGATGCAAAAAAGTTTAAACGAGGTGTTGAAGGTGCAAAATAAGCACTAAAATCTAACAAAGATAAAGTTTCTGAAGCTAAAACACATTCCTACAGTCCTGTTAGTGACTTACTGTACACTCGCCTGATGTGAAATCCCTACTTAATGAAGCAGCGGCGTGTGAATTCAATTAACAAGCAACATGTCACATGAGATTCCTCCATAAATAAACAACATACTTAGCTGTTCCTCATCCATCGGCACACTGAGGGCCATTATTCGACACGGGTACACTGGCACAGCGGACATAACAGCCTGTCATGTTCCGTCACGGTTACGTCGTCTGCCGCTATAAAGGGCCAAGGCGAAGCTGAGTGCTCTTAAACCTGATTATACTGCGTGAACCAGCCAGGAAACAGTAAGCTTTACAACAGGGAGGCTTTCTGATCAGTTACAGCTACTGACACTGAAGAAAATCATAAACATTAACCTGTAAATATTTTACTGAACATGAATTAACGTCATTGTTTTTGCTGGAGCTTGTTGTTTTGGAGTTTTTTGGGATCACAGTTGTTTAAAAATGAGATTTTCCTTCGATTGTTTGACTTTGCGTTATGCAACTAACCGAAGACAGAGCCGCTCTGTGGGTCATAATCAGGGATTAAACAAATAACTGACATCACTATTAACCACAATTTAAAATGTCACCGTTGTGTAACTGTGGAGGCTCATCTTGAAAAATAAAAGGGGACATTTTCTATGAATAATGGTTGTAAAATGTGGTAAAGCTGCATTGTGACGTTCATAAATTAAGACTCCTAAAACAGCATGTAAACCCTTCAAGGTCTTAACACCTGCGTGAGAGATGTTTTAAATTTCTGTCCCTTCAGTTTCAATAAAACTGCACTTGGACAGGACTTTTTGTTCATCTGATTTATTATTTAGTGCTGTGTTGTTTCTGTTTCAAAAGCAACAGACAGCGACCGCCAACAAAGAAAAGTTATGAGGACTGAATACAATAAAACCTCAACAGGATTTCAAACAGCCGTAGTGTTGTGAAATAAACTGATGCATAACTTTTGAAAACAAGAAACTGCAACTATAATTGTACCATCAGAATCTATAATAACCACCACACATCATATGCTGAAAACAACGTATATCAGTTCTCGTGATCTCAGCACGAAGCATAAAATGTTCAAATATTTCAACATCGTCTCAATTAACTCAAATCTCATCTCGATCGCTGACGTCAGCTGACGCAAACCCCGATCTGATAACAACAATAACCTCACCATTAATCATTTTAAAATGTTTACGAACCATTATCTACGTTACAGACCGACAGGACTCAACAGGTTCATGACAAATTTTCAAAAGGCTTCCTCAGATCTTCGGCGCCAAGAAAGTATTTGCACGCACTTGTTTTTATGGTTTGTTCTTGGGCGTTACAAAGGTGGGTTTCGCAAAAACAGAAGTCAAAGACAAGAAGCACAAGAATGTCAAAGCCAATAGTTCTGAAGAAGTATGACAATCCATTATCCAGTAGATGAATCATTGATATCAGTTTGAAAAGGGTTTTTAAGTGTGACTAACGGCTTTATTGTGTGTTAATGAAGAGTTATTAATGATTTATTGACCAATCATTGATACAAACAAAATTTAGGTCACCTTTTTATTGAATAATATTTTAATATAGACATTTGTAAATAGCACATTGTTTATTTAGATCTTCTAAGTTGGTAATTATCTCTCAGCCTCCTAATATTAACTGTACCTTCACCCCAGGTCGCGAGCCACTGTTCAGGACAAGCTTGTTTTTCTACGGCTGACAACAAAGCTGTCACTGTTTGAACTGTCCCGATGCAGAGAGATCAACACATCTGGTTCCCTGAGCCAGAAAAGACCCTGAGCTTTGTTGGGAACTCGTATTTGACTGAGATCTGACCAGCGGAGCGTCAGAGCAAAGCCTTTTGAAGTTGCCTTTGACCCCGGGCTCAGCAAAGGCCAGCAGGCAGAGAAAGGTGCTCTCATATAAAGCTTTTTATAAAGCCGACAAAAATCCTTGAATATCAGTTGAACTTCAACATTTCTGGAAAGATTTGAAACATTCTTTTTTTCAATTAATGACGGAAAAAAGGCTTGTTCTGTACAGATGTTTTCGGGAAACGCTGAGAATGAAATATCTAGCAGAAATGACACATGAATCATGTGTTCCTCGCTGAATGTGGATGTCTGGTGAGTAGTTTATTTGTGCTCCACTTCGGCTCTGGCTGCAGGAGGGGTGCAGCCGCATAGTGTTACACCGACAAACAAGAATGTGCTATCAGGTGCCTCTGGCAACCAGGACCGGATACATTTTACGAAGTGATGGCATGCACGTGGTGCCCTTCACACAGGAAGGCAACAACCTGAAAGATTCATGAATCCTGTGTCTGGCTGCTCAAGTCCAACCAGAAAATGACAAATATTTTAAATGCATGAATGTGAGCTCTTACTTTGGGAAGACAAATGTGAACTAAGACATCACGGGTCAAATCTGAGAGGAACACTGTTGACTGAGAAAACACACTGCAGTGTTTGCTGATGTGTATTGCGAGGTGCCGGACCCCAAACAGGTAAACCCATTACTGTAAATCAATGGCCGATTCATCCCGGGGCTCACATGGCAACTTAGAGCACATTAACGCTCCTGACACCGCCGTCCTGCACGCTCCGGCACACATGGTCAGTTCAGAAATGACCAGAGGTTACCCCGCGGAGCACTCTTTTCCTTTACCAACTAAGGCCTCAGAGCCCCAACAGCTATTAAAACTTGAGGTCTTGAGGGTTTGTTTAGGAAGCAGGACTCTCGGGCCTCTCCAGGGCACAAACTGCAGGGCGACCACGTGTTTTACCCCTCAAGGAACACGCTGTCGAAACTGAAAACACGGCGGACAGAGGCGAACGACTCATCTTTTATCTTAAGGCTCTGAAACACTGTATGATATTGGACTGACCTGGGAAAATGCAATCGTGAGAGAAATCTGGTGAAATCTAAATGTTAGTAAACATATCATATAGTGCAGAACAGACTAAACGTTAAGCTACTGCTGCTCGATCTGACACAGATAATTTGCAACCAAGCTTTTTTTAGTCTCATCTCACCCAGTGTGTCATGCAATTAACCTGCAAGATTGCTGTTATTGCACTGAGGCCTTTACTATGTTAGGAAAGAGCCGTTTTCGATATGCATTCACAAACAAGTGGATTAAAATCTGTAAATCTAGTTAACACCGAGCCCCAGTCGAGATATGATGTAGACAGAGGCAATCTGAAACGATTCTTCTGCAGGAATTGATACTGATGTTATTTTAAAAGTGCTCCAAAACTTTCCACTGATCTCCACCTGACAAGACACGAGGCAGAGTTAGTGATCGTGCAAAATGTGGGCCACCCGAATAATATTACTGGAAGCTGGAAACTTGAAAAAAAAACAGGCCTGGCTCGCTCCCTGACATCTCCCACATGAAGAGTCGCTCTACAGAAGGACCCCAATAAAAGTGATGACTCAACTGGGACGGAGCTTCTGCCAGCAGCACACTTGCGTACGTAAAAAGACAATTGCACACTCATTACATCTGGCAGATCAAACCGCTCCCTAATGTCTTTTTTCCACTTTCTGTTCCCAGTCTTTGGCTGGCACAGTCACATTTAACTCCAGTAGTGAAGCTTTGTACTGCTGACAGACGAAAATAATTAGATTTATCGTTTGAAATATAGGCAATATGTTCGTGTAAAGTCAATAATGCCTTGATGCATTCTCTGCCATGACTTCAGAGAATTATTCTGAGTGTTTGTTGAGGAAAAACAAACTCAGATTATTGTGTTTGCATGCCTGGTAGCCACACTTATACTGGCTTATCTAAGGTATCGTGTTGAGCTTCCTATTAACCAAAAGTCACAGAAGCTTACTCGAGCTGTTATGAACCCGATGTTGTTTTAATATGTTCCTACTTTTAACCTGAATAACTTTTACACCTACGAGCAATTCAGTTTCCAATGGAAGCAAACAAACACACCAAACAGCCCCAGGCCGAGCACAGAGCCACCACGCTGCACCCAGCTCGTACTTACAGTATCCACCCTAAATAAGACACTAGCATACTATCAACAGCAGCCAATGAGACACGGTTATCTAGTTTCGGTGCATACTGTGTGATACAGACAGGCTGTATCTTGCAGGGCAATCACCAAACGGGTGCACATTTAGTACAGTATGTAAGTTTTATAGGTGACACAGTGCGGCCTTCCTCTCAGGACTGGGCAGAGCCAGCACAAACAAACAAACAGGCCTCACGTCAACGTGACGCGCTGCCATGTGTAAATGTAGGCTATCGTCGTGGGCCTCCTTCATATTCTCCTCAAAGAACATTGGCAGGGCCTGATAAGCCGGATCTCGCTGCACCGAGGGCCCTGCGAGGAAAGACAGTGTTGATGTTGGCTACAGCGGAGCTGATAGGAGCCTACAGCTTGTGTTATGTCACTGAACACAAGCCACATTCAGATAAAGGTTACACAGCCGGGCTTGTGCCGTATGAGGCCCAGGCAGGCGTTAGAGAAGGGCAACAGAACACCGGGTTTGGTGCCAAAGACGATTGATGCTTTGTTCAACCTCATAAGTCAGAAGGCAAACTGTGCAGACCCGAGGAGCGAGGCGTTAATAAGGGTTTACAGCTTTAAATTAATCTGCTGCTATTATATGAGCTCTAAAACGCTTAGCTGAAACGTAAACACTACGGCTTCCAGCTCTTTCTGTCCACTGAGCCCACTTTCATGGCAATAATAGTTCCAACTCTTACTACGGCAGGGGTGACGTCAATCTTCCAACAACACACACCTCCTCCTCCCCCTTCCTTTTGTCCTTAGGTAACTTTTCTTGACACTGATGGCTTAAACATACAGAGTCAACCTGCAACTAAGAGTTGTTGTTATTGTGAAGTAGATCGACCTGTTGGTTTGGGTTGTGATTGACTGACTGTTTGTTGTTTGACTGATTCACAGCTTGAAACCCCAAATTAATCCTCAGTCATAAACATGACAAAGCAAATATTTAAAGTATTTAAATTTAAGATGCTAGAACTTGAGATAATTTATATTTTTCCTTGATAAGAAACTGAAATCAATTCATTCACAACTGTTTTTAATCACTTTTCTGTCTTCAATTAACTGAATAACTGCTTAAGCGCTAGAATTTCAAAGAAATATTATACATGTAAAATTGAATCAAGCAGCTATCTTTCAGAAGAATATTGAGGTTTGAGTTGATTTTTCAGTCTCATTCGATTTGATTTATACCAAGCAGCACCAGATGAACATCTGACAAACACTTGGCACAATAGAAGAAGATGTTACTAGAGAGTTACCACAAAAATTTTTATCATCTTTATCGACCACACAAGCTCACCAACGTTTACAACCTGGTATGTCATCACCAGCAGAAAACTGTCTCTAAGCCAGTATTTAAGCATCCAAGGAATTGGCTGGCTGGCTGTGGGTGCTGCAGTATTTTGAAAATGCAGATCCAACATTCAGCCCTCATAAACACTGATAGCGCTGAAAATACAGGTTGTGGCTGCGGTGAAGTAGAGCGCGGCGGATAAAAGAATAAAGAGTTGGTTTGAAAAATGAAACATGAGAGTATAAAAAGTGCCGCAGGCCGGAGGAGCTGCCCTTATTGTGCAACCGATTCCCCTTTAAAGTGGCTCACCGGAGAGGATATGTGCCTCGGCGCACTCGTCCCTATCAGTTACTCAGAACCTCACTGTGCTGTTGCATGAATCAACACAACAACTGATGATCAACACTCATATCTGACGCAGTTTTTGTGCGAGCGGCTGTAATGGTAACAAACGCAGGAGTGCTGTGTGCTCGCTTTGCCTCACTGGGGATGAATGGAAGTGGGAGGGGACGTCGCAGTGGCTCATCCATTTTTTATCACCTCCACATTTCCTTCAAAGCCCAGTTTATGTTGCCTATATGGCACCTGAGTCACCTGTGAGCCTGTGGGGGTGAAGGGTTGCTACGAAACTGCCACCTGGGAAGTTTTTTGTTTTGTCCTCCTTCTACTTGAAACAGCTCTAAACTTACAGCCAAAGACCGAATTGCCATTTTATTTCACTTTCATATTCTACTTATCCAATTATCCATCATGGTCATACACTGCTATTCTGTGTCCATCATCATAATTTTATTTTTCTATTTTTGTCTTGTTTAAATCTAGTTCCACACTTATCTATCACTCAATCTCCTTTTCCTGCTGCTTTGCTTTACTGCTGTAGCGAGGGAGTGTCCCTGGCGTGGGATCAATCTTATCCAATTTAGAGACGTTGGTTCAGACTTAAAGGTCTGGAACCTTTTAACTATTTGATCACCAGAGTCTGTTTTTACACAACAAGAGGAAAAACAGTCACAGAAACAATAACGATGGAAAGATAATAAATTAATATTACAAATACATGTTATACACGTGATTAAATGTTGTGGTACATAACACTGGTTTTACATTTGGACTGTGTTAAAGTCCAAGTCTTTACATTTGTTAGAGCTGTAATTAAATAAATGTTAGTATTTATGTGTAGATCAGATACAGAAGGACACAGAGGCCTTCAAAGGCTGAGAATATCTGATATTTGGCTCGTTACCATCGACTGAAATGTCTAAATTCGGCCTACCAATGCTGGATTTTTGAGACAGATACCAATTTTGAGGTTTTAAAGTTGAAAAACTGACCTAGACGGTGTTGTATTTAATTGGAATGAATTATTCCATGTGAAATTAACCAAAATGTGGAGGGAAAATAAACATCCTATCTCAAGATGTTCGAGAAAAGGGAGGAAAATATTACTGGATTCCTGGAAGTTTTGTGGAAATCCATTTGGTATTTTTTGTGTAATCCTGCTGGCAAACCAACCAACCGAACATCCGACAAATGGACACGGCGGAGGTGTGAAAATATGTAAATATCACTGTGGAGATGATAAAAACATAGTAAATGACAGCTCTAATGGTTCTAGTTAGTCCTTGTGTAAATGTAAGCCTTCCATAAAACCTAGGGAAATCAACCACTTTATGAACATCTCTCTTTTTCTTCCAACATTGCGAATACAAACTCTTCCTCTCTATTGTATTACAGTCTTAATATAAGCCTGTAGGCAGAGTTTATGAGCAGTGACGTGAGCCCTGTCTTACTATAATAAACTGTCCTGCCTGAGCGTCAGTGTTGCGTGTCATGGAAGAATCTAAATGCATTGTTTACTTTTTGTGTGCTCGCTCAAAAAGTTCCTGTGGACACCGCCCAGACAATGACACTGACAACAGAGTGCACACAGGACAGGCGAGTGTCTCAGTAAAAATCACGACCAATTCAAACGATGATCTGATTAAACGGGAATCAAAGTGAAGAAGATGTTCTCTGACACCTCCTTCGCAGACTGAACTGTGTGCAGACGGCCGGTCAGGCTCTGTGCTACATAGTTAAAAGAGCTTAAGGCATTTCTACCCGACTTGTAATGACGCACCTTCGGCTGCTGCTCTGTCAACATTACAGGGGCGATTGTGTTTAGCCACCAACAGCCAGCTTTTGTGTTCATTTAGGCGATCAAGGACACATGTGGAGGACGAGGCTGGTGGTTCAAGTTAAGAAATGCGGTGACTGCGGCTGACTTTGTGTCTTTGAGGTTAATGTATCACAACAGTAACCATATCAACAATGGCCACCTTTAAGCTTATTAGGAGCGATTAGGGAGCTTAACCAGGCTCATTACTCGAGTAAGGAGACGGAATGGCACGCTTGTTTCCAAGAGACGCAATGCATTTCCACGGAAGTTAAAAATCAAAGGTATGCTTTGAAAGTCAGCGATGGACCCCCGCTTGTGTTTGACTCGAGGCTATGAAACATCCAAAACAGTGCAGGTAAGAAGGACATCTGTGCCTCTCAGAGCCTGGGAGTGTCTCTCAGTGACTCACTTCCTGCCTCCCCCAAACAGACACCTGTTGTGCAAACTGACAGGTGGGCTCTTGAGGCTCTTGAAGTCCCGACCTGCTGCTGCTGCTGCCACTGCTGCTGCTGCTGGAGCTTGAGCCTCGAGGGCAGATTCACTTCACCCCATATAATCCCCGGTTTTGTGCGCCGGTGCCTCCTGGAGGGCTTAAATGCAAGACAAAGCCTACCTCTGTGCATCGTTTAAGTCAGCTTGAGAAGGTGCTTTCATGTGCAGCGATGTCTTAAAACAACTCCCAACATCTTTCAAATAAAACTGATCAAAATAAAAGTGTTTATGTAGTCCGGTGTGAGTCTGATAGGAGTGTATGAGGGCACAACTTCACACCTGAGAAGGCTTATACGGCTGCAACATACTGACCTTGATGCACGTCACACATAAGGGCAAATGTTAAGGGAGGACTTACAGCGTAAATCTTTAAATCCTCCACTGTGCTATCAAACCAGGAGAAGAGGCAGCTGTTCCCCAGGCTGTTTGGTGCCTGCATGCCAAACACTGCATCATACAAAAAAAGAGCTGAGACACCTCAGTATGTTTTCATCAGACGGGACAGACAGAAACTGTTCTTTCTCTGACATTTACACGCTTCCCGCGAGCATAAATCCCTGGAAACATTCCCAAAGAACAAGCAGATCTATTATCACTCTCCCGAATTCCTAAAGTAGATCATCAGAGCTGAATATATGATCACGATCTCTTCTCAGTTTGCACGTGAGGCGTTCGGAGAGCTCGCCTTGTTAATGAAAACAGAGATTAGAGGGGATCATGGCTGGCAGAGTGGTTCAGTTGGAGCTGACTGCTGACAGGATGACCTGGGTTACCATGAGCGGGGGCCTGACACAGCCAGACTCAAGGTCAACGAGGAATAATATTCAGTAGATTAGCTGCTTCGCGTCAACTCTGGTGACCTGAAGAGCGGGGGGATTAGAGCGGAGTGGGGCAGGAGAGCAGGGGAAAGTATCATCTCATGTACCTGATCTGGGTTTGTTGCTGAACAGAGACAGGTGTAAGAAGGTGTAAAATGGCTAAAAACTTACACAACTCTGGTGTAAATTACATGTGTGCTGATAAACTTCCATCCAAAGTGTAAGTTTAAAGTGGCACTGTGTAGTTTTGGAGGAGAAATTCAAACTCAGAATTTTAATATTTACAATATCAGTGAGGTAATAATACAAAACTAAATAAACAAGCTGTTCTCAGAGGAAAATAAGGCTGCCAGAGCGCTGTTTGAAGGTGGCAGGGTCCGCCACATATAAACGTAAAGTAAAACAGTATGAAATTGTGTTGTCCTTTAAGGTCAGTTTGTTTATTCAGTCATGAAAATAAAAAGAGTTTATTTAGTTTGTTTAGTCAGTGAAGAGCTTTCTCTTCTGATTGAAATTTCTTCCCCAAAACATACGTAGTGAACCTTAAAAGGTGCGAAATGTAAGAATTAGCCACCTCAAATTCATACTCCTGCTAACTGCTGTTAACTGTAGCTACTGTTAGCTAGTTCGCTCAGTAGCCATGCAGATAGCAGAACAATACATAGATAATTTTTGAAAACAATAAAAAAAATTAAAAACTATTAAAAGAACATGAAGAAACAATAGTTTTGATGCTGTGACGTCTTTGTATGGTGTTACAGAGATATCTACTGAAGTTAGCATGCTGAGCTGCTAGCACCGTTTGCTAGTTAGCACAGTTAGTCAGCGGTTTGGGTTTTGATCGAAAATTCGTAGGTGTTGCGTCTTTAAAGGTGCGATATAAAACAAAACTAAAACTATATACACTAAAATTATCAACAGAACATAAAGAAATGTAACGGTTTTGACGTTATGACGTCTTTGTATTGCGAGGCAGAGATATCAACTGACGTTAGCATGCTAACTAGCTAGCAACAGCCATTCACGGTATAAAATTCTAGCGCTCCCAGCTCCCTGTCCGTACTTTTAGCCGCAACTAAGCTAGCAAGCTAAAAGCACAGTTAGCAGTTACTCTGGTGATATGCTGCCCCACATTTGTTTTGAATATGAATTATTGCAACTTATTGCACCTTTAAAGACGACCACTGACAGGAAGGTAAATATTTGAGGAACTTTGGATGAGATTCAACAATCAACTATCTTTCTCCAGAAGTTACATTTCGGAGCTTAAACAGAAGAAGACATCTTACCTGCAGCTCACACCACGCCACCTCCACTGTGGTCTCCGTGTCCAGTCCTTTATAGACCGTCTTGAAAGACCCCCTCCCGATCTCTATGTTGAACTTCAGGTATCTTCCATCAGGTGAGGTCGCCACCGCCTTGGTCTCCACGTCCTCTTTCTCCTCCTGCTCCCACTGAGTGTCAAACGTGATGCGGGACAGGGTCTTGTGCTGTTTGTGCTGGAGTTCATTGTCGGACTCGGAGCTGGCGTCCTGAGGGCTCGATCTCTGGACGGGCTCCCAGTTCCCGCTGTGAGAGCCGGCGTCGGGCTCCTGGCTGCACGGGGGCGTGTTGGAGCTGGTGCCCGGGCTGGAAACTGGAGACGGGGACGGCGGAGAGTCGTCGGTCTTCTCGTCCTCCGCTCTGGACTCGGGCAGGGTGAGAATATTCTCAGCCGACCAGGACAAGGCTTTGGAGAGGGCGCCGCTGTACAGAGGCGAGTCGATGTCCATGCTTATTTTCTGCAGCCCGTAAGAGTTCCTCCGTGCGCCCAGCCCGTGCGTCCTCAGCACGGACGGGACCCGGGACAAGCAGTCGTCGGTCATATCCAAAGAGAGGCCAGGGAAACCGCGTCCTGGTATCTCAACCTGTGCGTGTGACATTGTAGCAGGTTCAGCGCCTTCCTGATTTAGAGCCTAAATGAGGAATGGCATCAGGACAATAGAGCACCGTTACTTCCAGCGTCCGAGTTACTTTTCCATGATGTCAGTGGCTTTAAACAAAAGGCTGACAACCAAAACAACAGACCTGCTACATGACTAACAAAACATGCCTATCTTTAACATCTAACCTGTGGCTACAGTCACGCGTCAGAATATATTTAAAGTATGTAAAAAAAGAGACAGAAAAGTGAGGAAAAGGTACTTACTCATGCGTAAAAACGATTCACAAACGCATCGCGCACACAAGCGCAAACTGGCGCATGGTTCCCATCAAACAGTGAGCGCTGTCCTCTTCTCTTCGCAAAGTCCTCTGCCATAACCTCCGCTGAAAGGACGGCGCTGCCTATATCAACACGGCTCCGGAGGGCTGTGCGTCCCCGTGCGCTCCAGAGCGCGCGCTGCCAACTCCTCCCCTCGCCGCACTGACGCGCTAATAGGACTCTCCAGAGGGGAGTAATTACAGTGTTACAGGAGGAGTGTTTGCAAAACGAATACTCTGAAAAACCTCAACACTTCATTAGAATGTTCTTGTGTTTAATTTCGATTATTTTTTCATGCGTAATTGGTGCCCAGAAAGAGCTGTGGTACATCTTTAAGATGTAATTGTGAGTTGCAAAAGATGCTTTCAGATCAGATCTATAAACTTAATTTGTTTTGTCATGTTTTGTTGTGTTGATTAGCTGGACAGGAGCCAAATGTAGGCCTTCTGGTGACCTCAGGGACTGTGCGTAAAAAAAAACAGCAGCAGGACAAGATGTCTCATCTTCTAGAAAATCTCTAGTTACTCTGAAATTCACTACAGCTCTCTCTTTTCCAGTCTGTCGTCATCTGATCAACCTGAATGAAAGAGATAAGCAGCCCGCGGGGGTTAATGTTGGCGGGTCTAACCTCTAGAGGGAGCCACACCGCAGAGGCTTTATGAAACAGGACACCTTTATCAGCCAAGGCCACACTGGGCCCCACCTGTCCCACATGTGCACACTCTGGGTGTTATCAGAACAAAACACGCTGGATTCCCTGGAGTCGTAGCACATGATGTGAGCGGCGCATCCAGTACAGCTGCAGGCGGAAAGTAGAGCACAACATCTCCATCACCGCGGTGCCACTCTGCACGTCTGCACACTGCAGAGCGCTGATAATAGTATCACACAGGACAATTCCAAGAGTGCGAAGGAAACAAAAACAAGCAGGTTTAGCAAATTTCTCTTTATTTTTTTCTACAGGATATGAAAAAAGAGAGGTTGGATATACACAGAAAGAGAAAGAGAGAGCGAGAGAGGATAACAGGAGTGTCACAGTAGCTACTGCACAATAAGAGGACGACAGCAATCTGTACATGAAGTCCACTATTTTTATCACACTCAGCCCAAGTCGAGCCAGGATTGGTGGTCCGAGTCTCTGTGGTGATCCTCTTCTGGAAGCATTTGTTCTCAAAATTAAAAAAAGAAAAAGTCTCCCTGGTGTTGTGGTCTGGGATTTCTTTGGGATGCCTGGTTGGAAGGAAGGAACAACAGCCGCAACAGCAAGATGGTCCAGAGCTAATTATACCCAAGAAATTTATCAAGAGGGGAAATCTGGATTAAAACTATTTACAGTAAAGACAGAATACAGTTACAGCTGGTGGGGAGAGACTTTCCCCAAGAATATTCAGACATGATAACCCTGATAAGACTCATTGCATGTTTAAATGGCAACAGATGTTACCCCCAAAGAGAGCGACAGCTTTAAACACAGCGTCACCTAAAATACTTTCCCCCCCTCAAAACATTTAGAAATGATATTCCTCCAATAGCAAAAGGCTTTGAGCTCGGGCAAACCAAAAGGCAACAACAACCGCAGGACCAGCATCCTCTGGGCTGAGCACTGAGGCGCACCTTGTGTAGCCCCGAAGGGCTAAATCTTAAAATGTGTCGGTAAGGTACAGTATGACGGCTCCCAGACAGAGTGTGTGTGCGATTCCAGCACCGCTTCAGAAGAATTTGACCCCCTTCCCGTCGTCCATGGTGATGATCTCCGCTTTGCCGTCCGTCTGTAGCGCCTGCAACGAGCGCAGCAGCATCCACTCTTCTAAACCGTGGAACTCTGCAGAAACAGTCAGAAGGTACAAAATTAAACATTTGCTACTCGTACAGCAGCTTTCGAAACAAAGTGACAAGGTGCTTCACACGGGAAGCTACAACTGAAAAATTAGGCAACTAAAAGTGGATTTTTTAAAAAAGATAAAACATTTACATTTTTATTTTATCTGTCTAGAAGTGACTTAAAACATTGGTTCTCAACCTCGGTGTCATGAGTTAATTTCTAAAGGTCACCAGACGGTTGTAGGAAAACAAAACATTCTTTAGACTGAGGAACAGTTTATTACCAACCAATCAATCAAACTTTATTTATACAGCCCCTTTCAAACAAATCAAAATGCAATTTAAAGTGCTTTACAAGTGAAAAAACACAGGAAAACAAAAATGGATTTAGAGACTAATGAAAAACAATTGTAATCAAATTAGTAGTTAAAGTAATAAAAGATAATACAAGCAATAATAATAAGGATAAACTGTAATATAGATAAGAGAATCAAGGGTTATTGTCAAAACAAAACAAAGCTTTAACTGTTAGTGTCTTGCTGCTCATTAATCTTAACATATTGAAAAGGTACCGTACCTTCTCCTTCCGTGTCGTCACCGTTGGACAGCTCGTAAAGTGTAAACACAGAGTTGACCATCCCGTTTTTGGAAACCTAAAACGTAAGAGAGAAGAATAAGACACAACACTTGTTCTCCTTTATTAAGTTTAGGCGTAAAGGTTATTTTAGAGCACAGGACTGGTGATACAAATGAAACATTCCTCAGCCTGTCTGTGGCGCTCAGCTCCGATCACATTCACTCCTCTGGAGGCATAAATCTTTAAAAATGTTTCGCTCAGTTTGATTGTAAAGTCGGCGTCGACATGCAGCAGGTCAGGAGTCAGAGTTCTCCAGCAGCTTATTTTGGATGCATTACACATTCACATATTTTGACTTTATCAGTTACACAATACGCTGCTTCCTGACTTTTGTGTGCGTTTCAGAGTGCTGGTGGGAGGAAAAGGCTCTACAGTGAAATAACACAGCTTTTCCTGACAAACAGTCAAACGTTCTGGAGTGGAAACAAGATTTATGTCAACATTTGTGACTTTGTTTGTTTCCGTTTTAGGTCGACTTTGACGGGAACGATTTGTCTCAGCGATACTTTCCCTCGGTTTAGTCTTTGTGGTTTAAGTTACTATATATTGGCAAGAATCGGGTGTTCCAGGAGAAATCTAGCTGTGGAAAATGTATAAAATTTAATAATGCTGAACCACATGCTCTGACCCCTTACTTATTGCTTTTAGAGAACATTTTCCTTCCATTTATACTTCCTCAGCCCCGAACGTGTTCAAACATTTCACAGACAGCACAGTATGTGTCTTCAGTTCGATGACTCACCCACTGGTATATTAACTTGCCCCACTCCTCCGGTCGTCTCCACATGACTAAACACCGAGACTTGTTTTTGTCCAACCACTCCAGGTTCCCTGAAGTCAGACAGCACGATGAGTTATCACCGTTAAAATGAATTCGCAGTGAGATAACAAATATCTAGACGGAACAACATTTACCTTTTTTCCTCAATTCCTCAAAAACAACTTGAATCGCTTCCATTGACAGTTTTCCTGAATTCAGTTAAGGACAAAAACAAAAAACAGAGCAAGTATAGAAGAGTACAATCAGCTCTGGAGCTTCGTAGAGGTCAACATTAATATCTTGTGTCTACAGTGTAATTTTAAATCCTCATAAAGAAGGCAGCCCTATGAAACCTTGGCTGCGATGCAAATCAAACAATCTATGCAAACAAGAGAGACAATAAGCATTTTGAAACTCTGGTTTTAGAGTAAACAGTTCATTAGAATATCTCAGGTCGAGCTGTGTAATATATGCTGAACTGCTGGCCTCAACTGAACTGAACCACAGGTGGGCTGTTTGGATACGTTCTATCTTCTTGTTGTTGAACACGGGGCTTTCCTGGGCCTCCATGACGTCCAGGGTGTAGAGCTTGTGATGTCGGCAGTAGGACAGCGCCAGGGAACACCATGCCGCCAGCTGTTTCTGTCTCGTATCAACATTGGGCTGTAGCCTGTCCACAAAGAGACGAGCCAAACATGTGAAAAGCACACTCGGGCACAAGACAAACAGCAAACATACAGCACGGCAAACAAGATTAAAGAAGATTAAATCCAACTGTTTCCATAACTGGCAGCTATTCTTGTAGAATATTAAGTTGTAATAGACAAATTCTATCAGCATATTGATTTTTTAGGAATTGAATTCTTACCACTTACTTTTATATAGTCTACTTTTGGTCTGAGGTTTTAATGTGGACGTTAACTGTACAGCACACAGCGATATGTCTGACAACAGTGCGCTTCCAGTTTTGTGTCAGCAGTTTCAACATGACAAAAGCCCCCGTGCACAAAGCGGCGTCCCAGTTTTGTGTGGAAGAATTCGACCTTAATCCCATCCAGCACCTTTGGGGATGAACTGGAATGATAACCGTGAGACCTCTTCACCCAACAACAGTGGTGGACCTCACTGATGCTGAATGGGAACAAATCCCTGCAGCCAGGTTCCAAAATATATATATAAAAATATGCATTTTTCCTCGAATAGTTGAGGCTGTTAAAGCAGTAGATTAATATCCTTGGTTTCAGAATGACATGTTCAATTATCACACACTGAAGATTTAATTTCTAAGCATACTAAGAGGACCATGAAAATCACCGCAACATCGAATGTACAGAAAGTACAGAGCATGTTTCTTAATGTCAGGGAGCATTCAGGCCACTCAAGTACGTTCTGTTAGAGTTCTGTTAATGTATCATGTGATAAATTACACAGAATAAATCAGCATTTCTAAAGAAAATGGACCACAGCTGATTAAAGTCATACATGAGCAAATATTTGTAACACTAGCCAGTAGCTTATTCACTGAAACTTCTGAGAAAATAATCATTATCAACAGTCTCTGTGTCGCACAGTAACTGTATCTGTGAACATGCATTTACAACACAAAACAATTCAAACCTGGTGTGCATACACAGTAAAACAATTACATCCCTTGTTTCTTCTTGCTAGTTTAGTTTTTAAGAGGAATTTCAGCACTGAGGAACAAAACTCTGTCTTCAACCATATGTGGAAGACTGATACAGACCTCTTATAAACTACTGGCCACCAGTTTTTGCTGTCTGAGCTATTAAAAACTGTGGCCCAGATACTCAGGGGGCACAATTATTTCACATTCTGATTACATTTCTGTCTGTGTGGTCACAAAACTTGCTAACAGCTATTAAAATATAGCGTGTGACCATGACCATGATAAAAGATAAAGCTGCAACACTAAGATTATTCGGTGGTTAAAAGCTGCTGGAATATAAGTTTTATTTCAGTGTTTTCGGTCGCTGACAGCTGAAGTTGAGGCAGTGCTGGCTACCAAAACAGCTAGCTAGAGCTAACAGCTAAACCCATTCTCTAAAAACTCACGCACACAACAACAAAGTAACCTCATGTTGATGTTTATGAATATTAGCATGTAGTCGAGTCTTTATGAGTCGCTGAATGAAAACATGTGGAGCTGTTATGTGAACTTTCGCCAGCCTGTAGGTGTGTAAATCCACTTCCTTAGCGATCTGTTTTCTTTAGCCAGTTAGCCGGCTAACGTGAAGGTAGCTCGTTAATCAACACGTTCGACTCACTAAGATGTAAATAACAAATGTTAATAAACAGAGTTAATGACGGTTTTTAAACTGTCCTTTCCAAACGGTTGAGAAAGAGTTGACTCACGTGAAAAACGGTGGGAAATTATATTGCCAGGGCCACTCAAAACTCATTGCAGTAGATGCGGTATTCACAGCTGACAGCTTCCGGAAGCGCGTCCGACCCCTCAAATAGTTCCGACTAACAACACAGATTTATCAAAGACTTTACAAAACAAAAATATTCATTACAAAACAAATATAATAATAATGATGATAATAATAATCTGAAGTAAATTAAAGGTAAAAATACATTCATTTATATTTCTAAATTAAATAAATACATTATGTACAAATATAGAAATATGTGTGTATTTTCTGTAAAAAGATACAATCAAAAAGTTAAATGTATAAATTATAAAAATGTATCATTTAAGAATGTAATATATTTCTATAAATTATTTGGAATACCAATGGAGGAAGTTAACCAACTATTTTTTCTCAAGTACGTACTGAACTTTTCGAGGTACTTCTATTTAACTTGAGTGAATATAAAAATGTGTATGTATTCAGTAAATTGAGAAAATCAAAAAGTTAAAAGTATAAATTATACAACTCATATGAATAATAAAACATTACATTTGAAAATGTGATTTATTTCTGTAAATTATTTGGATTACCAACGTTGGAAGTTAACTAACTACGTTTGCTCAAGTAAGTACTGAACTTTTTGAGGTACTTATACTTAACGTGAGTATTAAGCTTAAAGTTTTAGTTTGTCACTGAATACCAGGGTTTAAAAACTGACACAAAAAAAATCAGACAAAGCTTAAAAATTATTCAAGGAAGTACGAAGTAGCAATAAAACATCAAACAGGCTCATTATAAACTAAACTAAATATGATCATGGATTTTTATGTAATATCTGATTTAATAACCTGTTGACATGATAGCAAATAGTTATGATCTTTTCTCATGTTACTGTTGTTCGTTTATAGACACATTTTCATGAGAGCCTTTGACAGGAACAATAAACAGACCTTGTTTTTTTACAAAGTTACTTTTATTATGGAAGAACTTGTGCATTTTCGACAACTTTCAGCATAAATATGCCATCTATTTCTATTTACAGCTCAGAAATCTCTTCTAAAATTCACTTTTAAAAGTTCATGTTTGGACTGATTTTGTCGCCAAATGTCCAAAAAATGTATCACTAGTTTATATTTCTATGTTACGGATAGACAGTTTTCTTCAAATACAGCATGGTTGAAAAAATGGCATTTTACAATTCTGTGGAAAATAATCTATAGACTGCACAAGTATTCTATGTCACCGTTTACTTCACAGCAAGACATTGGTATTAATATTTCTTTTTATACATTTCTATATTACAATAAAAGTCATGGGTAAAAATGAGACAGAAAGACAAAAAACACAATATTAGAATACGATCTCAGTTATTGCCATATGTGATAAACCGCCATTTCAAATTCAAAACAATATTTAAACGTCAATAAACCTTCTAAAATAAAGATGGAAGCAATAATTTTTTTTTTTACACAGAGCGTTAATGCGTCCGTCAGGGTCTGAGTCGACCAAAACAAACAAACAAACAAACAAAATTAAAAAGTCCAGAAAGTGACTTGTGAGATTAAGACAGCTACAGCAGTTTGATACCGCCTTATTCCACCCAAGCGACAAGCTCAATAGCTCTGACACGGGAAACCGAACCACACCTGTTCACACCTGCGCGGCTCGATTTCTAATCCAACAATACTGCCAAAGATACTTCTAACAGTGTCAGCCTCCTATGGAGGAAAACCGGACAAAACTGTGGTTAAACATGCTTCAAATATTCTCAGCGAAGACCATTTGAAGATCCCTTTATCTAATTTTTAACCTCAAATATTCCGAGCAAAGAAAACTTGAAGAGCCCTTTTACTTATTTTACAAGTTCCATTTTTTTTAAACGTTGCACTGAAGCTGTTTACGTGCATGCAGAAGGTAAAATCTAGCACTTCGAATGACTTGAGCACATTTAGACGTTCGTCCAGGGGGCTGCACTGGAGGCTTGTGGGCTGCTTTAATTTGAGTAGAAGAGGCGCTCGCATTCATTCAGGACGAACTCCACGATCTGGTTCTGAAAGACCATGTGCATGGTGATGTTGGCCGACTCCGTCTCTGGCCGAAGTAGAGTCGGGCCGAATACGATTGCCACGTTCTGCACAGTCATGCGATTGTCCTCCCCGTACTGAATCAACCTGTCGGAGGAAAGAATGAGAGGATTATGTGAAGTTCTTAAACTGGTCCGAGGTGGCAAAAGTACAGAATATTATACTGATTAATTTTCTTTACTAAAGTAAAAGTGATGGAGTGCCGGCTCTGAAATGAAGTCTCCCTCTGAAGGACATTTCCACCAGCCATTTCTGTGCAAAGCTAACTGAAGCTCACGTCATATTAATATAATTCAAAGACTGATTAAACTTAAAAGTTCGAATCAGTAGGATTTGTACAAGAAAGACAGTTAGAAGACTGTTGAAACTCATTCCCAGGACGTCAAATAGCCACATTTTGGGTCGGTAAAGCGAAAATCTCTGCAGATACGAGACACTAACACGCCTTTTCTCCCCGTTCCAGTCTCCCTCTCTGTCTGTTTACATCTTTAACATTGCTTCATCTTGATAAGTCAGCCGTGTCTGATAAGCACTGATAGGCTCTATCTAGTCTTGTGATGTTGAGAAGGTGGAGCGCAATGACACTAAAATAACAAGCCTATTTTGAAGATGTTAGGAGGAGAAAGTTCAGATGTTTGTGTTAAAATGTTGGGAGGAAAAGTAAAGATTTGTCAGAGATATAAATCCTGAAGTAAAGTTCAGCTACCTGAGAAATCTACTTAAGTAGAGTCACTTAGTATTTGTACTTTCCACCTCTGAAACTGATGGAAATAGGCAACAAATAGAATAAAATATAATACAATAATAAGATAAAAATTTAAAAAAGAAGAACAGACCTGCGTAAATGCCCAAACAGGAGCTTCATGGTGTCGTGGTTTGAAGGAGGAAGTGTTTGGACCAGTTCATACATGCAAGACAGTTTTGTGTGGTAGTCAGGAATTCCTGGAATAACAGGACAGAAGTTATCAATCAGGTATAAATACAATTACTATACATCAATAATGTTAATTTAAATATTTGTGTTTACAGATCAAATATACAGAGATTTGTCCTTAGAGGAGGAGATACAGTCTGTTCAAATTAGACGTATGGATCAAAAATTCTGCTCACTGATGGCTGAGATGAACTTGTTAAAGTGGCTGAAGGGGAAAAGCGGCTCAGGAAGCTCTCGGAAAAACAGCTTCAGCGCTCCGGTGATGACGTGAACGTCCTCCCACTGACCGTCCTCCAGGTCCAGCTCCTCTGTGGAAACACATCAGGCGCACAGCTCGTTAAACCACAGCAGGGGGCGCCGCTGTCTGCAGCGAAACACCGCAGTGAAGGAATCCTCTGATTTCTCTGAATCATGAGATGTTATCTTTTACCATGATCTGCCTTGAAGCGTAGTTTCTGAATGACGGCGAGGTTCCCGCTCACTCTGTAGAGTCCATCGATGTCTAAACCTGGAAAACCAACACATCAGCACCGGTAAGTCGAGTCCTGCTGTATGTTACACAGCAAAAACACCTCACAGTGATACAAACAGATTACCTCTCTTCTCCACTGCTCGGATACATTTCTCCACAAATCTTGGAACGGTCGTCTTCTCTTGTGCACACAGTGTGGCCAGATGGCAACCAAACACACTATCTACAGGGCAGAAGAACATTATTATTAGTAACAGCATCTTTTTGGCCTTTATATGGCTTTATTGACAGAACAGGCTCAAGATATGACAGGAAACAGGATGAGAGAGAGGGAGTGTCACGCAGCAAATGGTCCCCAGGCTGGGAATCGAACCCAGGTCCGCTGCAGCGAGGACAAAGCCTCTGTACATGGGATGCTCGCTCTAACAACTGAGCTAAACGGCACCCCAGTATCAGTATCTTTAATGCTGGAGATATTGGTAATCAAGTTAATGATCGTTCAAAGTACCTCTGATGTATCCTTTCTCCTTGACAGACTGCAGCGTGGGCCGCTTCATGAGGAACTTCATCAGCTTGGTTCGAACCCTCTTCTGGTCTGCGTCTCCTGCACCGCTCGTCGACGGTGTGACACTCGGCCTGGATGCTGGAAAACAACAAAAAACAAAAAGTAAGATGTTTAAAAATTGTTTTAATTCGAGGCTTGATGTATCTAACTGGGTCACGACGATGACATCACTCGCGAAACTCACATCTCCGCTTGTCTGCGAACTTGTTGTCGTCTCGCGCCGGATCCATGCCGGCGATCTTCTCGTATAAATCCGCATCCTCCTCCTCTGAGTGATGGTCCTGGTACTCCTGATGCAGACACAGGCAGAGCGAGTTAAACAAACAGTGTTGCACAATGTTGAAGGGAGTCGTTATAAAAAAAGAGAAAAGTTCTCTGTTCAACTGGGCTAGATGGTGTTTTTTTTATTTATTATTATTACTATTACTAATTAGACCTACAAAGAATATACCTTGACCTCTTTGCTATTTGATTGTCCTTGTATTTTGTATTTTGTCAGTTTGATACCAATATGAGTATTGATACTTGTCATAATATGTGAGACTCTGTCAAGAAACTTTCTAATAAATGTTAAAAAAAAAAAAAGAGAGAAAAGTATTAAAAAAAACAACTGATTCAGCAACTTAAACACACACTGAAAAAAAATTCTGTCCTCCATCCAGATCTTTAAGTGTATTTTCTGAAAATAACATCATCTGCCGGTTAAGAATATTTCCAGCACAAATCAACTTATTTAAAGTATTTATAATAAATATAAGTATTGTGCAAGCTTTAGGAAATGTTCAATACATGTTTTTATTTTTAAAACTTTCTTAAGAAAGGTGCTAAATCAAAAAAAGTATATTATTATTATCACTTTTATTATTAAATTGTTTCCTTTTCCTACCTGCCTCCTAGAATAAAGGTCAGGATGGCAGTTGAATTAAGTCATGTGACTTTATTTTAACATCCTCATGAGTTTTAATTCTAATTCATCAAATAAAATCCATAAATCAAAGCCAATAAGCTTTTTGCTTAAAACGTCAAACTGTTCCCTTCAGTCAGGTTTGAAGGATTCTACACAATAACAGACATTTCTTGATGAGATGGAGAATTTTTTTTTGCAGTTTGTGAACAATTTTCCCGATTGGACTCCTCACCAGTTGCCGTATGGTGTCCGTTAAGACTTTGTGCCAGTCGGTGATGATGCTCTCTGTGTCGTACTGTATCAGAAACTCCACGCCGTTCTTTCCTTTTAACTGGAGGAGACATAACGAGATACCATCCATCAGACTTATTTTAAGAAGCAATGAATTAACTGAATCACATTTAGATCGTTTCCCAGATGATCTCCTACTACTCATTAACTCATAACATTTATTTCAATATTGGATATAAATACACGAGATCGTGTTTCGGTTGAGAAGCAGAAACGTGCAGTGTGACTCACACGCTGTTCCGAGATAACAGCTAAAAATATATACGTGATATTTGCTTAAGATAACGTCGTCCGTCATCCAGCGTGCGGCACACAAACCTCTAAAACGTTCTTTTTGCTGGATTTGTCCTTCGAGGCCCAGCCGACCGTCGCGCCTCGCAGGTCCACCGTGATCTCCGGAACAATCTGATTGGTCTTGTTCTGCACAGAGTTAAAAAAAAACAAAACAATAAAACAGCTGAGTACGAAACTGACCGCGCCGCATTCCGAGAAACGAGCCGCGTTAAGACAAAAGCCGCGACTGTCCCTGTCGGCTCGTGACCTGAGGGCTCGTCTGTGCTGTCACTCCTCAGAAAAGGTGACACAACAGCAGGCGTGACACCGTGAGGGTGATGTTCCAGCTCTTTATCAGCTACGAAACATAATCTGAATAAACGTGAACTCCTCACTGAGACACAACCCTTCAACAAAGAAATGTACAGAATGTGTCAGGTGCAGGATCGAAGCGTTCAGGTGTCACAGCTGCTTATTCACGCAGGACGAGCACTTCCTTCTACATACAAACAGTAGCGGAGGAAGTATTCAGATGGAGATTTAAAAGAAGTTAAAGTCCTAATACCTCACTGTGATTAACTATGATTTACTTTTATTTAATCCCAGCTAAAATGAGGGTTATTCAGGAGTACACACGGGAAAGAAAAGATGAAAATCAGACTTATTTGGACGACGGTAGAGGAGATCACCACAGGCTCGGACACATACAGCAGGTGTCCAGAACTGCTGCAGTACTCCAACATGACCAGCAGGAGAATCACTTAGAGTCCTTAGTTCATTTTCATGCCAAAGTAAGGTTTTATAAACGACTACATGATGATCAAAACTGATCGTGAGTCTGTTTTATAAATGAGGCTGCATTAAAAATGTTTCTTCTTTCAGACTAGTGGAAGGAAAACTGTCAAATAAATGTAAATAAGTAAAAAAGACTATATTTCAAATGTAGTGAAGTTTCAGTATAAAGTTGCATGAAAAGAAAATATTACAGCAAATTTGTGTCAGTACTCGAGTGGATGAACATGTCAATATGTCGTACCGAGGCCCCCGTGGCTGCAGACTTTGGGTCTTTGTGGAACGTCAGCACACCTCCGAGGAGAACCGTCCACGTCTGGCTCCAGTTTTTCCTGAAACGGGGTGGAGAAGAGAAAACCATCAGTGCCACGGAACAAAGCAACGAGAGAAGAGCTTCAGGGGGAAAGACACTCGACCCCAAACCTGAAAAGTAAGATACCTGTGAATAAAAGTTTCAGCTCACCTCACTTTCTTGCCGTTCTCCGACACTTTTGTTTTGTTGAGAATTCCGGCTTTCTCCAAGTTCTGCACCTGGAAATGTGAAAGATGACAACGTTTTAGATCATTCGTAGTTCTTACGCTTATTGCAAAGTCAGGTTACGTGATGATATGAGAGACACACAGTTCTGGTGCCAATGTTGAGCACAAACTTCATCAATAAAAGCCATGCATGTGGATTATGTTCAATATCATTTTACGCCTCGTGTCATAAGAAGTCGAGGATTTAATCATCCAGCCGAGCTTTGAGTCACCGGAGGAACTTTCCAAAGAGACAGGGAGGTTTTATTTTGAGCAATTTGTGACAAAAGACGAGATTTGAGCAAAACTTTAACATCAAAACCAATTTTTAGTCTTTCATGTGTATGATCAAACGATAATGTTGGTGTTATTCGTTATTTCTCAAGAAATTCCATGAAAATACCAAAGAAAAACAATCTGCTCGTCTCTTCCTGTTTCAATCATCTAAATTTGGGTCAAAATTATACACCTGTTTTTTATTTAAAGATTCAGAAATAATTCGAAAGAGGTCAGTACTATTGTTTTTAGTAAATCTAACTGAAACAGGAATAAACTGCTGCTTATTCTGGACTATTTTTAGCTGCACATTTGGAGAACTACAGAGTATTTTGGGCACCAGGACTGAAAACAGCATCTGTAGTTACCATAGTTTGTGTGAAATTAAGGAACATTTTCGCCCACTGATTCGCCAACTGTGTGACTCATTTTTGTGTTTTTTTTAAAGGTTTTTGGACAACAATTGGTTTCCATGTCACCGAAGAATAAAGATAAGAAAAAAAAGTGGATTATCACCAGAATTATCTTTATAATGAAGGTCTACCTGATTTTATCTGAGATGCTTGCTATTTTATTGGATTTTGATTAGTTAAAATGTTGTCTTTGCTCTTTATTTCTTTAATTTAATTCCATTAATTTGTCAAAATATTAAGCTTTTTTAAGGACAATGCTTCTATAATTCAGTAGAAGTACAGCTATTTATGAGATATTAAGCTTTTTCAAAATAATTCCTTCTCCAAAAAAAAGTAAATGGGAGAAAAAACAACAAGTAAGGACTTTTACTGACGAAATTCAAGTGTCATTCCCATTTTTCAAAGTATAAACCCAAGATGGTAACCTTAAAGTGAAGCTGGGGGAAGTCGAGGAGAGCCAGGTTTTTCAAAATAAAATCCCCAAGGGCTACAGTATGTTAACAGGAAACTCGGTATGGACCTAGTTTTTCTAAATAAAGGCCCCAGACAGAAACTTTATCTTAACAGGAAGCTCAGGATTTCTTTGTCAACATCTGTATTTAACTCTTAAAACTGTGGAGATGCACCTTACCGGACTGTGACTGAATGAAAACACTAATGGAGAACAGAAAATTTAGAAATAGAAAATAAAAAAGAATAGAAATTTGTGGGGGCAAAAGGAAACCATTGAGCAGAAAGCCATAATGAAACAGGATGTTGCAGAACATTGTGGCCTCATATAGTTTGTTCTTTCCGTCATCATAGGTGCTATTTTTGAACTACCTGTGAACCACAACCTCAAATTTCAATATGACAAAGGTGACAATGGAGATATATGTTTATCAGAGAGGCAGTTTGGTTGTAAAATGCATCCCAGCAGTACAAATCCATCACTAAATGAGAGACGGGTCGATGAAAATGAAGGAATGACATGAAAAACGTCCTTTTGCCCGTCATAGATAGTCACTGCTATCTATGCGTCAAGCTCAGGTGAACGCTCAAACCAACAACCCACATTATAGCGCAGCCACCGCGAGGTCAGATAGTAGGGCTTTCTCCAGGGTCTAAACCCAAACGCCTTAAGAGGGAGACACACAGAACACCGTTCAGGTAAAGCTGCAGGTCGACTCGGCCTCGAGTGTTCGTACAGTCACATCTATCAGTTAAACTCACGTTATGCTGTGTCTCCGGAGAGTTTCCTGTGCTGGAGCTGTCGCTGCTGTAGTCTGACGTGTTCCTCCGGTGAGTCGGGACGAACCTCTGGACAACAGGGGAAGAAGAGCAGGAGGATGATTTTAGGACAACTCAAGAAAATATTGTAAGACACAACCAGAGATACAATAAAGGTCGTTTCTAGACATTTTAATGCATAAATATCACATCTTTTAAGTTCTATAACTGTTGTGCCCTTGAGCACAGTGTTGGGAGGAAAAATCCCCTTATTTGTGTCGTGCAAACTCTCAGCTGTTTGTGTACAGCTGTAAGCCTTCGCCCTCCTTCGCTCTGCAGCTCTGTGACTGTAAACACGAGCGCACTCCAGTTGATTTGCCTTGCTAAATACGGGTCTAAAGACCTGGGAGTGTCGGTCGTTCGACAGGGATTCACCCTCACTTCTTCTTCTTCTGCGCTGACTAAAGCTCTTCTGACACACCCTGAGTGTGTGATGCAGTGTGTACATGTACATGCAGGCCTGAGTCTGAGTGTGTTTGTGTGATTGTACCCCGTCATCCTGGGCTGAGCTGAGCTGTGAAGGTCCCATGGTGTGTCTCCAGTTTTTGAGGATCGACGGGTTCTCCGCCTCGACGCCATTCTCCATCCTGAACTGGCCGGGACCTGCAGGGGCCTGGAGGGTCGAAAGCACCGTTTAGTTTACGACTACTTGCTCCTAGTTTCCTGAATCATACGACATGTTTTCACGGATCTTTACCTCGGGCAGGTTCCACTGAGACTTGGAGCCGTCTCTCAGATAGTAGTACGTCTGCCCTCGATCATCCACAGACTTGATCCACTGTTACATAACAAACATTTTTCAGTCAAAGACGATTCAAGATCCAATAAGTGGAAAATATTAAGAAAAATGTCAAAATAATAATGTCAAAAGTCCCCTCTATGTATATTGAATAACTATGTCAATGCTTAAGAATTAAGAAAGTGAGGTAGGCGACACATTGCATCATCGTCTCTTGAGGCTTGATGACTATTTTTGGAAAAACTTGGGCTTTTTTTGCCGCCTGTGTGTTTTAACATCATTCTACATTGTGAATGTTTGTGTCAGATGGCGAATCAGTGCCCGAAACCCCCGTCACCCACACCTTTCCATCATCATCCAGATTCAGGGGGGGCTGCATCTGGAGAGTTTTTGTAACTTTCCAAAACCAGTCACGGTTTGCTCTGAAATTGGAAAATCCACATTTAGGGTAAATTTCAAACCGCTTCACCTGAGTGTGCCTTTGTTTTCACCGAGTATTTTCCTCTTTTGAAATGTCTAACACTGCGTATTTCTCTGTATCTCACCATCGAACACTTTGAGATTGTTAACTTTACTATTTTATTTATATCTTTGTCCTTATCTCTTGTTTCCTTTCATGCTATATTTCTATTTCTTCTTTGCACGGAGCATCTGGAACAAAAACAATTTCCCTCCGGGGATTAATAAAGTATTCTGATTCTGATTCTGATGATCATTGCAGGTTGGGGAAACCTTTTCAAGGCTGAATTATGGGCCTGGGTGATACAGAGCGGGTGTCACTGATGATTCAACAGCCGTGTTTAATTAAAGGCTTTTTTAACACATCACCCTCTTGAGAGTCTCAAACGTTTTCTACGATTCTGAAAAACTACACCTTTGAATGAAAGTGTGAACCTCAACGAGCGACTGGCCATCGTGTGTGAAAGTGAGAAAGTAGGCACAGTCTGACTTTTCTTTATAGTTCTCTTTCGAGTAACGCTAACGTGATGGCTGCACAGTCAGTCAACTTGTCCGCCACGTGAGTCTATATTTCAAAAAACATTCGAGGGAGTGACATGAAATTATGCACAGACATGCACGATCCCCTCAAAGTAGTTGGCATGACTGTATTGCCTCAACTGTGCATTGTATTAAATGAGCATTATGCATGTTGGCATCACCACTGTGATCTCGCTGACCTCAATATTTAGCTCGAAGAACCACTTATATCTAAGTATAGCTTCAAAAAAGGTCAAAGTCTGGCTCTAGACTCTCAGTTCTCTTCAAACAAACACTTCTTTCCCTTTCTGTGTGCTCAAGAGGGCGAAACACTTTGAATACCTTCGACGAGAGACTGTCTGAAAGCGTGCAAGCCAACTAGTTTCAAAGCTACCACAAATGACCCTAAAATACTTCACGCGATCGAACAACACGGTACGTCAGGCTGGAAGTATCATGTTTCATTTAACCTTGTTGTCAATGTTGTTGATGGAAGAAACACCAGCACTGTGGAGCAGTAATGCATGGTGGCAAGTGAGGAGGTTGGTCTGCCGGGTGTGAAATATCTTTGAGTCGCTAACGTCATGCATGCACCCTTTATTTTATCAATGTTAGCATGTTTTCAATGTTTTATTGCTCTCTGCATATTCTCGGCCGGAAAAAAAAGGAAGAAAGAGTTTTGCAGAAACATCAGAGATCTCAAACTTTGGGTTAACACGTCTGAGTACAAGAAGTTACGTGGAAACGAGAAGCTAGCGTCATGATCTGCGTTTGACACATGCATCAACACTCTCAAAGTGTCTGCAGGCTAAACAAGACACCATCTTCACTGTGTTGAAGACGTTTGTGGACTTAAAAATTCCCCTGTTCTTGTCAGTCAGTCCTCGTAGCTACCTGCTCTGGAGAGTGTTCGCTGGTGAACACCCAGGTCCCGTTGGGATCCACGGTCAGGTTCCAACCGGCTGGAGAGCTGCGGTCCAGGTTGGCCCGGGGGATGATGGTCCGGCTCACGTGGCTGAGCGCGTACTCTTTAGGGAGGGTAGGAGGGGGGCCCGCGGCATCGAACGCATCGTAGATCTCCGGTTGATCAGCAGCTGGGTAATCCTCTGTGGGGTAGTCCTCCTCAGGTAGAGGAGGCTGGGGAAGAAAAATGGCGGACGTTAGACACAAACTTGAAAGTACAGGTGACAACTTCTCATCAGATTAGAACAGTTTTGGGCTCCTGAAGACGGAAAACTATCTTTGTAATTAAACTGAATAGTGCACTTCATATTTGCTTTGTTGCCAAGAGTCAGACGAGAAGATTGATACCACTCTCACGTCTGTACAGAAAATAGGAGGCTACAGCTAGCAGCTGTTAGCTTAGCTTACAAAAAGTAGGAAATAGAGGGAGAGAGCTGTCCAAAGATCATGAAATCCACCTACCAGCACCTCTAAATATCAGTACATGAGGAAATATATCTTTATACAAGTGTAAAAACAAAGATTTCTGTCTTTTATTTCTCAGGTACAGTTACTTCCTGAAGTCCTCTGAAGCTAGCAGGCTAGCTGTTTCCCGCTGTTTTCAGACTTAATGCTGGGCTAAGCTAACTCTCTGCTGGCTTCATATTTAACTGTCATGAGAGTGGTAGGCCTGTCTGTCTTCTTATAAATCTTGGCATTAAAGCAAATCTGGATTTCAAAATGTATTTGAAATATTGTTTTAATCGTCCCTTTGGGCAGCCCTGACCTGCTCGCTGGGAGTCATTGCAGTAATTCAAAACAATGTGACACTGACCTTTGGCTCAGTTCACTTTCTGTGTTGAAATGTTGCTAAATCTCGCTGATACTGTCAGCTGAATCATTTCCCTCTGTGACCCTGAGGCAGCGCGCAATGACTTTTCCTTGACTTTGATAAATAAGTCACTTTTTTTTTCTCTCTGTGGCCTCAAAGTATTTTTCTTTCTTGGCCCATTAATGTTGTTCTCGTGCTCCAAAAAAGAAGCCATAATGGGGCAGAAAAGGGGTCACCTGTCGCTGGTGTGAAATAATTCTGTGCGAGATTTTCCTGTAAAGCATTTGAACATTTGAATCCCCCGAAGGCCGAGGAATGAGAATGAGAATGAGGACAGATGTGTATGCTCTGTTAAAGTTAGGGACACCACTGTTGGGGATATTCTGCACAGCCGCTGTGAGCTTTCCCTGATGAAAATGATCTGCTATGTGGGTGCGGGAAGATTTAATCCCATTAAAAGCAGACTGTATTTACAGCTTTCCCCTGGGTGAAGCTAAAACAGGAGGAAGAGAAGTGGAGCAGCCAGGCCGTCCTTACCGGCCCGTCCTCGTGAAACCTGTGCACGCTCATCGGCTCCATCAGAGGGGGATACGGGCTCAGCTGCTCTGGAGGCTCCCAGGACGTCTCCCCAGACATCTGGTTGTAGAAGTAGGGCCGACCGCTGCTCTCATCCACCAACTGCTCCCAGTCTGAGGACCACGCAGGAGTCGGGGACGCGGGGTACGGAGAAAGGCCGGGAGACAGAGGAGGCGAGGGGGAATAGGGCTCCTCTGCAGGGAGCGGCTCGGGGTCCTCGGCAGAGTCTAGAAAGGGGTTGTCCCAGGTGGTGCGCCCCGTGGTGGGGTGGTAGTAGTACTCCTGGCCGCTCTCGTCATCAACATGCACCTCCCATCCCTCTTGGTCGAGGTAGGAAGGCGAGTAGGACGAAGGAGCCGAGGGGGGAGACTCGGAGATGCTTTTGCGGAGTTGTGCTACATTGACGTACACGGCTGATCGCAGGGTTTCATTCTCCGCCTGAGAAGGAAAAAGGTAAAAAAAACACACAGAAGAATCAATCGACAGTTATTCAAAACATCACAAATGTGAGAGAGAGAGGAAGCAAAGCTGTTTCTTTTAATATTTCCATTTGTAATTCAGTCTTTAATGAACTACAATCCACAACAGTCGAACAAACTTAAAGTAAGCTTGCAAATGTCAGTCTCCTCCCTCCTAAACAGTATTTCAGAAGGTGAAAAGTTGCATCACTCAGTGTCAAGTACCAGCCTTCAGCCCCGCTGTTCTCAGTACAGCTCTCAGTAAGTCATCCTTCCGCATCTCACAGAGCGCCGGAGCACAGGAAGTAGCCTCTACCAAAACACAACAGAGGCGTTCCTCCCACAATAATGATCGTTACCTAATTTGAGTGTAGTTTTCATGCACACAATAACACCCACACACAACAGTTCAACACTCTCGTGTCAAAGCGATGTCCGGAGTTCGTGTCTGCATGAGTCACCCTGCCAAAGCAGACTGACATGTGCAGGTCTGTGGCGTGTTTTGCTAAGATAGACCAGATAGAGAATGATAAACTTCCATGCTGATGAAAAACTAGTTTAAACATTATCCAGCTGCACTACAAAGCCACTGCCTGTCCTCCTGTAATCAATAGAAACTCTTCCAGCTTTTCATTTGCTCTTAAAACAAACTGCATTTTCACTTTCTGTCTGCGAGAGGGAAGCTGTCGTGACCTTCATGTTGTGCTGCTGTCACAACACGAAGATTCGAGTGGCTGCCTGGCAGGACGTGCCATGCAAATAGGCCCCGGACATCACAACTAATTTGTTTAAAGGACAATTTGAGTGAAACTAAGCCGTGGTGAGCTGCCTGCGTCTATCCCCAGTGATGCAATGAAAATGATCATACTGACGTTTTTCAAAATAAAAGGACAGTGTGATCTTTTCTTTAAGTTGTTCCTCTCTCACCTGAGCGCCACCGAGGCTGTTATTCCTGACCATCAGACTCTTGGGAATGACCGCCTTGCAGAGTCTTCCGAACGCCGTCATGATGAACACAAAGAGATCGAGGCTGCCGTCTCTAAACTCTAACTACCTCTTGTCTGTCAGCTAGCCTCATGATCTATATTTATCAAGACCTGTGTGTGTCTGTGTGTGTGTCTGTGCAGCATCTGTTCATCATGGTGCTAAATATGCTGCGCTATAGACACGAAACATGTCGAAGCCAACAGGCAGCGGCGTTTCGACCATTATTCCACATTATAATTCTACTTTACTTCCTTTCAGATGCAAATAATGAACTTTTTTTCTTCTTATCAAGTCATTTAGACTCTAATTTAGTCTTTTCTGTTTTGAAAAGTGAAAATGTTTTAATGCAAATCCTCATCTTTGTGGTATTTTCTGCAAAAGCAGTTAATTCCACATAATTCTTTTGCAGCAACCTGCCTTTTTTATTCTCGTTCCAGGCTGCAGAAACTCCACCGTTTGAATTAAAGTAGGCTATTCTCACCGCAACGACACGTGCATGTTGCATGTTAAACTGGGTCTAGGTAGGGAGGACAATTGAGCCACATATAAAAAAGTTGGCAGCCGCTTTAGCTGTCTGTGAGACGATAATATCAGCTGAATAGATCGGCAAACTGATAATCGGCCTGGCACTTGTGGCTAATGTTAGCACGTGAGCCTCACCCTCTGCAATCACTCTGGTGGTTTCAGAGGCTCACGAATGTCCGTTACCTTACTTTTTCTATATTTCTTTGCTAATGATGCATTTGATTCATGTTAATGTGACAGATTTACATTTTTTAAAAGATAAAACACTTTTAAAAGATTATCAAACATTAATTAGGTGGCACCTCTGCAGAAATCTGAGGGTATAAAGAGTTCAAACTCCCTCCACCCTCAACTGACCACAACGATTACAGTGCGACTTACAAGGTTCCAGCTAATGTGTTCGTCGTTACAAAACGCAGGGTTGCGTAACGATATGATAGTTTGTAAACTCCGTCATGCTTCACAGATCATCTTTTGAATCTGCGTCAGTTTGTTTGTAAGTGAGATGGTGTCGATAATGTGGTCGGACATCTTCACGTCAAAAATTCATAATCTGGAAAACGCTGTCCATCGACTTTGACTGACGTAACAAATAACTAAATCTGTAGTAGGGTTAAAGGTTTACATGATGCAACACCTTGAAGGAAAGAAAGGAACCACTTTCTGTATGAGGAGTACTTTTTCTTTTGATGCTTTACTGTTTTACTTTTACTTTGACGGTTTTAAATGCAGGACGAGTTGTAATGGAGTGTCCTTCTTCTACTTAAGTAAAGGATTTGAATATATTTCTTTCTTCTCTCCACCAGGAGCTCAGGAGATAAATAACTAAAAGCGGCTAAAACATCAACAAAACTAAATTATATAACAAAGGGAGGAGGCTGTTTCTGTACTATCGATTCCACGATCAATCGTGTGTATGTTATCCGTCTATTTATTGTCGCCACTTTGCTGACTTCGCCTCGCTCATTGATCTCGATACGACCGCGAGGCGATCGATGAGCGCAGCCAGACAACTGACCCCGAAACAGATTGATTCCAAACGGCGCAGAGAGGCAGACAGAGGAAATGAAAGAGCTGCATCATTGATCTCTGAAATAGCCACACTGGAATGTCCCCATCCTGCATGCGACCAGAGGAACACTATAGAAACATCCAAATACATGTACTCGAGTACTTCGGCACAATGTTGACGTACTTGTGTTGTACTTTATACTTCTACTCTGCTGCTTTTCAGAAAGAAATACTAACCACAACCACAACAATTTGAACCTTTTTGGCTTGTGGCCCCTCACAACAGAGACATTTGCTTCATTAAAGGCAGAACTTTGTTTTTCTTTTCTCATTAGCCCTTTCACGACCTCCCAGATTTATCTCATGACTGTTAGGAAGGGGCCTGAAATCTTTCTAGGGAACCAGTGAAATGAAAACCTTTTCTTTAACGTGTTCAAATGTTAATCTTTCAACAGGGACACAATGGTATTCATGATTATCTCGACTCAGGATTATCCCGATAATGACATTTCACCCCTAATCGATTGATTGTTGTCCCGTCCCTAAAGATGAGGGTGATTAACTTTGTTTTTTGAGCAGCTTCTTTCTTCAAGCAGCGAGACTCCTCAGTTCATCCTCAACACTGCCATAAAAAACAGTCTTAATTTAAACCCAGGCTGCTAATAACAAGTCCATAAAACCTACTTAGAAATAACCAAATCTTCAAGTTGATGCTCGTGTTTGCTTGTGAAGGGTCTTTTTAAGAGATCAGACTGTTTCAGAACCAGTTTAAAGGGTCACTCCACCCACTTGCATTAAGCTTTGCATTGTTAGAAACCCAGTCATACTTTTGAATGGTCGTGCAACACAACTCAAATGTGTAGCGTGTTTTCAGAAAAGGATCTGAACACCTTGGTGTGCACAGGCGAACTGCAGACTGTCCAAATGACAGAGAATATGTCTTTTGCGTTGACCATCACACACAAAACTCCTTCTGATATAAAGAGTTACTCTTGTTCCAGATAACTAACTGGAATAGCTGTTCATTGACAGCAGGTGTCAAGAAAGGAAGCTGTCGAATTTAGACCTAAAACCATGAAAACAGAGTTTCTCACTACTGCTTTGTGCATGTTTGAGAGCGAAACCTGTGACATTTAAGACACGAGAAACACATAAAAGTAGTCATTTAACATTCAAACTAAAAATCTAAAACATTCATGATGGCTGAAGGTTTTAAACGACAGCTGTGTGTTCACGGTTCATGCTACACGTCTCAGCACAGGAAAGGAGGCAGAGGTGACATGTTTCTACGCAAAGCAGGAAGCAAGACCGTTATCAAAACACAAAAGCTACGCGGGACCACAAAGAGCGAAATTACCTCACAGGAGCAATAAAACGCCGCCGCGATCAACCTACCTGACGGACCACCGGCAGAGACAAGCCCTTCTTGGCCCCGTGACTCGACCAAACCGTGGAGTACATGTCCACCATGTCTATCTCGTTCTACTCAGAGGAGCCATACATCCAAAACAAACACACAAAAAAAGACTGGACACGAAGCGAGTCAGGCGTGCGACCGACGTTCGATCAACTTGTGATGGGAGCGAGAGGACGACCGCACATTCACGAACACACCCTCACGCACACATCCTCCTCTTCTCTCTCTCTCTCTCTCTCTCTCTCAGCAGCTGTGACAGTTGCAGCCCAGATAGAAAGGAGAACTGTGAGCTCTGTTACAATAGCAGCAGGAAGGGACTGTGTGAGGGACTGGGTGAGATGTGTGTGTGTGTCTGTGTGTGTGTGGTGTGTGTGTCAGCGTTTGTGTGTACTTATGCATGAATTCCTGTGTGCAGGATAGGGGGGTAGAGGGTAACTGTCTGTGTGTGTGTGTGTGTGTGTGTGTGTGTGCCAAAAGCAGAGTGAGACAATGAAAACAAGGCAGAGAAGAGGGTGAGACAGCCGGAGAGAAATAAACTCTGCAGGTCACTTCAACCTACTTCCTGCTCTGTGTGTGAAAAAAAAAGGAACGGTTGGCATTGTTTCGGGGAAACACTCAAAAGAAAAGAAAACATCTGGACGCTATTTTTGACCCTTCCAGTTGTAGGTCAGTCCAATAATTGGGAAAGAAAAAAAAGGGGAAGCAATAATTTCCCACAATATGACATGAGCCGCTTTTTGAAAGTCTCCTCTGATGAGACATTATTGTGTGTGTGTGTTGGGTGAAATGCGTGAAAACAGGAAGTCTGGTTTGAGAGGCACTTGTTCAGTCAACACTTCCTTCTGCGGGGGACAACACGAGGGCGGACTGCAGAGCCGGCAGAGCTGTTTGTGGCTGGTTTTTATTGTTAGATGTCACTTGGGGCAAAGGGTTTGTCTTAAGTTGGGTCTGAGGGTTTTGTGGGTGATGACCTGCAGCATCGATGCTAGTTGACTGCTACTTAAAAGGACAGTTCACTCCAAAAAAAGCGACAAAACAGTACATCAAAATACTCAACAGCTACGTCTCTTTCCAGAAATCACACTCACAGTAATCCCCAGAACTTGTTTTGAGCAGTTTCATGTAGGAACTATTTTCTGTCAGCCTGGTCAGTGACCCTGTGCTTCAAGGTTTGACCCTGTGCTACTCTTTGGCAGCGGTGTGCATGAAGATGCAGCCGGCGGTAGCTCCTCCAAATCATGCAACATTTTTGTTTTTTAATCATCATCTTTTGGACTAAGAGAAGAGGACGTTGGGACTGTGACAGTTCGAACCATCCAACCTGACCCAGCTGGACCGCCGCAGGGAGGAAGGGAGTCGGGATAAGACCTGTGCTAATCCAGCATGTATTCAGGCTGTTCCTGGCTAATGTCCGGTCACAGGAAACAGGGGGGAATGGACAAACAGGACTCACAGAGACCCGTCTCTACCACCACATCTGGGGTCAAGCTGTTGCACTCGACAGCTGGACTCAGTGTTTGTAACTTCGATGCTCGGTCAAAGCTGATGGACAGCAGTTTGTCTTAAGTTGGGTCTGAGGTTTTTGTGGGTGATGACCTGCAGCATCTATGCTAGCTGACTGCTAAAAGGGACAGTTCACTCCAAAAAACACGACAAAACAGTACATCAAAATACTCAACAGCTACGTCTCTTTCCAGAAATCACACTCACAGTAATCCCCAGAACTTGTTTTGAGCAGTTTCATGTAGGAACTATTTTCTGTCAACTGAACTATTAGCCCGTATCACTTCCAACATGTCAGCCTGGTCAGTGACCCTATGCTTCAAGGTTTGACCCTGTGGTAGCGGTGGCGCATGAAGATGCAGCCGGCGGTACGCTCCTCCAAATCATGCAACATTTTTGTTTTTTAATCATCATGTTTTGGACTAAGAGCAGAGGACTTTGGGACCGTGACGGTTCGAACCATCCAACCTGACCCAGCTGGACCGCCGCAGGGAGGAAGGGAGTCGGGATAAGACCTGTGCTAATCCAGCATGTGTTCAGGCTGTTCCTGGCTAATGTCCGGTCACAGGAAACAGGGGGGAATGGACAAACAGGACTCACAGAGACCCGTCTCTACCACTCACATCTGGATTCAAGCTGTTGCACTCGACGGACGGACTGTGTTCTGATCCGACAACAGCTGGACTCGGTGTTTGTAACTTCGATGCTCGGTCAAAGCTGATGGACAGCGTTTCCCAGATGTCAAACTTTTGATTCACCCTGACGCAGATTCAAAAGATGTGTTTATGTATATTTTCTCTAAAAATAACTTTATATATGTTCTGTAATTTATGCAGTATGAATGAGTTTATGAACTTTCATTTCATTGTGCAACCCCGTGTCGAATAATGCCGCTTAAATTAGCCTACTTTGCCTGCCTTACGCTCCTGTGTGTATTCATGTTTGTGGTGAATCAATGCTTCCTGGAACATCCAGAAGTTTTTTTACCCTCTGTGCATGGAAAGAGCGTAGTTTGCTATTCAAATGTGCCTGTGAGTAACCATGAAAACATTATCCTGCTGTGTCTGAATTTTGAGATAAACGTCAGATTCTGAACAGAGATATCTTTTAGATGCCGGTCTGTCAGAGTAATCAGGAATCAACGCATCGTATCGACGTATTGATCTGTGTACGTGACCTCGATATACAGTATTTCCATGTTTTACATGAGAATGTCGCTAACATTTTAGTGTTTTTTCAGTTTTTACTTACTGTTTTGGTTGTGTGGTTTTATCTGATCTTATCTGAATATCAATAATTAAAAGTTAATTGCTTTTTTAAAGGAAGTACTTTCAATTATTATTCTTTTATAAAATCATTATATCAGTGGTATAACATGGTCTTGAATCTATCTTATTATTTTTCTAGGACAACACAAAGTAGTAGTTAGCATTTAGCTTCCTTTACTCAACATCAGTTTTTGACAACAGGCCTTTAAAAACGCTGTTTTTCGAGCATGGACTTTGGGACGAACAATCCTGCAGCACAGAGCGAGTCAACTCGCTGCCCTCAGCAATGCATGAAGCAGCAATCTGCCTGATTACTTAACCACATTAGCGCTCATCCAATCAAACAATGGAGCACCAAATTGGGGCCCAAATCACGCCACAAAGCACACAGTCGAGCTATTGAATCCATCTGGCTCCACCTCCGCTCTTACATCACACTCCTCATGGTCCAGAACAGGGATGACTACAGAAATGCTCAATGTGGAATCCGTCAGCTTATCACGTTCTTATCTCTGCACTCCAGGCCAGGTCCACATGCCGATGTACAAAACCTGCTGATATTGCTTATTCATGATGTCAGATTTCTCCCACTCTTACTCTGAAGTGTTTTCTGCGTGGGAGGGGGAAATGTTTGAGCACCGGAGGCAACTGCAAATGAAAAACCCCACATTGCAAAACGCCACCTTCACTTGTAAGTGCATGTGCGGGAAGACAACAACAGTCAGCACGCAAACAAACAAAAAAAAACAGGCAGGAAGTGCTGAGCGATAGCGTCACTGTCACGTCATCACATCTCTGCAGAAACATCCCTACAAACAGTGGCGACACAGAAGAGATTCCTGCGAACACGACTCATGAAACTCTTGACAAAGACCTGCTGAGGCTTCTTCTAGATTATCTTTACAGTTCTGTGTTTCAAGGAGATGACAGATGACGCAGAAGTCAAGAAAAATGCAGGCTTCCTCCTACCTTTATTTGTAAACTGGGTGTGAGCACAACTGTACACTCCTCAACCCAATAATTATAGTGTATGAACATATTTCTGAAACATACTTATGTCTGCTTTGTGTGCCTCTCGTGTGTTAACATGAGGGATATCGTGGATGTTCGGTCTGATGATACTAATGATATACATTCATTTTACAACTTTATCTGATCAGTTATACATCACGAGTAACAGCCTGTCATCGATGAATAATCTGAATTTGCACCAGACTGAATATTTTTTAATCCAGATGGTTAGAAGTGGAGCCTGACTGATATATCTGCAATGGGTCGATACTGGCCGATCACAAATACATCAATATCAGCGTGTGTGTTGCCTGATATGTGCAGACATTATTATTTATTTCAGTTCACTGCTGTCAGTTTAGATTGTTAAACTGCTAAATATCCTTTGTTTGAGGGTTCACTGCGAAAAATGTGTGTATATCAGCCGACGTATCAATATGAGAATTATTTACTCTACAGTATCAGCCCCAAATAATCCAGAATCGGTCGTTTGGGCTCTAGTTAGAAGGATCTTTAAAGATTCTGGGAATACCTCGACAGCAGCCGTAAATAATGTCAAACACGAGAGGCACAAACTGGAACTGCGACTTCGCCACATCTGTGCTGTCACCTCCAGCGTGCCGCATACTGAACATACAGTTCAGATGAAAACCTGTGTGACACCACAAACTGACGTAGAATAAATCTCATTCCTGAAGTGAAAAACACACCCATATTCCCAAAAGTTTATACAGTATAACCACATAATGTTGGAGGTAAACGTCTCTTCCTGGCCAGACGGTGAAAAGCTCCCTGCAGCTGTTCTTACGCCGCCGGTGACACACGTCCTGCAGGCATGTGCAGAGAGGTCTGACGAGTCGCCCTCACACTACCTGTTGGAGCAGTTTGTTGGCATTTGATTTGGTCTGTTTCAGAGAGCAGCAGGAATTACTGCGCCGCTGTGGGTGAAGTCGCTCCTCTCAGCATGAACAACATGAAAGAACCGGATCACATGCTTCAACCGCGGAAACATCAAGCAGGCAGAGGACGGAGCGGGGTCACTTCTCGTTCGGCTGCCAGAGATCAATGGGACATTAGACCCCCTTGTGGCAATTATCTAAACTAAGTGATAAGGGATTAAAGGCAACATGTTCTACCCAATATTAGTCATAGACTTAAAGGATCAGTCCGCCAAAAGTAAAAATTCAGTCATTATCGAGTCATGTTGATGGAAAGTCAGACCACACAACATTTCTGAAGCTTCACAGCAAAACAGCGTCGCAGCGTTTCCCCACATCTGAAGTGGATGCTGACTTGTTTTAAAATAAACCAAACAGCTCATCCGGCTCGGTTCAAGTTTAGGTCTCAGACTGTTTCTAAAAAGATCTTATTCATGCCCTTTTTAAGTCGAAACCTTCGCTGTAGCTGGCGAGCTAAAAGCATGAGCGCACGCTTCGTCTGACGTCGGTGCACGAGTAGATCATTTTGAAGTGTAGTAAAACAGCACATCCGGATCGATACAGATCAGGATCCAGGTGTCCTGGAGGCCGAGCGCACGCAGGGAGTGTAAACAACGTCTTTTTTGATTACACCAGTTGTTTATTACGTTTTAAAACAAGTCTTTGGTTGTTTAGGAAAAATGCTGCGACTCCTTTTCGCTCCAGAAATCTTTCGCGGATGACGAAACATCACCCGACTTTCCATCGGCGAGGGGGCTGAGCAGATTGCGACCGAGGTTTTTTTTATTTTTGGGTGAACTGTTCCTTTAAGACAGATTCTTGCACACAGAAGCCATAAAAACAGCTTCAAAGCCTGCGACGAAACACAAAAGCTCTACAGAAGCATTACAACAAGAACAACCATTAAAACAGAATAGGCCTCTCTGCGAGTTAAAAACCGACCAAACTTCAGATTTCTCAGTCCCGGCTGGATTTGTCATCCACTTATCAAACTTAACATCCCATCAGAGACCAAAGAGCAGCCAACACGCCCCTCGATATTAAGCGACCTACATTCGGGCTAATTGCGAGCTCTGCACATTACATATGCGCACACACGCCAACTGCATGGCAGCGCTGGCACTGAAAAGCTCCGAAGCCCTGCTCGTTGGGAGTCAGGCCAGGCCGCCTCACATCACCATGGAGATGGCCCTCCATTGTGGGGGGAGAATTACTGCACTTGAGGGGTCCTGGCACGTCCACAGTCCTGCTACAAGTGTGGGACTCATTCAGGAGAGGAGGAATGAGCGGCGGTGTAAAAAGTCCCCGAGAGTCATGCTCGAGTAAAAAGCAGAGACATCGAGTTAAAATGCTACGCTGGTAAAAGTGAAGGTCAAACAGATGGATGGTGCTCGAGACTTAAAGTCTTAAAGTATCAATATAAAATGTACCTAAGTATCAAAAGTACAAGTACAAATAAATTATGCACATACAGTATTTACATGACCGATTATCTGTTTCATTATTCAGCATCTGCAGAAATTGCTGAGTAACTAGTAACTAAAGTTGTCAATAAAATGTAACAATACATGTGGAGCATCATATTCTTTGGTGATAAAATCTGAAAAAGTAACCACAGCTGTCAAATCAATGGGGAGGCAAAAAAGTACAATATTTCCCTCTGACACTGAGTACAAGTACATAAAGTCCGCCAAGTAACTAGTACCTCAAGTTACCAAATAAATGTAGTGGAGTACAAAGTACAATATTACCTCTGAAACTGAGTAGACGTACGTGCAATCTGGATACTAACTAGTGATTTAAGTAAAATATAATGCAGTAAAGAAATAGATGCACTGTGCAAAGTAACTAGTAACTAAAGTTAGCAAATACATGTAATGCATCATATTTTTTGTTTATAAAATCTGGAAAGTAACTACTGCTGTCAAATAAATGTAGTGGAGTAAAGAGTACAACATTTCCCTCTAGTAACTAAAGTTATCAATTAAATGTAGTGCAGTACAAAAAGTACGATAAATCCCACTGAGATTAGGTAGAAGTACACGCGTCTGCAAAGTAACTAGTGCCTAAAGTTATTGAATGCATGTGGTGGAGTAAAAACTACAATATTTCCCTTTGTAATTAAGTAGAAATATATGTATTCTGCAAAGTAACTAGTAACTAAAGTTATCAAATCAACGAAGTGGAGTAAAAGTACAGTATCTGTTGTCGAGAAGTGAAAGTATCAAGTAGCAGAATTTACAGAAGTATGGAAACACTAAAGTGAAGTACAAGTACTTCAGTAAATGTATTTAGTTACATTTCTATCAGTGGGAATAAGAAACACAGATATTATAACGAGTATTGTGTTTAAAATGAGCCTGTAACTGTGTTTAATGGTGTTAAAGAAGTGACACCGGCTCCCAGTACAGGTTCTGATTACTGGGTTTACTGGGAGAGGCTGCAGCCATTACATGAGTCAGACACACACACACACACACACACACACACACACACACACACACACACACACACACACACACTGCTGTCTGAAACCTGAACCTGCAACAGGTGCACAACAAGAAACTGCGGTGAAACTTACCTGAAAGTCACGTTTTTTTGTTTTCAGTCGCTCATATTCAACAAACTACATCCAGAGTGAAGCCGGCGGGTCGAGCTGTGTATCCACACACACACACACACACACACACACACACACACACACTGCACCGTCTCCCAGCGGGTGATCGCAGCGCCCGGTTCCGTCACTGGTGCTGGGGAAACCAGGTAGTAGCTGCAGGTTTGGGAGTGGCTGCAGATTTCAGGATTTAACCCCTTCCTGCCCCTCAGAGCAGCCACACGACCTGTTTGTCACCTGTTCTTCCTTCTACTCTGACAGGAAACACTCAGCCTACACACACCTGCAGACTGTGGGACCGAACCCGCTCACTGTGGGTCCGAACACCCCTGAAACTTTCGCTGAGCCTGAATCAGCTGCTCCTCTCGGAGGTATTCAGGCAACACCTCCTCTCGCCCACTGAGGAGGCATGAAGGGGACGAGCGGCCATTCATATGCTGATGAGCTGGCACAGATACCGTGAACTGGACCCCCCCCTCCGGCCAGGACCCCCCCCCCCACCGCACAGACCCGCAGCTCATCACGTGTACTCAGAGGGAGGGAGGTAACGACATGGAGTTACTCGAGTATTTGAAGTAGAGCCACACCCATTCTGCACATCAAAGCCTGTTCATGCTGTTTAAGTCATATGTGGGAAAGTAATTAAGTACATTTACTCGAGTATACAATGTAGCTACTTAGTTGGCTCATAGCACAATGTGTTCTGAGCTGGCATTGGTGGGAAGTAACTCAATTAATTTACTTATTTCACATCAAAGTCAGTTTATACGTCATCATATGTGGAAAAGTAATTAAGTAAATGTACTCAAGTACTTTACTTTCATCATACAATGTACTTAGTTGCCTCACAGCACAATGTGTTCTGAGCTGACATTGGTGGAAAGTAACTCAATTAATTTACTTATTTTTCACATCAAAGTCAGTTTATACGTCATCATATGTGGAAAAGTAATTAAGTACATTTACTCAAGTACTTTACTTTCATCATACAATGTAGCTACTTAGTTGCCTCACAGCACTGTAATACATTGTATCCATTACTCTTGTGGCAAAAACCAGATGTGGTATCTGAGCTGGCATTTGTGGAAAAAGTATCGTTGTAAGAAAGAAAGTAAAAAGAAAGTTGCAAGTCAACAAGTTCTACTCGAGCCTCCACCCAGTTCTGCAGATAATTAAGTGGAAGTAAGATGAGATGTGATTCTCCTGAGAGCAGGAAGTGAAATTATCAAGGAAGCGTGTGACATTAAGTTTAAAGTGGGCTGATATTTAAACTGTGAGCTGAGTGAAGCGGTTCCCTTTAGAGGCTCAACAGTTGTGTCAGTCATTTAAAAATCACTAAGTGAAATGAAATGAACACTTTCTTCACATTGAATCTACTTTGATTTGATGTTATGAGACACAAAACATTATTTAACAGCTTCTACATGTAGCATCTTTTTACATAATAAAACTGCGCCCTCTGCTGGCTGTTAAACCACAGTGACATTTTGAGTTGAGTCCTCAGTGAGACTGAAGGAGAATCATGAATTAAAACAGTGAAAACAGCATGAAAAGCTCACCTGCTCAGCAGACAGAGCGTCTGAAGAAGAAGATGCTTCAGCTGCTTGATTTAGATTCTCCACCGCTGAGGTTTCACTGGACGCATCGGGAGGAGGCAGCTCAGGAAATGTGTCAAACTGCTGGACTGTGAGCTCTGGTATGATGTCATACACAGGTGAATCAGGAGGTAGAGGGAAGTCCATGTCATCATGGTGAGGAGACCTCTGTGGTTGCTCTGTTTTACCATCCGGCTGTGAGCTTTTTGACTCTCGTCTCTTTCCAACCTTTGACACAGGATGAGGTTTTGCATAAAGCTGCAGGCTGTCAGTCTGCAGAGGTGCAGAGTTCACTGTTGAACCGTGCGTCTTTGTGTTCTCCTGACTGCGTGTCACCGTTTCTTTCACATCTGGTATGTCCACACACAGTCCGAAAGTGGAGAAGCGGCACGTCTCCCTCGGAGAGAACGGAGCTGATACCCGAATCACTGGTGTTGTATCTGCCATGTCCGCTGACTTCCTGTTCGTCCCACACTCCAGCTTATTCGGAGCAGCAGAGTCTTCAGCAGGCGACGGCAGCTCCTTCACATACTGTGCAGGCACGTAGAAGGGTTTGGTGTGCTGGTCTTTGCGGACCTGCCACCAGTGCTCGTTGGTCTTGCAGACCAGGATGAAGCTCTCGTTGGGCTCGATGGAGACGAGGCGACCGTCCTTCGTCTTGTACTCAAAGTGGTACTGCACTGACACGAGCGCCATGCTCCGGAGAAACCCGTGTGGCCTCTGCGCTGATGTGGACACAGAGTTCACATGCTGGAGCTGCAAGATAAAGGAAACGAGAAGCTGACGTGGGTTTCAGTAAGAATTATAAATGTCACTCAGCGGCTCACAGTTAGTGGACACAACATGTCAACAGATCCCTGCGTCCAAAACGAATCTTTGTTGTCATCTTGTGTGTCTTTGCAGCCGTTCTGTGTGTCTTTGCAGTCGTTCTGTGTCTTTTTAGCATGTTTTGTGTCTTTGTGCGGTCCCTGTGTTACTTTTTGTAGTCGTTTTGTGCCTCTTTGTAGTTATTTTGTGTTACTTTGTGGTTCTCTTGTGTGCCTTTTTCAACAAGCTGTGTTTCTGTGGTCATTTTGTGTCACCTTGTAGTTGTTTTATGTCCCTTTGTTGTTGGTAAGTGTCTTTTTGTGGTCACCCTCTGTCTTGTTGTAGTTGTTTTGTGTCACTCTGTGGTTGTCCTGTATGGGTTTTTCAACAATTTGTGTCTGTGGTCATTTTGTGTCACTTTGTAGTCATTTAACGTCTCTTTGTTGTACTTGAGTGTCTCTTTTGTGGTCATTTGTGTCCCTTTGTTGTCATTTTGTGTCTCTGTGGTCATTTTGTGTCCCTTTGTTGTCGTTTTATGTCTCTTTGTGGTCGTCTTGTGTCCCTTTGTAATCCTTTCATGTGTCTTTGTCAACATTTTGTGTCACAGCGGTCGTTTTGTCTCTTTGTTATTGTTTTGTGTCTCCCTGTGTCTCTTTTTGTGTCCCGCGTCAAAGCTTTTTTTTTTTTTTTATCTCTATGGTAAATCTTTTTGTATTTATTTTGTGTCTCTGTAGTCATTTTGTGTGTCTTCACAGTCCTTTTTGTCTCCCTTTATCATATTTCTGCATTTGTTTGTTGCAGTTGTTTTGTAGTCGTTTTGTGTCTCTTGTAGTCTTTTTGTGCGTCTCGACCTTACACCCAGTCCAGTCAGTGTTTGACATGATCACACGCTCGCTGATTTAAAAAAGACAGGTCGTTACAGTTTGGAGCTATAAGTACGAGCAGAAGGCGGGCAGAGGTAAAGGCCTCCTCATCTGTGCACAGGTTAGACAGGAAGTCGCTTCCATTTGCTGCAGAAAACAAACTTCAACTTAAACAGACCACTAAAAAGCACCAGACTGAAAACTGCTCGGCCACAAAACAGGAAGTCTGCACGAACCTCCACTCTGCGTCAGTCCGACGTCGCCTGCCAATCTCAGTTTGCCTTATCGGGCTCAGTTTGGTCCATGAATCACGCAGCTCAGTCGCCTTGTTGCACAAATAATACACAGAGACAACAGGATGTGAAGGTTAGCAGCTAGTTTATATATATATTGTTAAATCTTAACATTTACATCTTATTTTTAACAGACATGAGTGAACTTATACCTGATTAAATTGTATTAAATTCCTAAAAAAAAAGATGCAAAATGAAAAATGTAAATAGTTAACCAAAACATAACAAGTTAAGTTAAATTTAACCCACAATATCATGTAAACTTTGCTAATTGTTTATTATTTTATAAAAGAAAAAGAGAGTCTGTGCACCTCAAATGAATTGGAAGCTTAAAACAGACTCAGCAATGACAGAAAAGCTCATCCCGAGGCTTCAGTGTGGGATAATATTTTGTCTACTTGCCTGATTTAGTTTCCAAAAGAAGTCTCCTGTCACTGGACGTCTCTCGAACAACCTCGAAGCTGTTTTGTGTCTCAGCAGCTCAGACCTGCTGCTCTCATGTATTGTTTCTGCTCGACTGCCACGCTCTTGTTTCCTGTTCTGTGCGAGCGTGTGTTTCTCTTCACTGACAACCGCTGATACATTACAGCACCGAAGCCACAAGAAATGGGAAGTCTGATTTTAGCCATACTTCCCACTATACTCTTCATAACAGCATCTTTTTATGGCAGCTCGCTGTCAGAGGGCGGACTGGAAAGAGTTACAACACATGGTGACTAAAAATGAGACAGACTTGTTTGGAATAAAAACAAAACATTAAAGCAGACAGATGGCCTTTATTTTAAAACTCTTTTTAAGCAGACGATAGGAACACAGAAGAACACGAACAATCATTTAAAACTAACACATGTTATCATCATGACTGGGAGTAAATGTCAATAAAACAGAAGAAGGTGCAGTATATTTGGATTTGGATGTGCATTTATTGCTGCTGTCAGCAGAGCTTTGCCTCAACAAGTGTGTCCCCTGCTGGATTTTCAGGTCAAATACAACCAAACTTTTGATTTTTGAAGACAAAAACTCCTCATATGAATGTGCACTATTAAAGACGTAACTCTTACCCTGAGGAAATGTTTTAATATTTATTATTTTATTATGTAATTATTATTTTACAGTGTGTATATCCAGGAAAACATTAATTTGAGTGATTTCTGTCACTTTTTCTTTGTTTTACTGTAAATTTAATTACTTTTTTTGTACAACTGGTGTTTTTAATGGTCTGGTGGAAGTAACTAATTACATCTACTCAAGTGGCTGTAATCAAACGCGCAGTAAAGGGGCACTATGCAGCTTTGGAGAAGAAATGTCTTATATTAACAATATTAATGAGGCAACAATACAAACTCAGAAATGATTATTTTTTTCCATAACTGAATAAACAAGCTGCTCTCTGAGGAAAATAAGGTCCCAGAACACTGTTTGAAGCTAGAAAGGTGGCGGGGTCCGCCACATGTAAGGCTGCAGTATGTTAAATGAAGGACGTTGTATTCTGTCACTTTTTTTGATACATTGTTTTATTATCATTTATTAATTGTATTTCTTTTATTAAGGGTTTTTCTTTTGGTTGTTCTCCTGGTATAATCAGATTCCTGTACACATACGCACTGTTTCGATATAAGATACATATAAAAACTAATTATGTGAACGTTGATAATTTTAGAGAGGAGTTTCGTTTCGTGCGAACCCTCAAGTTCACGATATGATTGATTTTATCATAGCATGCATCATATAGATTCTTTAATTCCGCTTTTCTTTGACAGTTCAGGAAGCCCCGCACTAGGCAGGGCATCAAAAAATTAGTTATAACTCATAATGTTCCTCTCCACGGAAATCTTTAGTAAAAGGCGAAAGATTTATACGATCTGAAGAGAAACATGAGTGTACTGCCCCTTTAACGTCTAAGTGAGACAAGTGATTCTCGGGCATACACCCTCCAGTGATGGTGGCACTGCGCGGATATAACTTTTATGTTGTGTTTAATCCGCACATATTAAAATTACATTAATGAAACGTTTTATATTCAGACAAGCTATCCATAGCATATTTTATATCTAGTTAAACGATAGATTTAAACACAATTGTACGCTGTTGCGCGTGGTGCATGATGGGTAGCGCTACGTTGAACTCGGTTACATACCGCAGTTGGAGAGCTTTGCTATACAAAATACACAAAGCTGTCAGACAAATAAAACATAGTCTGAATCATGACATCAAAATCAACGGAATAAAGTCAACGTTAGATAAAATATAGAGCTAGAAACCATACGCATGCGCTGTACGCCCGCAGCGAGTACAAACAAAAAGAGAGAATTACCTTCGGCTACTTCCGTGTTCGCACAGGAAGCTTCCCAGTACAAAGAGTCGGTGTTAGCCGTCGCTAAATGCTAAAATCTGAAATGTTTCTTTAGATTTGTCGTTAAAGTTGCGTCGTGTTCCTAAAACAACCGCTCATAAATCAATTTAACTGAGAAAACAAACCTTAAAACAGAAGATCTGTCAAGACTACGACATTATGTTCGTTCACAGCTCCTCGAAATGGGCAAGATGAAGCTTCGACCGAGGAGATGAAGTCGTCTAAAACACTTTTTATTGCCCGGTCTTGAGGCTCTTCTTGTATGCAGTGTTATACAAAGGACCCAAACGTCATGCTTGAGTAAAAGTAAAGCTATTGTGTTAAAATATTACTTGAGTAAAAGTCTTTAAGTCTCTGATATTGAATTCACTTAAGTATCAAAAGTAAATTAAACATGTATTTACATGTATGTACTGTACAATTCGATTGATTACCGGCAATGATCAGATCTCTGTAGTAGTTCAGAGTACTGAAATAAAAAATACAGTACTTGGTTACATTCAATCACTGCTTGTATGAAAATCAAGTTTTCAGAGCTTTATTATTTCAGTTTTGTGCTTTTACGTTACTTGTTCCTTCAGTAAACAAGTGTGTTTACTCAAGTAACCAGCTTGGAGGATCATGTTTCCCACATTGTGAGTTTAATAAGGACCTGGCAGCACATTTTTCCCATGGAGCTCTAGCTGGTCGTTGACATAAACACAAAATAATCCTCCTCAAATAAGGGCTGAGGTTCTGCAGGAAACAATGGCCTATTAGCTTACAGTCTTTTGTAAGACGTTACTGAACAGTGATGGTTGAAAGAAATACCTTCTAAATTCACAATAATAGTCAGATTTATCTTTATAACGATGGTTTGGTTTTGGTGTATATTTTCTCGTAACCAAGACTACTTGAGAAAAAAACTGAAACCACTTGGTGACTCATATTGTAGCTGTGAGTAACACCTTCCAGCTTCAGAATCAACACTTCCAGAGAAGACTTGTGTTTTTATTTTTTCATTTTGCACGGTCAAAGAGTCTGACATTATAAAATTTCAGTCAAGCGTATCGATTCAGAAAAGTCTGTTTGAATAACGTCAGTCTTCTTTGGTGAAGTTTCATGTTCCTTGTGGTTTGACAGGCGATACAAAGATTTCACAGCACGGCAGAATTTGGTCGACTTTCAACACAGATGAGGTTTATTTGTATTAATGCCTCACATTCTTTGTATGATCTGAAAAAATTACAAAAGTGAGCTGATGATACGGTCACCAGCATCATTTCCTTATTCCAATGTTCACCACTACAGTACATAAATTATGTCACAATCAGAATGTTAGAAGTACAACAAAGACAAATGGCAGTTTTGTGCAAAAACATCATCATCAACACGCAACGTTTCAGAAAATACAGATCTCAACATCAAAACTGGCAGGGCGTTCTGTGTAAATGTAAAACAGTAAAACAGTTAATTAGCTCTCAAGTGCAGGTTCCATGCAGTATCAACACCACTCTGAACACACCGATGCAATTCTATTTCATTTCCTTTATCCTGTTAATAACATCAGAACTGGATCTCTGTGATAAAACTCTCCTCCAGGTTTTTTAATACATCGTGCTGATGTTACTGAGGGTTTACCCAGCAGCGAGGCCAAACAAACCATTGGTTCTCAACCTGTGGGTCACAAGATCATCTCCAGGGGTTTTCAATGTGGATCTTATTGAGTGTGTCTGTGTTCACATTTGGTTTTACCATGCGTTCTGAGTGATCGGATTGAAAGTGGACAGCTTGAAGCCCATCAATTCACACCTGGCATAAAGTGTGTCTCGAACGCACTTCCCAGCTAAATACACCCACATCACAGGAATGAACCGATTTTTACACAAAGAAATAAATATCTTCGTCAAAACATTTGCCTATTAAAGACGTAGGCCTAAATAGTTAATTATTTGTTGTAGACAGTGTTTCATAAAGTCTATAAAGTTTCTCCTTACGCTCCTAAATCTCAAAATGTAGCGTTTTTTCAAGGGAGTCTGGAGTCTGTCTCAACAGGTGTCAAAAAAAAGGCTTAATTATTTACGGTTTCCTGAATTTGACATGCTCAACGTCAGTATTTTTATTCTTTACTAAATTTGGTGTAAATCGTGAAACCAGTTGAGACAGTGTGCAAGAGGTACATACGCAGCGAAGAAACATCTTAATGTTTTGTATTTAATGCCGAATTTACAAGAAGGGAGCAATGAGTTAGAATTTATCATAGCCTTTTAACAAAGTCTGTTAAGTTTCTTCTCATGCAAAAACTCTTAAAATCATGAGATTTGTTGAGGGAGTCTGGGATATTGCCGTTACTAGTTTAATGGTGCGTTCACAAGCATCTGCTGCTTAAATTGGGAGGTTAAGAGAGCCCAAACATGTCATTTACATTACAGTGAATCACATGGAAATTAGGCAATGTTTGATCCATTCTGCCTGTAGTTGTGGCTTCTTCTTATTGTTATGCAGAGGACGTTAGTTAAGTAGGCGGCCCTCCAATGTGGTCATCCTAGATCACCTCTGAATGTGAAGTGATCGGATTACAAATGCGTCCTCAGCGAGCTTGGAGCTGTCCAGTTGTGATCGGATCACTCAGAACGCATGTTGACATTTTTATTTTTGGCACTTTCAGGATGTTGTGCATTAAGAGTACCGGGGTTGGTGGCATTGAACACATGTTTTAAGGAACGGGCGCAACTTGAAAAGGTTGAGAACTTCAGTTTTAGACCGGATTTATGCTTTACAGTCTTAAAGAGGGCACCCCGTCTTTGGCGTGCACCACGACAACCCGTCAACTTGGTCGGTCTACATCCAAAAGGACTGATTGGTTCGACTTTTGGTCATCTGTTCAATATAAATATAGGTTAATATTTTAATATAAAAAATAAGGCAGGTTTCTTTTTTTTAATGTTTTGTGTTCTTCCTAGTAGGATTTGTCAGCCTACTGTCCACACAGCCACATGCAGTGTAGAGGTTCCTATTTGTGCACACCACGCTGAAGACATCACAGCAGCCTCCCGCTTTCTCCTCTTCTCAAAGAGATTGTAAAATTGTAAAAGTGTCTGTGTGCAGCTTCGGGCAGCTCTTTTCAGTTCATATGGCCTTGACATCGATAAGGTTGCCGTGTTGCGCTCCTTGTCTCAGGGTCTTGATCCCTTGCAGCTTGCGGCCGTGAAGCGTGAAGCGAGACCAGGCGGCCAGCTGGAGCAGGGCACAGGTGATAGGCACAAACACCAACATGTAGAAGCAGCCCAGGCGCAGAGGCGGCTTCCCGAAGCCGGAGGCAAGGTCAGGCACAGAAACCAGAGAGTCCTTCACAGGTTCCCTCTCGAAAATATCATAACCTGGGGAGGAGAAAAAAGACAAACCACGTTAACGCTGACTGTCCACAGATGAAAAGAAAACAGAGTGAGAATAAGTGCTGTCCGTACCTGTGTAGACACAAAGCAGCCAGGTGCCGATGAGAGGGGCGAATGTCTGGCCAGGTTTGGTCAACAAGTTAACCATCCCGAAGAGCAGCGCTGAGGCGGCCTGCTGACGCCGATTGACCACGAAGTCCTCGTCCACCAGATCGGAAATAACAAGTTTCAGCAGCTTGCACGTTCCCTCTGTAAACACCCGGTTACTAGGAAGGAAGGGGAAGAGAAGAGACGTTACAGTCTTTGTTTAAAAGATGTTTTGTAATGTAAACAGGTGTTGTTACCAGTTGATTATCAAGGACAGATTGTTCAGTTCTTCTTTACATTGTTCTCATTAACTAAGGTGTGTCAATCACAATTCATAATACTCATTTGTTTATTTCTATGGAGGGGAATGGGTGCAGTTTCTGATGTAACACAGCTGGCTTAGGTGTGCCTGTGTGTTCAAAACCACATCGCATTATGCGAAACACAGTGAGAACTTTGTCACTTGTGGTTGACAAGGTCAGCTCGGCCTCAAGGTTTGAGAGAAAGAACCAAAAGCACTCACACACTGTTGAACAACTACCACAACTGTGAACAATATGACTAACCACACACTCCGTCAAGGCTCGGCTGCTGAGTGCTTAAGAGGGCGTTTGATAGCATTGTCGTTACCTAAAAGAAAATATCTGACGTCAATAATGGATTAAGATGCCTAACCGGCTCAAGAAAACTGAAGATGGAAGAGAGATCCTCACTTCACATAACTGTATTTTCATTTTATATTGTAATTATTTGACTTTATTTATCAAATTCTTAATCATAGTTGCAGAGTTTTATGGCTTTTACATAACAGTATTTTATGTTACATTTAAACTCTTAATTTATCTGTAAAATTATCCACAATAATATCAAGTTTGAAAGGCTTTTCATTTGCCGATTGTGGGACTGTCAGTGTATCTCATTGATGTTGATTTTTCCCTTGTTTTCTTTGCTATGTCACTGACTCAGTGTCACTGTAAATAATGGTCACCCCTCAATGATTTCAATAAATGAATGAATGAGTTAAATCAATAAATGAATGAGAATTATTTTGGGCTGCATAATTTATGGCACAAATCGGAGCAAAGTTTAATTCTACAAGGAATAAAGGAATTCTTGTAGCGAAGAAAACTAACATGATATTTGAATACGGCTTTTAACGGATGGTGAGTCAACCTTGGACACGACTTGTCCTCTCTATGTGCTTTAGTGTGTCTGTGTGTTCAGCAGCGCAAATATCAAACCCTGAAAACAAACAAGCAAACAAAAAGCTGTCACGCATCAGGTCCCTGAAGCGTGCACTGATGTGTGTGCGTGGCCATACCTAGCAATGAAGATGCACAGCAGATAAATGTGGTCGGCCCCCGCCAGCAGCATAGCCACACTAAGTCCCAGTTTGAGCATAAATAGCCAGCGGATAACCTGGTAAACCCCGTAACGCTGGCACAGTGTCAGGAAATACAAGTTGTTCAGGTGGGGGGCAATGTAAGAGATGCCTGCGTGGGAGCAGAAGCAGAGCCACATTTTCAAAAAAGAATAATCAGCAGAAACAAAAGTGATTGAAACAAAAAGACAGCAAATCAATATAAAAATAGAAATCTATTCTGTTTTAGAGATTCAGGAGATATATTTCAGATATTTCACTGCTTTTCTGTCATGGATGAGGATTTTTGGGGCAAAATCTGATTAATTCATCAAGCTGCATCTACATTTTCATCCAATTATTGGCAACTAAAATGTGCTTGTGACACTAAGAAAGCATGTATGTCATAAGCTTGCATGATGCAAGTAACGGCAACATCACCTTTTGTAATTTCCCTAAACTATGAAGCTAGATAACATGTGATAATAACTGCCGTTTGTGTGGCCTAGCTGTTATTTCCCGTCCCTTCGAGAGATCTTACCCAGTAAAATTGAGCCAGTAGAGGCAGAGATATTGTCTGACAGGAGATGTTCCAGGAAAAGAGGGAAGAAGTTGCTGTTGAAATGGCAGTGAAACACCTGTAGAGAGCAGAGACGACAATATAATGTAATAGAGTAGATTAAAACGACATTATGTTCATCTTTTTTACCTTAAATAACGGTTTTAAAATCATGTTGATGGTACAGTGTGTTGAAATAAGGTGAATGGTGTTTCTGTCTCAGCCACTCCGCCCCCCCATCGCTTGTTCATGCACTATTTTTGCCTTTTAAGAAGGCCATGTTAATCAGGTTTTTCCATTGCATCTCCACCAGCACCTGTAGCACTTCCCATGTGATAAAGCATCTTACCTGGACAAGGTTCATGGACACAAACCACATGAAGTTCCTGTGTTTGGAGAGCTGTTTGAGGTACTGCCCGATGGTGACCGGTTTTTCTGGATGAGTGAGTGGAGCGTGGCCAACACTCAGCCTGGACAGAGCCAAAGAGAACGACGGGAGGAGTGAGATAAAAAGGGAGGATAACAAGACAGACTGAAAACATCATTTAAAGATCTTTAGTAAATCCTTACTCTTTGAGTGTCTGCGCCTCATCCTGTCTGTGAAGGACTTCCTTTTGGAAACGATGGCGCAGCAACCGAGACACCAAGAAAAATCCCAAGATGGAAAAAGCTGCCAGAGTCACGCAGAAGAGACGGAAGGAGTAGAAGTCCTCCTTGTCCCAGAAGGAGTAGGACAGAAAGACAGAGAAGGAGCCCAAAGCGCTGAACACAGAGCAGTGGAAGTTGAGGCGCGTGCGATCCGCGGCGGACACGGCGAGGTCGGCCAGCAGGGCGCTGTGGTGGAGGTCCACCAGGGTGAGGAAGCCGTCGTACAGACACAGGCACAGCAGGAACTGCAGTCCCGGTCTGGCCCATGCCACCCAGAATGCCAGGAAGGAGAGAGCGAAGAGAGGGCCATTTGTGGAGAGGGATTTCAGCCGCTTCAGCACCACCTCTGGAGTTGTGATCGGAGGGCCTGACCTGAGTGGAAAAGCAAACAAAAGATAGTCACTTTGGCATGGTTGATGTTATACTGGATAACCACCTATATATCTATAGAATCAACACCATAAAATCTACTATAACCATCATAAAAAGGACAATAAATAAATAAAAGTGGAAATGCACGTCATTGCTGCACAACACTGAATCACGTTGACGGATGCGGAACAAGTTATCACCTTTTGCAAATAAAGAGTCACGAGTTGCGTAATGCTGACGGAATACAAACAAAGATGGCAGCTTTTTGTTTGACAACTGTCGCTCTTATGAGGTGTTTACTTCGCCTCATGAGCATTACTGCAGCTGATAAAAGAGTTTACGCTGAAACATTTCCGCGTTTAAGTGTATATAAATGTCTTAGTTCTTAGAAGTTGAAGGGCAATGTGTGCGGGAAACACAGTGGCAAAAATCAGCAGGTTTAACTGGAAAGGCAGGGAGGACTGGAGAGCAAAGGGACGTCAGAATGAGGAAGATTGTTTCTTTCATTTCAGATTCATTTTACATAAACAAGTATTTGTCTGAAAGCAAATATTTTCAAGGGAAATCATTTTTAACCATCAGTGCCTCTCAGCTGATAACGGTAAGTCACGAAGACAGGAAATCCCCAACAATAATCAGCTAATATCACAGCTTATTATGTGATATGTTTTCTGTTGTAATCAAAAGTCTAATTTAGGAAGTGATCTTACTTGTTTTGCAATGTTTTAAATGCTTTCAGGGTTTCCTTTTTTACCACAGTGTTTTCTCTGAGAAGGAAGAGGAAGGAAGAAGAAGAAGAAGTCAGAGTGGAGACTTACTGAGGAGAGCTGAGGAAGGCGCGATCACTCAGCCAGCCGAAGAGAGGGTCGTTCAGACTGTTCCATATGAGGAACACCGTCTGTGGAGCAGAAGATGAAAATGTTGCTATAAAAATCAACAAGTAAGGGATGAAGATGGTTTATGACAAGCTATAACATGAGGAACTCTTGTGGGATGACTGTGGATCTAAATGACTGAGATATTAATTTAGCGAATGACTTCAGTAGCAATCTGAATAATACAATTTTATTATTATTACTTTTAATTTAAAGTACAACTGGGCAATATGCTCAAGACCCAACCACTTACGTTTTATCTTGCTTCACCAAAAATCTAAAATAAAAACAGACATCATGGCCTGTAATTTTCCACACAAAAACTAGGAGGTTTCTGTCCTCATTACATTTTCTTCAACCCAAATGGTTTTAAAGATAGAAATCTGCTGTTGAACATGCAGGCCACCTACCAAACTGGTTTGCTGGACACAAAGCAACACTCACGTGTTACTGGCAAATATTGCTACATTTCATGCCTTGACTACAAGCCACAGATCAAAGTCTTTGTCACTCACCTCTCCCACCCAGAAGGAGATTTTATCGATCTTGTAGATGGACACAAATGTCTCCACATAGTACAGGAGGAACACATTGTGGAGGATGGAGGTAAACAAAGCCAAAGATCCATAGAGCACTGCAGTGGAGAAGACGCCTTGCCAGAAGCCCCAGACGCTCCTGCCCATTCTTCTATCTCAATCACTCTGCTCCGTCTCTTCTCTGTGCCAAGCTGCAATCATCTCACGGCCTGGCCGACCCAGGGTCACCACCTCATCATCACCTGCAAGGAACAAGTGAATAAACCCACTGAGACCTGATAGGAACATTCATTAAGTTATTTTCAGTTTAGCCGACTCAGAAAATATGCTCGGACCCTGAAGTATAACTGAACACTCTGAATCTGAATAGGCTTAAGATTTTTCCGAGTATTACTGGAAGTTAGTGCAGCATTTCAGCATGAGCCCCACAAAGCAATAATAAAATTTCTCTGTCTCTGCAGAGTTTGAGCAGACCAAACGGGAGCTATTTCCATAGCAGCGGTACCGTACGTACTCATTACAGTTGGTTAGGCTGGGGGCCACAGTTTCTTTCTCCTCTGGACCACACCCAGCTTTAATGTGTGTGTGTGTGTGTGTCTCAGTTATTTTTATGAGCAGTCCTCTAGCACACCACCACTGTGTCCCCATAAAACGCTGGTCTTCACAGGGAAATGACAAAAAGGAAAGTCTTATGATACCCAGTCATTCATTTCAGGCCAAGTTCTTTCATTGTGCCTTATTGCCCTCAGGTGTCACATTCAACACTGCATTCTTAAGGTGTTTTGAATGAGCTTCTGTAAATGCTAAGGGGAAGATTACTTCTTACGAGAAAGAAAGCGCTGGCTTAAAATAGCACATATTTAAAGTTGTCTCCGTGTCACACATCCTTGTAAATTTCCCTTCCATGAATGCAAATCCTGCAGCATTTTTTTTTATTCACTGGGATTGTTTCACTTCCCTTTTGTAGTCCCTGCTGCAGTTTCACACGTAGCACCCCTGGGAGAAGAATTCACTTCACAAAACCACCAACAGGCATCTTACTTCACAGTCACATCTGACTCCCACAAGCTCAGACTTGTCTTGACTATGAATATAAACTTTCTCTCATATCTTCAGCGGAGACAGCCACATCATATCTCACAATAACAGTGTTTCAAGGCGTTGTTTGATACTTCCTGAAAGAGACAACCACAATGAAGTGTCTAGGCAACGTTTGCAAACCCGCAGCTTCGTATCACGATCTGAGTGAGATGGAAAACTTGGCCAAAACAGCCTCCTTGGAGTGCAACAAAAAGCCTTCCAACCCTGTTCCTATCAGATCCAAGCGGGGAGGCAGGATAACTCTCATCTGGCTGCACCATATCACATCTCTTGCACATATCTTACTAAATCAGAAGTGGTCTACTTGGTAACAGGCGACAGAGCGGGACTTGGATCTACAAATATCCAATTCATGTTCTCTCAGCCACAGCAGATTCAGAGGAGAGAGGTTTTCTTTGAGGAAGCTGTTGTATCCACTCTGATAGCCAAAAGATAAAGCAACCAAACATGGCAATCTGAGCTGGTGACACCTGATTTCAGCACAGATTGGGGAACATCCGCCATCTGATGTATCACTTGTTGCATACATAGAGATTAAACAGTACATGTGGTTAATAATATTGAAACTGAAAGCAACAATCCTGCTCGAAATGCCTGTTAAAAAACCCAACATGCACTTGTAGCATTTGTTAGCAATATTATAAATCAACAAACATGTAAACTAAGCATAGCGTCTTGTAATGTAAGTGATCCATAACATAACACGCTGTAAACGAGAATATCTAACAAGGAGTGTCTTCCTTAGGCTGCTAAACTGAGAACCAGGTGTCAAACAAACAAATTATTCTGATTATTAACATTATTCACCAACGTTATCGCGTAGGGTTACTACCAGCTAACTAAGCTAGCAAGTTAGCTAGTTAATTAACACAATTGGACTAACGCTATTGTCGTGTTCGGCCATTAAAAACAACAACTTACATCACAAACGTCGTGTAACAGTTAGTCGGCTGTGTCGGCTTCTCATGAAATAAAAAAAATCGATAACTACCTGTTATGATTTTCTGTGACTCGGCTGGAAAACGTAGCCAACTACCGCTAATGGTTAGCACTAGCTAGCCTTAGTTAAATGCTAGTACTAGCTAACTGGTAAGTTAATAAACACATTTACAACTGGCTTCAAGAATATTCGGAAATATGCTTAAATGTGTTACGTACCGACAGAAGAGCTGTTAACCACGCCGGGATAAATCACGTCTGGCTCGGTGGGAAGCTGACGTGTTTGCTCAGGATCCTCTGCTAGTCAGCGGCTGCTGTGTCTCGATCACTAGACGGCGACCAGCAGCACAACGCAGACACACTGAACACGTCATGACAGCTACAGTCGGTTACTCACAGCCGTGACGACACGAGACCTCCAGCTGCTGCTCTGCTCTTCTTCTACTGAACTTCCGGTGTCGTGCCAGAATCTGATTACAGGCCGCGGGAGCGCGCACAGCAGCCCGTTGAGCAGTTTGTAGCGAAATCAGACATGGCAATTACGTGATATACGTGTCTGTGCTTGGTATGTCTGATGACTTTGTTTAGCCCTGTCTTCGGAAATTAGACTATAATGAATATGATTTATTGGTGGGTTTTCAATAAAGATATGATAACTTTTGCAATGATCCTCGTGACTCTGCATTGTTTTTTATCTGATCTGGGCACTATACATAGCATTTGCTTCCCATGTTTGAATGTGTTTTGCAGTTTTCAATCAGTTTTCACCTGTAAAAAATTGATTGAAGGCCAAATACAGTTAATGAAAGGTGATTTCTGCCTAAATATGACTTGATCTCATTCATAAGCTTCATAATGTAAAGATCTGAGCTCACAGGACAGCTTTGAATCCTTTTAAAGGACCATTACAACTGAAAATAGGCATTTTCACCTGCCAAAAATTGATTGAAGACCAAATACAGTTAATGAAAGGTGATTTCTGCCTAAATATGACTTGATCTCATTCATGAGCTTCATACTATAAACACTAGAGCTCACAGGACAGCTTGGAATCCTTTTAAAGGACCATTACAACACTAAATAGTCTGTTTCCACCTGCCAAAAATTGATTGAAGACCAAATACAGTTAATGGAAGGTGATTTCTGCCTAAATTATCTTATCGAAAATTATCTAAAGAATAGGAAAAGGGAGCAGAAAGCATCTGACTATCTGTCTTTCCATCTCTTCTCCAGCAGGGGTCAGACACAAGGCACAGATCCCTCTGATAGAGATCAGACTTACAGACAGTACACACATTAGAAGAAACTTGTTTTGTTGATATGCCTTCTAAAGTGTCATTCTCTTCATCTCGTGATCCTTTGACACAAACAGAATGGACCTCAACATCACCGGCACACATTTTATCCACCACATCAACGACTCCCTTAACACATCGCGTGATTTTGAGAGTTGTGTAGTTAGGCGAAACTTTTGTTGATGGAAAACATGTCCCAGACTCCCTTTAAAAATCACTCAATTTTGTGAGTTGTTGGGTTAGAAGACACTTTATAAATGTTTTAAAACATGGTTTATGACAAATTCTTAATCATTTAGGCCTTCCTGTAAATTCGGCAAATGCTGTACATGAAGATATTTCTTTCTTTGTGGAAACCAAGTGGTCACTAGAGATGTATTATAATGCCAGGTATGAAGTGGCGGGCTGAGAGCTGTCCCTTTAAGATCAGATCACTCAGGACAGATGTTAATATCAGTTAATATCAAGACGAAATATGCCAAGTGTATTACTTTTGGTAGTTTAAAGTGACTTAAATAACATGTAATAATGTCCAAAACACTTCTATTTTAAAGGGGCACTATGTAGTTTTGGAGAAGAAATTCAAACTCAGAATCTTACTATCTAAAAAATGACAACCTCTGGAATATTCATTGTTTCCATAACTGAATAAACAAGCTGTTCTTCAGGTCCCCAGCACACAGTTTGAAGCTAGAAAGGCGGCAGGGTCCGCCACATATAAACAAAAAGGAAAAAAACAGCATTAAATTGTGTTGTCCTCTAAGAACAGTTTGTTTATCCAGTCGTGAAAAGAAAGAGAGTTTGTTTATTCAGTTTGTTTAGGCATAAAAAAAAAATCAGTCAGTGAGGATCTTTAAAAATTATTCCGCAAAACTACATACTGCGCCTTTAATGAAAACACAAGACTGATCATTTAAATATCCTGATGCCACTTTTCTTTATGTTTTTGCATAGGTTTGCATAATGTGAACTATACTTCCCTAATTTGTCACATGATTACTTTTGTTATGGTTACACAGATACAGGGCGTGGCTTATTTTACCCTACTTATCCCCTATACATAATATTATTGGCCTATAATTGATAATAACCAGGACATAAATGAAAGTTATTCCTATTGAATATGTTATAATTTAAAAAAGATGAATTCTCCAGAATCAACGTTTATGTATCAAAACACCCAGAAAGCGACATGAGGAAGCCATGTGGTCATAAAATAAGGCAGGTCAGCTTATATAGGCTATGAATCCAGTGTGTGTGTGTGTGTGTGTGTGTGTGTGTGTGTGTGTGTGACAGGGGGGTGGGGGGAGGCTCGGTGTGTGTGTGTGTGTGTGTGTGTGTGTGTGTGCATTGGGTAACTGCAGCAGCAGCAGCAGCAGCAGCAGAGGAGCTCGTGTTTCGCCGCGGAAAGGACGAACCAGAGGATTTTTTTCTTGTGGACTCCAGGAAACACGCAGGTGAGTCGGTCCCCGCCGTTTCTCTCTGCTTCTCACCATCTCACCTTGTCTAACGTTTCTTCACACACTTTTTCCAAACACAAAATGTGTGTGCGCTCAGGTGAAGGTGATTGAAGAAGAGTGTGCGGGTCTGTTCTGTCTCGCGGTGCTGCAGTCCAGGTCGGACAGGTGCACATGGGTGGATGTCTGCACGTCCATGGCGCGCAGACACGTTATAAGCCGGTTTTTTTTTAAAGTTAAAGTCTAACAATGGGTCACAGCTGTGTGTTAGTGTTCTTACGAGCTGACTGCATTGCCCTTAAAGCCGAAGGTTGGATGGAACATGCAGCCCGATGTGTTGCCATATGCTGTTTTTAGGTGTGTTCCTGTCTTACTGTGAGCAAAAAGAAGAAGGTGACTGGAAGCTGATGACACAAAGAGCAGTGGAAAGAGGAGAGAGTCTGTTAGACTGATCTTCAGTGGTTAAATGTGGAAAAGTTTATTAAACTTAATCATCAGAACTTCTAAAATGATAGTTTAATGGATTAATTAACTAAGCTAATGAACACTATCTAATAAAGGGTTTAAAAGCTGTTACTTGTGGCTTTTATTAATGGTTAAAGTAGAATTTATTAATGCTTAATAAGCCTTTAAAACATTTTGGGTTGCCAGGTTGGAGGAAATCTCCCTGTGTCTTCCTGCATTCACTCAACTCCTGTGTTGTAATATGATATATTGTCGTATTATTGGCTTAATGCTAATAACATGTTAAGAGTAAGTCAGTATAATGGTAGTTTATGGTGGAGCCATTGTTAATCTATTAGATGTTTCTTACTATAATTATCAGCGTGCTCTACAGTTGAATTCATGTAAAATCTTAATTCCAAACATAACTTATAACTACACTGTTAGACTCAAATCCAGTGGAGTGGAAAATCCTTGAAGCAAACACCTTCTCTTAACACCTGAAAGCACATCAGCTACACTATGTAACACAAGGAGTTACCTTTAATGAAGACTGGTGACAATTATAAATGTGTTTTAGTGAATGGAGTAGTAAATAAATGTTTAAACTACTTATTAAAGTTCATCCACCAACAACAGACTCTTTTGAAACCCCAAAAATGGGCTTTTATGTGTCTATAAGTGCCTCATAGCATATTATTAATAATTTTAAAGTTACATAATCATGTTTACATTCATATATCTTTATAGACTGAAGGGCCGTGTCCCCCCTGAGATTTACACCTCTGCAAGTAAAGTCCTAATACTTCCAAATTCATGGCTAGTTAAAGTGGCGATCTCGAAAAGATTTCCGGAAGCGGGAATTGGAGGTGTATTTTCGGACCTCGCTGCTTCCCAGAAATCCAGAGTCGCCTGTGTGACGTCAATCGTCAGTTGGCAGCTTTGCCGTGATCGTTGACAGTAACGTTAACCGTTTACTCCCAACGCTAGCAGAGACCAGGACGAACAAGACTGTTCTGTCACGTGTGGACCTCCGACTCTCTCTGGCCGACCAATCACACCGACTGTGTGCTGGTTGGGATATTTTCCTGGAAAGTCGCCTCCCAGTGTACAACTTTGGTATTACAGCGAATGCAAGGGCTTTCATCAGTGGGCCATAGGCTCAATCACCATTGTGTTACCTCATTTGGTGACTTAACACATATGTATTTACATGATTATTACTTTTCCCCCTTTCCTATTGACATTTGCACATGCTCCGCAGAGACCAGACACTCAACGAGAGACACAGATGTTCTCTGGTATTGTGTCTCTCCTGTAAACACACTGATTGTGTAGCTCATGTTTTTGTAAAGGTTTAGAAGAGCACATGGTTGTTGCAATGTCAGTCATTCCCATGTTGGTTTTGGTAGTTTGGATACGTCATTAACAGCAAACAGGAGGTCAGAGGTCAAACCGTCCTTTGCAGGAATCTTTATGATGAATTGAAGACCAAACAAAGAGTGATAAACCGCAGCCACAACCTGGCAACCCAAGAGCTGTTCTTGACATAAAACATAATTTTCTTGTTTACTAACCTTTAATAAAGCCAGTCTTTGCAGATCTTAACTCGTAAAGCACGTCTTATCAAAGTGGTGTACAGATTACCAATTTACACATCAGAATATGGGACAAATATGTGCAAATTAGGTTGTACTGTACAGTTCACAGAGGCTGAAGAAGTGAGCTATTTTTCTAGAGTGAGCTTTCATTTAATGGAGAAGAACAAATGAGTGAACAGACAAATGAGTCATAAATTGACCTTTGAGACAATTCCTCTTATTTTTCAAATCAAAACGAGCGTTATTTTATCAAATACGTTGAAAGATGTGAAGTAGAGGTGGCTCTGGTGAGGGCTCCGTCTTACTGTGTGATTCAACCTCAGGAAAGACAAAGATGGGGAGATGATCTGTCAACACATATTATGCAGAGGATACATTTAATAATAGTTCAGGCGCACAGCAGAAAAAAAAGCCTATTTGAATTTCACTGTCGGCTATAAATATATATATAAATATATATCCGTCCCTCTGAGTCCCAAAAAATCATAACGCACTCTTATTTTTTATTATTTCAGTGTGATGAAATGTTTACCAGCTCTATCTGATAGATAGACCGAAGCAGGACAGCGCTTCCTCCGTAAATTCTGGACACTTTCGATGTATGAAGAGGCAGATTATTTGCGACACAATCGTAATTTCATGCTTCTCTGAAAAGATGTGTCTAAAGATTTCTCCACATCGCAGTGAATCGGGCCCGCGGGGTGAACCCACTCATTCTTCCTTTAATGTGCGAGTAATCTCATTTATGGTTCAGCTGCATGCCAACTCCCAGCGGTTCGGGATAAAGAAAGAAAAAAAAAGAGTATCATAACCGAGGATGGCTTATATATTATATAATCCCTTTATTATAGTCTTTGTTGGCTGGTGGCTTTATCACAAACATCATAAAAAATATGGTCGAGTGTTCTGTGTTTTAAGTGCTATCACTTGACAGAAGATACAAAAATAGCTCACCTGTTTTATCGATCTTTCTGCAGAAATGTCACACTAGATATTTCTGCAAATCATTCAGTCCAGCCTGACAGGGGCTCGTAAAGAAAACAGCTTCATCACACTCTGCAAACCTCTTTATTTCACTGATATAAGGCTTTAAAGTCCGTAGATCTGTGGCAAGACCAGCCCTAAGGATCAATAAGCATCAAGAAACTGACTGTGTTTGAGACGCAGCCTGCTGTTTTGTTCGATTCCTCCCTTCTTCCATCATGCATGACACGTCGGTCGTGCCAGTGCCAAGGCAGATGTGTTTACCTTTCCCCTCCTGGAGCTCCCGAGCTTTCATCAGCGTTGTCAACGTGCTTGCCAGCTCCTGTAGACCAGCATGCATACGCGACGCGACCGCGGATGTGTTGAAACAGCGCTGTGTTTGCTGTGTGTTACACGAGGGCAGCAGCTGACAAAACCACATTAATGAGCTGTTCGCCGGTGGATCCGCGGCCCTCTGATTTGGCAGACAGTGGTTTGGGGAGACAGTCATCAAACAAGACTCATGCTGCCATGTTGCTATGTTGTTCTGTTGCTACGTTGCTCTTCCCTCAGTTTGCAATATTAAAGGGGAACTTTTAAACATAAAAGCGCGTTTACAGGTCTTGGGGAGCACTGCTGCTTAGAAAAAACTTGTATAAAAGCCTTTTGAGGCTTCAGAAGGAGCTGAACAAAATATTGATAATGGCTCGATGTCCCATCTGATCAAAAACATTCAGTGGTGTCACTCTTACAAATGTTGAAACACATGAAATGAATAACATGAAAGTCAGCGTATGCAAAAGTTTGGGTCCCCACCTTGAAAGAACAATGCGATGTCCACACAAAGACAGTAGCACGATCTTTTTCTTGTGTATCAGATGTCAATGGCTCAAAATCCTCACTGAAACTGACCATTTTTGTACATCTAAGGAGGATTTCTGCTGTATTTGCAGTTTCTAGTTCCCCCATTTTAGTGTGATCATTCTTGACCTTTGGAACAGTAGTTTGACAACTCTATCACTCGGCCTCCGGACTATTTGCCGAGATGACAAACCTCAGTTCCTCACCTTCAACCTACTTTGGTAAAATTCATGAATCCGGTTTTGAACATCTTTTGGACTCTTCAGTACGAGTTTAACAGGTTTTTGTTCAGCAAAAGCATTGGATTATATTAAAGGCAGACATGAAATAGCTCTGGAGGAGCGTGAGATGAGCGTACCCCTGCACCATCACTGACTCTCACCCTTCTCATCTCCCACTTTGTCATCTTACGGCTCGATTTCAAAAGCTGAGCACCCAAACTGCTAACGGAGAGGTCATTAGCCTCTTTGTGCTCCACGCTGCGAGTGATTAGCGGCAGCAGCCGTGGAGATTAAACTGGGAATTCTCCAGTGTCACAATGCGGCGGAGCGGGATTCACAGTGTTGACCCTTTGATCAGCGACGGAGCCAGAGAGCGGGCAGCCAGGCGGAGATTGTGCTGATGGCACGGGGCCTAATCTGTAGATTATCCGTCATGCTGCTCCAGTGTGCACACGGCTAATTAAGAGATGGAGATGTGTGTCGCAATATCGCATCGCAGGGGCACATTATTTAGCTCCCTAAACTTTTTAGAGGGTCTTTTTTATGTAACGGCACCTCTTGTCTTTCACTTTGCCTAATTGGTTGTAATCAGAGGGCGATGATGCGTATCAGAAGGTAATTTTCTGCTGCTGTCAAGGAGGCAAGAAAGTTCATACGTGGGTATCTCCTCAGCAGAGGTAATCGTGGATGTTTTGAAATAATGTAAGACGTCATTAGTGTCAGTTTCTGTTAAACATTAGGGACATTCAGGGCAGATTAGAGGAGTAACTCTCTGATCTCTGAAAAGCTCTGTGATGCACCGACAATTCATTCAAAGATGTTTCCCACCAACTATTGTGTGCAACTTAGGTGAGAAGTAACTAAGTACTGTACTGTTATAACACTCAGAAGGAAGGTATTTTACTTGTTATGAAGTATGTTTACTTGCTGTATTAGTACATTTATTTAGGTAAAGGATCTAAGCACTGAACACTCTTAAATATAACTAACACATTCAGTGTTTCCCCTTTAGGTAGAAGAGTGTTTGTTCTGTAATGTTCCTTTTGATTTTAATTGATCTCTCTGAACTCCGCTTCCACCTCAGGACAACAGCATCTATCTTTGCACGCTGGATAATTTCTCTTTTAGTTACAAACATGGTTTTTCTCCTTCTCTTCTCAGAGTGTGTTTCCAACTGGAGGATAATCAAAGAGTCTTCGTCTGTTGCTGCCGGGCCTGAAGATTTCACATTTCTCACAGATTTCTCTCAGATTTTGTGTGTTTGACAAATTGCGTCTGAGGCTGAGCTTGGACCAGGTCTGAGTGTTAAACATGGGAGACCAGAGGTCAGTCCAGCCCTTCCTGCTCCTGCTGCTGCTCCTCACGCTCCTCGCCCGGCTGTCACAGCTGTGGGCCTTCCCCTTCAGCCCGTCCCTGGACCTGGACGTCACCCCCAGGACGACTGTCTTCTCCAAAGGTGAGGAGCGGACACAATACGTCATCTGTTTCAGTATTTATGCCAGTTTTCTAAAAAAGGATCTACTTTTTCTTACCATAAATCTTCAAATCTAAACACAAAGACATGATAAACATATTTTGAGATGAATTCTGACTCACCCTTTCTGAAATAGCATCATCATCCAATGTATAAATATGAATAAATCTGCTTAGAAGCCATAGAAAAAAGTTTTCAACACTACAGAACATGCCCGAGAATTATCATGTTTTCAAACTTGCTTCAACTAAAGTGGACGGCGGTGTTTGACAGCGGCGAACAATATCACTGAGATCACTTTTGGAACGATTTTATTAGTGATAGAAACATTGACAGCTGTTTTTAATCCATCCAAATCAACAGGGGCATCAAATATCTTAATTCTGGGGACATTTTGAGAGAGATTATAATATTGTTTTCTACTGTAGATGACTTCTTTTGTATAAACTAACACTTTTTAGATGGTCTACTCTAATTACTCAGTCTTGGTTATTTATGCAGCTTATCAAACGCTTCTATATCATATTTTAGGCTGCAAATAACACTTTTTACCTGAGAGATGCTAGCAAACGTTCTTTGATGCTGATGAGGTCTCTGAAGTAGTTTTGTCCATGCTGATGTCCTCTTTGAGAGTTGCCAGGATAATTTGTGTTGACTCATACAAAAGTAAGAATAAAATTTGTCTTCAAAAGATTGAAAGAGTGTTGGATTCTCCTAACTTCATAACATTATATGATTATTTTCTTTTTACCATTTCGGTGCACAACGTACAGCAGGTCATGAAATATCCATTTTCCTAAGCTGCCAAACACAGCTGGAGCTCACAGAGCGTACTTGGTGCCTGTTCACAGAGCGTTATATCTCTCATCAGTGTGGATTCGCACATCATTATCGTTGTAGTTAAAAGTAACTCGGGCTCAAGTCGTAGCTCGCAGTGTAACTTTCTGAATCCGTGATGACATTATGCTTTCTGATCACGTTCCCCGAAGATTTATGGGAACTGAAAATGCAAAACATGGCTCATGATTATCCCCCCAAAAAAGAAGTCAGACGGTAAATAATGAAGCGGGGAGGAGGGGACGGAGGGAGGCCACAGTGTCACGCTTTGAAAGCCTCGATTCTGGATGTATCCGCGCAAAAAAACACACGTGCGCGAGCCCGCCGAGCGCTCACCTCGCTGTCCTTATTCGATGCCGCTCCGGCTCCTTCCTCCCCTGCCTGTTAAAGAAGTGGCACAGTTTTTCGAAGTTGGCCCTGAAGACAGCTCGGAGTTATTAATCGCCTCTCTCATGCCCTGTCCTAGATCACACGCCTCAGCAAACACGTCTAATGAAACAATAGACAAGAGGCCCCCGTAAAAGAGCACCTGAGCACGGTGGATCTGATTAGGGTCCGTGCAGAAAATACTGCTGAATAGGTGTATTTTGGCTCGGAGTGTGTATTTACGCACATCATCTGCACCTTCCTTCCTCCTTGCTTGCCACCAGCTCACCTTTCCCCTCCCTCCTTCCTCCTCCTCCTCGTTGCTCCTCATCACTGCGGCAGAGGCTTCCACTGCAGCTGCAGCGAGAGGGGAACTCCAGCACCGGCAGGCCGATCGGACGGCTGCGCTCTTACCTCCACCCCTTCTAGTCCGCTCCTCTTCATCCCTCTGAGGACGAGTATTATTAGAGGAGGGGTGGAGTGAACGGGGCCGAGCTCTGTCGCCAGCCGAGCTCTCTCCCCCCGGTGCAATGTCACCAGAGTGTTGCAGCGTGAGATGATGTTTTCGGGGGAGACGCTGCTTGACGTTCTGAATCACAATAACTTAAGAAGAGCGATGAGGAGGAGCCACTTTTGTTGGAAATGTTGGAGAAATGAATGCATCATGTTGGAGACAGGGAGGGGAGAGGAGATCATGTGAATATTCTCCCTTAAAGGTCTGAGTTTGGCTTCACAGTGAGCTGATTTGTTGTGCCGTGGAGAATATCTAGGATGACGTATTTATGGCAGACCCTGCAGCACTGAGAAGCACACAGATACTGAACATGGCACTACTTTTACAGCTGCTATTGAGGAGCTTTTCACTGCACCCGATGGGATCTGACAGGCAGCTCTGGACTGGTTACTGGTATCCCCGCAGTTTATTGTCAACCAAACGAAAAGGACACAGTCGATTAACTCGGAGGAGTTCATTAGTCGGGGTATAACTCATTAGGCCTCATTAAGTAAGTTCTAAGCACCTCATGGACAGATCTCATTTTCTATTACTGCCGTGCCTCTGGCTATTTATTTACACATCTCCGAGTCGGCCGCAGATTATAAATCATACATACTGGTGCTCGCTGTGGCCACTTCTCTGTGCGGCAGCCAGACTCCCTCTCTCATCGCGGATTTTTATTTTTCTCTGTGCCCTCGTAGAAACTTGTCCTTGACCTACTTTCTAATCATCGGGGGAGTGCATGTGAGAGTGCAGGATGTGCACGTGTGTCAGCATGCGTTTCATCAGAGTACAGTGTGTGCATGTGTGCATGTGTGTGTGTGTGTGTGTGTGAGGAGAGCGCTGTTTGGGCACGCTTTTAGTCAACACATGTAAAAATCTGCACACAGTCGGTTTCCCCGTGGTGACACATGTGTCTCCAGCGGGGGGACGGAGACGGGCGAGCCGAGACTCACAAATGAAAACGTGTCTGCAGAGGTGTGTATGGAAATTGGATGGATGTCGTACGTGGGTGTCACTACCTATGGGAGACGCCGTGGGAGGATGTATATCATGTTTCTCAGCCAGGTTGAGGGGGCGCTCGTTAATTTACAGTGTGCTTTGCAGTTGGCCTGCGTTGAGTGGGAGTACAAGGACATCGTGTATCAGAGGCAGATCAGGCTTAAAAGATGGAAAATGACATCAGATGACTTTATGCGCCGTGGAAATATCAAGGGACGACCCACTATAGAAGGAACAAGGACCTTACAGCTGTTACATCTTATCAATAAACGTTCTACTTTTCGTGGTGGTGGTATTAAGTATTTTCATCCACTACGTAAAGCTGCATCAATCAATATTATGATATTAAATCACTGTGAATCATCACTAACTCTGCAGCTCCAGAGCGTTTTAGTGTCTTTTCGCTCAACGGAAACCAGTTTAAACTACCTGTTAGCAATTAGCTGCTGAACAAAGTGGAGCATTAAGCAGATTAAGAACCAGATATTTATGTGGATGTATAATGAGAGCTGGATGAAGGAGTAGGATACCAAATCAAAGTTTCAGTAAATATTACCTGACCAGCATACAAGTAGCTCGCTAACGTAGCTACAAGATGTTTATGTATGCTGGCTAAGTAGTGTTTCTGTCTGTGATTGTCTCATATCTGAATAATAAGAGTATAAAAAATAGTATATCAGACTATCAGATTATTCTTTTCTGTGTCTTACACGATTGTAAACTGAATATTTGTGTGTTTTGGACAACTGGTTGGACACAAATAATCAAGGTTAATCGAGGTGGTACTCATCAGATTAACTGTCTATGAAAATAATCAGTTGTTGCCTTCAGTGTCTGGGTGAGACTTTAATGAGCAAACCTGCCGACTCAACTTACACGGTGTCGAGGGTGTAGCTGTTTTTTGTCTCCCGGAGGCGAGATTAAAGCTCGACTGTGTTCTGAACTCTTTCTTGCCTCTGCCAGCCAGACCTGAAGTAATGTAGTTGTGAAATATTGATGCACTGTAAGTCGTCTGTCGCTGCTCTGACAAGCTGAGATGGCAGAAGAGGCCTTGGTAGTAGGATTTTTTAAGGTTAGCACTATTATTACTGTGGTGGAGGTAATAAACCCTGTCGACTTGATGCTTTCTCTCGTAGATGAGGACTTTTTCTTCATCCAGTGTGGTAATTACAGCTTCAAGGAGACAGGACACTCATGGTCACCAATTTAATGCTCAGCCAAGTCAATTATTGTCTTCGCAAAAGAGCTTTAACAGCTGCATCTGCTGCGTATTGAACACAGAAATTTCCTCACATTATCTCCGCTTTGACTGAAGTTGTTTAATGTGTATCTCAGCTGTGTGAGAGCGTCGTTGCGCCGCGTTAACATAATTTGTTTTCACCCCTTTTATTTCTCTCTCCGTGGCGACAGTTCATCCTTTGGACCTTTAAATCTACTCAGACGTCCGTGGTGCTTTGATGTAACTCCCCTGTGATTGTGCTGATCTGGGATTCACTGATAGCATCCAGCGAGACCCGAAAATAAAACGGGAACTATTTTGTGTGTTGTATGTGCAGTTGGCTTTCTTTCATGACATGAAAGTCTTGGCTGTCTTTCATCTCGCTCTGCAGTCTCCCTGGTTGAACAAAGTTCTACGAAAGTTTTGGATCCGTCACAAGCTTTGGAAACGGTTCCGTGTTTGCGTCTGTGTAAGACTGCGGTAAACACAACGCTGCCTCTTTGACGTGATTCTTAACAAGCGATCTATCTGACGGTGGCTGACAACTTTATTCATCAGGAGCTGAGTTCACACGACTGAGGAGGAAGTTCATATTTTTCTTAAACCACAAGATTCCTGGTGAAAATGAGTTGATTCAAATTGAGTATATGTCGAAATGGATGAGCAAATTATCAACTCTTTTCACATAAAGCATCACAACTTTTTGGGGATTAAATTTCATTAGTAAAATAGGTCTTGATTTGAAAAATAAACTTTCATCAGTCACCCACACTCAATAACAAGACCGATGTGAATAATTTGAACCGATCCAGAATCGACCCAAACAAACCCAAATAGCAAAACAGAGCACGAGCGCCGGCAGCAGAGTGATGAATAAACAAGCAGCCACAGTCAAAAACAATAGCAGCATTTTTCCTGCTCCTCACAGTTCACACCTTCTGTCTGGTGTCAAAAAGCACCAACTGCAAACCACGAAAACTGTGAACGGTTTAAAATATATCCACCTTCTAATGAAGAAATGGACACTGCGGATTATCCGGCTCAATGTGGACTAGTGTTGTCAGAAACATCAATTCGGAAGCTGGGGCTGGTAAGAATGTAGAAACCATCAGAAGCAGGCTGAATTTTGAAAGTATCCAACCGAAAAATTCAGAGCCGCCACTCCAAAACACAACGCGCACTGCCAAACTACAGATTGTTACAGAATGGGAGATGTATTAGCAGCTAGTTTGCTACGTCCAACACGCTTGCTTAGCTGTTTAGACCAATTAATACATAAAGAAGCAAAACAGTCCGAAAAGAATACTAAGCATGACAGTCAGCTCAGGGGCTGTGTGCTTTGTGCTAACGTTAGCTGCTACAGGGGTCTTGTTGCTTCTGCAGTGGCTTTTTTATTTGGCTCAGGGACTGTGTGCTTTGTGCTTACGTTAGCTGCTACAGGAGTCTTGTTGCTGCTGCAGTGGCTTTTTTATTTGGCTCAGGGACTGTGTGCTTTGTGCTAACGTTAGCTGCTACAGGAGTCTTGTTGGTGCTGCAGTGGCTTTTTTATTTGGCTCAGGGACTGTGTGCTTTGTGCTTACATTAGCTGTTACGAGAGTCTTGTTGCTGCTGCAGCGGCTTTTTTATTTGGCTCAGGGGCTGTGTGCTTTGTGCTAACATTCGCTGCGACAGGAGTCTTGTTGCTGCTGCAGTGGCTTTTTTATTTGGCTCAGGGGCTGTGTGCTTTGTGCTAACGTTAGCTGCGACAGGAGTCTTGTTGCTGCTGCAGTGGCTTTTTTATTTGGCTCAGGGACTGTGTGCTTTGTGCTAACATTAGCTGCGACAGGAGTCTTGTTGCTGCTGCAGTGGCTTTTTTATTTGGCTCAGGGACTGTGTGCTTTGTGCTAACATTAGCTGCGACAGGAGTCTTGTTGCTGCTGCAGTGGCTTTTTTATTTGGCTCAGGGACTGTGTGCTTTGGGGTACTTGGTTACCAACTAAGCGACAGTATGTCACTGCCGTTGCTGCTCACTTGTTTTTTGGTTCAGGGGCTGTGTGCTTTGTGCTACGGAGTTAGCTAGCTGCTAAAGAGCAGGCTCAGTGGCTGTGTGCTGTGAATTCAGCACATCGCAAGCTGGAAGCGCAATAAGACGACTGGATGGACTTAATAGATGCCTGTAACAGTCACAGTTACTGGATTTCTTTCTTTCTTTCGAGGTGTCAGGAGATTTTCTCTAGAACAACATCAGTAATAATTTTCTGCAGTATCGAAGGCCTTCTTTCTCCGACGACTCAACAAACACACAATTATATTCTGCTATTAGTTTGTTTGACCAATGACACAGCTCCCGTATCTGCTTGTAGTAATTGGCAGTGGTATGAGCATGAAAATACACAGGAGATGTCCTGATAAAGAAAATAATAGACTGAGTAATAATGGAGGGAATAACGAGACTCTTCCTTGCATTCTCTGCCTCATATTTTCTTCTTATACCCGGGCGCCCAGTTGTGTATTATTGCTTACATAATGATACATAGTCATGTTCATTGACTCTTGAGCCTGTTAAAGAAGTGACGAGATGCTTATATAATGTGATAAAGTCAACAACTGACACTTCCGACACTGTCCAAAGAAGTTAAGTCAGTCTGCCCTTCTAGCGTTTGTTCCCAAATCGTTTTGTGGGCACATGTGTGTGTGTCACATGGCCTTCATAGTGTGTCGAGTGATCAGTGAGTCACACAGAGAAGTCACACACTCCGACGACTGTGGTAAACACACACACACACGCACAAACATACAGTGGATTTACTATCATCTCGGGCCCCACATGGAGGATTACAGAAATGTCTGAGCGTGAGCGAACACATTCTGGACGAGCCACCTGCGACGGCTCAGCGCTGAGACTCAAACACACAACACACACACTCGTCAGATCCTCTGAGTCACTGACAGAAATGTCTTCACTCGTCTTCAGGAGACAGATGAAGGGTGAAATAAGTGTGAAGTGTGTGTGTGTGTGTGTGTGTGTGTGCCCAGAGGAAAACCCGACAGATGTTTCTGAGGGGCAGTCGTTCTGACCTCCTCTTACCCTTATTGAACGATGTACTCTGAACATGAATGCAAACAGGTCTGCTTAAGATACACACACACACACACACACACACACACACACACACACACACACACACACACAGACAGACATATACACACACACATGTGCATATAGGATGACAACAGTAAATAGAAACCAGCCAGCGGGCTGAGAGGCTTCTGGCACACCTCAGCACTCTGTTGACTTTCCTTTATTGATTTCTCAGCAAAGCACAAGGTTCTGTGTGTGTGTGTGTGTGTGTGTGTGTGTGTGTGTGTGCGTGTGTGTGTGTGGGTATACAAAACAGTGGCTTCGGGGTAGAGTAAATCAAATCAACATGGGGCTGTTGCTGATTTACTGGGCTATATTCATGGCCGTGCTAATGCTGATAAAAATGTCTGAGCTGTTGGAATTTTATGTTTTTTATCAATTGGATTATGTTTCCATCTTTAAAGCTGCACTAATCAATATGTTTGTATTAACGGTGGATCAAGTGAGTGCATGTAATGTGAAAGGAGGCTCTTGTAGTGACAAACCCACTGAGGATTTTAACCTGACTCAATCGCTTCCTTTTTTTTTTTAGCTTTGTTTTAGGTGTCTTCATTCATTCTTTTGTTTAACAATGAAGACAACAACTCCCATCATCCTAAGCTACTTTATGACATCAGCAAACTACTTTTGTTTTCATTGATTTGATTGAGAGGCTGCAGACAAGACGGAGTGTCAAAAATAGACAGAAACTTTTAGAAAAGATTGAAATTTGATGGAAATGTATCTCTTACTGGGTTGATATGATGTATTATGAATTCTGGACAACCACAGCAAAGTTTTAGGGCCTAACCAAACCAAACTTGAACCGCTGTAAGATAAAAAACATACATTTTTGAAACAGCAATGTCGTCCCGTTGATATTGGATTCAGATCAGAAGTTATTTGTCGTTTAATTTGGAGGAAGTTTGTGAAAATGCACAAGTGAATTCGTACTTGGAGCTTCTACCTCGTGGTGTGTAAATGTTTAGTGTTTGCCCTTTTAATTTTCTCACATACAGCTGATTTTATAGCACAGCTGTGATTTCAGCCAATTTACCTCCAGACTCTCCAAAAGATTGAGGGGGCGTCGGGTGTTTTAAAAAAAAACGAGCCAGCGTCGCCTGCATTAAACAACACACGGTCTGACCATGCCAGGTCTGAGATCAAGGTCGCTCTGCCTCTGCTGCCTTGGGGCCGGGGACATTTTGTACGTCACCGCGGTCCTTCTCATCAGCAGTGTGCTTGTTATATCATGCAGTCACTATTTTTATAAGATAGAAACCAAGGCTTTTTGCTCGCTCTCGGATGACTCACATGTAGTGGGCTCTTTACATTGCCTTGGGCTGCCATTGTGTTTGCATAACTCTCTAAACGTGATCTCGGTGCTCTCGTGACGAGGGTTATGTTTTGTTTTATGCACGCTGTCACGTCGCTGTTGCTCATCAGTGCACACTCCCTCAGTGTGTGTGCGTGCCTTTTATGTGTGTGTACCTGTGTGTGGCGGAGCAGAGAGGGTGCCCCGCTACGTGACTCCCTGCCAGAGGCTCCCATCCTTCAGATGAATCCCTCCCCCGGCGTGTCCTGACCTTTGGCTGTGTCGGAGGAGCCGCTCGTTGCTCACTCAAATCTGAGGCTGCAGCAGTAATAGGTGACAGTCACAGAGTTTCATCTGTGGATTTCGTTTGGAGTTACGTAAGTTTGTAGCTATCGTCGCCACCGTGGGATGCAGCGGCGACAGTTTTTGGAAAAGTTTAGTTTGCGAAGTGAACTTTGATACAGAAAGCAACACAAAGACTGCGCAGATTATACTAAAACTTATTTTAGGGAGGATTAAGGATTAATCTTTAAGGATAATTCTGATTTATTGCAATTAGATTTTCACAGTTTTAGCCATTGTTTCTTTTAATCATATAGTACGACACTCTTAGAAATAAAAGTTCTAAGTAGAACCATATAAGGTTCTTCGGCTTGTCCTCATAGGAGAACCCTTTTTGGCTCCAGGTAGAACCTTTTATAAAGGTGGAGGGTTCTACCTAGAACCCAACATAAAGGGTTACTACCTAGAACTGTGTGTGCAAGGTTCCACCCAGAACCCCCCATGAGAGGTTCTACAAAGAACCCATACAGGATCTTATACCCATGCTTTCAACAATCCCTGAAGAACTCTTTCTCCAAAAAAGGGTTCTCTGGATAAAAATGGTTCTTACTGTAACCGTTAGTGTTACCAAGAACCCTTTTAAAACCCTTTATTCAGGAAAGGATTTTTAAAGGGTTCTTTGAATAAAAATGGTTCTTGCTGGAACCGTTAGTGTTACCAAGAACCCTTTTAAAACCCTTTATTCAGGAAAGGGTTTTTAAAGGGTTCTCTGGATCAAAACGGTTCTTACTGGAACCGTTAGTGTTACCAAGAACCCTTTTAAAACCCTTTATTCAGGAAAGGGTTTTTAAAGGGTTCTCTAGATCAAAACGGTTCTTACTGGAACCGTTAGTGTTACCAAGAAGCCTTTTAAAACCCTTTATTCAGGAAAGGGTTTTTAAAGGGTTCTCTGGATCAAAACGGTTCTTACTGGAACCGTTAGTGTTACCAAGAACCCTTTTAAAACCCTTTATTCAGGAAAGGGTTTTTAAAGGGTTCTCTGGATCAGAATGGTTCTTACTGGAACCGTTAGTGTTACCAAGAACCCTTTTAAAACCCTTTATTCAGGAAAGGGTTTTTAAAGGGTTCTTTGGATCAAAATGGTTCTTGCTGGAACCGTTAGTGTTACCAAGAACCCTTTTAAAACCCTTTATTCAGGAAAGGGTTTTTAAAGGGTTCTCTGGATAAAAACGGTTCTTACTGGAACCGTTAGTGTTACCAAGAACCCTTTTAAAACCCTTTATTCAGGAAAGGGTTTTTAAAGGGTTCTCTGGATAAAAACGGTTCTTACTGGAACCGTTAGTGTTACCAAGAACCCTTTTAAAACCCTTTATTCAGGAAAGGGTTTTTAAAGGGTTCTCTGGATAAAAATGGTTCTTACTGGAACCGTTAGTGTTACCAAGAACTCTTTTAGAACCCTTTATTCAGGAAAGGGTTTTTAAAGGGTTCTCTGGATCAAAATGGTTCTTACTGGAACCGTTAGTGTTACCAAGAACCCTTGAAAAACCGTTTCTTCGGGAAAGGGTTTTTCAGAAGCAAATGGTTCCAGGTAGAACCTCAGCCCTTGTAGAAGAACCCTTTTGGAACCCTTATTTCTAAGAGTGTAGTGCAATGCCCGTTCAAAAAGTGCCTCTTGGATTGCTTGGCCTCTAGTTTTGGTCACTGCAGCTTTCTTGAGAACAGCTGATTCAAACAACTTCACCCTCCACACTGATTGCAGCCGGTTATCAAAGCGTTAACATTAAAACTGACTCATAGTTTGCAACCCATGATTGTAAGTTGTGTTAAATTACTGCCTGTCGAAACCCAACGTTTCCTAGTTTTGCCGCTTCCTAAAAAAAAGCTTTTAAGATAAAACTAACGAAGAGGCTAACGAGGCTGATGTGTGAGGGAACAACACAGGCTCAAATACAAACTGAACTAACACGGGGACGAGGTGCAGGTGGAGAGACGCTGGAAACAGGGCAGTGCTAACGAGGCGGATGCGAGACAGGTGTGGGGGAACAGTCAGACTGTGACGGAGCTCAGGAACACAAGAGGGAAACACAACACTGGGACCACAGGTGAGCAAAACCAAAATAAAACATATATCCTGCACAGTCGGAGACAAAAATGAGTTTTGAAACTGGTTTAAATTCGTCTGTAAAAGCTGTCAAAGCACTGTTAGCTTTGATTCACCTCTATTATCTTACTGATACTTTCCATGCTCTAATTCACAGTGATGATAAAGAGGATGACGGCGACTCTCCCGGCGCGGTTTGATCTTGCGTAATACAACACGATGTAAACTGTTTAGAGTTTCCCCCCCAACGTCACATGCGAGGCTTTTTCCTCGCCGCATGACGGGCTGCTTGTCTAACTGTCACATGGACACACTGGGTGATGACAGAAAACCCGGCTAGAGACTGAGTCAGGCTGCAGTCTTTTCTTCACTGCCCACCTTCCTTCCTCCCTGCCAGCCTTCTCTTACTGGTTTTATCACTGACAGCCAGACAACCACAGGGAGCCTCTCATTGGTCAATAATTAGCTTATTATCGTAGCGGCTCTGTCAGGCCCGTCAGGCCGATTATGTGCATGACAGCTGGGAAGAATCAGTCGTGTTGAAGGAAACCCTCTCGAAAAGTTACACAAAAAAAATCAACTCTGTGCTTTCTAAGAGCGCTGACATTTAAGAAATACAGCGTTTTAAACACCAATCTTGAAACCATTAATTTTGAGCCAGCAGTGTAAATACCGTAAGCCTCTTTGTTAAGAGACAGAATTGATCGCCGACATGTTTGTCCTCTTCGGTACAGTGTAAGTGTGGAGTGATGCTGAGGTGTCCTTTTCCCACCTTTGTTAATTAGTCCGTGTCTTTTTAAGCCTGTGTTTTTCTCGTACTCTTTGTCTGTTGTTGTCATGCATCTCCTGTTCTGAATCCCTACGTCAGTCTTATGTTCCTCGTGTTCCCAGTACTTTGGGAATTTTGTCATTTTTGGACTTCTTAATTCTTAGATTTGCCAGTTTCCTCTGTTCTTGTTTCATTTTGTTGCCAGACATTTGTCGACTTCTTTTCATAGTTACATACACAAACAAACATTTCCTTTTACCTGCCTGCCTCCTCCTACCTCAACATGCACATCATTAATGATTTAAAGTGACATGTACGTGCTCAACTGATGAAGCTAGGGCTGCAACAATTATTGGATTAAGTTAAGCTTTTTAAATTGCAAGCATGGTGGTGCAATGGGTAGTGCTGTTGCTTCATGCTTGCGTGGGCTTCCTTTTGCAAAGCGTGCACGAATAGGTTGATTCTCCAGTCGGTACCCTCGACTAAAGGCACTGGCTAAGATCTGTAGTTGGTCCACTGTTCCCTCGGGATGGATCTTTAAGTTCCAAACAACTAATCAATTCATCGAGAGAATAATCATCAATGAATATAATAGTTAGTTTCAGCACATCAGTCTTAAACAGTTAAACAGTGTCTTTTGGGAAAGGCCACCCTGTATAAAGAAAGATTGAATGAAAATGTCATGCTGTTTTCTCTGTCTGTCGCTTATTGCCGCTGACCCTGATCTAAAAGAAATCTATGAACGGTGAAAAATAAAATACTCCATCTCTCATTGGCGGGTAATCATCTATCCACTCGCAGCTGTTACGCTGTGATCCCCTGGACCTCCCAGCTGCACTCTGCCTCTCCACACCTTCCTCGCTCCGCCAGACGAGCAACGAACAGAGGAGGACAAATTATTAACCGCGACATGTCGGGACCTCGCGCCGCAGTAAATCGATCGGTTGGTGACAAATATAGGTTGTTTTAATACTCGACTCGAGCCCGGACACGCTGCCATCAGCTCACAACAGACGGGGAAAAAGAAGGAGAGGGAGGTGGAGAGGATGTGTGGCGATTAATAAGCCCATCTGCTCTCTGCTGACTCATATTCCTCAGTGTAACACTGTCGATACCTCTGCTTATTCTGTTGCTCTCTGATGACAGCTGCTCTTACTGCATGTGCAGTTATGTCAGATTCAATAAGACATTAATCTGCTCTCGCAGCCGTGCTCTGTAAACCTACTTCTGCAGGAGATCTTCCACATCCACAGAAAAAGAACGACAAAAAAAAAACAACAATGCCCTCATTTTTTGTTGCCTCACAGCAGCAGAGCAACCTGCCCCCATTTCTGAGGCGCTACGCCGAAACTGCGTTTAAAGATTTAGTTTCAGCCAATTATGTGGCGACGGATGAATAATCTAATAATCTAAATAGATAATCATCTAAATTACAAAAGGACAAAGAACCCTAACACGTATTCAGAGACAGAGCTAACCCTCATTTGCCCCACTTACTATATGAACCTCCCTCCTCCATCACCCCCATTCACACACACACACACACACACACACACACACACACACACACACACACACACACACACACACACACTTACACCCACTCAGCGAGTGATGATGCTGTGGCAGTGCTGCTGATGCGATTTGGCATTACTAGGCCACGATTCCTGCTGAATGCCCTAAAATTTCGCCTCCCCTGTGCCCCCCCACATCCTCAACAGTCCTCCCAGCAATCACTCCGGCGGCGCCCCGGTCTCCCGGATCTGTTGTCGAGTCTCACAATCATGTAGTCACGCCAAGCATGTTCAGGCTGCGTCGAGTCTGCGATGAGTGTGAAGTCAAGATAGACGTTTTTACAGTCATGGAGCTGTTTGGAATTAGCCCTGCGTGGGGCTGACTGCACTGAAAAAAGTGAATATAAGAATATGTATTTGTAACATAATTAAGCCTGTGATAATAACAATAAAAAACAAAGTTTGTCTCTTGACATTAATATATCAAGTTGTGAATTAGTCTACAGTCATTAACAAGCTGTATGTAAGTGGCTCAACACATTTTCTTATGCAGATCCACACAACACACTATTTGCTTGTTGTATTTACTCTGCTCCAACTACGCCCCGCCCCGTGTGGTGCATTCTGGGTACTTCTGGGTATTATGCCTTATTATAACCTTTCCTCTAGTGCAACTCTCACACAATTTGCTGAGTGTACTTATGGTTTCCAGGGAATTCACCCTCTTAATTTTGTTGTTGTCATTTTTTTTTTAGCACCATGAGGCAAAAATGTCATGTAATTTGTATATTTGACAGATTGACCAACACAGAAATCAGAAAATATAATGTGTTTTATCTACTGGGAAAAAGTAAGGCAACTTTTTGCATCATTTTATCCTGTAGATCAAACAAGAGTTGTCTTTGTATGTACAACATTAATCTTGCAATTCATGTTAAGTCAACTTACTTTAGCAAGTAAATTCAACTTAACACAACCGAGTTTACTTTGTTTGTAAAAGCAAGTTGACTTTACTTGCAAAATGAATGTTATACAAACAAAGACTACTCTTGTTTGATCTACGGGATAAAATGATGCAAAAAGTTGCCTTACTTTTTTTAAGTAGATCAAGCCCCGTATTTTTATCAGTGTGGAATTTTTAGATTCTGGTGCAAATATGATTCCTAAGTGTTAGTAGTGATGCCAGAACTATTATATTATATGATATTTTAGTACGTTAGCTTGAGGAATATCAATATCTTTCATTTAAAGATATAATATGTAACATTTCTGTGTTGTAATGTCTAAGAAAATGCCTAAACCTTTGTTGTATATTTTGTTGAGTTGTCTTAGATGTAATTTAAAATCTGTAACTTTACTCGAGCTAACGACGCTTTCATTTGGCGCCAGCTTCATTCGTCTTTTCAGACGCTTCCTTGAACAACTCGTTGTTTCGAGCCTTTCAAACTCTTCATTCCTCCAGTAAAGAAGTTGATTCATAGACGGATTCACAGTTTTGTTTTGCTCCTCAGGAGGTTAGCGTAGCTGCTACAACATCTGTTATATCAGAACTGGAGAGTTTGTTTGAAGGGTTTTCTCAAGAGGAAAAGATGTTTTTGTTCTTCCCTTCGAATGACTTCGTTAAGAGTTTGATTTACAGCTGGCTCCGCTGGTGGTCGCACTCTCCTTCTGTTCATCTGATTGGTTGAAGTGTTTTTTTTTAAAGTTCCTGCCCTTTTTCCAAACGGTTTTCAAGGACGACTTCGCAGATGGTTCTGTGCGACAAACCATCAGGGAGAAACTATTTAGAGACGAAATAACCCGATGAGAAGGACTCTTTTATCTGGTGAACTAAATACCTGATGATTGATTCGAATCATTTCCCACAACTGGATCTGGTTTTGTTCACGGGATTGGCGGGAATCGTCATGTTGAAACAGGAAGTGGCCTTCCTAACCCAAAACTGTTGACACGACGTGCACAACCCCAGACCGACAGTGCACTTCACATAGTTTTGGCCATTGATGTCATGTGTGTTTTATATTCGCAGGTCTGTTGGGCAGCGCCCGTTTCACCGGTTCGTCCCAGAACTACAGCACCCTGCTGCTGGAGGAGGCGACCGGGCTGCTGTACGTGGGCGGCAGAGGAGCGCTGTACGCCCTCAACACCTCCAACATCTCCACACCCGGAAACCTCACAGTGAGTGTCGAGACGACCGCGAGCCACGACATCGCCACCATTATTGCCAGATACGACAAGTTTTCTCCCGTTTCTCAAGCGTTGAAGGAGGACAAACTAATAATAGCCTTAAGCAGATTGAGCGGAACCCATTGTGTTCCTCCAATTTTATGGATATCGGATTAAAAGCGCCAGGCGTTTATTCAAGGGTTACTGAAGAGAGTCAAGACTCAGAGACGCTGCCAGAACATTAAGTGTGTCCTTCTCTTCTCTCCCTTCCTGTTTATCATACACACTTGTTTTCTACCCTTTTCTCTCCATAGATCTTTCTATTTATCTATTTTTCCATCTCTATTTATTGAGCAGACTGAGTCATCCCTATCCCCCCCCCCATTGTTTGCAGATTGATTGGGATGCTTCCCCTGAACAGAAGAAGCAGTGTCTGAACAAAGGAAGAGACAATCAGGTACATGACTGCAGCTCTTCTCTCTTTTTATCGTTATTATCATTATTCCACCACTTTTTCTTTGTGAGAAACACTCGGATGTTTATTTGTTTGTCGAGTTATTACCGGAGAACATAATGAAACACTTCTGACAGCATCTTAAGTGGATAATCCTTTTAATTGATCCTTAATCCACTTTCCCTGAAACCCTGAGAGACTGATTGTGTGAAAAAAATGGCACTCATTCATCGAATGTCTTCATGAAATAGCCTCACTACGTGACGTGCGTCGACCGGCCTGCGTTCTCTCTGCGGAGCCAGAAATAACCTTGTTTTTCTCCGGTCTGTTCTCTGCAGACTGAGTGCTACAATCACATCCGTTTCCTGCAGCGGTACAATGAGACTCACCTGTACGTCTGTGGAACGAACGCCTTCAGACCGCTCTGCGCTTATCTAGTAAGAGCCCGAGTGATTGCTTTTCAGCGCTAAAGCGAGATTTTAAAAATGAAACGATGACGTGAGTGTTGTCTCTGTTTTCTCTGTGAGGATGCAGAGCGGTTCAACTTCACCTCGGGCTTCGAGGAAGGAAGAGACAGGTGTCCGTATGATCCGGCAAAGGGATACACCGGCCTCCTCGTGGGTACGTCTCCCAGACTTGCTTTTAATCTTACGTACAGTTTGTTCGTGCAGTCAAAGCCACAATCAGGGATGGGAGGCATGTCTTTCCACCCAAATAGTAAACATTACAAAATAGTCTGTATACATGCTCGTCAACCTTTAGAGTTGAAAAAGAAATGTGGAGTGTTTTGAAACCAAAGAGGGCGTCTGAGGCTCTCTAGAGAAATCTGAGCTTCAGCGACTGAAAATGAAAATATGAAAAGACTCACTACACTCACTAAACACTTAATTCCACCTTGAGTTCACTAGAAAGAACGCAGAGTAGTTCTCTGCCGTGAACTTGTGTGAGTCTCTGGCAAAAATACAATATTCTTCAGCTTTCATTCACATATTGATTTTATGCTTCTGGCCCTGGGAGAGTTTGTGCACAACGCTGCCGTATCTCTGTCAGCCTCTCGATGTACATGCATCCTTCAAAACTTTACGTTAGAAATGTGAATTCTTCTTCTTCTACGTGTCTCTGTCTGTGTCTTACTCACTGAGGAGGACGAGGCGTAATAGCAGAGCAGACTTCACGCAGAAACAGGTTTTGTAGATGAATTAAAGGGGAAAAGGTGTGAAAATGTGTCATAATTTGGGAGAATTGTGACGCTGGGAGGAAACTGAGGGAGGGTTGGCAGGTATGGCAGTTACATAGCTGAGCTAAATGCCAACGCTATCATGCTATGTGCCTGTGAAGATGGCTAACGACGCGTTCACATGGTCCCACAGACGAAGCTCTGCCGACCTCGTTGTGTTGACGAGCCTCTCAGTGTGTTAACGCTCACGCTGCTCGTTAGCAACTCATCTGGGTCACTGTGTGTGGACAGCAACTAACCTAAGAGCGTATTAAATATTACATGGGAGCAAAAAAAAAAAATTGATATGCAATACATGAATTATTAAAAGGTTACTGGGGGCGCTCTGGTAGCGTCATGCTGAGTCCTCAGCAGCAGCAGCGGCTGGATTCCAACCTGTGGTTTTGCTGCAAGTCATTCCCTCTCTCATCTCCCTCAAACTTTGTGTTTTTGTGGTTTGTTACTGAAGAAACACTTCTAATTAAGTGTAGAATTTGATTTACTTTCAATTTTTAATCTTTGTTTCATCTCGTTTTATTTGAAACTGTGGTGTAAAAATCTTTTTCCCCCCTCGTGAAGCACTTTGTAACTTTATTTTGAAAAGGTGCTAAATAAACCAAGTTACTTATTTTGAATCAGTGGGACAAAACATCACCAATATTTCACAGTTTCACTGAAGCCCCGTTTACACGAAGGGAAAACGCAGATATTTCCAGGCGGTTTGGCCTCTCATTTACACGAAAACCCCGTTTTTATCACAGAAAACGATTATTTCTAAAAACTCCGGGCAAAGTGGAGAATTTGGACTCGGTCCAAAACTCCGGTTATGTGTTGTCGTGTCAACTGGGAGAAACGGGTTTTAGCTTCTCACGCTCATTAGGCTATGCGCCAGAAAATGCTTAACGTCATGTGAGCGTTGTTTTGAAAGGAACAGGAAGTCGCTCGTGTTATTCGTTGTTGTTGATTCTGAGGATTCTGATTGGCTTGCATGGCTTTATCCTTCTCCCTACACTGCCGCCCAGAGGTTTGGCAGAGTTAGAATGACGCTCGACGGCGTATTTATGCGGGTTGATGTAAATGACAACTTTTTTGAAAACGATGTTGTGTGCACGATGTTATTTTTGAAAACGGAGGGAATTATTTGTTTCTCTAAATACCCTGCTATGTATAAACGTGGACTGAAAGGATGCAGACGCAAGAGCAGGCAGGTAGTAAAACAAAAAAGGTAGCTTTAGCCCACGTTAGAAATCGAGCGCCATTATAACTCTGCCAAACCTCTGGGCGGCAGTGTAGGGAGAAGGATAAAGCCACGCAAGCCAATCAGAATCCTCAGAATCAACAACAACGAATAACACGAGCGACTTCCTGTTCCTTTCAAAACAACGCTCACATGACGTTAAGCATTTTCTGGCGCATAGCCTAATGAGCGTGAGAACCTAAAACCCCGTTTCTCCCAGTTGACACGACAACACATAACCGGAGTTTTCGTGTAAATGAAAGGCCAAACCGCCTGGAAATATCTGCGTTTTCCCTTCGTGTAAACGGGGCTTTAGTCAGCTGAGACCCAAAAGTACAATCAATAAAACGGCAGGTGACAAAAAGGCGAGCGAGGACAACACACACAAAGAGTGAGGGAGCAACACGGGCTTTAATTCAGACTAAACTGAACAATGGGATGAGGTGCAGGTGGAGAGACACGGGGAGCAGTGTGGTGCTAATGAGGCTGATGTGGGACAGCTGTGGGGGGAGAACCAGACTGGGGAGGAAACACAGGAGGGAACCAGAACGCTGGGAACAGCAGGAAGTAGAAAAAGACAGCGAGGACATGAATACAAAATAAAACTAGGGCACAATAGACCCACACATGATTGAAGCCGCTCGCACGATTTGTCAAAACTGAAGCCGTTTGGATTGTGTTTTTATGATTGCATCGATTAACTCGTGGGAACGTGAGCGTTGTATTAAGACAGACTCAAAGAAATCCTTTCATCTAAACGCAACCGAATTAAAGCAAAAGCCTCGAGAACACATTTAATCACTCAGGGATCTGCGTCTAATTACCATTTACAAATATTACACCCCGGCTGGGTGGCGGGTCGCGGTCCGCCTGCCGACGCTGCAGAAAGCCTCTGCTTCCATTTACATCTGATTGACCTCTGACGTCCATCGCTTCTTTGTCCTCGTGTGTCAAGACGGCGAGATGTTCACGGCCTCCCAGTACGAGTTCCGCAGCTCTCCAGATGTGCGCCGAAACTTCCCCTTCCCCACGCTCAGGACGGAGGAGGCGCCGACCCGGTGGCTTCTGGGTAAACGCAACACACGTGGACACAACTTGTACTCCGTAGACCAAACCCCATTGACATTTTGCACATTTTTATCTCATCAAAGGTTTCGCTGTTACAACAAAAATCTGATTGACCTCGAGAATGAAAATCACATCAAATACTGCACCTCGCTGCAGCTGGAACTGGCTTAGCGGTGGCAGTTCAATCACACTTAAAAGCTCCATCTTTAGTTGCCAAGGAGACACTTCCTTGGCTACTAATAGGTCTGTGTTTGAACCTGTGTGTGTTGTGTGTGTGTGTGTGTGTGCACAGAGGCAGATTTCGTGGGCTCCGTGCTGCTGAAGGAGAGCATCAACAGCTCGATCGGCGACGACGACAAGATTTACTTCTTCTTCACGGAGAGGAGCCAGGAGCAGATCGCCTACCCGAGCCAGACCAAAGTGTCCAGGGTGGCCCGAGTCTGCAAGGTCAGAACACCAGTGTTGTAAAAAAGTACTCTAAAGTACTTTTCAGAGCAGATACTTTAAGACTTTTGGGTACTTTTCACTACACTGTCACTTTACCACAAACATTCAGCATCAACACATCTGGAGACAAGAATCTTAAGTGCGGTACTCGAGTAAATATACTTAGTTACCTTCTATCGCTGCTAAATACTACTAACCGTAATCATATTAATGGTTTGGAGAGGGGGCAGATTTAAAGCGCCTGCAAGGTCGTGGAAAGAAAAGTTGCAGAAACGGAGGATTATTTGACGCTTTACGTCACCGTTACAGAGTGAAGAGTAAATGGATTTTGGGAGCCTCTGTTCTCGTCTCTCTCTCTCGCTGCCGTCCTCCTCTTACGGTAATTTCAGCTGTGAATGAACCAGCGGTTGGGCGTCTCTAATCTTAGTTTCTTCTTCTGTGCCGCTGTTGCCAGGCAAACCACAAGTCCTCCAACCTCCACCTCCAATGGCGAACCATCTCCCTCTCTTTACTGCCATCTCCTCCTCCTCTTCTTTCTCCTCTCACCTCATTTCACTTGCGATCAGCATCCCCGGTCTAGACAGCGTGCCCAACCGTTCCTCGAGGTACCTCCTCCTCCTCCTCCTCCTCCTCGTCCTCCTGACTGTCGTTTCTTTAAGTCGCACACGGTGATGTAATCACCATCGCAGCGTGGATTTCTGTCGCAGTGTTTCTGTGGCATCAGAAAAGTGTCCAGACGTGTTCAGAAATCATTCAACACCCTGCAGTTGTGAGAATATCAGAAGAGGTTGCATGAATGAATGAATGACAGAGCTACATGTTGAGTCACCGCTGAGGAATCTGTAACGTTTGTGGGCAGATCAGAGAGTCAAACGCAGAAACAGACACAGGACGAGATGTAAAGTTAATAAACAAAGTCTTTACGTGGAAACGAGGTGATCTGTCCAAAACAAAGCAAACACATCCAGACAGAGAGGAGGCAAAACATGTGTATTGGCTCCAAATATCAGTATCGGCTTCCTCGATATCTAATGACGCTTTTCCACCAAATTCAGTGGGTCTACACAGTTTTTTTAAATCGAGCGTTGACCCAATTCCCACTTCCCACAGGCAAGGCAGCCCATCTGGGAATTTCATCTGAAGCGTCACGTTGTACGTCACTAACATCAGTCGTAACAGAAGAGAAAACAACAGTAGACCTGACCTCGGCGGATAAATTATTTTGAGCGTCACGACTCCTGAGAAATGACTCGTTTCACTGTCATAATTTGAGCCATTGGGTTCAAAAACATTTGGAAAGTCTAGAAGAGCCGCACGATTTAATTATTTTTAATCGATCCAGGCCCTAAAGAGTCTAGTTGTAACACCCCCGAGCAGCGTCCGTGATAAAATGTCCTTGAATAGACGGCATCTTCCTGATTTATGTGCTCTGGTTTTCTGGAAAAGCTCACATCGTGCACCTTTAACTTTGAGATGAAAGTGAGAGGGTTTATTTTTGAGCTGCCGTCGCCTTTGTGTTGATCTGACGGCATTCACTTCAGACTGGTGAAATGTTATCAGGTCCGACCTTGTGAGATAGCCGTCCTGACATTTAAAGGGAGTGACTCCGGTTCAGACCTGAGGCGAGCTGAGTTTCCGTCTCGTTTATATAATGAGGTGCACTTCTCTCTTTTTTTTTTTGCAGATGTGACTAACTTCTCCATTCCTGTTTGGATTTAGACTTTCTTTTTTTACCCTAGCAGGCTCTTCTTTACATGATTGATGATTTCCTCTTTTTGAGCTCTTTTACTGTAATCGCTTGCACTCCAACAGTTCATCTCCTCACGATCCCACCCCTCCTGCATCCGAAATAAGTAATCTCTGGAAGTAAAGCGTGGACTCCTCACCTCGTCTTTCTTCATCAGCGCCGTGCAGTTGTCGAAGCGGTGGAGAGTGTAATAACTCAGTCTGAACTAGGCCACGGCAGCACATGCAGATGTCGACCCGGTCCCCAGCTCGGCCCCCGTGGCAGCCAGACGCCGCGCCGGTTGGAGGCAGATCTGCAGATTGCGGCGGCCCTGGCAGTCGCCCCTGGCCTGAAATCACAGAGGACCTGCCATTTTTGAGCTGCCTAACTAGTTGTCCTCTTCTGTTTGTCACTTTCCCGGCCAGACTGCATCGACTTCTCTGCCAATCATGACCTATTTTCACAGAGGAGGGCGCAGAAAGACGGTCTTTAAGAGCAAAAATCTGTGTTTTTATGACATTATTTCTTAAAGAAAGAAAGCCTGCACATTTTTTTTCTGTTAATCTTTAGAAACTGACTCACACAGCAGCACTTTCCATCATGTCGCTCGGGTTAATTTCCCCACAGGCGTGTCTTTGCGGTGCGACTCTTGAGCTCTTAGATTCTCTAGATTTACGTCACGACAGTCCGATGACCCGCACGGCGATTTGATTGACGTAGATTGTAATCCATCAGAGCATCCCTTTAGCTCTTTCTGGCATCCACATCTCTACGTGAAATGCTTATGTTATGTTCTCCCTGGCATGCATCCATCCCTCTCTTTCTCTTAAACAGAAAAATATACATGCTGTTACTGATTGAAGTCTTCCTAACGCAGCCGACTGTTATGTTGATTTAAGCCTTTTTTTTTTGCGTGGGAGGCCGAGGCACAGTCGGGGAGCCTTTTATTTGATGAACGACGGACGTCTGCGAAAACACATAAAACCGAAGAAAGATGAGACGCTTTATTTCCGACAAACAAAGAGGAAAAACGGAGTCTCTCTTTCTTCCTCTTCCTCTAAATGAGGTGTGCTAAATTACTCTTTTAGGGAGAGATCTCTCGCAGCCTCGCCGCCTCCCAGTGCTGCCGAAATGCAATTAGAGCAAATGTGCTAAAGTAGGCACTCGGTAACATTCAGCTCCACTTTCGCCCGGCTCCTCGCAGCCTCCCCCTCTCTTTACATGTGTATATTATGATTTGATTATAATCACAGATTAGCGGGTAAGTGTATACGCCGGAATGAATCAGCTCATCCATCCATCCGTCCGTCGTCTCCCCCTGTGTGCAGAACGACTGGGGCGGCCAGAGGACCCTGCAGAGGAAGTGGACCACCTTCCTCAAGGCCAGGATGGTCTGTTCGGTCCCAGAATACGAGCTGCACCTCAACATCCTGCGCAGCGTGTTCGTCCTGCAGGGTCGGGACGCTCAGAGCAGCGTTTTCTACGGCGTCTTTGGCCTGGAATGGTAAGAAACAACAAATTATCAGTATCGTTTGGTATATATTCTGTCTCAGCTGCACTGTGAAGCATTTTATACACACTTTCAATCAAGATTCAGCCGAGGAAATTTGGACTTTACCTGCAGGGCAACATCCAAGGACTCAAATATCCAAATTATTTAATGCACCAAAGTATTAAAGGTACACTGTGTAGTGTTTTAAGTAATTTATTACCTCAAATCAACGTCTTCATTCATAAATAAGTCCTCATAAGTAAATAAGTCCTTCTCCTCCTGAGGGAAGAATCACTTCTCTGTATTTCCATAGGACGGGCGAGCTCTACGGAGGCTTCCATGTCCTTCCGCTCTATAAAAAACGATGAACTGGTGAGAGGGACAAAAAGCTCTACGTGGTACAGATAAGGCTAAAGGCGTTTTCACTCAGAGCCAGCGTGACTGTGGAACGGAGAAGGAGCTTAGCCAGACGCGCTCGTCAGCTGCAGTTTGAAGTCTGTTTGAAATAACGTACCTCATCACCCGAAACTAAACTTGATGAAGTGCTGTTTGAAGACACGTTGTTGTCACAGCTTCTTGAATCTTGACACATCCCGCCTGCCGTAGTTCCAACAGGCTGCAACGCACGTTGAAGCGAGGCGCTAGAGCAGTATTCTCTTGGATGCACAATAAAATTTAACCACTAGATGGGAGAAATAATTCCACAGTGTGTCTTTAAGATTTCGGTATATATTTCACAAATATATATTTTGGCTCAAATAGTGATAGAAATCTAATTAAATTGTGTTACATATGTTCAATTTGTGGGTCAATTTTTGAGTCAATCATTTCTTCTCTCAGCGCTTCATCCGAAACCGATTACCTCAGAATTTCCAAGTTAAGTAGACGATTAAATTTAAGTTGTACCAGCTAAAAATTTAACAACTTAGAATTATGAGTCTACTTTACGTTGGTTATTTAAGGTAATCGGTTTGGTAAAGTCAGATTTTACAGGATTTATAGGATCAAGGCAGACAAGACGGCAGGTAAAAGTTTAGGGGAGATGTAAAATAAAGAAGAAACGATGCGTATAAATAGAAATGATTGTGATGCTGAGTGAGTGCAAAGAGATAAACAGCGTCGAGTTGTTTTCAAAGTGGAACCTGCAGCATGCGAGCGGAGCGACTTTCCTTCCTCCAAAGGTTTCATTCTGCTTACTCACATTTCTGTCTCTCAGGCAGCCAATGAAGTCAGAACTCAGGTGGAAGATTAGATTTGATTGGACAAAGTGCACATGTGGCGATATTTCAGAATTATAATGAAAATAATCAACAGATCGATTGATTAAAAATTAATTAGTTCAGACCCTGGATGGGTTGTTATCAGACAGACGCTGCAGTCAGAGCGGAGTGTCGGAGGACGTCGGCTGGCAGCGATGTGAGCGTGTTTGTGCTGATATGCAGAGTCATGCTGCATAAAACTGTCCCACGGGTGTTTAGATTGTGATGGAGAGGATTTCACTGCAACAGGACGGAAACACCAGCCTTTTTTTACTGCTTCACCTCCTCGTGTACATGTTAGATATCCTCACTCACTGCAGCAGCGCTCCCTCTCTTTCTTTCTTTCTCTTTCTTTCTTTCTTTCTTTCTGTTTCTTTCTTTTCTTTCTTTCTTTCTTTCGTTCTTTCTTTCTTTCTGTTTTCTTGTCTTTCTTTCTTTCCTTCTTTCCTTCTTTCTTTCTTTCTTTCTTGTTTTGTCTTTACTTTCTTTCGTTCTTTCATTCTTTCTTTCTGTCTTTCTGTTTTCTTGTCTTTCTGTCTTTCTTTCTTTCTTTCTTTCTTTCCTTCTTTTTCTTTTTTCTTTCTTGTTTTGTCTTTACTTTCTTTCGTCTTTCATTCTTTCTGTTTTTTTGTCTTTCTGTTTTCTTGTCTTTCTTTCTTTCTTTCTTTCTTTCTTTCTGTTTTCTTGTCTTTCTTTCATTCTTTCTTTTGTTCGTCCCTTCTTTCTTTCTTTCTGTTTGCTTGTCTTTCTTTCCTGTCTTTCGTTCTTTCTTTCTTTCTTTCTTTCTTTCTTTCTTTCTTTCTTTCTTTCTTTCTTTCTTTCTTTCTTGTCTTTCTTTCTTTCTTTCTTTCTTTCTTTCTTTCTTTCTTTCTTTCTTTCTTTCTTTCTTTCTCATCTTTCTTTCTTTCTGTCTGTTCTTTCTTGCTTTCTGTCTGTCTTGTCTGTCTTTCTTGCTTTCTTTTTCTCTTTTCTTTTTCTTGTTCTTGTCTTTCTTTCTTTCTTGTCTTTCTTTCTTTCTTTCTTTCTTTCTGTCTTGTTCTTTCTTCACGCTGGTTTCCTTCACCGCAGGTACACCTGTGTGAGTAGTACCCGTCACCCTGTGTCTCTCTCAGGTGTGCGGGGATGAGTAAGCCCCCGAGCTACACTTCTCACCGGGTCTGAAGACAGATTCGGGTTTCACTTCAGTCGCATTCCTCTCACCTGAATGCTTCTGAAGGCTGAGGCGGACACACAAAGGGCTGACGAACGTGACGCAGTCATTACTAATCTCACCTTCAGGGCTCGAGGGTCACCTGGCCGCCGACTCACGCTGTCGCTATGTCGTCGGTCAAATCTTTCCTTTCACAGCTGCACCGCCAAAACTGCGAGTGGAGCTGCTTTATTCATGACTCACAGGGAGTGGGTGTAGAAAAAATCTGCAAAACAAACATTTCCTTCTGGAGTGGATGCTCGGAGATGAAGAGGGAAAATCACACATCTGTCAGTGACGGCACAAAGACAAACTGATGAGATCCAAGAGGGAAAGCCAGAAACTTCTTCCCTGTAACACACACAGTTTTCAGAGCTCCCCGGCTGCATAATTACCTTTTTGTCATTCAAAACGTGACCAGCTTCTCCCCAGATAATAACCTGTCAGTGTCTATCAAACGTTGAATCATTAATCCTGAGTGTGTCCTCTGGTGGGGCGGTGGGGTGGTCGGTTGTCTTGCAGGAAGAATATCAAAGCGTCTGCGATCTGCCAGTACTCCTTCTCAGATGTGCAGAGGGTGTTCGACGGGCCGTACATGGAGGTGCAGGACTCAAAGTGGAGGGAGTACACCGGGAAGGTCCCGCAGCCGAGACCTGGATCTGTAAGTAGGAACCTAGAGATGAATCTTGGTTTGTTTCTGCTGAATCTTACAGAAAAGATCAATTTTATTCCAGTGGATTCAGCCCCGACCTCCTGCCGTTAACCAGTGGTGCGGAGGAATCCTTTAAGTTTTGCCGATGGAAGCTCGAGCTCGGTCTTGAAGGGGAATAAGAGGCTCTTTGATAAACTTGTTTTGGACTGGCATCCTTCCAGTTTCCCTCTAAATGTTTAACACTCTCTCCCGCATTTTTTTTACTGCTTTGCATTAGTTGTGCACACACTGATCTGTCTAATGCACCCGAGCTCTGAGATCCCTGAATAATGTATTTAATACCCCGCTCTCTCCGCTCTGCAGTGTATAACAGATCTGCACAGGTCCCAGGGCATCAACTCGTCTCGAGACCTCCCCGACAACGTCCTCACCTTCGCCAGGAGGCACCCGCTGATGGCCAGCCAGGTGCACCCGGTCGGCGTGCGTCCGCTCATGTTCAAGAGGAGCGTCAACTACGTGAAGATAGTCGTGCACAAGGAGCCGGCGCTGGACGGGAACATTTACACCGTTCTGTTTCTGGGAACTGGTGAGTTTTAACCCTGAAATCACATCAACAGAACCAAAACAACAATGAACTGACCCTGCTGACATGTTCTGCCTGATAGAACCATAAGTAGTAGACTTGTAGTTCTCGAGACCGGTCTCGGTCTCAAGACCACTTTTCCGTGGTCTTGGTCTTGTCACGGCCTCGACAGTCTTGGTCTTGGTCTTGGTCTTGATACTCTCTGGTCTTGGTAGTGTCTTGGTCTCGGTTTAGGCGGTCTTGACTACAAGTCTACTCAAGACATAAATGCATTCATGATGTAGTTTGCCTTTTGTTCTACAGTTTGAATGTATATGTTTATGTATCTGTTCTTTGTGATGTCTGTGTTATATTGTTCTTGTCCCACTGAACTACAGCTACAACTACAACTTGATAAAGTGTGTTATAATTGAGATGCCATTGCACACATCAAGGTGACCAGTTCTTCCTCTTGTTAATGTACAATTTGAAGTACAATTTTGTACTATTTGTACTATAAACTATTTGTATTTTGCATTTAATTTAATGCATTTTTTGGTGCACCTGCGTGCGGGTTCTACAACTCATGCAAAATGGCAAAAAAATAGTATTTTTTTGGTCTTGGTCTCGAGCTGAACAAGTCTTGGTCTTGGTCTTGATACTCTCTGGTCTTGGTAGTGTCTTGGTCTCGGTTTAGGCGGTCTTGACTACAAGTCTAATAAGTAGAGCACCAAATGTGGATTAATCCGCTGAAAATAGTCCCGAACAAAAGCACTATTATCTCCTGTTTGAGTGATGTAGGCTGAACGCTACAGAGCCCAGCTGTTTTGGGAAATAAGTGAGTTTTTCATCTGATGAAGACATTGTTTAAAATGCTGAGAACCACAGGCAGCGCAGGGAAATCAAACAGTACTGAGAGACGGATGAACTCACTGTTGGTTTTGCTCTTTTTCATGGGATTTGTCGACAATAAGAAAAAAATAAGATACATTTCTCCTTTACAGAAAACAAGCTGGAGTTTGTTCTCTCTATTGACTCTGAAGGTTATTCGAGCGTTTCCTTTGACAAGTTTGTTTCTGTATTTGCAGACGACGGCTGGCTGCACCGAGCTGTGGACATCGGTGGAGAAATGCACATCATAGAGGAGCTGCAGCTGTTTGACAAACCTCAGCCCGTAGAGAGCATGGTCATATCCTCCGCTCTGGTACGTAGTCACGATACAGAAAGAGAGTTAAACAGCCTGTTTATGCTAAAGTGATGCAAATGATGAAAACCTTTGATAATTAATGTATCACACAGAATGAATATTTGATGACAGAGGAGTTTTATTTATCAGTTGTAGTCAGTAAATCAGGACATGGAAAGGCGATGGAAATTCTCAAAATTTCATCATATTTGTGTTTCCTGGAGTCATTTTGGGACTTTAAAGGTCAAAAAGAATAAAGAAAGTTCCTGAATCATTTCTGTTTTTGTGTTACAGCGGAGTATCTACGTCGGCTCGCGCTCCGGAGTCGTGCAGGTGCCGATGGCGGCCTGTCCGAGGTACACTTCCTGTTACGACTGCGTGTTTGCCAGAGATCCGTTCTGCGGCTGGGACGGGAAGGTGTGCGTGGAAATATCCTCGCGTGCACAGAGGTGAGCGAACACACACACCTGTAAACTAAACACACAACTAACTGAGACTCAAAAGAAGGTATTCTGACAAAGATTTGGCAGAATATGCACCAGATTCTTGTTGAAACGGATCAGTTTGCTTTGCTCCATCGTAGATCCAGAGTCTGTCCCCGTCCTCTGCAGTTCTGTTTATTCTGCTTGTTTGTGTCTCCTTTAAATTCTCCATCTGCTGCCACAGGAATGATCAAAACTCTGCTTCTAAAACTTGAAAAATGTGGCATTTTTTCAGGTAAAAATACAAAGTGTCATTGCGTTCTTTCATTTAGAGGCTGAACTCGATATGAAACAGGAGAAAATATGTGTCAAGTCCCCCGTATTGTTAATAAAACAGTCAAAATATCTGGTGAGCTGTTCTCTCATCAGTATTGTTTGCCCCTCTTCATGCGAGCAGTCCTAAAAATTGTCCAAACGAGATGAATCGTTCTGACACTGTGTACATTTTTGTACTACCTGACCTTTTACGCTGTTTATTTCCTCTGGGCTCGACAACAATACCAGAGTCTGATTAATTATTTATGCAGTTTACTTCCTCTTCCAACAGAATTTCTATGAGAGCAGGTCTGAGACGACGCGAGTCGACCTGGATTTTTCTTTTCAGCTCAGCATGAAGCTTCTCCGCGATGATTAACAAGAAAAAACAACGAAAGAAACATTTGGATTTAAAAAAGAAACTTCTCTCGCAGTTTGTCACAGCATAGGTTGACATCATCACATTCTTACAGATTATTTTATAGATGCATAAGTTACAAATAATGTTGCTAAAACTTCAAGTCTCCACATTTAGCAGCATACAAACATATAAATTAACGGGCTATAACAATAATATACGATTTAAAGTGTAGAGTATTATGAAAAATGTATTTTATCTTAAATAATATGTGTTGATGCCCTTAGATCTGCTTTCAACTGCATTGTAGTGAGATAAAAACCTTATATTACATGTTTGTGTGTAGTTATATGTCATATAAATGCTCATAAAGTCGTAATTTGGTAATACTGCTGTTTCTGAGGTTTTTCTTGGAAACATCTGTGCAAGTTTGCACTAATTGTAGGGAAAACAGAGATGGTGTTAAAGGGATATTCCGGTGTAAGTTTAATCCATGGTCTAACACACCTTGACACCGAGTAAGACTCCTCCTCGAGAGGTCAAGTTAGCTGACCGCTAGCTTAGCTAGTTTTAGCAACCTCAGAAAAGACCGCACGATAACAATACACTGCAGCTTATGTCTCCAACTAGAAACCGCCATCAAAAAGCCACAATTAATGGTGAGAACAGCACCAAACTTCAGCAACAGTACATGTACAGTCCCAGCACACAGTACGAAGCATCAAACATCTGCTAGCTTTGCTGGATTTGTATTAAAAACACAGCACAACTCACCCTCTCCTCCAGCAGCCTGCCTGTGTGGGGAAGCCCTGACGAGTCGATTACCGAGTGCAGTAGATTTCCGCAGCTCAAGGATGAAAATGTACGATTATTACGAATATCCCTTTAAGTTGTTAAACTTAATTAATTCCATTTTATTTAAGTCTTTTAAGCAAATTGTTATTTTTTCCAGGTCTTTCCAAGAGACTTCCAGGAAACTATCAGGAAGTGAGACCTGTAAAAATAAAGCGCTACCCTCCTTCAGTGGTGGTGAAAGTACTAAAATCCTTTGTTTGAGTAAAGGTGGTAACAACACAATGTAAACAGTGTACTAACAGTGAAAAAAGTACTCAGAGACCTCATGCTGATGGAAAGTCAGGTGAAGATTCCTCCAAAAAACGTAATTAAATTAAATCCTTTATCTGGCGTCTTGTTGAGAGCCTGGTCCGGTCAGACTCGGCTGGATGAAACTATTATCAGCTCCTTCCAAACACACAGACAAACAGCACACAGACAGAAGTTTGGCTCGTTCTCGCTCTGCAGACTGTTTGTGCCTCTTCGCTCGCTCTGCATGAGCGAATAACAGACGTCTTAATCTCCATTACGGCAGCAGACACATCCGACTCTCCTGTGGATTTGTTTTGGAGGCGGCGTCACTATTTGCAGGAAGCAGGATTGAATGCTGATGCGAGATCGTGCACTTCCCCCCGGTTCTTGTTGCACAGCGTCCACTTCCCTTCTAAAACAATTCAATTATTTAAGGAGAGTGAAAAGCAGTCTGCTTTCGAGTGTTTTTATTTACGGAGGTTGTTGGAACACGGAGACGGGGATAGCCACAACTACAAACCACGGCTCTGCACTGATCTGGGTGAAATGATGTCTGCTGCTCCCTCAGCAGCGTGGGACCTTCAGTAGTGTGATCTAAAATAGCAAAATCTGTGTAGCTGCATGAAGTGGGTTTTCTCTCTTGTGACTGTTATTTTAGATCCGTGATGTGTCACCCCAAAACCAAAAATATGTATTTTTCCTCTTACCTATAGTGCTGTTTATCCATCTAGATTGTTTTGGTGTAAGACGTCACGACACCTGTAGAGATGTCTGTCTTCTCTCTAAAAACATTTGACCTTGATTGCGCTCCAAGCCCCAAAATGTCCAGCAATCATGACCTCGTATCTGCAATGTAGCTGTAATGTTAGCTCGCCTTTCGTCCGTTAGCAGATGCATGTTTATCTCTGCGCCGCTCACAACAAGTTCTGCAGATTATCCTGAGCAACCAGGTCATGATTTCTGGAAAGAGACACTGCTGTTGAGCTGATTTTTTGCTACTTTAGCTCCAACTCTGCAACTCACACCAAAACGATCTAGATGGATAAATAACACTCATGCCGTTTTTCCACCGACAGTACCAGCTCGCCTTTTTTGCGTTCCCATTACTGAAATCTGGTACCTGGTACCTGCTAAAGTGGTGCTTTTTTAGTATCACCTCCGTATAAGTTCCAACCGAGCTGAGCTGATACTTCTGTGTGACGTAAGCTGGCAGCCGGCCACTGATTGGACAGAGAGCGACGCCGCTTGACGACTCATGACGAGCGCGACGTCCGAGCCTGACACCCGCTACCTTTAAAAACTAGCATCTGCGTTCAGTCAACATGGCGATTACATGGAAGGAACAACGCGCAGGAACACGGCGTGGACCGTGGCAGAGGTGGAGACGCTCCTGAGTGTTGTCGCTGAAGACGCATCCAGAACGAGCTCGATGGTGCGACGAGAAATGAAAAGGTGGACGTGTTTTGCGTAGCCCACAGCTAGCCCTGTTTATGTGTCGCGTGCTGATGACGTACCGTCACTGATGACGACCCGGCCACGTTGATGACGACCCGCCCACGTTGATGACGACCCGCCCACGTTGAAGAGATACTAATTCTAGATGGAAACGCAACGCGTCTGAAACCAAACCAAGTAGAGCCACGCTAAGCCGAGGCGAGGCGAGCTGGTGCTGTCGGTGGAAAAACGGCATTAGAATACACAAAGAATATGTGTTTCTAATTTTGGGGTGAACTGTCCCTTTAAGTATTTTTTCGGTCATTTTTTAGAAACGTTGTTAACGATATGAAATCACATTTCACTGTTTTAATTTCAATTTTGTGGCATATTTTGTGTTTTCTGCCTTACGTTGTTTGTCTGTTACTCGTTGTTGTTGTCGCCTATTTCGGCCACTTGATTGATCAATTTGAACTAAATCTGAATTTCAGGTCAAACATCACGCAGGACATCCTGAGAGGGGTCCGGGGCTGCAAGGAGAATTCAGGAAACGGTACGTATACAAGCACTCACTCTACATCTATCATATAACAGGCGTCACGTTTAATTCTTCCCATCCGTTTCCCTTCGGTGAGCTGTCCTGACGCGCACACACAGATTATGAGGTGAAAAAAGTCCAACACGTACTCCTTTTTCTCTCTTCAAGCATTTAGCAGCTATTAAGGGATTTCATAGGTGCTCGCTCCTCGCTCATCCCTCCGGTCCCATCGTGCACATTTTAATCAGTTCCTGTCGTGCTGGAGGTCAGGCGGCCGCTCGCCACATTTAAAGAGGCTTATGAGACGTGATGGAAAGAGATGCTGAAGGGTTGCGCACTTTCGCTCGGAAGACGTGACCTCGCCGACCTGACATCTCGTTCTGTATTCATCCCCCGGTGCCGCTGCAGTTTTGTCATCTCTCTGCCTCTCTTGTCCTCTCTTTCAGTGGTCCATCGGCGGCGTTCTGTGATGGCGGGCGACGACGTGCTGCTCCAGTGCGAGCTGCGCTCCAACCTGGCACAGCCGCGCTGGACGCTGAACGGCAAGGAGCTCCAGGGATACGGCCTGGATTCGGGCTACCGCATCGGCACAGATGGCCTGCTCATAATCGGAGCTCGTTCCCAGCAGAGCGGGTCGTATCGCTGCTTCGCCGTGGAGAACTCCGTCTCAGTCCTGGTTTATCTCTACACCGTCAGAGTGCACACGGACTCGTACTTCCCCGTGGAGCCCACGGCCACGACCAACCCCACGACGGTTTCCAGCACGACCGTCGTCTCCACCGGCAGCCCCACCGAGCAGCCCCTCCCCTCGCCTCCCGCCCCGGTGCCCCCCGGACCCGAGTTCCAGACCTACAGGCACATGGAGGCCGTGTACATCTCCCTGGTGGCGGTCCTCGGCGGGCTTTGCCTGGTGTTGACCGTGGTGCTGCTTTACGTGAGCTTCTGCACCAGACGGGCCCCCCAGGAGAGGAAGTTCTCCCAGCACGGGCTCCAGGTCCTCGGAGGCTCTGAGAGAAAGAGGAGCTCCCACCTCGAGCTCAAAACCATCTCCAGCCACTGCAACGGCCGCCAGGATCGCCGCTCCATCTCCATGCCGACCTTCGGGGACCTGGGCGACGGCTTCCTCCAGATAGTTCCGTGCGAGGGCCAGTTTTCTCCGTGCAAAACCCCTCCCCCCGCGCCACCGCTTCCCATGCCGCCTCCCCTCCCCAACATGGACTACGCCAACGGGCTGTCGGCGACGCTGCCCAGCGTGCTGAGGAAGATGAACGGGAACAGCTACGTGCTGCTGCGGCAGGCCGACTCCGAGGGCATGTCGCCGCTCTACCACTCGTTCACGGAGGAGCTGAACAGGATCCTGGAGCAGAGGAAACACACGCAGCTGGACGTGCACCCTGACGAGAGCTCCATTTAGGACCCCCCTCTCCTACTGTTTATTTATTTTGACCCCAGCGGTGACCCGTAGGCGTGGGGGGAGAACTGACTGTTGTATTAAACGCTGCTGTTATTAACCCGGTGTACCCGCAGGTCGCGTCCTCGCCTCGATCTGAAACGTGCAGCCTCTCGTGTCTCCCATGACTTTCACTTCAACGACGGACTGCACTAACCAGAGACTGCTGCTGGAGAAAAGTGGAGCTGTGAAATATTCGACTGCACTATTACAGAGTCACCACGAGGAGGGAGCTTCATGACGCTACCTCGGTGTAGAAAGACGGCGGTCAGATGACACACAGGAGCGAAAATGGGACATGGGTAACAAATGATCACGTATTTTTGTGACTCTGGAAGTGTTCAGGAAACTTTGTAGTGCCCCAAGTGGAGCTCAAAGTGATACTCCACCCAAAAAACCCTTTCTTTGACCATTGTTTCATGGCTAATCTTTAAAACCCTGACCCTCACACACTGTCTGCCTTCGTTTGTCCAACAAATCCACAACTTCTTCTGGCATGAGACGTATTTTATATTCTTAGTTTTCTTTCTGTTGCTGCCTACAACATGAAAGTGTCCCTGTGTTGTCCCTCCAACACTGGTGACCAACAGCCGGATATATCCAATTTAAAATACTAACATAAATGATGATTAATCAACTTATTGTCATGAATTCAATCTGCTCACAGGTTTTACAGCCTCCTTTCATGGAGGCACCTGTTTGATTTCCCGCAGGAGTATCACTTTGAGAGCTCGGGCGGTAAAGACGAATCATACATTTCATTCTCTTTTCTTATTCAAACCACTCTTTCTTCACGCTCTTCTGTTCTCATGTACATGTAAATGCAATAACTACATCACTGTTGCGGCTTTCGGTGGCAATGTGTCGTGTCAGCGCCGACGGAAACACTCGTAGCAAACTGTGAAACAAGATGGATTTCTGTTTTCCGGGTGTCTTTTATGTTTTTAGTAGCAGTAGTCCGTTGACGTACGGTCAGTTTGTGGTCAGATCGATTCGCTGACTGGCTTCAGGGCGACGGGAGGCTGAGAGGAAACTGAGACACTGAACTGAAAATGCTCATTTTAGTTTTCTTATCTATCCAACCAAACATATTTTATCTTTCTCCTGAGACATCAAGCCTGTAGTTTTATCTCACTTGATGATACAAAAAGCCACAACAGTTTGTCCTCTGCTTGGTGCCAGGTCACCGAATCAGACCAGAGAAGACCTTCACGCATGCGACCCACAGAGACATCCTCGGTGTTTACCTGCCATCAGAGCGATGCCAAAACAACAAGCGCTGCAGAGCCCACACAGTCTCTCCCCCTCGCCAAGGTGAACGGCGCCATGATTAAATAGCCCGTGTTTAACTTAGAGGGAAAGTGACTGAAATGAATCTCTGAGCGGTTTGTAAACGTGTCACGGCCGGCGGTAAATAAAGATCTGTCATTGCGGAGAAGTGTTGAATCAGCTCTTGTGGCGGCGGCTCAGCAGCAGCCCTCTGTGGTGACTCGCGGCGCGCATTTGTCACAGTCGCTGACAGTAACAGCGGCGCTTGGCTCGCCTCCACGGGGATCGGAGGAGGAGGAGGAGGAGGAGGAGGAGGAGGGGGGCGCTTCTTGTCTGTTTGCATAGAGCTCTGTCGTCTCTGCAGGTAGAAGCAGACAGAAAACATTTGACCTGAGTGTCCTGGTTAGCCATGCAGGAAGCAGATGATGATACAAGGAGGCAGGAGCTTTGCACTTGCAGGTCGACTTGTCTGCCTTGTAAAACACTTTATTCTAGACCTTTTGTGATTGAGAATATAGTCTAAAAAATGCAGTTCATGCTTTGACTAAAGGCCTCAGATCCCACTGATACAATAGCATATGCACACTTTTATACTGGTGGGAAATATCTGGCTATACATTGAATTTGGACAAGAATAAACTTCTTTAAACCATTTTTTTTAACCTGAACCTTCTGTTATACCACTCTATTCAAAGCTACCACACTCCATTGACAAAATCACAGTTTGCTTGTGTAAATGTGGGACTTTGATCGTAACCAACCTGTTAAAACACCAGACCAGCGAAGGTAAAATTCATGTTTTTGCCAGTGGAGTCTGGTGGCCTTGAACAGAGCGACACAACGGCCGTCTGTCTCTGCAGGGATGATGTGCAGACTTTTTTTTAGCATCTGCTGGCTGAGGTGATCTACTGGATTAAACTTGTTGAACCTACAGTCATCTAGGCCCCAAAATATGTTAAATTAGACAGATTACCCTTTAATTTCTCCTGACGTTTCGTCTTTAGGTGTGTTTTTCTCCGTTGCTCTTATCAAACACCTGACCTGTGTGTCCACAGCTTCTGTGCACTTGCTTTCTTCTTGTCAGCCTTTTTAGCCCTTTTAACTTGTTTTTCATCCTCATCTTCCTCCCCCCCCTCTCTGCTGCCTCTTTTGTTTTCCCGTCTCATCACCTCTGGATGACAGTATCATCTATTACTCTCTCCGCTCGCATTCACACTCTCTCAAGGACCCTGCTGAGTGTACAATGGCCCTGATGGCCCCCTAATCAATTAGCGCCCCGGAGTTTGTGTTTGTGAACAGGATGTTCTGCATTAGTTTAACATCAGAGATACGGTTAACACTATTCTTACATTTCTAGCTGGTATTTTTGATTTGTTGACAGCTTAGATATGAATCTGTGTCACTACATTATAGCGTACTAACTCGGAAAGACTGATGAGGATTGTTGTTTTCTCATCCCCTTTCTCATTTTTACAGGTGTGATTCTCATTTTATTTAAATCAAAGCTGTAAAGAAGTGTTACATTTTTATTAAATTGAGTTTAAAGGAGACATATTCTGCTCATTTTCAGGTTTATAATTTGATGTTAACATGCTTAAGTGCTCAAAATACGCATCAGTTTTCTCACACTGTCCAGTTTGTGTGCTCCTGTCTCTTTAAGGCCTCCCCTCCTTTTACACAGTCTTCTCTGATTGGTCAGCTCACACACGCCTGAGCCAGCACCACTAACAACAGAACAGCTGTGCTAAATCAGTTGTTAGCCGCTCGGGGTAAATTATGTGTGACATGGTGATGTAGTGTGATGTCACAAAGTCACTACTACTACTGACGGGGCGTTTAAGGAGCAGTGTTTTCTGTGGGAGAGAGGAGCTTCTAGATCTTTTACATGAAGTACACATATTAAACACTGAAGGAAAGGAAAAAAACAAAGCATAATATGTCTCCTTTAACGTGTTAATATACTTGACCTTGTATTATATAAAAGCCTCCATCATCGACATGTCGAGAGCTTCGTCTGAGTCTCCTGCTGCTGCTTCATTCTCACTTAAGGACAATCTGTTTACAACAGACACTGGCTCTGCACTGTATATTGTAACATGGACTTTAGGTGAAAATAGTTAAAATATCCAGCTTCCAGTTTTACTTTCACCTTGTTTCTGTGCACACACACACAATCCCGCAGTGAAATAACGTTAATACATCCTGCTGTGTCAATATGCAAGAGTATATTTTAAGTAGAGGTAGATTATTTCTCTCGGTGTCGGCCAAAGAAAAGGAGCAAAGAGTTCATATTTTGCACTGTTCTGTAAGTACTCTGTTAAAGGTCATGTAGTATATCCTTGTAAACTGTGACACTTTCCACCCCGTTGGTTCTGTATGATTTTCTGATGTAGATAATGAACTATGAATCCTTGCTTGAGCTGCTCACAGAAAGGACTTTTTTACATTGTCTCTCCTGTCTTATTTATTTGACTTCAATTAAATTTCCACTTGCTTTCGTGCGCATACAAAAACAACACTTTTCATTATGTTCAGCTTGGGAAAGAGAGGAGTCAGTGTCAACAGCCCTGAGGGAAAGTCAGGAAATTAGATGCAAAACATGTTCACACCAAATCCCATCCTCAAGACGCCGTGATAATCAGCCTGTTTTTAGCTCGTGGCGAGCGGCAAGGCCGCCGTCCTCCACCAGGAACTGACCCCGCGTGATCCCGGACTTATTTACATATGACTCTGGCGGAGCAAAGGTATAACATGAGCTTAAGGGTGTGATAAAATGGCCATTTTCAGAGCAGCGATCAAGACAGTAACTTAGCAACAGCATCTTTATTTAGAGCCTTTAATGTCCTAGCGTGGGTTCGGCTGTGCCAGATCCCATCGGGGTGAGCGAGTGTGATGAGAGCGCGGTGGCTCTGATATCTGCAGTCGGTGCCACAGATAAATTAAAATGCGGTACGTGAGGACGAGACAACAGAGAGCGTTTTCACATCTTTAGTGAAAGATGCTTTGATCCTCTTTATTAAAACGAGCTAACTGGCTTCCACATTGTCCCTCCTGAATTAGTTTAAAGGATGAGTTCAGCCAAAAATGAAAATTCAGTCGTTATCTCCTCACCAACGCGCCGATGGAAAGATGAGTGAAGTTTTGTGGTCCACAAAACATTTCTGGAGCAAAACAGCGTTGAAGCATTCTTCTGAACAACTGAAGTAGATGGGGACTTGTTTTAAAATGTAAAAAAAACATGAAATTGGGTGCCACAGTAGCTCAGAGGTCGTGTCCAGGCTTCGAGTGCGACCTGCAGTCCTTTGCTGCATGTCATCCCCGCTTTCTCTCATCTCTGAAGCTGTCCTATCGAATAAAGCCATGAAAGGCCCAAAAAAATACTTAAAAAAAGAAAGGAAGGATGTAAATATTGCTAAGTGCGATTCATTTTGGCTCTAAAGCTCCAGAAATGTTTTGTGGACGACGAAACTTCACCTGATCTGCACGGTAGTGGATAGATAATAGCAGAATTTTGATTTTTGGGTGAGCTGCTCTTTTAATTTTACCCTAATTTGTTGAGTTAACAGATCATTTAAATGCCACTTTTACTGGCTAATAGCTGATATGTCTGCAGGTAATCTAAAGGAAATGCAACTCGAGTACACACAAATGAGTGAAATCAGCCTCGGTGTCTCGCTGCAGAGCTCATCATCATCCTCTGCAGTCATCTCACGCTCCTATTCTACATACATTTTCACATTAAATCCAAACCATTTCCTGTGGCCAGAGTTATATATAAGCCATCAATCAACAGAAACAAGCAATCTGTCCTGGGGGCACCTTTCACATTCACATTCATGCAAGTCTTCTTATTTGTATTCATCGGATGTGTTCAGTACTTACGGGCGTACTTTTGTGGAGAAGAACACCGAGGTCATTTGTTGGGGGACAGCGGGATCAGCTAACGCTTTTCGCGGTCAAAAATGATGAATTCAGGGTGAGAAACTGCACAGAAAGAGGCGAGCGGTTTTCGCCAACGTCCTCCTTGTTAAATATGAACAAATCACCCACTGGAGGAGTGTTAGTCAGAGGACGGCGCCGTGCTGAAGGTTAAGACTCGTCCCTCAAGCTACCACACAACCATCTGTCACAGTCGTTCAAGATCACTTCCAGTTGTGCAGCGAGGAAACGTTCAAAACCCTCAGCGTTCACCAGTAAAAACATGCACATTCCTCTCGTCGCACGAATAAAAAAATGGTGTCGGATCTGTCACACTCGACAATGCAGACGGCACCACTGCAGTGTCGTCTTCCTCTGACAAGCTGCTCAAATACAACTGAGAGGGGAAAATCTAAATTTAAACACGAATGCCAGCGTTTGCACAAAAAAAAACTGATTCCGTCTGCACTTATTCCATGAATCTTCAAATAACCTCCAGATTAAAAACGGTTATCTGCTCTTTATTATGTCGGCTGACGAGCCTCCGGTGGATTCATGTGAAGTCTATTCAAATGTGGCATTCAGCGATGGCATTGTGTGCATGTGTCTGCACAGCTAAAGAGGCTTCTCTGCCAACACCAGACAGAAGGGCACGGTCAAACGTATTCAGTCGATAGCGGGGTCTTCTGCAGAATAATTCAACAAACTACGCTGGTTAAATTGCTGCAAAAACGAGAAGTATATAGAAATATTGTTTAATTTAGATTTCAGACACTTGAACAGATCAACAAAAGAGCATAAACTTGCAAGAAATTGAGCATTCTTGTTCTGGAAACATCCTCAGTCAGTCCTTAATTCATCATCCTGTTTCTGTGGCCTGATGGGGCCGATGGACGGCGGCCGGTTGGTGAACGGGTGCCACTGGCCCTGGATGCTGGGGCTGTCTGTGTGGAAGGGCTTACGGATGCGGATGATGTCCAGGCCGGACTGATTGGTCAGCTTGGTCAAGAGCTCTGAAATCTGCGGAGACGTTTTGTTCGTGATGATTTCTTCCCTCACGCTTCCGTTCACTGCGGGAAGGAAAAAAAGAGGAAATAATAAGTATGACTGACTCATGTACAGACTTTCTGACAGACAGACCGGCTGCCTGTTGTGAAATGTAACCGTGTCAACATGAACAGCTGATTCTGGGTGAGGCGGTTTAACTAAGTCGGTCGACGTCCTCAGTGTCAGTTCACTTCTACCCGATCAGAGGTCTCAGAAAAACCTGTGTTACACTGCCCCCTACAGTATCTGGGAGTAATAACATTTATTATCACACTACATTACATCGATTGCTTTAACGTTGAATTTTGTTTTTAATAGAACAATTTGCTTCAGAAGCTTAAAGTTTGTAAATAAGTAATAATTAAAACAGACAGGATTTTCTCGTTGTTTGTTTTAATGCCTGTACCGCTGGATCATCCTGGTAGAATAAAATAAATATTAAATATTGTAACTAAATACTTCACTAAACTGGCCATAAACATGAAAACACTTGACTTGCTAAATAATGCAATAAATATTAATTTGGTGACACAATGTTTACAAATCCCACAGTTAACATTAATACCCTTCAAAATAAGTTAATATTTGACTATAAATTATTGTGTAATTAACTTCCCCCAAAGGGATCTCTGGATTTGTTTTTCCAGTCAAATTTGAGCTTTTCTGCTAGAAATTAACTCATAAAACTGTCTCTATTCTCCTGTAATTAGTACCTAATTACATAGTTCTTTTCAAGAAACTTTCAAGTAAATATATAGGAAAATCCCTATTTCCTATATAGAATTTTCTTGTATTTGTTCACCTATTTATCTCGATAATTTGATTCACCCCTTTGTAGTTGTTTTATGTTCATAAAATCAAAACTGACTGCTTATTTAACATGTAACCTAGTTTGTTATTTAGTAGAATGCATCTCTTCCTAATGGTTTATGTGATAAAATGTGCAACATTGTGTTATTTGTCCCAGTGTCATGAGCACTTACAGTATTCTGCAACTATTTTGGGTATCCTGGACGCCTGAGGAGACACATACACGACAGTTGAAGGGTTCTTCTTGGCATAATCCACCACCCCCTCTTCGATGAACTCCCTGAAAAAGATGAGAAGATGATACCGAAGTCACTCTGCTTTTTGATTTTTAGGTAATTCAGGTTTTGTTGAGACAGGGTGGATCTGGTGTTGATGGTCTGTGTTCAACATCAAGAATATCTGATGGGAGACCGGAACTGGTGATTATTTACATTACTGACAACGATGGAATGTAGTCGATTCATTAAAGCACTATACTGACGTACTTGTACTTTACTTGAGTATTACTGTTTTTGACCCTTTAAATTCCAAATCCACAAAGTTTTAGAGCACAAATACTGTACAATTTACTAAACTATAGTTATATGACAAGCTATAAATAACTTTACCTGATTCAACATATAACTTTACGGATTAAATACCCACAAGTATATAAAGTTCTTACAAATAGCCCAAACTATATGATTAGGGCTGCAACTAACAAATGCAAATTAATCTGCTGAGACCTAATTAATTTATCAATTGATCTGCAAATAAAATAAAATAAAAATGTCCATTACACCTTCATGATATTAACTCAACAATTATATTAAACAAAAAATTCCAAATATCCTCACACTTCAGCTTCAACCAGATTTAATCAAACAATTATTCAATCATCAAAAAGCGACCTATTTTGTTTTTGCACCAATAATTACACACTTACAGAGGCAGGTTTTTAACATAACGTGTACTTTTGCTTTTGATAAGTACATTTAGCTAACAACACTACTGTGCTTTAACACAGGTAAGGCAGGGCTGTCACGTATGACTTGTAATCAGTATTTTAATATACATTTTTCACCCAATTTGAGCAATTCTAGCATGTGGAAACCTGTTCACGTATATAATAACCCACACCTAGCCTACACAGCATCCATTCTAAGTACACTATCATAGATTTAAGCACACAGTTTTTGTGTTTTTGTGTGTTTTTACCTGACTCCCAACGAGCTCTGTGCCTTTTTGGAGAAGATGAGTGAGATCCGTTTGAGCTGACAGACGTACCGACCGACGCCGTTCTGAAGAACGCTCTGAAGGAAGCGACTCGGTGTCCCTCTGGAAGTCATCGTTCAGCCGACAAGCAAGGGTTTTATATTATAATTCATATATTATTACAACCGAGCGGCTAATTAAACAGCTAAACACGTTAAACAAGCCGCAACGTTCATAGAGGACGACCTGACGGGCATGTACACAGCGCGGTCCGTCGCAGAAATGTTCCGGAGTGAAACATAGAGAGAACGCGACGGTTGAAATAAATACGAATTTATAGTGAGACTTCTTCTGGTAGTAAATTATAATGTCGGATTTGGTTTTTAATTTTGTAAAATCTACTTGGACAGCTTTAAAGTGTATTTTAGATTAAAAACTAAAATGTAAACCGTTTCTCGTTCGGTACCTTTCGTCGTGTGTTTCACACGGACTTGTTTTGAAAACGCACCGAAAAGTGCGGGTTGCAAGAGAAGCATGGATGACAGTGAGAGGCAAGGAACACAGCCAGTAAGCTTGAATTTGCCTGTTTTTTTCCTTTATTAAACGTATTATATTGCTAGTTAAGCGTCCCACACATATTCAGGTTAATTATCTTGTTGAGTCAACGTCTGTTTAATTAAAAAATAACGTGTTTCTGCCTCATAGTCTGTCATTTCTGTGACTACCGTTAGCATAGGTCAACCAACACATGTCTTCGCTGCAGACTGACTTGATGTTTCTATCAATTTTCTGTCTGTCTTCATATCTGACTTCCTATTTTCTGTTGCAGGTTCAATGTCCTAACCAGATAACTCATGTGGAGGAGCTTGCTGTTGAAGGGCACCACCTGCCTCTTGCAGGTGGCAGCCCGGAGGTTTCCCCACAAAAGACTCTTCTCATCCCTCTGTGTGAGACTTCTCACTCAGAGACTCCCTCACAGGTCTCCTAGAGCTCCGCTTTTGAGCAAAGACTGCTTCCTGGCAAATAGTTGGACCAGGGCTTATAAAAAGGATGCCAAGTCTACTTTGGAGTTTCCTACGAGCCCCATCACAGTCACAGATATAAAACAGTACCTGCGCTCCAAAGACATTACCTTCCACGATGGCTACAGCTGCCTCCACATCCAGAGCATCTTTGTCGATTCACCCGACAGGAAGGACAGCTTCTCCCTGTTCATCGACAAAACCACAGGACAGTTCCTGTGCAAAGACACGCTGGTGGAAGGGAGCTGGGAGGATCTGCAGGACTGCCTGGAGGTGATGCAGAAGGAGGAGCAGGATTTCCTCAGCCCCGATGTGCTCCTGGGATATCCAGAGAGTGTGGAGGAGCAAGACGAGAGGGAGAGGGAGCTGAGGGAGGTGCAGAGGTTCTGGTCCAGCTCTGTGCCCTTCACTGACCTACCTGAGGACGAGGCTCAGCTGATCAAAACCATGTTCCAGGTATTGTTTAGTGGGAGTTAGTGAGAGATGTGCTGATGTTTTTAAAAAGGACCATGAATGATTGCATGTGTTTTATTATCCTGGTATTATTTTCTTAATTGAAATAATCAAAAGAGCAACACCAGTGTGAGATGGCATCATATCTACATCACAACAGGGTTAGGGGTTCACATTAAGCTTATAGTTATCCTTGACAGGCGATATGTGAAGAAGATAAAGCCAGGAGCTGATGTGAAGTCAGGAATTTTAAGGAAACAAGGGAGAAAAATTAAATTGTTTTAGTGTATTATCACCACAAAAAATAGAGAAAATATTCCAGCTTGTCATGACTGTTTTCCTCACAGGATGTTAAAGTTAATCAATGTTTTGTTTCAGATCACAAAGGTCTCTAATGCAACCCTCAAGAAGTTTGGTGTGAGGGTCTTCAAGCCTACCAAGAGTCTTGTCTTCCCCTGGTTTGGTGGACCCGACTCCTCCCTAAAGGGCGTGAAGCTTCTCTCCGCCCAACAAAGCACAGACACTGAGAAGGTTACTTATAATGAAGCTACGGTACCAAAGAGTAATTCTTACAACAATTTGTTTGGCCTCCCTCTGGTGGGCCGTATGGACTCGGAGGTGGTGCTCACTGGACACGAGCTGGACACTCTGGCTGTGAGCCAGGCCACAGGACTCCCCAGTGTTGCTCTTCCACGTGGAGTCAGCTGCCTCCCACCGATCCTGCTGCCCTATCTGGAACAGTTCAAGCGTGTGACGCTGTGGCTGGGAGACGACATCCGCTCCTGGGAGGCGTCAAAGATCTTTTCGAGGAAGCTGGGTCTGAGGCGCTGCTCGCTGGTGCGACCCGGGGAGTACCGGCCCTGTCCCGTGGAGGCGCTGGCCCAGGGAAAGAACTTCAGCCAAATCATTAAATCCTCAATCCCAGCTGCCCACAAGTCCATAGTGTCCTTCAAGCAGCTGAGAGAGGACGTGTACGGGGAGCTGTTGAACACAGACCAGGTGGCCGGAGTGAAGTGGACGAGGTTTCTGGAGCTCAACAGGATCCTGAAGGGACACCGCAAAGGGGAGCTGACTGTGTTCACAGGTATAAAGAAACATGATATGTAAAGGGTAGAACAGTTCACGTAAAATACCTATAGTTTATCTTAATGTGTATGTTTCTTTGTTTTACAGGTCCTACAGGCAGTGGAAAGACCACCTTCATCAGCGAGCTCGCCCTGGACCTTTGCATGCAGGGCGTCAACACACTATGGGGCAGCTTTGAGATCAACAACGTGCGTCTGGCTAAGATCATGCTGACTCAGTTTGCCATGCAGCGGCTGGAGGAAAACCTGGAGCAGTACGACTTCTGGGCAGACAAGTTCGAGGAGCTGCCTCTCTACTTCATGACGTTCCACGGGCAGCAGAACATCAAGTAAGTCTTCTCTCGGTATTCTTGAGAATCCAGCTTGATGAGTGTTTTTTTCCGCATAGATACGGACCTCTTTCTTTTTAATCCCAGTTGGGATAATGTTATTGCTAATTTTCAATGCATTTCAAGAATAGAGCATCAAGTAATTCCACTGGGTAACTTCAACAGTAGCTATAAGAATACGCCCGCGATTGCTTCAAGTTCTTCTTGAGGTTGTACCCAGTTTAAGCTAAAGAGACCTGTGTTGTTTTGTCAATTAATCCATTAGTTGATCAACAGAAAATTGGCAACAATTATGATAATCTATTAATTAAAATGCCAAACACTCTCTGAATTGCAGCTCTATAGCTAAAGTACTTGTGTGAAATACTTGGATCTATGGCAAATGTGTTGAGTGTGACTTTATGCACAAAGATCAACATAAAAGTTGCATTTTTATCTGAAGCATTTTGGTCTGACCCTTCTCCAACTCTCTCCACAGGGCAGTGCTGGACACTATGCAACACGCAGTTTACATGTATGATATCAACCATGTCATCATTGACAACCTGCAGTTCATGATGGGGCAGGAAAACCTCTCAGTAGACAAGTGAGTAAGATTTATCACAAATATGAAGATAAACAATAAAGCTGATTGCTGAGCGATACTTTTAAAGTGCATTTTCCCACGTTAAATATGGAAATGAATTGTGTTCGATGGGTTCCAGGTTTGCGGTCCAGGACCACATCATCGGAGCGTTCAGGAAGTTTGCCACCAACAGCAGCTGCCACGTCACTCTGATCATTCACCCCAGGAAAGAGGAGGACGACCGAGAACTGCAAATAGCCTCCATCTTTGGTTCAGCAAAGGTGAGACGGAGGGATGTTGTTTTTTTTCTAAACTAAACTGCAGAGCAATCTGTATTGTTTTTAGTTTGATTAACACGAAAGGGGAAAAAGCAGACTTTTAAAATTATAGCATGTCTTAGTGGGAATCATATAGCTCATGACTAGACTTGAATAAGATCAGTTCCAGACTTTTACTTGTGAATAGTTTTAATTTCAATCTAGTGTTTTTTCACTGACTTGAAATAATCATGAAAACACATTATGCCCTGAAACATCTCAACCTTTGACCCCTCACAGGCCAGCCAAGAAGCTGACAACGTCCTCATCCTGCAGGAGAAGAAGCTGGTGACTTGTCCCGGCCGCAGGTCCCTGCAAGTGACCAAGAACCGCTTCGACGGAGACGTGGGCATCTTCCCTCTGGACTTCATCAAGTCTTCGCTCACTTTCGCAACTCCCCTCAAGGGCAAGCTCAAGCTGAGGAAGGTCAACAACAAGCCGGAAAGCGAAGAGGCCGAGGCGGCGGTGAAGAAGGAAGAGGGTAAGAAGGAGAAGGCAGCCAAAACGACAAAGACTCCACGAGCTGCTAAGGATCCTGCAACTGGAAAAGAAAGCAAGCAGACGGAAGTGTAATGAATTCAATTCATAGGTGGATCATTTTCTCTGCTGACTTTAGGTCAGTTTCACCACTTCCACAATTAATTGAAGGTTAGCAAGATCCAGAGATGTCATATAAAAGATAAAGTTAGACAGTTTTATGTCCCAACACACGGTTCAACTAAGCTAATCGTTAAAGGGTTACTTCGTGTTTTTTTAACCAAGACCCTATTTACTACAGTTTTGTGTCTGAGTATCTAGTGGAAATAACACTTTTTGAAATTGCTCCAATATGGAGCGAGACCGCTGCAGCCGTAAATCACAAAACCCGCTGCAGGAAATTGCACGTTGTCAAAGTACATCTACTTAAAGTGCTTGTTTTTGCCACCGACAGGCTGAGATTGTAATTGTTAGTGTCTGACAACATTTTGGAAAGAATCCCTTCTGAGATCGATCTTTGTTTATTGACCAGAAACAGCCACTATGACGCTCCCGCCAAACCCACCAGACTCCATTCACAGAAACAGTAATTTTATGTCTTAAAACACACGTGTGGTGTGTTAGAAGTGAAAATATCAGGAGAGGAGCAGGAGGGGAGAGTTTTTGCATGTGACGCGATGAATGAAGGATTTATTTCAGCCTAACCAGAGTTAGTAATTGTTGTTGGAACAGTGGAAGAACAAACCAAGATGGATTTCATGAGTTATATAGTTTGAATGTGAAAGCGTGTGTTCGCGTGATGATAAAAATAACTGCTTCTGCAAATGGAGGCTGGTGGCTTTGACGAGCGTCTGTTTCCGGTTAAACAGAAAGGATCTTACTTCTGACACGAGCTCCATCTCTGCAGGGATCCTTTCCATAAAGTTGTCAGACACTTGAGCCTGTCAGAAGCAAAAAACAAGCACTTAAAGTACACAAAATTTGACGCTGCCCAGTTTCCTGCAGGGATTACATTGCAGCCTGTTTTTTCGTGGCTCTCGCTCAACGCTGGAGCAATTTCAAAGATTGTTGTCCTCATTAGTCATTTAGACTCAGCACGATAGTGAAATAGCATCCAGGTTTAAAAAATACCAGTTACCCTTTAAGTACATTTAAACGGAAGAACAGAATATAATATGCATTATAGAATATATGAAATAACAGCTTCGATTGTAATTCAGTGAAACATATTGTTAATAATCCAAGTTAAATCGAGGTTACTTAGGATTTATTTCTTTATGGAACGAAGTATGTATGTTGAAAGTGTGATGGTAAAGTGTTGGCACATGTTAAGTTTGTACAGTTTGTAACTACTGTATATCAAGACTGAATTCTCCGTTAAAACACTGCTCTTCTCTTTAAAAAAAAATACTGTGACGCCAAGACGTACTGTTCAGTATTTCATGGTGAAATACGAGATGACTCATGCACCTGCACATCACCACAGTGTGCTCTCTACTGACTTTTTGTACTGATGAGTTATCAAATGAGCTACTTTTTTTAAGAATAAAATGCTCGTGATGCAGCTGTTTGTCTGTGTTTTCATCTGTGGTCAGCAGGGGGCAGTGTGAGCTTTATAGATGACAGTCTGAGAAGCTGATGAGGATAATTGTTGAATAATTGTTCACTGCTCTTTTCACAGCTGCCAAAAATAGTTTTATTAAGCTTTAGTTGTGTGTGTCTTCATATTTCTGAAGCATTTTGCCCCAGATCTTGTGACACAATCACGCATACTAGCAAGAAAATGGTTAATTATGGCGCTGCTGCTCCTCCTGTCTGATTGCTTTTCGTATAAATCCTCCTTTTGCCCTTCGGCTACCACCTTTAAACACTAATAAATAAGCGGTGTCGGCTGACACATTATGTTAATAAGGTGGTGCTTTCAGACTGACCCGTCTCCAGTGTCACAGCACGCACTCCATTATTTAGACAGAGCGGCGTTAAATAAATGCAAATGTGTTTCAAAACATCTTCGTATGAATATTTCATGGGTCAAGTCGGCTGGTCCGGCCCCAGCCTGCTCTGGTGTGGGGTTACATGTGGAATCAGCAGCTTTCAGAGGTGAGAAAAGTCTGCATTGTGCTGCTGCAGGATGAACTGATGGTTCAAGTGTCGTATATCATCTCGGTCACTGCGAAGCCAAACACATTTCAGATTTACGACAGTGTATAAAGCGAGCAGTTCAGTGTGTGGGAATGTGAAAGTGCCGGCCTTGTGTTTGATATCAGGGCCTTTGAGGAGTTTAAACCTTGGCATCCACACAAGGAGTCACACTCATTAAAAAATAAAGGATCTTTGCACTCATTAAAGGGATATTCCGGTGTAAGTTTAATCCATGGTCTAACACACCTTGACACCGAGTAAGACTCCCCCTCGAGAGGTCAAGTTAGCTGACCGCTAGCTTAGCTAGTTTTAGCAACCTCAGAAAAGACCGCACGATAACAATACACTGCAGCTTATGTCTCCAACTAGAAACCGCCATCAAAAAGCCACAATTAATGGTGAGAACAGCAGCAAACTTCAGCAACTTCAGCACATGTACAGTCCCAGCACACAGTACGAAGCATCAAACATCTGCTAGCTTTGCTGGATTTGTATTAAAAACACAGCACAACTCACCCTCTCCTCCAGCAGCCTGCCTGTGTGGGGAAGCCCTGACGAGTCGATTACCGAGTGCAGTAGATTTCTGCAGCTCAAGGATGAAAATGTCTGATTATTACTCCATGGAATGCTCAGTTCTTATTATCGAGAGCTGACAGAGAAAATAAGTGAAGTAATGGAGTAATAATCAGACATTTTCATCCTTCAGCTGTGGAAATCTACTGCACTCGGTAATCGACTCGTCAGGGCTTCCCCACACAGGCAGGCTGCTGGAGGAGAGGGTGAGTTGAGCTGTGTTTTTAATACAAATCCAGCAAAGCTAGCAGATGTTTGATGCTTCGTACTGTGTACTGGGACTGTACATGTACTGTTGCTGAAGTTTGGTGCTGTTCTCACCATTAATTGTGGCTTTTTGATGGCGGTTTCTAGTTGGAGACATAAGCTGCAGTGTATTGTTATCGTGCGGTCTTTTCTGAGGTTGCTAAAACTAGCTAAGCTAGCGGTCAGCAAACTTGACCTCTCGAGGGGGAGTCTTACTCGGTGTCAATGTGTTAGACCATGGATTAAACTTACACCGGAATATCCCTTTATGATTGCTTTACTCACCAGAAACAAGCCGACAGCAAGAAGTATTACATCAAGCAAAGATAAGCGCCGTACACACTTATGTGTATTGTATTTTCCGGTTTAGAGGTCCAGTAGTTGGATTTAGGGGCCTCTTCATAATTATGTTTTCATTAGTACATAATCACCTTAAACGCAGAATCGTTGTGTGTTTTTCAGTGGCACATGAAGCCAGAAAAGTTGAACTTCCTGGCTGTTAAATTACCCAAATGGCTTCCGCTGGTAGAGCGCGGACCGTCCGGTTAAGCCCTCTGCTAACTTGAATGGCAAAAAAAAGCACTTTAATGGTTTAATGGCTCTTTGAGACTTTTTTCTGAATGTTATTGGACTGACTGGAGCAAATTCTGGTGGTGAAACGAGTCATTTAACATTAAATTGGTGGGGTTACACCACAAAAAGCTTTTTCGCAGCTTTGTTCACATGTGTGGTGGTGGCAGACTTTGATGTGTAAAAAACTGGTGGAATTCCCCTTTAACACTGTTATTCGCCTCTGTTTAGAGTTCACATACTCTGGGGCCTCTCTGTCTACCTCTGAGATCTCTGCTGGCTCCGTCTCTGACAGACCGGTCCGGAGAACGCTCCTGGCACCGGACTCGCTTCGCTCATGGTATGTGGAGCCCTGAGCTCCTCGGATAACTGAAACTGTAAAATATTGTTGTAAGCTGTGGGAACAATTCCTGTGTATGTTTGATGAACGCAAATCACCGCAGATAAGATGGCAGGAGGGAGACAGCTCCTGGACAGATGTGATGAGCTCCAGGTTTTTGTTTCGTCCTCCGAGCTCTTATTTCATCTTCTCCGAGTCGTCCTTTACCGCTTAATGTTTTCCTGGGAGAGTACACATTGCTTTCCATAATGACTCCAGGCTGTGTGCTGGATGGGTCCGGGTGTCCTCTTGACTGTGTGGGTGTGGGATATGGCTGCTGAAGGCCTCTGAATGGGGCTCTTTGTGTGTTTTTGAGGTATTGCTGCGCCCAGATGATGGCGGCTCTGTCGTCTGCCAGCTCTTCCAAAGAGGGAAAAACACACAAAAATTGGGTGTGTGTACAAATGCATGCACAAAATACTTACTCTTGCATTACTGAGCCTTACCCAAGTAGGCTAATAACAATAATATTAGCTCAAGTTTGTTTTCACAGAGAAAACAGGTGGTGAAAGTTTATCACAAGGCTAAAATACTGACATTGCTGCGCTGCTCGCCTGATTGTTGTCTTTTTGTTTTGAACGGCCTTCGCCCATCAGAGCTTTGCATGCCTATTCAAATAGCTGCCATCTGGAGAGGGGAGGAGATGAAACAACCCTGAGTTACGCGGCTCTTAATCATGATGGAAACAAATTGTGCAGAGACCAAACGAATTCCTCTTCATTAAAACGCTATGGGATATGAGGGGATGTGAATCAAACGAGGCTAAGAAAAGATGTTTCAGCTGCAGATAAGCCCTCCTCTTGACCCAAAATCCACCGAAAACACATCACGATCAGATGTCATAATCAAGAGTATTAGTAATACATCTTCTCCATGAACTGATTCCACAAACGAGAAAAACAATCCAGGCTTTAAAATCGTCAGCGAAAAATGAACTCGAGGCCGCAGCTGCTCGCGGGGCTGCTGATGATGGGACGCATGGATACTTGACATGCATGCATAGCTCTCCGCCCCATTAGCCGCCCTTCATTAAGCCAACTATTTGACCAAGTCTGGAGGTAATTTCAGGACCTTCAATCAGAGTTAATCAGCCGGGGGCTCTGGCACCGCGCTGACTTCAGTCGACGTCCAAGGCGGGATCATATTAAGTATTTTCAGCTGATCTTGATTATGATTGCGAGTTTCCTCTTGGATATGATGACAAGACAGATTAGAGATGATCATTTTAAAGCAAGGACAGTTCAGCGTTTTATGGTATTTTGTGGAAATCAGCAAAAATGAAGCCGCAGTGAAAAGCATCTCTATTCATGTTTAAACTTAAGAATAGTTTGACATTTTGGGAGATGTGCATAAGTGCTTTTTTTTTGCCAAGAATAAGAAGAGAAGATTGATACCACTCTTAAAGGGATATTCCGGTGTAAATTTAATCCATGGTCTAACACACCTTGACACCGAGTAAGACTCCCCCTCGAGAGGTCAAGTTAGCTGACCGCTAGCTTAGCTAGTTTTAGCAACGTCAGAAAAGACCGCACGATAACAATACACTGCAGCTTATGTCTCCAACTAGAAACCGCCATCAAAAAGCCACAATTAATGGTGAGAACAGCAGCAAACTTCAGCAACAGTACATGTACAGTCCCAGCACACAGTACGAAGCATCAAACATCTGCTAGCTTTGCCGGATTTGGATTAAAAACACAGCACAACTCACCCTCTCCTCCAGCAGCCTGCCTGTGTGGGGAAGCCCTGACGAGTCGATTACCGAGTGCAGTAGATTTCTGCAGCTCAAGGATGAAAATGTCTGATTATTACTCCATTACTTCCGTTATTTTCCCTGTCAGCTCTCGATAACAAGAACTGAGCATTCCATGGAGTGGAAGTGAGGTTGCTAAAACTAGCTAAGCTAGCGGTCAGCTAACTTGACCTCTCGAGGGGGAGTCTTACTCGGTGTCAAGGTGTGTTAGACCATGGATTAAACTTACACCGGAATATCCCTTTAAGTTTGGATGCTACAACTTAGCTTAGCTTGAAGACTGGAGACAAGGAGAACTGTTAGCTTGGCTCGCTTCAAAGGTAACAGAATTTAACATCAGCACCTCTAAAGCTCACCAGTTACATAAAATAAGATTTAGAAATAATGTCCAATATTTATTCTCTTTTAGCTCTGTTTTTGGTCTCCACCAGCCCCTGAGGAGAACATCATTTGCCTCCAAAGTGGAAGTGTAAAGTACGTTACTTGAGTAAATGTAGTTACATTACATCACTGCTAGTGAGTATTCACAGCAGCTGTGAGAATCAGATAAATCAGGCTTCGGCCTCACAGTTTTGGTCTCTTCTCGGGATTTGCTGGCAATAAGAGAAATGTAGAATAACATTAGCTTTTAAGGTTCATCTAATGAGCTGAAACATGAGCCTTCCCCTGGTCCGGGAGCACAGGGGGGAGGATGTGCACATGGTTATTAATATACACAGAGGCAGGCATACTGTTGGCTAATGTGGGTCAAACGTGCAGAGTGCACGTGAGTAAGTGAGGCAGAGTAACCCCCCCCTCCCTCTCCTGATGTCCGAGGGATGGTTGGGCATCTTGAATCAGCTTTGACTCCGAAACGGCCGCCAGTCTCTCTGCGAGCGACGTCCGTCCTCGGCACGCTCCGGCTGCAAATACACAGAGAAACAGCCATTCCTGTTGTTACGATGGTTTGGTAGAAAATGCTGGGACCTAGTTTGCCACTTTGAAGGATGAGAATTGTTACGGGACTTGTTTCCAAAGAAGAAACTGTAATGTGGCAGACACAGTGTACTGATGAACTTGCTCCACATACACACCGTACCCCTGCGCGCTCTCAATGTTCTCCCAGCATGTTCTGTCACACTTTCTATTTTAATGTCAGTCTGGGTCAAATCGTGTTCTCACTCTCTCTTTAAGCGGCCAAATTTGGGGGGTTTATCAAACAGAATCTGGAAGCCGAGTGCCAGAATGTTTAGACGGGTCTCTAAATGTGTTTAAATCTGCGTGAATTACAGGTAAGAACGACACCTGACACTTAACGGTTCACCAGTTCGCCCCGATGAACAGGTTAGTCCGAGAAGTCAAACAAAGCCGAGAGTTTGCTCAGTTGTAACAGAACGGTAGATGTTCAAACCTTCCATTTTATGAGCTTTTTTAAGGCTTAAGACAAACACTTACTTGCTTGCTCCAGAGCTTTCAATCATACCAATGTTTATCTGTTCGTTGTTTATTGAAGAAGAGGAATTGGATGTGGATATGTGTCATTTAAATATTTCTTGTCTCACTCCCATCTCCTTAAGTTAGATGAGAATATAATAACACAATCACGTTTTTACACTAAATATAAAGCTACAGCTGGCAGACATTAGCTTAGTTTAGCTTAGCATGAAGACTGGAAGCAGCTAGCCTCGCACTAGGAAGCCAAGACATCGTTTTACACTGTGGTATGGAGCCAAACTGACACACACCTCAGCACTGACAAGGTAATTTGCAATGCCTGTGCCGAGATGATCCTTTAAAATACATCAAACTAAATAGCAAATAGGCCGACTGTACTGTAGACAGGAACTAAGACGAGGCCCTCGAGAACGTACATCAGGTCACATCCTCGGGACTGTTGCGGGAAATCTGTCCTGAGTCCTTCACAAAGAAGTCCACAGTCTATCAAAACCTCGTTCAGTTTGAGTTTAAAGTGACTCCAGTCAGGTTGCGTTTGACAGAATCTATTCTGTCGTTTGTTGTTGACTCAGTGCAAGTGTGACTCAAGGTAAATTTAGTGGCTCTGAACTGTTAAGACCTTTGTGAGTCACAGAGAAGTGCAGCAGAGTGTTGCTGAACGGACCCCTCTGAGAGTACCTGCAGTGCTTCACCTCTCCGTGGGTGGTTCACCTACAAACATCTGAAAGGTCAACCAGCACGAGGCGCTTTTGGGTGCACCCATTGAACGGTAGTCTGATCGCACCAGTTCCAGCTGCCATCACTTCCCCCGGCTGACTTAACCCTCCTGATCCTCCTCAGTCGCCAAAGTTATACCGAGGACGCCCTGTGCTCGTGTCTCAAATGCTGAACTGTCATGTAGCATTAGCAACGGGCCTTTAGCTGACCATCCACCCTCAGTGACAGAGCTGCACTGTAAACACCTGCCGTCTCAGTGAGCTCGACTGGCCGTGTTCTGCCTCCTGAACACGACAGGGAAAGCTTCTGAGAGCCACCAGCGTGCCCGGGGCTTATGTAACACCGAGATCTGGCCAAAGAGAGCGCTGAGGGGCTTAATCTGTCCTGGCACCACGGGTGTGGAGGCTGTTCAAGAGCCCCGAGGGGGACTGGAGAGGGTGCACCGTCTTACTCTGCAGCTCTGGCCTTTCTGGATGCTGGAAAAACCATAAAGGTTGAATGAAGGGGGGCAGGTGGGGTGACAAAAAGAGCATAATTGCAGCGGTGAAATTGGTGGGTTTGTGGTCAGTGAGTGAGAGTGAATGCTCGATGGGGCTTTGAGGAGCAGCCATCTCTGTTTTTAATGAGTCGAGGGCCTCATTCCTCTTCACCAAGTGGTCAGAATTAGCGTCCCCTACACTGGGGATAAGTGAGGCTCCTGGCAGGGCTCCAGCACCTCACACCAGCAACCAGCCTTTCTATTAATTCACTCTGGGAGCGAGAAAGACAGAGAAAAGGGAGACGGAGACAGCTTTGCCCAGCCAACCAGGCATACTCCACAGCCAGGCCAAAGAAAATGCCCATTCAATCTCAAATTAGCCGTCTGCATGGCCACCTTCAAAGGAGGCCCCCACTCCGCCTAATCTTCTCAGACTGTGTGCACACACTGACCGTCTGCTCCATGAAAGCCCGAGTGCAGAAAACCAGAGCCAGTGCAGCAGTTAATTGACGCATTATCAGCATAAGCATGGTCAGTTAAGCTGATTATCTAACAGTGCAGCATCCGCCATCGAGATACTGAATGTTATCATTTCAAGACCGTTTTCTGTCCGTTTTGGGCAAACAAACAAATGTGGATGCAGAAGAGTTTTGGCGATCTGCATGAAATAAGTGCATATTTTAATTAAGCTCCTGAATTTAAGCAGGACTGTGTTCGACAATAGGAATCAAACTGAGTGCACTTTTTAATAAATGACAAAGCAATTCCCTTGGCACAGTGATACCCAGATTAGATGGCTGAGGGAGTCTTTGGCACCTCGCAGCTCCGGCCAACAGCGACAAAAGAAGCTGAATTCCTGCAGAACATAAACATGCAGAGCCAACATGGAGCCGCGCCAAAAATGTTAATATTCATATCAAGTGACATGTTCGGGCTATAAATTTGAGGCTGCTCCGACCGAACCTGCAGAGATCCATCACACGTTGCACATGCTGTGGATTATTAAAGACAATAAGGGACACATGTGCTGACCGTTACTGATTTCTTTGTTATTACAAGACATATGGAAATATGATTCATAATCTGCTTTTCTTTGATTAAGCGAAGCATTAAAACCATATGCTCCATTCATCTAATGGACAAAGGCTGTAATGTGAGTAACATTAGAACAATACTGGCTCTGCAGCCTCCACAGAAATGCAGTTTATAGCTGCTAATAATTTTAGGTTTCATGACATGTTTCAAAGGATTGGTTTGTTAGCTTTGCTGAGTCATTTAAGTGACACATCAGACAACACTCATGTGATAATTTCTGATCCATCTGTTCTCAAAGTATGCAATTAAAGAATGATGAATCTCCAGAGATGTACTTTTCAAACTTAGTAGAGAAAACATGAGAAATTGCCTGCTTGGGTCTGGTTAGGTTTAGGTTTCAAACTACTTTTCAAACGTCTAATAAAGAAAATCTGGTTTTGTTGAAGCTAACAAGGCTGATGAACATCCTGACATCTTGTCAAAAATATCCAGCTTTGTTGCCACTAACAGCCAGAAAACGTCCTGACATATCATCAAAAAACATTCAGTTTTTATTTCCACTAACACGACTGGAAAATGTCCAACATCCCGTCCAAAATATCTGGTTTTGTCGCCACTAACATGACTTCAAATTGTCCTGACGTCTCGTTAAACTATGTAGTACGTTTTGCACTTGCATGTGTTGAAACGCCGTCTCGAACAGTGGTGTCTCGCTCGGCAGTTCTACAGGTAATTTCAACTCAAACCACAACCAGTCGAAGCCTTTTTGTTTCTAAACCTGACTAAACTCTTTCAGAAGACACTGACAACAGATCTCATCCTGTCGATAATGGCGTCAAGACAAGAAAACGCCTCTATGTGTCATTGTAGAAAGATGTCCAAACTACATAATTTGTCATTTAATTTGGAGGTGAACTTTGAAATTATTACCCAAACTCTCTGCTGTAAACATCCATCACAGTTTACAGGCCAACTGGCTGAACTGTTGGCTTGTTTACAACCTCTCTGTTCGTCAGACTGTTTGGAATTTGTTCTATGTTGTTGTGTTCTCTGATCTCAGTAATTAACCGTGTGAGTACAGTGTTATCACAACTGATAGGAACGACAGCTGAGACACTATAAATACAAGACCCGTCATATAGTAGTAGTCACGTGTATTCACAGCACACGTTGTTGTTAGGTGTGTTGCTCAACCACACGTCTGTTTTCGATTTGACAATACTCTCTCCTCAGCTTGTCTTAATAATCTGCTGGTGTTCGTATTCTAACAAATTGCACTCCTGACTCACTCACCGTGCTCGGAGGCAGGTCAGAGAGCATGAAGCACATGATATATGGTTTTGTTTGTTCCTCCTCTGGGCTCCCAGCGCTGTGAGAGCAGCGGATCAAGGTAGAAACAGGCCGTGTGTTCGGGTTCAGGTATCAGCAGGTCGTTCCCCTCCGACCCTCACTCGCCATTCACACATTTTGTTTTGGTTACACTTCTTGCTTGGTGTTGCTTTCAGCTGGATTCTCTTGGGCTGCGAAGGTTTACTTGTTTCTTCTTGTAATATTTTATAGGTCCTTTTTTTATCTGGTTGACATGAAGATTTAGTGAGATTCAGTTTTATTGTTTTTCTAATGGCAAACACATAAAGTGGAAGGAAGGGAGAGAAACATGTGAGGTCCATGCATTAAAGGAAAAGTTTGCTCAAAAGTCTACTCGCCTCCATGCCGATGGGAAATCGGGGTGAAGTTTTGTAATCCACAAAATATTTCTGGAGCTTCACAGCAAAATGGTGTTGTAGCACTCTCCTAAATGATGGAGGTAGACTTTCTGGAAGCCCTGAGATCCCAAATTGTTTTCAAAGATGTTATCTACATCCAATTTTTAGCTGTAGCTGCTAAGCTAAAAGCATTAGCATGCACGCTGTCTGAAGTGGATGCACGAGTTTGATTGTTCATCCAGGGTGTAATCAGATATTTTCTACTCAATATGGGATCTTCTGTATGTTTTTTTTTCACATAGTCCACAGTTACGTCGGTTGTTTAATCCTACGATGCTGCTTTGCCCCAGAAATGTTTTGTGGACTATGAAACTTAGAGTAGATAATGACTGAATTTTCATCTGGTGGACTGTTCCTTTTTAAAACATACAAGCCAATGGAGAAAATGACTGGACATAGAGTAAATCAAATGCAAATTGCACTAATGGGAGTATCAAGTAAGTACATGGATCCCATAATGGAGCACCGGGGGAAACCTTAAAAATGTATTTTCCTGGCGTCCTCTCTCGTCCTAATGCATCATAATGGAAAGTGCTGCAGTTTCACATTCAGGAAATGGACTCTCCAACAGAGGAGATCTAGGGGCCATTTCTGAGCGAAACGAGTTGCAGCGTCATTGACCAATTACTTTTCACCAATTATCTCCATCCGGCATGTTTATGAGTAAAATGAGCTCCACAGTGGACGCAGAGGGGAGGTCATTATCAGCCGACACAACATAATTGCAGATGGGCCGGCTGCTTTGGGCCATGATAGGCATCTTGGGCACGCATGCACGGCCCGGCCCAGCCAGCCAGGAGCGGGGAGCAACGGGAACACGATGTCCCCACGGACAGCAGACTCAGAGGTTTGATTTTTGGGAGTCATTATCTACGGACACCCTGTATTCAACCCACACACAATTATCAATTACTCTAACAACTCTTCTCGAATTCTCTAGTGACCAGATAACTGCGGGGCAATTTTCCACCCTTCCCCGTCAGGCCTGATTGCTGGAGCCCCACCAGCTTCACAAAGACGCCCGGTTAAGTAAATCCAATGTCTTTGAGTTCAGCTCAATGAAATGAAGGAAACTTTTTTAAAAAATGTGTCACATACTGTAGGCCTACAAACGAAGTGAATGAGTTGACCTGGGAGTCTGTTTGTGGAAGTATTTGAGTCGTGTTTATCCAACTTTGGCACAGCTCATGTTCTCAGGACGTGTTTCTTGTTTTTTTTGTGCACGTTGCAGTGTTAAAGTTGCTTTAGATAATATACTTTATGAGTTTTCTTTGTTTATACTACTCTTTTCTTTCATTTTACTGCATTTCTTTTGCTTTTCTTGGCCTGTTTTTAGCCATGCTCGCGGCACGGCTCAAGGGATGTCAGTGTTTTTTAAAATAACTGAATTTTATGGGCTACACACATTCATGGTCCCCAGAGGACACATTGTAATAGCTTGTGTGACCCACCATGAGGCTGTCATTTGTATTTTTTTGAGCTGTGATGGATTGCCTTAAAGGAAAAGTTCACCCCAAAATGAAAATTCAGTCATTATCCACTCATCCCCATGCTGATGAGGCTGAAGTTTCGTAGTCCACAAAAGATTCAGAGTTCAGTCAGAGTTCAACTCTTTTAATTGTTTAATTGATTTTAATTGTTACTATCCTTCTTATCTCCTTTCTTGCCTGGTGACACTCACCAGCTCAGATGAAAACACTCTCTGTGGGACTATGTTTAGCCTCGTTTTACTCCTCTGGAGCAGAAAGGCTCGTCAGAGAGGGTTGAGGTTAGTCAGGTATGACCTTGTTCTACATATTGAGAATACAGAGCAAAGAACTGGTTGTGCTGGAACGGGCTGGGAATCTAGGGTACTTTATCTTCATTACAATCCATTCTACTGTTGGCCTCAGTACAATTACACCTTTACAACCCAACCACACCGGCTCAGTTTATGTAGTCATTACTGGAGACTGATCAAATATGGTAATATGTCTAATATCCTCTATTTATGGTATAGCTTTGTGGTGTGCTGAATACTTATGAGCTGGTATCATTGCCTCTTTTGTATTCATATAATATGTTTTGTTAAATTAATAGCTTTCTAAGTGTTTTCAAAGTGTTTTTTGTTTTGTTTATATATCTATTGTTTAATTATAGACTCCAGAGGTCCAGAGATGACCTCTGGCTTCAGGGCAGGTTGTGCGTAAGTGTGCTACTACTGCTGTTTGTAGGCTAAAAGTGTGTGTGTGTGTGTGTGTGTGTGTGTGTGTGTGTGTGTGTGTGTGTGAGAGAGAGAGAGAGAGAGAGAGAGAGAGAGAGAGAGAGAGAGAGAGAGAGAAGAGCAGCCCAGGTGTGTCAAGGGTCGAACAATCACAGCAATACCGGAAGCTAAATGACAGCCTTCAAAATAAAAGCATGTACTTTTCCATGAGGGTTTTTTTTCTGTGCGTGTACACCACTACAAGACAACTGTACATCCTGACACATTCAGTTGTGTGTTTTGTCATCACGTCCTTCTTTTTGTAGATTACATACACCTCTGTGTACATACACCTTTGTAATCTACACTTACTTGGCAGTTTATTTTCAGTTTTTGTGTTTACTGTTTTTGAGAGGTGTTGATTTAACTCAGTTTGTACTACATTTTACTTGTTTATCTAACATTTTTCTCCCCTATTTATGTCAACAAGAGTGGAATGAATATCAGAAACACCTCTTGGTATGATGACCATTTCAGCTGTCCAGAATTGATTGGAAAATTAGTTTCCATCATCAGTTATATTTACCACTGAGCTCTATTACATCAAGTGCAACGACTGGAATTTAACTGTTTAATTTAGTCGTGAAAAATGCTCATCACAACTTCCCAGAGCCCAAAGTAATGTCTTCACATTGCTTATTTTGTCTAAGAAACAGTCCAAAAGCCAAAGACTCTTTAATAACTATCATAAATGACAAAGAAAAGAAGCAAATCTTTACATGTAATAAGCTAGAACCAGAACCAGCAAATATTTTCTTCCTCTTCTTCTTCTTCTTCTTCTTCTTCTTCTTCTTATTTTTCTTATTATTCTTACCATTATTATTTTAAAGAGTATTATCTATTAGGTTACATTTTAGAAATAATTAATCGATTAATCGTTGCAGCTCCAGTTAATCACCTCTGGATCATAATGATATTCATACTTGGCTGAACAAAAACTAGGCTATCTTATTTTGAAAGCCATAACCGGAAGTAGCCGTTACTGCTCCTGCTAGCTTACCGCTGCTCTCTAAACACCAGCGGCGGCTCGCGTCTGACTCCCCGCACAACAACAAACGCGCTTTCCTCGGCAGGAAGAGAAGCGAGAGAGGGGCAGTAAAGAAATTTAACATGTATTCTTGTCAGCCGACATCTTGGTAAAGTTACGAGTTTGTGGATAAGACGGTTTAAAAGGGACAAAGAGCAACGGTCGTGTCCAGATTTTGTTAGCAGACTTTAAAGAAGAGAGCAGCAGCTGCCCCAGACTGTCCACTACAAACGTACATGGTAAGTTTGTGTTTTACTGGATATTTACTGTAACTCACGTTTAATAAAAATGTATAGAGTGAAGTCCAAGTCGTAGCTGTATATCTTCACGTGTGCTCTGGTACTTCTGTAAGTTTATGGACACGTTTATAAATGAACTTTGCCTCTCTCTGCACAGGTGTGTGAAGGTTAGGTTATTTCCTCTGTCTGGCTGTTGTTCCCTTTAGCTGAAATTAGAGACATTATATGTAAATTAGAGAGGAAATTCAGTGTGGTTTCTTTTGGTCAGATTAAACAAACACAGTGTTAAATGTGGCCTGGAGCCCCCCCTGAAGTCTCTGTGGTCTCTTTTTATTTATCAACGTGTGGATCAGGCAGGGCAGGCTGACTGGCTTTAGACATAACAAAGTGCCTCCTACAGTAACTGTATCCACACTCATTTCCTGCTCAGCTACTTCAGCTTCAGCCCAAACCATAAATCAACAATTTCCTTATCATGCGCCCAAACAAATCTTACTTGCTTTTACCTTATCTTTAAACAAACAGAGGCTTTAACGCCGCTCCCCACTTTGTCCCAATTCTGGGATCTATGGGACATGATTTTCTTTCTTAAGTTAGTTTTGTCGTCAAACTTTTTGTCCCTCTGCAGCCACATTCGAAGGCACAAATGTTGCATATTTATTGTTCCCTTCTAGGACAGTTTGTTCCGTGTTGCTGAGCCTGTTCTCCTCTGGAAATCTCAAAGAAAGTCCTGAAACTTGTAGCATCATCTGGGACTTGAAATCTAGGTCTGCTCCATAGACAATGAATGGGGTGCCGATTATGAAGGTGCTAAAAATGCTTTATCCCAAAATACTTCCTAACTCGTCTTTTGTCCGCTAGAGCTCACAACAGTCTTATTGTGAAAGGGAATGGTGGCAAATTTGACATCCCAGTGACAACACTCAACAATCCATGGGTCACTTTCTAGCTTGAGAAAGCGGTTCACATTTTGTCGGCTGACCAGACCTGCCCCGGGGCGCAGCAATAACATATGTGAATTCTTAAAATGAATGGCATTCCCCCTCTGACACTGTCTACAGCCACTTTTGGCCAGACACAAAGCCACTTTTCATGGCATCACAATGTCTCCAGTGGCACCGTGGGACCAGACCTCCACAGTTTGATTTTTACAAGGAGAAAGAAGAATATAATTGAGTGTTTTGCACACAAAAGTGAGCTTGTTCGATTTACGGTGCAAACATTCGCTTCAGCTCTGTGGTGCGTTTATGCCCAAAAATTCCCTCATGTGCTCATTCGGATTAAACAAAGCAGCCTCGTCTATTTTTGTACGCAGCTGCCTCATCTGTAAACAAAGGCCAAATAGTTTGAACAAGACGATAACATAACAAACAAGCTGAACAGCACAGCAACTCTCCAACCCCCAGCTCTGCAGTATATTATATTCAAACTTCATCAGCCTAAACTCACACGGAGGTCAAGTGCTTACCTCAGCTCGCTTGCAAAAGGGCAGGCTGTGAGCCTTGGCAGTGGGGGGGGGGGGCACAGTTTATTTGCATTGATAATTTCTCAAGTGATTTTTTTTTTTAAGCACATGGCAAGCTTCCCTCAGAGGAACTGCTTTGTCAGCAGATCAGGGTGTTAGCATCCGTGTTGAGCTCTCCCAGGTGTCTTCATCGTGCACATGACAGGAATCTGAAAGTGTTTTATCTAAACTGAATCTGGTGTTGAATCTTTTTGGATCCCTCGTTAAACCCAATCACACAGTTTGAGTAGGAGAGTATTTCTTATTTAAAGATAATATTTATTTTGATTGTGCTCAGTGCAGTGACAAATTGAAGTTTTCAAAAATGTATAGTGCTGAATGTGATTTGAAACATCTCAAGTAATGTGCCAGTATGAATTCTGAATTTTCGATAGTTTTGGGAATATAAGCAACTTTTTAAAAAATGCATCAAACTTGCCTATCTGAATCAGAAAGTTGCCAGTGATAAGTCGGGTTAGGTCGTTGACCACAGATGGGTAAGAACGAATCAGATTAAGGAATTTTATGCCAACTTTTGATTCTTGAAACTAAAAAAAATTGTTAGACTAAACCTGGTATTTAAAATGGGGCTAAAAAAATAACTGTAAAAAACTTTGCAGCCTTACTTATCATCGAGAGATTATCTGAGGCAGTAGTGTCTCACATCGTCATGTGATAATTACTGCAAGGGGTTGTTAAAGTAAACAGAGCAGTAAGATGTGGTCAGCCAGATGTGCTGACAGCTGAAATAGTCGTACTGTATATCTGATATGAACAGTTTGTGTACACAGGGATCCTTTGCTGTCTTCTATTTGTTGTCACAAACCTTGTTGGTTTCTAGTTTGACTTTGTTGAAAGAGGGAGACGGAGATGAAGGTGTGAGTATTTATTATTCTAAGAGGCCGTGTTTCATAATGGATAATGTGTTTTCTGTAAGTAATACCTCCCTGTCGTGCTGCTCCGCATATTGTCCTTGGTCAGTTTAATCTGAAGGTCAAGTCCCCTCGATTCTTTGTATTAGTCTACACAAACTGTCTCCTTGAATAACAAATAAGAGGAGAAACTTTAGAAGACAGGAGACAACAATGGGAACATAGTGGGAGGTGTTTTTGCTGTCAGGCAACATGAAGACCATGTTGTGTTTTTAGTTTTTCTTGAGGGCCCAACATGTCAAATGAAACGCTTATTTAGTATTTTGTGGGTTTCTTTGTTTGTGTGTCGTCCCATTGTGTTGACTTGACTCTCCTGTCACTGGCTGTTCACCATAATTATTGATGTAGCACAGTTTCCCACAGCACAGTATTTAAAAAACAGTCTGACATAATGATTCTGGGACTCTGTGTGGCTTTCTCAAACACAATGAGCTGTGACGAAATGTAAGACTACAGGCTTATTTCTGTTTATTCTCTACACGACGAAAGCACAAATACATTATGAGTTAAGGACTTTCTTCTTTAGCTCCTGAAATGATGTCTTACATGTTTTCAAATTCAATTCTGCCAAAGGACTTGCTGTGTGTTGATTTGTATCTGTTTTGGGGATTTCATGGTGGAGCTGACAGTCGACTGCTGGTTGCTGCAGATCAGCTGTGGTGTTTAAAACGCAGGCAATATGCTGAATCCACAACACATGCTGTATGTTGACAAAACACGGCGAGCACAGTTGGCCTTCACAGTCGCTCCTCGTTTTCTTCCTTCTGAGCATGGTCCAAAGAGATTTTAATGTAGTTTCCAGTGTTTCTTTGGGACACCACATTCTGTAGGTTTTACCGTGACAGGCTGATTCCAATCTGATTAAGTTGTCACAGAAATCAGTTTTTGCAAAAGCTCTTTGACCCTGTGTGTCTGCTCGGTACACATCTGTAAATAACATGGAGGCAATGTCAACTCAGTGTTCTTAAAAGTCACTTTTATCATATGGCTTTTTCTGAACTGATGAGTTATTGTTATTTAAATGTTGTATTTACCTTGCTTATCTTAAGTCCTTGGTCTTGTTTGCTTTTACTTGAGGATTTTATTGTAAAGCACATTTGCCAGCACAAATTAGTGACTAAAACCCATCTTTTAAAGTATAATTAACCTATCAACTTTAATCACAATGGCATGCAAAATATCTTGTTTCTATTTATTTAATATGTTTATACAGGCCCTTTGTTCCAACCACAACCACACATTGATTAATCGCCTGTTAAGCTGTGTGGCTAGTTCACCAAACAATACGAAGACAAACGCGAATATGCAAATGCCTCAAAAGCACTTACAGCGCTTCTGAAAGCTTGGGAAAAATTTCAGGTGATAACTTTTAGAAAGAGTCTGAAGCCATGTGTGGTCTGGGCTAGACTGGGATAAGCATTTAGGATAATATTACATACATTCCCAGGATTAAGTTAAGGGTTAAGATTGGTGGTATAAATGAACTAAATGTGTATGATTAGAAATGGATGATGATAAAGTCGCTGAGGAAAGATCCTGAATTGTTCTGTATTTCTCAACATTCAGAAATGATGTTTGAAATGTGTGTGACTTGGCTGTGATTCAGCTCTCAAGACCACAGAACAAAAACATTTAAAGTTACCCTGCTGAACCGTCTCATAAACAAACACAGTCATGTTTGTGTTCATTGTTTCTCACTAAAACACAATCTGTGTTCCAGGCTGCTGAATGCATCTCCGCCATACAACATTTTCAAGGCTGATTTAAAATATTTAGGAACCAACATTGTTAAAGGGGCTCTGTGAAACTTCTGTGTTGTGCCTAAAGTCAGTTGTTAGTTTATGTTAGCGGACTCCATTTCTAAACTTTAGCTACTGTTGTCTTCTGTTAGCTGAGCAAATATAGCCAAAACTCACTTTTTCATGTTCTCAAATCTTCTCATTTTCTAGTTTTCTTGGACTTAAATGATAATAAACTGTATATATCTGGGGTTTCAGAACATTGGACAAGACAAAACAATTAAAGATGTCGCCACCGTCGTCTACAGACAGAGGGCTCACATCCTCCTCAGGATTGGTTTGGTATTCTTAGCCAGTTCAACGTTTTGTGCACAGCTGGACTGCACATCTGTCTGAGGGCACCGGGAGTCAGGGGCTGAGGTCTGAGAGATCCCTGAGCTTGGGAACAGGCCATGACTTTTTTCAGTTTCCTCCTTTCCTGTCTAATCTGGAGCTGAGAGTCTGTCCTGAATGGGCAGGTGACGTCTGTGATTAAAACTATTTGAAGAATATTGAGGATAAGAAGTATTTAGGGGATTTAGTAACAGATGTATGACCCACACACAGGCCTCCCTCTTCGTTCTCTCTGCTGAGACCTCATGTGATTTCCGCTTCGTCCCAATTTTCAGGTGCACAGCACACTGGCCATTAATCTGTAGACGTTTTTTACCTCCCAAATTGCCACATTTTGTCACCTCCTTTCCTGCCGCTTTGACTAATGGCCCAATCTCAATGCAAATGGACCACAGTGCCAAAACAAAGCATATCCATATTTCAAAACTTTTAACTTTTCAATGCTAGTCACAGTCTTGTGCTTCTTCCAAAACTTTTCCCTAAAGTTTCTCTTTTTAGAGAGAGTAACAGTTTATTTCTGCAACATTACTCTGTGCAGCATGGCGCACTCTCATCCACTGCATTTAAATAAAAATCAGGATTGTTGTCATCTGAACGAGATGGAAAGTGGAAATGATGATCCAGTGCTGTTTTTTATTCTGCAAACAGCGCAGTGTTCACTTATTGAATACTGATGACTGTGAAATAATAGATGTACCCTCCTTCCTGCTCTGTAGAGAAATAGAAATGGAACCTCTCCTGTGTCTCATTACTCAATCATAGCTCCACGACCATAACCAAATTATTTTTTTTTCTCCCATACGTGTGCCCTTTTATTCCTCAGAGATGACCCATGTCGCTGCATCGTTTCCTGCAGCCACTTTGAGAATGAGGCCCGGGGAGCTGCTGCAGTTCTGATTAGATTTACAGTTTTGTAAACAGCCCTGATAAGATGCAGGAATGGCTGGACTTTGCTGTCTTCGGAGCAAAGTCACCCTCATCAACATCACTTAGTGACTGGGCGGAAAAAGGTGTCCTTGGAGGGGAAAAACACTTCTTATCCAGGATAACTTGATTCTGGACTCAGAAGTCACTGAATTACTCATGCTATACCAGTTCTGGTATAAAATCTACTGAGAGGTTTAGCGGTCAGTCGGTTAGTTGTTCCACCTGGTCGAGACTGAAAAATCTCTATTAAAAACTATTAGTTGGATTGAATACATTGGACTTTAGCCACCAACACAAAACATCAGTATTTGACGACCTGATAATTAACCCTTATAAAACTTTCTTCAGAATTGCTTTTTAAGTTTGCCTACATAGTGTTGCTTTAAGTGTTCAAGCACTGGCTCGCCTCGCCTTTCTGCTCTGTTGACCTTTTATTAAGTCGCCTAAACAAATGTTCTACTGAATGACATCGCTACAACCAGGTGCACTTACAAGCTTGTGCGAAACAACGGCATAAGTAGGACATTGAACAGGAGAAGTTGTGTGACAATCAGTGCGTGTACTGGAGGGATGTACTACCAGAGAACATTGCTCTCTGTCTGCTTGTCTGCTGAGATTGTCAGGAGACGAGAAGGCTAGAACGAAGACAGATTGTCCACCAGTTAATCCTGGATGGTGTCGACGGATGAAAAAAAAAAGTAAGATAATTCTAAAATGGATGGCCAAATACACTTTTCACAATTGATTATCAATAACTAAAGTAATCGTTAGTTGCAGCCCTTCTTTGGTTAATGACGATAAACTGGTAACATCCCCATCAGTCTCTGCTGCACTGACTGTTTAATGCTAATGAGAAAATATTACTTAACTGAGATGGTGAACATGGTCAGCATCAGCTGCTCTCAATGTGATTTTACCATTCAGCTCAGAGCACTGATGTCCCAAAAGTGCAGCCTTCAGAATGATAGAACATCCCTCTGACTGCTGCAAAGAGGAGCGCAGTGTAACTGGTCGGATTACTTTGGTTCAGACAGAGTCTGAGAATGTGGGCACATTTTTAGTTATGCTTGGCCTCGATCCTAGTTCTGAGCTTACACCAAAATATGAGTTGTGTCGGGAGAATATTTGACATGGCATTTACACATGGTGTGTTGCGTCATCTCTTGTCACTTGTGGATGATTATGTGTGTTAAAAAAATGCATGAAAAACAACATGCCCTTTTCCCATGAGCAGCTGTGACTGCGATGGGAGTGTGATCATGACATTCACAGCTGCTGCAGGGAGGCCCATATGTGCTGATGTACAGTACAGGCCCGGAGCCTCGTTCACTCCTACTTCTCTCCTCTTGTTTTCACGTCTTTCGCTCCCTTGTTGCTCACACACTCTTTTTATCCTCTCAGTACCCACTCACACACTCTTCAGCTGTGTCAGCTGCCTGATGGCTCGCTGTGATGATCATTCTCACACCTTCTGACTGTGGTTTAGCTAGGGGTGGGCGATCTAGCGAAACAATAATATCCAGATCAATTTAATCGCTATAATTGAAATTGCAATCTTTTTTTCTCAGTCTCAGTTTATCTCACAATATTTCATTAATAGAGCAAGACCGATACCCTTCACCCGGTCAGTGAGGTTGTGTGAAGTTTGAAAAGAGAAGTAAGATGACATTAAATACAGCAATATTTATGATTCACCTATACAGTCAGGTGCCCTAAGGTGCAGCCCTCAGCCAGGCTCACAGATGGTGATCAGCAACATGAGAAAACACAAATAGTTGCCGTCTTGGATGAAATGAAAATCATCCTCGACCTCCGAAAGCAAAACACATTCCTATATCCTGTTTATCTGCAGCAGTCTACTTTGTTACAGCCTGTGTCTTATTTTAGTAATTTGGGCTGTAATTTCTATTAGTTATAATAACTTTGAACTCAGCAAGTTAATTGCTGAGAATGTGGCGACGTTGCTAAAGAGAAGTCAGATACGGTGCTAAACTCAAACTGTCAGTTTTGCTAAACTTATTTTGAAGAGAAAACAAAGGCCAACAGCGAATTTGTTACCAGTTTACAGTCAGAATTCTTGCCTCAACGTTGACTCCCCAATTTAGCTGTTTTTTAGCATCTTCTCAGACATCAGTACAAAACAGTTATGATGGATGTAGTGAGTACAGATCTACGGCCAATATTATGAAAATGATATAGAAAAGTTGGAACAAGTTGGAAATTTATGTTTACATTAAAATCTACATTGACATCTATCCACTCTCCTTCGGTTATACTCTTTTCTGTTGTGTTTCTACATCAGTTTTTCTCCACTCTTATGCTTAGTTCCTTCTTTCATTCACTCCCACTCAACAAGGTCATATTTATGTATTTGTCCCAGACAGCTTTTCAAAAATGGTGAAATGACAGTGGGCTCATGACGCAGAGTAATATTTCATCCTGTGTGCTTTTTCTGAAGTTTAGAGTTGGAAATCAGTCTTGAATTACTTTTGTTAAGTTTTTCTTGCTGTTAGTCCAGTTGTTCTCAAACTCTATCTGGCATGTCTCCCTTCAGAAACTAAAAAAAGGTTCATTATCGATGATGGGGGAAGAAACATAAAAAGGATCCGAGTCGAATTTTAGTGAAATAAAGATGAGCATGATTGAATCAGCGAAGATTAGAGGTGCAGTGTGTAAGTGGGACGACACCTCCCTGAGGTTGGTTGTTTGGATATTTTTAAATACATTTCTCCTCGCTCTCTGTGTGATTTCTGGCCTGATTATCTCCTGCTAAGAGGCCACGAGATGGACGGCACACAAACACACACTTTGATATGCATGAAACCGTGATATCTCAAACACATAGTCCCTATTAAGTGAGGGTTTTTTTAAGTGGAGAGGCTGACCATGTGGTTGGAGGCAGGCTGACTGTGAGGTGAGGAGGTGGCAGGGAAGATCGAGGGTGCGGATCAGAAGCTACGTGGGTGGTGGGATGCACGGTTGGGCAGTAGCTGCGTCACAGCGTTGCATAAGGGCTTACGCAGGCAGAAAAGAAGTGGATCTGAAGTAATTAGCGTGCAGAGTCACACTCGGAGGGGATGAGAGATGTCGACTGTTCAAACAACGCACAGCTCATCTATCCATCCACGCTTAACAGAGCAGTAATGAAAGTCTGGTGTTGACTTTTTCTGTTTTCATCATGTATTGATTTATTGTTAAGCACTTCCTTTTTGTCGACAGATAAAACATCATTACTTTCCTCTGAAGTGTTCCTTATGCTCATAAATAAAAATATGAAATACCAATGTCAAAAAATAAACAAGTAATTAGTGTAGATCATATTTAGCTCACACACTCCAGGGGACAACATTTCTCTTTTTCTAAAAAACGAGTTTATATCCGAGAAAGTTTGGTCACCATAACTTCAGAGAGAGTCAGATTGTGAGGAAAGGAAGTCGGCAACAAGACTGAACTTAACGGCAATAAAACTTTAAAAAATGACATTGTCCTTGAACATTTATTCCCGAGTGATGTCAGCATAGGTTTTCATAAGCAATGGTGGTTGTTTAATGGTTCGCTCACCACCAACTTGGCGCTGCTCATGTAGGTTTGACCTTTGGATAATTTGTGCTGATTGGCATTACTTCCACAAGTGTTTATTCAGGGTGTTTGTGTCTGTGTGTTTGAATTCAGGTCAATCACTAAACTCAGCACTCAGCAGAGACTCTGGTTCTCTCTCTTCTTCCCCATTTCTCCCCCAGCTTCAGTAGGCAGTCAACAATACAGAACATAAACACCCAAAAATGGAAGTCATCTCTGCGGATCGCTGGTTGATAAATGGGAGTGAAGATGAATTCACTTAATCACAAAAGTTAGAAAGTAATTTGAGCTCCCCTCCTTGGATGAGAGGAGAATCCAGTGTGACTTTGGGTGATTACTCCTCCAGAAGTTCTGGCTCGTCCTCCGACTATCTCTTCCAGAGCAGGCCATTACCACTCAACACCCGGCAAGCGTCTTTTACTTTGATAAAGACACCAATATTTGTACATTTAAAGCCAACTTTAAAAGCCTCTTATCTATTCACTCCACCAATCCGTCTTTTCCTGTTTTGCTGTAGTTTTTTTAGGAACAAGGCTTTGGATTCATTACACTGTACAACATTTTGCGTAGTGTGTTTAAGTTCATGCTCAGCATTTTTTGAAGGTAGACATTTAACATTCGTTCCAAAAAACACCTCCTCCTCACCGACAGCTGCACTCCTGCTCCTTCCTCCTCAACCTCAATCCCTGACCGCTCGCAGAACAGTGGAAATGGATGAAATGTTCTCTCTGTAGATTTCCAAATTGTAGGAGGATGTTTGAGGTTTGGCCTGGATGATCCGAAATAAGAATTACAGAGAAACTACAGAGATTTGGGGCTGCTTAAGATGGAATGTGATGCTTTCCATGTGGGCCATCTTCATGCTGTCCAAACAAGTCAGACATGCCAGTTTTCCCAGCGGGTTCACTTTCCACCCTCTGTCTGCCCATTTTATCTTTTTACATAAACAGTCGTGTGATTTTAGAATTTCGTAACACAACTTTCTCTATAAGTTGTTTTGTGATGATGATGTTGGTGACCACCGCTGTGTACAGGCGAAGAGGGTTTAAAAATGGAAATGAATGTCATGATGTCAGTTGTGTGGATTTTTGGATTTTTAGCACTCTGAGCACAGTATTGTCAACATGTCTGTCCACATCATGTTCTTTTATTGTATATCACTTCCCTGTTCTCTGAATGGCGTTTGTTCAGCGCGTGTTGCTTCCACCTTCTCTTATTGGGTTTGTGAACTTGCCTGGAACCTTTTGGCACACGGCTGAACACTAGAATAATAAACCTAAGTGCTGTGGGGTGGCGGTGTTTGGATAGGGAAGAAGTGGGCCGCCACCCTGTTCCTTAATAGTTCACTGGCTCCGTGTGTGTGTGTTCTCGTGCTTTTGTGTGTGTGGGCTTGAAAGCCTGGCAAACACTGTACCTCATTTATCCTCATTTCTGCTTCTCTGTTACACTGCCCTTCCCAATAGGTATCTAAATTTATTTCCTGCACCACATCCTATTTAAATTAACCTCCGGACACTGCAGAGTCTAGCTGTAAACGAGCTGCATGCTGTGATGCTCAAACAAGCACGACAACACCAACTAATACTGAAAGTTTATGAATGCGATCAGGCGATAAATCTCTATCGCTGTTCATCTTGGCAATTTTTTTTTTATTGGTAAAAAAATATTGCAACAGCCAAAACAAATGTTACCAGAAGTGACTATTTTGACAAGAACAAGGACATTTTAAAACCTGTCAGCAACAGATCTTTCGATATTATCTTTGAATTGAGAACAATTGTATCGTGAACCCCAGCTAGCAAGCCAACAAGCAGGCTTAATCTTACAGTTCTCTGTGGGACGCTGAACAGACGGCCTTATCTGACCCCCAGGGGATCTTTATCGTTTTCTTTTTTTTAGGCAGCTGGGAGATTGTCAGCCCTCCTGCCCACAGATTAAACCCAAATCTGTGTTCTCTTTCTCTCATCTGTCATTGGTCTCTGACCAGTGTCTGATTTTCAGATTGTCTGATATTAACTGTTTTTGAATGTGCTCTGGATACCCTCCAGGGCATCCACAAACACTGAGGAATTTTGATATATAGATACTTCTTTTATAACTAAAATTATTTTTGAGTGATCTGAGAGAACCCTGCCACTGTGATGGATAAATGCTATTTGTTTTTCACTCACTGAGGACTTTTGAAATCTGCAAAGTGTGAAAAGGTGAAGGAAAGGTCATGGCAGAGCAGGAGGAGGCAGATTTGATCTATTCAGTGTTATGTACGGACTTTGTTTATCACGTTTTTCACAGATTGAGTAATTGCCCGGAGAAAAAAATCTATTGTACTGGCCCAAATATTCCATTAAAGCTTCATGTAAGTCCCATATTTAGCCCTGTTCGCACAGGACTAGTTTGGCCAGGAGACCCTGCGTTTGTGTTTAAATTTCAGAAGTGAACTTCTGTTCTTCAGCAGCCACATTATTAATATAGTGTACATTTACACACACATATGCAGCACATTTAAAGCAAGTAATGGATGTTTTGTGGCTGAACATGACAACCTTTTGTGGCTCCTGACCTTCTCTGTCATCACTTTTAAACATCAATATAGCTGATCTCACTGCACAGCTGGTGACTGCTGTTTTACATGCTATGAGCTGCGCTCAAATGTCCTACTTGTTCAATTGTCTGACAACAGAAAACAGATGTTTAAAAAGAAACACTACCTCAAACCACAGAGATGGCGATTCGCACGGGACTAATATTATCGTCTGACCTCTGTGTCTGGCGAAAAATAGTTGTATATCACTTTTCAAATTACAGAAATGTCAGACTCACATGGGATTAAGATCACAGACGTCCTCTGCAGTTATTACAAATCACTAGAGGTCCCCAGGTAATACTAGTCCTGTGTGAATATGGCTTTTGTGTATCTTGTATCAGTCACACATACTCACACACTCTCCTGTGCAGCTGTGTGTAAAGTCTTTTTGAGCCCTGTTCTTTTTAAACACTGTTGATTCTTGACGGTTATAATTTGGTCCCTGGTGCTTTTCTGCAGTCGACATGAGGCAACTTTCTCAAACGACATTTCCAGAAAACATGTTGTCTCATATTCAGGTTATTACCATGTCTTTAGACTGGAAGATAAGGTACCTGTCTGATTCATCTTTTACTCATCCTGATTGTAAAGAAGCACTTAGGACATTAAGCCTTCTCAACACATGAAATGACACTTGGTTACCTGTTCAATCAATCACCATTTCAAACAGAAGGGCCTCTATTCACTGCAGGTGTGTCATTTGCTTTGAACTGTCATGAAAACAATTCATGTCTTCTTCAAAGGAACGCTGAGAGATTAAATTTGTCTTTCTCTGAAATAAGATGTCTATACTTTCTGATGAAGAAGAACAAAAGACTTCTCATCTTTACTCCTCCACCTCATCGATTGTTGATTGATTTATGGGTCAGTTAACATGTCACAGGGAGGTTCAGTGTTATTGAAAGCTGTCTTTGAAGGTGCCCGTTCAGCAGATGAATAATGTAATGAAATGGTAATCACAGTGCCGCCCTCTACTCCGTTTTTATTCAGCACACATGCTCCTCTGTCTGTGTCCCTCCGTCTGCTGTTTGGTCTTCCTTTAATGAGGATTATCCCCTTCAATGTGGAATACCAGGTGAGGGGAGCGGCCCTCTTAAGTAAACACCTGTTTATGATCTGCGGGCTCATTGTTGGTCTTTAAAACAAGTATTAAGGCATTACTTTACACTATGGCTTGGCACTACTGCAGTACGACATTTAAGAAACTGCCTTAAAGCCATCTGGATTGAGATACATTACATGTGGGAAGCCACAGTCTCCTCGGCACTTCCATCTGTCTGCAACATGCTAATACAGTTTGTCTGGCACAGATGGAGACGCTGCAGGTTTGTTTAGCTTTAACTAAAGCCCGTACAGCTGCTTTAACCCTGCAGGCGGTTGGTAACGTTAATTTTAGCAAACATCCCGGATCCTGCTGATAAAACAGGATGCACATTAACCAGTTCGCCGCTAACCCGCTCTCACTCTCAGTTTCAGCTCCTAACACAGTTCACCACGACCCTCCAGATCGCTCAGATTATTGTTAATCTTTTGTTGTTTTCTCTAAATCTTTAATTGATGCTGCTGTAATATACAGTTTCCCTTAGACGATCAATAAAGTGTCTGTCTAGATCTAGCGAGGGGCTATTACCTTCTATTTTATTGGGTTACAGGCATTGCCCACGATACATCACTAAGAAAAAGATGTGGATATTTTTGGAGATGGTATCGTACCGAAACGTATTGTATGGAAAATCTCATACCGTTGAATCCCTAGACTGGAAAGGAGGGGTTCGATTTTGGGAAATGAACGCGTTTGCTTTCATGCCAAGAGTTAAATATGAAGGTCAACTTCACTCTTACAGCTGTATGCCAGGTATGAAGTTACCAGCAGCTGTTGGTTAGCTTAGTTTGGCGTAAAGACTGCAAATAAGGGGAAATGGTTAGTCTCGTTCTGTCTGAAGGTAACAAGATCCACGAGGCAGCACCCCTAGTGCTCACTGATTAAAAGGTCATGCTCAATCATCTCACATCTCATATTTTTCACCCTGTTCAATTACAGAACCACCTGTTAAAGATACTGAACTGTTGGTTTCTTGGTTTTTAGAACTTCTGGTTATTTGTCGTAGCTTTTGTCAGTTTGAAACTTTCATTTTAAATTGCAATACAGTCATATTTAGGTCAGTGAGGGATTCATTATGTAAAATTGTACCTGTCTGTTTCTGAATACTGTTTGAATAATTCATGTACAGCAATACTTGGAAATGTGATCTCTGGAGGTCCAACTGGCAATTAGTCCAATGCGTCAGTTCTGCACATATTTATTTAAATTGAGTTATAATTTAACAAGAGGAAGGGCACCTTGAAAAATTGGTCTCTCAAGAGGAGAAGTGAAGTTGGGAAGTTGTTCAACACCACATGTTGCTATTATTTCTTCTTTTATTGATAGTTTGTTCTACCTGACATGATATTGTTTGCTGAAAACGTGATAGTACCACATATAATCTGATCTAATGTAATATATTGCAATGATAACATTCTCACGGCAGCAGGACTGTGAACAATCAGTCTGAAATAATGACTGTGGTCGACTCACCTCTCGCACTTCTCAGTCTTTTCTCATGCTCCTCTACTCTAAACTTAAATGTTGCTTTACCACTAATACTCCAGTCTAATGAGTAGCAGATGGACTCTGTACTTCTTTCCAGATGGTGGCAGTGTGAGTCTCACCTTTTTGTCTCTCTTCTGTTTGTTTTATTTACATTTTTCATGTTTCATATCTGCAACACCGGTTTCTTCACTTGGAAACTGTGTTTGTCTCAAGTGTAAACCTCATGTGACCACTCAAAATGCCAGAAACTTGTTGTGAAAACCCGCAAACGTAAAAGAATCAACAGTCACGTTTTTTACTCGACTCAGGGGATAGTTGTTTAGTGAACCGGGTGCAAGGTTTGGTCTCAGTCTTCCCTCTTGTTGACATGGAAAATCCCCTCAGTCTCAACCCTCCTCTGTGTGAAGCCTTTTTGCCGTCATGACTCAGATTTTCCTTCTTTTCGCTGACTTCTATAAACACACTTGTCACATTTCAGGTTTTTCCAACTCTCCGCAGTGGTCTCACAGCCTCTCTTCTGCTGATTCAACATCATGCATTTTTTTTGCTTATTACCCCTTCAGCCTGGGAGATCAGCGAGACGGAGCGAGAATGAAGATCCTCTCACCGGTGTGAGTTCCTGGGATGCTCGACCGACCTTTACCTCATGCTTTTCTAAGGCCTCCAGAAGCTAAAGACAGGGCGTCATTGACAGGTAAGCGGACGAAATCTGGTTTAACTTTGAACTTTTTAGCTGTTCTCTGATGTGAAGCAAGACCTTGAAGTTTGATTTTACCCAAACATTTTCTCTCACAAAGCTTTAAGATGTGTTAACTCTCTGACATCTGAAACCATTTTTCTTCTGGAGCCATTTCTGGTCGGGACTATTGACGTTAAGAATTGGCTGCAGCTTGCCGCACACATAGTAGTGTGCATCCCACTATGTGTGGATGTTAACACATTCCTGCTGCGTGGGAGTGAGCAACAGATCTTAATCATGGATAGGGTTTTGCTATAATTCCAGAGCTGGAAGCGTAACCCTAATCTTTTTGGCACATTATACAGTAAATCAGAGTGTGGCTAAGTCGGGTCTCTGCCAGCTCAATACAGCCATCCCATTTCTGTGGATTTATGACTGGACTTACTCAGAGTAGTTATTTCAATCTACAAAAGCTCTCCCTCTCTCCCTTCTCTTCATTTGTGTCTAAAAACTGATGAGCCACCCCCCCGCGGAGTGCTAAACCTTTACACTTGTTTTATTTCAGAGATGTTCGTGGATTGCTTTGTGCCGTGGTGGATTATTTTCAAAGTAAGCGGTCCAAAGGGCCGGCTGGTTGTGGCCACTTTTAGCTGCAGCGTCCAGAGGGAGCGATGTCCCCACGCAGAGGCAGCACGGACATTGATGGATGGCCTAGCTTTCTGTCGGTTTCTGGTCCCAGACGTGAGGCGTTGTTATGAAAATATAGAAGGAAGCTGGGCTGACAGACCGCAGAGAGATGGCAGCTCGGCCTATGATGGATGGCCACCTGCCGGGCATCCGCCATAGATACTGATAAACTAGAATTGTGGCCTCTGAGGGACCACTTTCAATGTTCACATGAAATTGGCCCACAGACGGTGCTGCTAAACGTTTTGTGTATTCCTTTAGGATAATAAACTTTATATGGCTGAGGAGGATAAACCAGAAACCACCAGGCAGATGCACCCAATGTTACTGCAAAGCCGCACTGGAATGATTGTTTTAACTGGAACTTTACTTTAATTTCCCTCATGGTTTTCCGTTGGCTGTCCCGCAGACAGGGAAGGAAGCCACAGAGTCGTCATTTTACTCTGTCGCCTCAGCCTGTAAATCAACTCCCTCTAAAGGGGCTGAGTCATGTTAGGCCCCCCCTCAGCCTATAAAGAGGTAGTGTTAATGGTGGCATTCACAGAGGTGATTTGCAGCCTGCCTCTTTATCCCAACACTGGTGGCCTCGGGACGGCTGATTGATGGTGTTTGTCGTCCAATCTCGGACTCTAACAGGAGAGTGGTTTCTGTTGGTTTGGCTTGGTTTCACTTGTGGCATATTCAGTGTTCTCCGGACCTCCCATTGAGACGTGACCAAGAACGACCTTGAACTCCCTCCCTGACGTCTCAGCGCCTGAAGGACAAACTTGGTGCCTTCCAATGTGACCCAGTTATAGGAGAAGAAGGAAGAGAAGGAGTTTAGAAGAGAAAGGGAAGAGGGGCAGATCTGTGTTTGTGTGTGTGTAAGGCAGCGGCAGGGCATAGCCTACTTCTCGTACCCTACTTTACCCCTCTCTTCATCTGGGAGCTGAGCAGCTGAGCTCTGACTCCACCAGCTCGCCCTGTTGTTTCCTGTATTTTATTTCATGTTGGCCAGATGGCCGATTACAGGTCAAGGTAAAAGCTGAATGCAGTCGCTGTCACAAGGAAATGCTCTTCTGGAAGCTGATCTACTGGTTACTCAGGGTATTAGAGACTCTTTGTTAAACTACAGTGATCATGAATATTAAATCAAAGAGGTTTCAGATTCAAGGTTTAATCAGGGCACAAGTTAATACATGAAAATCCCATGTTGATTATAGCTACTAGGAAAATCATGTGTTAAACTACACTACTCAATATGTTAACAATGGATAAAATGACTGCATGTGATATTGAAGAAGTCACTTTACAACTATTATTTTGGTTTACTCTAACCGCTCTCCTCAGTCTTAGTTCAAGCAGCAGGAGGCAGCTGTTTTCACTGAAAATCCTCTTAAAAACCCGCTGTCGGCAGCTAACTTTAGCAGCCAGCAGAGCTAAAGCATCATCAAGTGGCCAGAAACATGACTTGTGTCTCTGCTGGATGTGTAAATAAGAAGCTGTTTTCAAACATATTTCCAATAGCAGCTTAAAAAGATTATGTTAATGTTGTGTTTACAGCTTTTTGTGCTGCCCCCATGTGGTCAGAGAACAAACATTGCAGTTTTTCATTACTTTAAACCTAATTTTTGATACTATTTATAGGCTATTATTAGGCTATTAAAGGCCCGGCACACACACAAATAGCAATGGAAAGTAGGCCAAGGCTACATTTACTGAAGGTCCTCAAGAAAGTACAAATTTGGAGAATGTACCGGTACTTTATTTAAGTATTTAATTATGTAATTCTGCTTTGCTGCAGAGGGACATAATGGAATTTCTGTTCAGAATAACAATACGATGAATGTCTTTGTCTGGGATTTGGCTGTGCTGTTAATAGACACACAAGCTGAAGTTTTGCACTTCCTTTTAGCTGCCCCCAGCTGAGAGATTTTTGAACCAAACCCTGGGATCTGCACAATTAAAATGCACTTTGTACAACTAACAGTAACCACAGGGGTGTAAAAGTTATTTTCTGAAGCAATTTTATCAGTTTAGAGTCGAAATGCAGAGACATCCAGCTCTTCTGAAATACTATGATCCTCTCTTGTCTTTGCTTTTAAAGTGCTGATAGCTTTGATAGCTTTACCTCTTTTAATTCACAGTGATGGCTTCTTTAATTAACAATTTGCTCAGTGATTAACTGTAATTCTTTTTCGAGCTTTGGCTGTATGGCTGACTGTGTCTTTAGATCAGATTGACAGATAAGAAGAAATATGGACTGCATATTCAGAGAATTCGTTTTTTACTCCAGTGTCCGTCTCCTAACCGGTTTCACCCTTTTCTCCAACACCGAATCCTCACACTTCCAGGCTTTTTTCTCCTTCTTTTCCCTGGCATCTTCTTTAGTCTTTGTCTTGAATGTACTCGGATGAAGACTTAATTTTGACAGGTGAAAAGCCTCAAATCAAAAAAACTTTTTAAAGTGAGATGATATCCTAATGCAGTTCCGCTTTCTTTTTACTCTGTTGCTTTCTTCTTGAAATAGGCAAGGAGAGTAGAAAGGCCTTTAACTGACAGCTCGCCTCTCCCTGGCTTTCTGTTTCTCTCCCCTTTCTCCTCTTTTTACAGCCTGACAAAGGCAGGAGAGGACTTTGCAGAGTGTAGTTTCTTTGGTCAAAGGAAATGGTAGAGGAGGAGCGGGGCACGGAGAGAGGAGGTGTATCTGTCAGAGAGAGAGAGAGGCTGGGCTGTGCTGAGGAGGAGGAGGTGGGAGGAAGGGGAGGGGACTGTGCTCCCATTCACGTTGGCGGCATTTGGCTTGAGAATGAGCTGTTTCTTTTTTTAAGGGGGGTTAGAGAAGTTTTCCTCAGGAGAGTTGGTCAGAAACTGAGCCAAACATCCAGGAGAGCAGGAACAGAGTGAATGTTTGAGCCGACGAGAGCTGAAGGAGCTGAAGGAGAAGAGGCCGGATGATAAGAAGGAGCTGATCACACTCCAGAGCAGATATGAAGGGAGCAAACTGGGGTAAGAAACTCGGAGGGAAGGGACGTTGGAGAAAAGGGAAGTTGAATTTTACTACGTTGGCAATCAAGGTGACAGACAGTGATGTTTGGTGTTAGCTGTTTCAGACTTCTAAGCTATTTATGCATGTTAATACTTAAAGAAACCCAGAAATGTAAAAGTTGTGAAGGGAAATGATTTATCAATGAGTTTGGTGCATTTTTGTCATATTTTTTTTTAAAATTCAGAGACTAAATGATTAATCAATTAGAGAAAATAGAATGATTAGAACAGGAGATTAATTTAGAATGAAGATAATTGTTAGCTGCAGCCACAGGAATAACTTAAGTATAACATTGACAGGCTGCCACCACCTTTCATTGATCGCTCTTTTCTGCTACTGCTCATTAAAACAAAAACAGTGACAAGCCCAGGACATTAATCCAGAAGTGTGTGTGTGTGTGTGTGCGTGTGTGTGTGTGTGTGTGTGTGTGTGTGTGTGTGTGTGTGTGTGTGTGTGTGTGTGTGTGTGTGATGGGGCAGTGAAAGGAGGCCTCTGCTGTCTTTCAGTGCTGTATAATCATTGACAGTGTTCAGTGCATCAGACAAACTGTAGGCTCTCTCATGAGGAATGTCTGTTTAGTTGACTTGTTTATGGGCTACTGATACTACTGATAATAGTCCAGCGGGGCTGCAGATAACCAATAATAACGTGCTCAACAGGGCTGATACCGATAATAACGTTTCATTTTTGTGTATTTTAAAAAGTAGTTCATATCCTGTAGTTTTTTGTGTGAACTGCTTCTTTATTCTTTTTCTCCTCGTCGTTCTTCTTCTTCTTCTTCTTCTTCTTCTTCTCTTCTTCTTCTTCTTCTTCTTCTTCTTCTTCTTCTTCTTCTTCTTCTTCTTCTTCTTCTTCTTCTTCTTCTTCTTCTTCTTCTTCTTCTTCTCCTTCTTCTTCTTCTTCTCTTTCTTCCCCTCCTCCTCCTCCTGCAACACCAAACACCAACTACCATACATGAGTGTGTAGATGCTACGCTTGTTAAGCAAATTAAGGCAATTTTGGCTTCATTCGATTTGTTTCAAAGTCCTTTACTGTTTCTTTTTTTAAAGTAAGTAATTGCCTCAAACATGGCGGTAGGCTGCTATACAATTAGCTACTCAAAGATAGGAATATTTCAGGACTTACGTCACCTTTCAAACTGATGGCAAGGATGTCACGAGCCAGTAGCTCAGGAATGTGTTCCCTCAAATTTGGTGTGACACAACAGATGAACATCTTATTTGCCAACGGTTCGATAGCTGTCAACAAGGCAAATATCAGCTGATACCAATGTTTAGCTAAGGCTGAGTCATTTAAAGATGCAATCTTGGTCCCTATTTGCCACTTTTTCCTGACATTTCAAAGACTAAACAGTTAAATTAATGGTTGCAGTCCTAGTTGGAAACACTACATTTGGCACGGTGACCGGCTGTGTCTGCCAGGGGTGTGAGGTGTCTGCCTGAGGAAAGGTAGGTTGTCTACAGAACTAAAATAGTTTTGTCACACTTTTCCCTCTATGTTCCAGTTTCCAGAGAGAGGGGGGAGAATAAGGAGATGGGAGGTGGGGAGCAGAACAGACAGAGAGAGTGAGATCCAAAAGTTTGGGCAGAGAGAGCGATGTAGAGTGGAGGAGGGGATCTACAGACTCACTTGTTTGTTCCCTCATGCAGACGCTCCCTGCTGAAAACTGAGACACCCTCCTCTTCCTCCCCTTTATTCTGTCTTCACTTCTTTCTCTCCACATCTTCCTTCAGTCAGACTCTCAGTTGTGGTGGCCAGTATAACAGTCTCTTTTGTCCAACAGGGCCCAACACTTCACCTGGTGTGGGGAATATTTTTAGCCTCTCACCTCGTTGGCTGCGGGTGTGTGTTTATGGCGTGGTGCTAACAAAGAGGGATTTAGTGCAGCAGTCTTTCAGTTTGTCTCAAAGCAGGTTTGTGTGACGTTGCAGTCTCGCAGGGCCGGGCCATTAAACTGTGTATACTGTATCTTTGTGAGATGGCTTCTATAAAAAGGCTTTTATACTGCGTATTTCTCTGATTGCCAACCTCAGATGCAGTCGGACGAGCGGTTGCCCTGCATGCCAATGAATGTCAATCAAACGGATCTAGACTTAGTGCTGGATGTTTAATGAAATGCACTGCTGTGACTGGACTGACCTGACTGTCAGTCTGTGAACTCAGGACTTTGAGTTGGAAGTTTCAGAGCAGACTGCAGACTGCAGGTTCACATTTCATATTCAGTGAGGTCCTGTAGACTGAAATCTCAGCAAGAATCCTGAAATGTATTGATCTCAGCAGTCAGCATATGGATTTCTCATCTGTGTTACAGCTCCCATTTCATCTCAGAGATAAGACGTGTAAAACAATTGTCCCCTCTCCCTTTCGTTTGAAAAGACCAGTGTGCAAAACGTCCAGGTAGTTATTTTTAAATGAATGTTTTTATAGTTTTAGTCACCACAAACAAGGGGTCAGTATTGGGTAAATACAGGGTTAATCGGGCGCCCTGGTAGTTCAGTCAGTAGAGCGTGCATCCCTTGTACATAGGCCTTGTCCTCGCTGCAGCACCTTGGTTTTGAATCCAACCTGCAGCCCCTTGCTGCGTGTCATCCCCCCTCTCTCCCATCCCATTACCTGTCATCTCTCCAAGCTGTCTCTATGAGTAAAGCCATAAAAGGCCCCAACAAATACAGGCTTAATCCAGCCATGACAACTAACAGTTACAAACTGAACTTGGTTGTGTTTTTGTCATGCGTTTGCTTTCAGTCTGTAAGGTTTTGGGCCCCACAGTTTTATGCAGAACAGTCAGATTTTTAAAAACTGCAGCAGTTGCAGATTGTCTCTATGCAGCTTTATCTTATATTCTTTTCTCATATGAGTAATCCCATAAAACTGTCAGTGCTGAAAGCCCGGGGATAAAACCCAGACGCCTCGAGGTGACAGCAAGTCCCCAGAGCTGCTACTGTTGGCTGCTGAAGAGCAAAAAACGCTCAGCGCAGGGGAAATATTACCTCAGATCTCCTCTGTCAGGCTGTGGAATGTGAATGATGAGACATCAGAAAAACAATGGCTGACCAGCATTAATTCTGCCCATGTGAAGTCGTACCTCTCATTAGCTGCTGCAGCCACACATTCCTCCTGCTGGAGGAGTGACTGACTGACTCAGTCTGTCTGTCTGCTGCATTAAAACCTTCAAGGGCTTTCCCCGACAATAACAGTCTGCCCACAGTCAGAGTCAGCTGACACTGTAGGCATTATGGGGGCTGGTGAAATATAATGCAGTGCTGTACACACAGCAGAAACATGCTGGGTATATGAGATGTAATTGTGTTGTTTTTGCAGTATTTTAGTGCTGAAGCTAGTAGCTGATTGAGCAAATGGACAGTTTTAAAGAAGTACTTGCATTAAAGCACAGTGATGATCTTGCTCTAGGTTCTCAAATCAGAAGATTTGCTGGTTTTCTTTGGACCCTATGTCAGTAAATACGAATATCTCTGGGTTTTTCACCAAAACAAGCACTCTGAAGACGTCACTTTGGGGATCCTTGAAATTTCAGTGGGAATCTTTCACAATTTTCTTACCCAACAATTAATAAAATACTCAACAAATTAATGAATAATCAAAATAGTGAATTGCAGCTACACTATGGTATAATTGCACTTCATGTTTGAGGTATATTATCTACATTCACCCCCCTGTATAGCCGTCAAGGTTTCGTTCACCAGTCGTTTGTTGTTAATGTCCATTTATCCTCCATTAAGACCAACTGGAAGCGTATGGAAGCTCGTGAAAGCTATAGAACCACTGAAGGCTTTAAGATGCTAAGGAGGGGTCCTGGCCTCCCTGTCAGCCCTCTGACCCGCCCCCCCCCTCCTCCCCCATCCTCGCCCTTCTCATGTTTGAGGCCCCGGTCACCATGACGACAAAAGAGAAACCAGGACCGCATGATCATGACGGGGGCCTTAAAAACAGTGTGCGACCCCTCAGCTCTCCTCAGCAGAGTCTCTGCATAGTTTCACTCATCTTGAGTGCAGAAGGATTAGAGCTTTATTCACTTATGAGGAGAGAGGGAGGGCAGCAGAATGGACTCCCCCCGATCAGAAACACTGATCTGAGGACAGCAACGGCTAGAAGAAGCCTCCATACTGGCACACTGACGGGGCTCGTTCTGGAACCTAATGAGTACTTTTAATTTTCATACTTTTAATACATTTTGCTGCTCAGACTTTTGTTCTCCTCCTTCATTAAGACTTTAAAGCACTAATTTTATTTGTAGTGGACTAATTTCACCCTGATGTATTGCTTCTTCTACTTGAGTGTATGATCTGAATCCTTCTTCCATCACTGACAGCAGTAATTGCGGTATGCTGGATGAATCTTTAATGACGCACATTTTAAACTCCATTTCAAAGTGCATCTACCAAATGACCAAAGAGAATTAATGAACGGAGCATTTCTGCCTGACTGCCCGTCCCATGAGGGAGTGAATGAATGGATTTTACTGCAGTACCTTTGTTTGACTTTCTAATAATAGTTTGTTAAAGCTATACCACCTCTGTCATAAGAAAAGTAGACACTGACAGGTGCAGGTGCAGTAAAGATGTTTCACAGTTTCTACATATCCCAACATGTTGCAGAACCAGATTTGTCTTAATCAGTTATAATGACTGTAAGCAGGGATTAGCCCGACTTTGAATGTGCTAATTAACGCGTGTTAATCACAGTTGAATCGCAGTCGTAGCCTCGTAGGCGCTCAGTAAACTTGGCATGTTGGTAAATGACTTGGCACGGCCCTGTCCTGTCCTGGCAGGTGGAGTCTGGATGTGTGTGTGGCCAGCAGGCCGGCTGTCAGCCCCTCTGACATCTTATCAGGCATCTTCATCACTAATTACAAACATGGACACTCGTTTCCCCGGGGGTTTTTATCTTCTTTTAATATGTGTACATGCACACTTAAGATATGTAGGATATGTTGATATTTTTCAGGTTTATGAAATGTTTTAACTTCGCCAAGTAGCTCATGTTTTCACCTGTGTCTGTCCGTTTGTTTGTTGGGTTTCAGCAAGATTACATGAAAAACTACTGAACGGATTTCCATGAAACTTGGATGGAGGATGGGCCACAGTCCAAAATAGACCACGTTAACTTTTGGTGTGGATACAGGAACTTTTCTCACTTTTCTTTAACATTGCAAGACAGGGCGTTTTCCTACATTTTCATTGATTTCTCAGGGATCAATGCATCGATCATGAAGGAAAATAATCATGTGTTTATGGATGGCTGGTATCCAAGTGAGTACAATTTAATGCCAAAATAAAAATCAAGATCTAGTGGATTTAAATATGTTGTATTTGATATTGGATTAGGTTTGACTGAATTAACTGTTGGGCCTCGGTGGAGGTATGCGCTCTTTGTTTGGACATGTGTACAGTACATTCATTAAAGGCGTCTCAATTTGGGTTCTCACCAGTTTGCGACACGCGGCTTCCTGCCTGTTTACAGTCGGCTCTGTGCGTTGTCATGGATGAGTTGTACACAAACACAAGTAGAGACGCAGCCCCGAAAGAAAATCCTGTATTTCTGGTCGGAGGGGGGAGCGTACCGACTTAGAAACATTATGCAAAGTCATATATTAACGGGTTTTTGGATGTTCACAAGAGTGTTAAAGGAGTGATAAAGTCAGGCTGTGTTCTCACGGTCACAAAGTCTTTAATAATCTTATTTAGATGCAAAGAAACAAAATTGCCAAAGCAGCTCCTTGAGAGAAGAAATTCTTCCAATTTGGCACAAAAGTCCAGTTGGACTCGAGGCTGAACATAGATTTTGAAGGTCAGAGATCACTACTGGGCAAAAAAAGTAAATATTTTGTGCATGTAAACATAGTCAATGTGAGTCAACAGGGAGGTTAAGAGGAAACGAGGAAAAGTAAGTGATTGACCAACAAACTTGACGTAGTTAGAACTGCAGTCTCGCCGTACTTTTGATAAACTGGTCTGCTCCTCGAGAGCTGGACACACCCGTCAGTCGGATTTCCTCATATTTTGTGACTGACTGAGATGTTTTTATAGAACAACTGGCTCTGCTGCTGGCGTGTTGTCAGTGCACCATGACCTCATCATCATGCGTCCTGTTTGCCATTGTTCTCCGACACAACACTCCACTGTTCACCATCCATTGTTGACATCATCGTCTGTGTGAGCCTGTTATAGTGTCAATATTTACCACCAGGCCTGTGAGAGTGTGGGAGGCAAACGAGTAAGTGTGTGAGATCTTGTGCCTCCTACGCTGTTAAGTTGTTTCTCACAACTGTTTATTTTTGTGTACTGTTAGATTTACTCGGCAACCTTAAAACACCCACAGCTACAGTATCACAGCCAGTTCAGCCTGTCTCCTCTTCTCTGTGTTGCCCATCGGAGGTATTATCCACTGTTATGAACTTTCAGTTATTCCTACGGCTGATAAGATGTGTTGAGACAGTAGCCTTTGTTGCTGTCAGGGGAAATACCAGCATGTTAGAAGCCATTTTACGTCTCAAATGAAAAGAGACCCCTTTCTTCTGCTGCCTCATGCCTCGCGAGCCTCATGCCCCGGGCCCGGTTTGTGCTGCTTGAGTGGCCTTCATGAATGGCCTGTCCTGGTTCTCTGTGTGTGGGCCACCATGGTCTTGTGGGACATTTGTATGCTTCAGTCTACTGTATATCATCTCTGTTTGACCTCCATCCCAGTGTGTGTGTGTGTGTGTGTGTGTGACAGGGAGACATTCCTTGAAAGCACCCTGGTGTGGAGAAAGAGCAGCTAGAATTTGACCTTATCAGAGAAAAACCTGGCATTTCAACCAGTATTTAGTTTCCCAGATGAGATGTATGACAAGAACAGGTCTTTGTGTCAGTATGTAAAGTATGTAAAATGTTCAGATTCCATCACACTTCACTGGTCAACTTTCAGAAACCAGAAACACTAACAAATGACTAACAATTTGCTTATGAAGTCACACGTCACACGTCTGAACCTGTCTTTAGGGACTTGAGATGTGGACTTTTCTCTGTTGACTTTTTTTGAAATTTACAGTACTTGCCACATTCACACACATCCATACACTGATGGTGGAGGCTGCCATGCAAGGAGCCAACTGTTCAGGAGCAGTTTGGGAGCTCAAGGACACTTCGAGACATGCAGCTGGGGGAAGCTGGGATTCGAACCAGCAACCTTCCGATTACTAGACCACTCACTCTACCTCCTGAGCTACAGCTGCCACTTTGGCGAATGTTGTGACAAGATTTCCACCGTGAATTTGACTTTGGATTTAACTTGCCGTTGTCTTGAATGACTCTGAGACTTTACTGAACTTGCTATTATAAGACTTGAGTGTTATCTTGGAATTGTTTTGAATGGCTTGGACTTGACTTGTCTTGGATAACGTTAGACTTGTCGGGCCGTCTCTGCTGACTCACACTGCTGTTGTTTTCCTCCCTCAGAGCGAGTGACCCCTCTGAGCTGCCACCATGGCCCTGGTTCAGGCTCTGCCCGTCTCTGCTGAGCCCCACAACCCCGGCCTGAGTGGAGGAGCCCGCAGGAGACACCCCTCCAGCTCTTCACCCCCCATCAACGCTCCGCCCTCCACTGCGGATCCTATGGGCTCCGTCAGCAGCCTCATCGCCACGCGCCCCGGCCAGTACCAGGACCACCGTTCCGGTGTGGAGCTCGGAGCCAGGGGCCGCTGGCCCACACCAGGAGCCTCCTGCCTGGGCTCCGAGTCGCCCCAGGACCCCTTACTGCAGAGCTTCCCTCCTCTGAAGAAGCAGAGCTCCACTACGTCCAGCAGGGGGCTGGAGAAGGAGAGTGGGAACGGGAACTATACCTATGTGAATGAGGACTATGTAGGAGACTGGAATGATAACCATGTGACACCTGTCAGCCCAGGAAGTGACGTAGACGAGATTAAAGAAGGATCAGGGCTGAATGGGAATATGGGGGGACCTCCTCCAAAACTGATCCCTGTGTCTGGAAAACTGGAGAGGGTGAGTCTCAATCCGTCTGATGGCGCTGTCGAGGAGTGTTAGCTAAGTGGGTGAATGATACGCTGTACCAATCACTCTTAAGAGTGTGGATTAGTGTCCTGTTACCCTGGGAAACGCCAGTTAAGAGTTAAGTGACAGAGCGTGCCAGAAGTCCGGCCTTAATTTGGTTTACAGACCAAACAACCAGGTTGCCCGATCAATATATCAGTTGGCATATGTTTTGTCTTGTATTTTATTTCCTAATATCAGTATTGCCATCACCTCCAAAAATCGAGTAGGTGGGGCTCTAGTTTGGTTGTCCGCACGTCTTGTGTTTTGTCCACAATCCAAAGAACTTCAGTTTACTGTCATAGAGGAGGAAAGAAACTGAGAACAGAGAATGTTTCACATCCTGAATGAAAAATAACTCAAACAACTTCATCAAATATCAGAATAGTTGGAAAATAACTTAATAGTTGTCAACTGTGCGTCTCTATTTTGTGTCCCTTCTCCAGAACATGGAGAAAACAGTGCTGCGGCCCACTGCCTTCAAACCTGTCATTCCTAAGAACCGTACTTCGATGCAGTACCTCTCCCCTCGCCACTGTGCCAACGCATCGGAAAGCCAAAACAACCTGAACCTGCTCAGCCCCACCCACAGAGAGGTGTCCCCCTCCTCCGCCGAGAAGTGCAACCTGTACAGCAGAGCCCGGAACAGCTGCGGCGGCAGCAGTCAGTCCTGTCAGCTGTCCGACTCTGAGCGCACCTCGCTCTCCGGCCTCCCACCGTACAGCACCGGCGGCTACACCCAGACATCGGGAGAGGCCTCCGTCGGCCACCTCGAGCCCATGAAGAGCGCTCCGCCCGTGAGCGGACACGGACACTCCAACTCCGACAGCGGGCGCTCGTCTTCTAAGAGTACAGGCTCCGGCTCGCTGAACGGGCGAGGACAGCCTCTGTCCGACAGCGGGTCCAGCGGGCGCTCCCCAGGCCCGGTGGAGGGTTATGAGGGCGTGGTGAGAGACCTGGAGGACAAGCTGAGGGAGCGAGAGCTGGAGCTGCAGCAGCTCAGAGAAAACCTGGACGAGAATGAAGCTGCGATTTGTCAGGTTGGTAAAACTCACTCGAGTGTTTCCTTTTTTTCCTCAATTTTTTGTAGCTTTAAAATCACAACACTGTATTTTTCAACGCTAATTTTAATATATAAATCAAGATCTGTGGGTGAATTTGATGCTGCAAAAATTCCAAATTCACATTTTTTCTGAACTGTAAATCCTAACTGATGTGTTTGCTTGTGTTTCCTGCAGGTTTATGAGGAGAAGCAGAAGCGCTTCGAGCTGGAGCTGGAGGAGCTGAGACAGGGCTGTGCCACCAGGATGCAGGTGGCCTCGCAGAAGGCCCAGCGAGCACAGCAGGTGCTCCAGCTGCAGGTCAGAGCCTCCGATATCACCTCGACAAATACAGTCAAAGACCAGAAAATGTCTTTTCAGATCCATCTTTTTTTAAAAACTTCAGGTCTTTGTGCTAAAATCAGTATCTTTAATAATTAGAACTGTCAGGATGTTTAAGGATATGTGTCCACATCTGTCCTGAAACCGGGAAATTAATTAACTCTTTAATCCGAGCCAAATTGGAGATATTATCTGTAGAGATTTCTGCCTTCTCTTAAATTTAATAAACTAGATTTCACTCGGCTTGTGGTGCTCAAAGCGCCAAAAAAAATACATTTTAAAAACCGAACAGCAGCGTCTCTTTCCAGAAATCCTGACCTGTTTTCTCACAACAATCCACAGATGTTGTTGTGAGCAGTTTCGTCCAGGAGCTATTTTCTTTCTCCCCCGTATCTCTGCACTGAGTTGTAACTTTAGGCAGCCTAGTTAGCTTGCCTCTCGTCCATGAGTAATTGCACACTTCCTAATATGCAGTGATACAGTTGGTGAGTGTTTGGCAGAAACAGAATAGTTCCTACATGAAACTGCTCACAACAAGGTTTTATGGATTATCTTGAGGAACTGGGTTGTGATTTCTGGAAAGAGTTTTTAAATTTCGACAGTTTGAGTACCACAAGCTGAGTTACATCTAGTTTTATTAAAGTCATGAAAGAGGGCTGATGGCTGATATCTCAAACATGGCATCTCACACCATAACAATCTAGATAGATAAATAACACCGCAGGTATGTGGAAAAAATATGTATATATCTGATTTAAGGGTGAACTGTCTCTTTAAATTGTACAAATCCTCTAGCAATAAGGGTAGAAAGTGTGCGAAAAGGACTTTGTTAAAAGTTGTCGTCATCTGCCGCCATCCATCACATCTAGAATCAACAGCTACCTTTAGAATTACTGAGATCATCCTGCCTGTGTCACGGCTGCAGGTGTATCAGCTCCAGCAGGAGAAGAAGAAGCTGCAGGAGGACTTCGCTCAGCTCCTGAAGGAGAGGGAGCAGCTGGAGGAGCGCTGCTCCTCCTACGAGCACGAGAAGATCCAGCTGGGGCCTCGACTGGAGGAGAGCAAGTGGGAGGTGAGCAGCACGCTGACATTTTCCTCAGCAGGTAGTGATGACACCAATAAAAAGAAAAGGTTTAGGCAGTAAGGTTCTTATCGATTTTATTGTCTCCCGTCTCTCCCTTAAATTCACATTACTTTAAGCACTGCTCATATTGTACAATGACTTTTATTTTAGAGCATCAATCAGCTCCTCCATAATATTTATGATACATTTATTTCACTAATTAAAAGAAATGGACTTGACCATGATGATTATTGTTCAGTGCTCCTCTCATTCATTTAAAGCAGGATATAATAAATGTAGCTGTACAGGTCTGATTGATGGGGATCTTTAAGCCCTCGTCTCAGTCTGACAGGCTACATAATCAGAGGTTTGTTCATGTGACGGCAGGAAGGAGAACTTTTAATGAGATGTTGCCTCAGGAATCAAACCAACAGAACAGACTGCCTCTGTTTTTAAAAAGACACGGATCAATAATAGAACTGCTCCTCTCTGCTGTTTGATCCCTGAGACTGATTCACTGATCATTTTTGTCTTTTTACGCTTCAAAGGTCACTGGGATCTCACAGAACACATTTTTGGCCATTACTCGACAATTCATAAGATTATTGTGACATAAAAGTTTAATAAGACAATTTAATGTCAAACGTCAACTTTAACGTGACATCATAATGTTAAAAACACTGTTCTGACTGCTGCAGAGGCATAAAACCACGACGAGGTCAATCTAGTTTTTATACAGGGTGATATACACCGATCAGGCGTAACACTGACCACCTGTGTAATCATTGTGAAGGTCCACCTTGTGCAGCCAAAACAGCTCTGACCTGTCAAGACGTGGACTTCAGACCTCTGAGGGTGTCCTGTGGTGTCTGGCACCAGGGCGTTTTATAGTGGATCCTCTTGGTCCTGTATGTTGGGGGGTGGGGCCTCCATGGATCAGACCTGCTCAGCACGTCTTACAGATGCTGCATCAGATTGGGATCTGGGGAATTTGGAGGCCCGGTCAACACCTTGGGCCCTTTATTGTGTTCCTCGAGCTGTTCCTGAGCAGTGTTTGCTGCTGGGGGGCCACTGCCTTCGGGTAGTGTTGTTGTGATGAGGGGGGGTAGTTGGTCCACAACAGTGTTTGGATGGGTGGTGCGTGTCAAGTGGCATTCACATTCAGTCTGGTCTGTTCTACAGGATTGGGATTTTGTTTTTTGTCAGTTGGTTTCTCATTTTAATTTGAGGAAAAAAGACTTGGAACTTACTGTCATCGTGCACTTGTGAACTGTGATTGTACTTGACTGTCAAAACATAATTATATTCTTTGATTTTCTTTTTAATTTGTCAGTTGTAACCCTCTTTAACTTTTCTTTATAATTTATGCTGGTGCACCAAAAATCTCTTTGCTTTGCTGAACTGAGTCCTGAATGTTTCTGTCCTCCTCTCAGGTCTGTCAGAAGTCGGGGGAGATCTCGTTGCTGAAGCAGCAGCTGAAGGAGGTGCAGGGGGAGTTGGCCCAGCGGGTGGGAGAGATCGTGTCACTGCGGGGTCAGCTCAGAGAGACTCGTGGCGAGCTGACAAACACCCAGGTCCTCCTCCAGGAGGCCCACGGCACGACCCGCACACGAACCCTGGAGCTGGAGGTGTGCGAGAACGAGCTGCAGCGCCGCAAGAGCGAAGCGGAGCTGCTGAGGGAAAAGGTCGGACGTCTGGAGGGAGAGCTGGTCCATCTCAGAGATGCTCTGGCCAATCAGGGCCCAGGAAACAGACAGTGTCAGGTGTTCCAGGAGACGGAGGAGCACCTGCTGGCCTACGAGAGCGACGAGGCGAAGGCCCAGCGGCAGAGCAGCACCGAGGCCCTGCAGAACATGAAGGCGCAGATGGACAGGATGAGGGCCGAGCTGACCTTCGAGCGTCAGCGCGCCGAGCAGCAAACAGGAAGCTTCGAGGAGGAGCGCAGGATATGGCAGGAGGAGAAGGACAAAGTGATCCGCTACCAGAAACAACTGCAGCAGAACTATGTGCAGATGTACCGCAGGAACCGAGAGCTGGAGCAGCTGCTGCAGGAGCTCAGCCACGAACTGGAGAGCAGAGAGGAGGACGAGGGCAGCGGCAACGAGATCAACTTCGATGAGATCGCCGCCACTGAGATCTGACCCTCGTGTCTCCCCGTCTTTTGATTTGCACTACTGTCAGCGAAAGGTTTTCTCACACACACACGTCACAGATCTAATCTCGACAGAATATTACAGATTGGTATCACAAATGTAAAAAAAAAACACATCCGCAGTGTAAAATCAGCCACACTTTAGTTCTGCCTCATTGGTCTGTTCTCTGAGGAGTCCCACTTGAAAGCCGGTGACCTCTATTAGTCGTTAGTAGGCCACCTCAGTCCTCTGCCCCCCCATTTACGTCTCCGTTAGTGTTAACGAGTCATCCCGGTCCCTCCATCGCACTTTCAAGCATTTGTTGTGAGTGAGTAACTTCTCCCAAACTTTAACCATCCTCCTGCGTTGGAGATGACTCCACCCTCCCTGCTGGGTTTAGCGCCGCACACCCACTCTGTGTTAGCGGTCAGCTCTCATTAGTGCCGTTAATTTGGACGGAGCCCACGCTGTTGTCAGCCGACGGTAAACGTGGGATTTCACATTCAGCGTGTCACGATCGGAGAGAGTGAATCAGAGCGAGGTGAGGATGATGGTGGCGGTGATGATGTAGAGAGAATCATGTTGTTTTTTTCTCAAAACCACTCGAGCCTTTATGTAAACTATCATGACCAACAAGTCAACAGAAGTTGTTTCCAAAATACATCCACTGCCTCAAATAAAAATCAAAATAAGAATCATTTTACGATCATAAATGGCACAAATAAGTTGTTATTAAATTGAATAAAGAGTCTTAGTCCCGTTTGAAGCATCTCATCCAGGACACTTTACTCTAAATGGTGGACATTATATCTTGAACATCTGTGCAGTAAATTGTAATCAAACCCAGTAACATCTGGAACAAATACGACCTGAAAACCTGACATTCAGTACACGTCAGCTTTTCTCTGAGCTCAGAAGATAAGATCAAATCGCTCTCCCTGTCGTGAAGGAGCTGGAGCTCTGGATCAGATCTTCTGAAAATACTGAAGCTGTACATCACGACGTTGTAAATGTTCCGAAAAATCAATTGGTCTTTTTCATAGCAGACATTTTTGGAACACGTCATAACTGGAAACATACATTTGTGCGTACTGGATCACAGTCGTGGCTTACTGGGACACTGAAGCCTTGTTCACACGTGATATATTTTAAAGTTCTGTCCACAGCCTCGGTTTTACAACGTCTCTCTGTACACACAAGAATGCAAAGACGATCCCACTCGCTCAACCAGGCATGCTGGGCTCGTAGGTGGTGATGGTCTACTACGTAAACAATATGTCAAACACCAGAGAAGAACATTCTGCTCATCCTGAGAAAAACACCGCTCAGTGAAGTCGTAAACTTGAAATTAGACCTCAAACTTAAAACAAACTGGTCGTCCAGTGTTGCTGTTTTAGACGCGTGCTCATTAAACAAAACCAGAAGAGGCATCCATGAACTGAAGTAATGATTTCATCGTTTTCCCAAACACTCATACGGATACGCAAATGCAGAGGAAAATGTCTTTTGCGTATCCGTATATATTTGGACGAGGCTTAACGTGATTTGTTCGACTGTCTGCTGCTGTGGAAAAGGCTGAAAACCGAAGAAACTAAATAGAATTTAGCCATCATTCATTTCATTATTTACATGTTTCTTTTCTGACAGTGACGTTTGTTTAAAGGATATTTATTTTCTTCTATAAACTAAAGTCGATATCTGACACTCACCAAATATAACTTCATCACTTTATAAAAAAAATCATGTAAAAATCAAAAAACATTGCCAGAATCTTCTCATCACTCATTCCTACTGTTCTGAATTCAGTCTGAATTGAACAGTTTCTTTGGTTTTATGAAAGCGTTGTACTGTTTGTCCCAGTAGAGAAATGTCCTGACGCACACCCACGGTGGCTCTTTTATCTGATAATTACAGAAATGACACTTTCTCTCTGTAAGAGGTGATTAAAGTTTGATGACTGTGTGTGGGTGACGCGTTACTCAGACGTTATTTGACATCGCTGAAGGGGAACCATGCACTGAACGTTTGGCGTTTTGACCGTGGTGGAACTTTTGTTTTTTTTCCCCACCAACCTTTCCAGTATAGGACCAGTTTGACGTGTATTTACTTCCCTGTACAACATGTTTGTTGCCCCGTCACTGCTGATCGAACCGTCGTCCTCTGTAAATAGCCCCGACCAATCATAAAGTCTTCTTCCAGAGATGTCTCGTCCATCTCGCGAATAAAAACATAGCCACTGTGAATAGACCAAAGCAATGTCGCACATTATATTTTGCTCTTACAGATACGACGCCTGTATATGAACGTGTGTGTGTGGATGTTTGTTCCGGTTCCTCCGTATAATTTTATAATCCACGATATTTGTATGAAGACATTAAATGTATATTTTCATGCTGTACATTTCTTGAACACTGTTTTTAATTAAAAAAAGACTAAAAATTTAACGGCTGATGTGTCAAACTTCATCCAAAATCTGAACAGTCCTACAGATGATGATGGATCTACCTCAGCCAGGTAACGTACACGGGATTAATACTTTCCTTTACAGCACAAAGGATCAAATGAAATGTTTAAGTAGCTGAAAGAATGAGGCTCCAATTCTAGTTTTTAATGTTCAAATGAATGTTCAACTTTGTTTTTTTTCCCAGGCTGAAAAAAATCAACCTCATCTACCTGCATGATAAATATGTCTAATCAAAATGTAGATTTCTGTCATGTAGCCACGAGTGTTGGCGCTAATATTACACAAACAGTGCTATTGTGAAGTAACATGCATTTCAAATTAAAGGTAGTAGTATTATGTAATGAAAAACACCGATAGCCACAAATCTTTCCGGTCTTCACAGCATCTTTTGTGTTTCCACCTCTAACAGTAACGATTCTGTGGGACTTTTCCTTGACACGTGTCGTTACTGCTCATTAAACAGGTTAACTGTATTCGTGCACCCAATTATTTCCATTCAGCAGCATCAGAGAGTGTTTGCAGATGTAAGTAAGAGTAAACAAGTTTATTTTTGTCAGCATTCAACAAGGACAGTAACAGTTTTATCTGGGCTGTAATTCTCTGTGATGATTTCTTCTACAGTTCATCGTGTTTACATTCAGGCGATGGTTTAAAGGTTTGGGTTGCAGAAATGTTTCTGAACAGCTCGTGTCTGCCCTCTGCTGGTCAGCGTTTAGACTTCAACACAACACTTTGAAGTAAAAGATTTGACTTTTTTTAAGCACACAAAACAATTATTTCTCTCAGATTTGAGCTCAAATTTGTTTAAAATCCTTGAGAGTGAATATGAAGAAATAATTATTTTAAGTGTACAAAAAAAAGCAAAAACAAAAGTGCTGCCTTCATATTGTTTGTTGAGTGTAAACGTTCAGTCCACAGGGCTTTTAAAAGGCACTCAGGTTACAGTTCGTCATCAGAAGTAGCGACATACACTCCTGATTAATGACACGTTTACTTGTTTTTGGGAGGATAAAATGTTAAAACGACACAAAATGTACAAAGAAGTCGTGTTGTCGACAGGCGTTGGCTCCTGGGTTGTGATCAGTGACATTTTAAGGCATCAGGAGCACCATTGTTTCATGATTTCAGACTCTGAGGACACAAAGTTCATTAACTGTAAATGTCGGATTACTTGGTTCTGAAGTCTTGTGATCTGCTGCCTGAGGCCATGTTTGTTTTTCAGTCACCGGCGTCCATGTTTGCGTTTCTTACTTCAGCAAACTTTAGCATGAATGGCAAAATGACCTACCTGACCTCAGAGCTCGTCAGAGTGTTTTGGGCTGGAGTTTCCCGTCTCTGTGAGAAGAAGCTGATAATCACAGGACATTTTTATAAACTCGTGATCAGTGTTCAGTCGTCTTCTTTTCAAAGGTCTTTGGGGACTTTGACCACAAACACCATGGGGTCTTTGGCCTTGTTGCTGAAGGCTTTTCTGATGATGTCGACGGCGTGCAGGTGGGTGACTCCGTGCAGAGAGACTCCGTCCACAGACACCAACTCAAATCCAGCCTGAGGAAACAACCACAGTACAAACCTCAACTTGAAGAAACTCTTTACCATCTATTCTGTTATACACTGTACAGCAAAAAGATGATATTTCCATCACAGTTTAATACTTTGGATGTTACGATAGCGCGAGGTATTAAATCACATTCTACGTAACCTGGTCTGTGACCGTCGTCTCACCTTGAGCACTTCACAGGTGGAGGCGGCTCCTCCAGGAAAGATCTTCTCGATCTTCACCACCGGCTGAACCTTGGACTCCATCCCTCCAGATATACTGATGCCTGAAACATGCAAAACAACAAGAGTCGAGGTCAGTCGTGTATTTTAAATGTGTCTGTTGGAAAACTGTCATTAAATAATCTTATTAGACAGTAAAGTGAGACGTTCTGTAGGTTGTATTTTGCAAACCTGCTTATGATTATTTTCTCTCTCTTGTCGTGGTAATAAGCATGTGGACTGTTTTAGTTTGATTTGTGGGTGTTATCATCCTACTCGTGCCATTTTATATCCTATTCCCCCAGTGTTTTATGATCCGTTTGGTTTTGTTTTTATCTGCTGTTTTTTCTTCTTCTGTCCAGAACTTTTAAACTAAAGTTTATTGTGATCTATATATATGTAGTGTTCCTAGTGTTCCAGTTCTGAGGTCTGTTCTGAAAAATCGGGACATTGTTTTTAGCTGTTGATATTTTTAAATGTCATTTTTCAAAGCTGTGAATCTGCCCACAAATTAAATATCATACTGAAGTGATCATTTTGGGATGGAGGCAGAAGTCTCAGATGAAAATCAAAAACTCTTCTACATGCTAAAGCAGCTTCTGTACTAGAGACTTTCCTTTTTCTGTTGGTTTGTGGTGACCTCTGTGAACATCATGTTATTACGATAAAGCTAAAGTCTTCATAATAATAAGCCAGCAACAAGATAAAGCTCGTTAGCACAGCCATATACACATAAAATATTAATTTAAAGTTGGTTGAATCAGACCTGGTGACAGGCATTAAGAGTCACTGTAATAATTACACAAAAATAGTCCCCGATGGTGTTTGTTTATGTAGGTCATATAAAGTTTCATAGTTTCATAACCAGTTGAAAGTTCCTTCCTGTGTTGAAATATCTGAAGTGTTAAGTTGGAAAGTTGTAATTTGGGTGAACTGACCCTTTAAACGATGATAACTACAACATGATTCTGGCTTTTCAGACATTCAATCAGACCTGATCAGATTAATTTACCCAGCGACTGTTTGGTCTTGGAGATGCTGACGGTTTTGAGCTTGTACTCCTGTACAGGCTCGGCGCCGTTGAGTCCGTTCTCTGCTGCAGCCTCGTGTCCGTTCATCTGTTCGCTCCCCGCCTGCTGATCGGGACTCGAACTGAACACCTGCGACAACAGCGGCCGACTCCTGCGAGCGGCGCTCTGCAGTGTGAACACACCGTCTTTACTCCTCTCTCCACTTTTATCCTTTTTGCTTTTGGAGTGTCCGTTTCTGGACGCGGACCTTCCTCGTTCTGCAGTCGAGTGCAGTGAAACTTCATCAAAGTGGACGGAGCGGATGGTGCCGATGTCCGTGCGGAGGCGGTGGTGGGGGTCATCGTTGCGGGCCAGCAGCCAGTTTGGAAGCATGGCGCTGGAGGAGGGCGATCTGAGGTCGCTGGACTCCGAGTATCCGTCCACTGGTATGTCCAGCAGCGGGGTGAAGGACCTGGAGGTGTGGGGCCTCTCCTTGGACCCCCGGGGCCCAGACAGACTGAGCTTCTCCAGCTCCTCCAGCAGGTGGCTCTCCTTCTCCACCTGCTCAGCATTGTGGAGCTCAAAGCCTCCCCTGTAATCTGTAAACCAAAAACACCACGGAAAATCACAGATCTGTTTTCAGAGCGTATTAAACATAAAACCAAAGGAACATAAAAGGTGCTGACCTGGGATCGGAGTGATGAGACGCCGTTTGGGTGCTCGACCAGATGTAGGAGAGCGAAGAAGAGGAGTTCGGACTACAGAGGAGAGAGAAGAGAGTCTTCAGAGCTGATTTGTGTTCTATGTTTGTTATAGTTTGTGATCCCGACACTCGGCATGTATCAGACGCACTTGAGCGATACTTGAGGATGTCGTAGGCCTCGACCTCGATGGGCGTCACCGTGTTGTTGAACATACTCAGGTCAGACGGAGGAAGCAGCATCCTGAGGGGACGAGAAAACGCTGAGTCATCATCAGTCTTGTGATAAGATTATAACACATTTTTTAATGAGTCATCAGTGTCTTTTTGTGGAACATTTTGGATTTGAGAAGATTATCCTGAAAAACACGTAATCCCCTTCTGGCAGTTATTTGTGTTGAGACACGAGCCGTTAAAAAGGCTCGACAGAGTTTATTCACAGTTATGACATGACAGCAGAAGAAATCTTCATCTGGATATTTTAGCGCCAATATCAGCTTCATATAAATAAATTGTTCTGTGATTATCACCAACTTCAGTTCATGGTTTACTTTAATATCAATCAAAGTAGGCTGAGGAGTAAATTAATCTATTATAATTGGTGGAGGAAGTAATTCTTATCCTCAACTTGAATAAAAATACTCCGTTACAAAGTAAAATTCCTGCATAAAAAATGTTTTTTAGGTTTGTAAATATGATCGAGAAAATGTTTATATTGCATGTAATATTATTAGATTATTTTTAGTACTCAAAGCAGGATTTGTAGTTGGTTGAGGTAATTATTTTGTATAGTACTACAACTAAAAGTTATTTTAATTATGGATTAATCCACTGATTACTTTCTCCATTACTAGATCGACTGTTTGGTTTGTAAAAACTCAGAAAATAGTGAAAAGCCTACAGTGACACCTTCACAAAAAAACAGTCCAGACATCAAAATGATTAAAAGATAAATAAAAATCCTGAAACCGAAAAGCAGCATATCTTTATATTTGAGAAGCTGAAACACAAACTCTAATAACGATTATCAAATAAGCTAAAAGACGGTCTGTCAATCGAATATTTCAAATGCTTTGTGTGCAAATATCTTAACTTGTACCGAGCAACCAAACATGTTCAATATCTGTAGTGGAGTAAAAATTCAATATTTCCCTCTCAGTTGTAGTGAAATAGAAGTAGAAAGTGAAAAGGGATATCTGAGTGAAGTAATTATCCTCCTTTATCTTTTCCTCGCTCTCCTTCTCACCTGACTTCTCTCAGCAGCAGCAGCTTCTCAGGTCTGTCCAGCACGACCAGAAGGTGGCGTATCAGGTTCTCCACCGACCGTTCTGCTACGTACTGTTGAAGAGTAACGGCAAAGATCAGTCATTCAGTCCTCAGTTCATAACGACCTAAACTCAGAACTGATGTGAAATATGCTGTGAATTATTGTGTGAGTCATTCTGTAAACACAAACCCGTTCACACATCACCATCACCACATCTAAAGGCTACAGTATCTCAGCCTGTCTGCAGCCGTGAGGAAAAGCTTCTCACCCTTCGACACGACTTCATCACAGCAGCCACCTCCTCCTCCGTCAGCAGCCTGCGGGCCATGTCCTCCACCACCCCGAGCATCTCTGAATTTGGCATCATGCTGACCTGTCGTCCGTCTGTGGACATCAGCAGGAGAGAAGCATAAAAACCTCTCTGCAGTCTGATGGACTAGAATGTAAAAGGCCTCTACCTTTGCGACCCTTGTCTGTGGACGGGGACTTGGAGCGTCCTCTGGAAGCGTCCCTCTTGCGTCCACCCCTGAACAACAAGTTGACGAAGGTCTTCGAGCGCTGCAGGGTGCTCTTCTCCTCCGGGTCCTTCCCTTTCTGCTTCTTCTCCTTCTTCTGCTTGACCTCTGTGATCGGACAGCAACAATAAGTCATCGTTTTCATTTCAACCGAGCCGTCGTGTGATGACCCCGCTCTCTCCTCGCCTCACCTGCCACGGTGACTTGGCTCTGGGACCTGCTGATGGGTCGGCTCGGCCTGCTGAGAGCCAGCAGCACGGCGGTCTTCGGGTTCTCCCTCCTCCCGCCGGCCTCCTCTGCCCGGATCACGCTGTCTCTGAGCAGAGTGGTCCGACCCAGGCTGCGGGTGGTGTCTGCGCCCGTCCTCTGAGAGGGGAAGTCCGTCTGGATGGCGGTCTCGGTTCGCTCCGACTCAGATCTGAACAAACAAAACACCATGATCATGTCTTGTCTAGTCTAGTCTGATGATTCTGGGGTGGAATGTCCCTTTAAGAGCCTAGCACAAGTAGAAACTTTCATGAAATATTATCTTTTTGCAGTCTGGTCTTTGTTTATTAAGATGATTTGCCTAAATTTTATTGAATCGCCGAGCTGATCCTGACCTCTGGTCCTCAGTCGAGATGCAAACATCCACCATGTCTGAACCAAACGGCATGCTGGGAGGGAACATGACCTGCGACAGGCCGCTCAGAGAGCTGACGGGAGTCCCGGACGACAGGGACGAGGCCGAGGAGTTGGATTCTGAGCCCTGGGAGGAAGACTTCTGAGTACCGTTGGCCACTGAAGGAAGAGCACAAGAGATCATCTGACTCAGATGTGTGACACAGACAGAAACACAAACAGAAGGGCTCGCATGAAACGTTAGATACATACGCTTATTGAGCCACCTGTATTCTGCCACCATCTCCTTATAAGCAGGGTATCGTCCTGCTTCCTGTGAAGATATGGCCACAGATATGCAAATGAGATACAGTAGAGACCTTGAAACTTTTATGGGATCGCTATATTTGATAAAGAGAAACCCTAGACGCACACAAGAGATCCAGAACCAAACAGAAGCATTTCCCTTCTTCACTTCACAGTAACCTCTGACAGCCGCGATGCTTTCTAACTCTTGTGCGCGTTTCAGTTTTCCGGGGAGAAAGCGAGGCACGCCGAGACAAAACACACGCAGAACACGGCTCTAAGCTTTGATCAGCACCTGATCCCGGCTGCCTGGTGAATAATGCACACGGCCTGGCTATTTTTCACAGCGCGAAACCCAAGCTGCGACAAGTAGAGTGAGCGGGGGAATATTACGACTGCGTGCCAGCTGTCGGCCCGGCCACACAAACCGCCGCTGTATCCGCTGTGCAGCGACGCGTGCGACTCAGGGGGAGTTTGTGTTTGGTTTACGTGAGTGAATTAAAGATGGAAGGTAGGAAACGGGTCAGAAAGATAAACATGCTTTCTAATAACGGAGAGTTGATCTTCAGCATAAAACCTTAAAATATGAAAAACAAACACGAAGAGAGTTTCATAATGAGCTTCAACAACATCTCCGCTCTCTCACCTTGATGGTCAGCATCACATGTGTGTGGCTCTTCAGCACCTCCACAGCACTACTGTGGCTGATGTCCTCGAAGCTCACTCCATTGGCAGCCAGGATCTGGTCCCCCATCTTGATTCCATTCTGCTCAGCCAGACCACCAGGATCCAGTCTGAGACGAACGAGACAGCAGCTCAGATAAATGTCGTGAAGCGGTGAAGTAAATAAACAGAAACATCAGGTTTTCCACGGTGGAGGTACCTACTTGGAGACATAGATGCCCAGACCAAACTCCTTTCCCCCGCGGATGTTGAAGCCCAGACAGTAGTCGTCTGAGGTGGTGTAAAGGTGGACGATCCTTTGGAGGGCGCTTCCCGAGCTCGTCTCTGAAGGCGTCCGTCCGCTCTCCTCCACCACCATCCGCCTGTGTATCAAGTCCACCCTGGAGGATTTTCCAGTCAGTCAGAGTCTGATATTTTTGTGAAATTAATATCAAAAGGATTCGTTCTTTCTCACCAGGTGGTCTTCTCCTTGGAGTAGCGGATGCCGGGCACTTTGCCGACACGTCTCACCACCATCCTCAGCCTGTTGTTGCCCGTCAGGACCTTCACAGCGCTGCTCATGGTGATGCTCTCCAGGCTGACGCCGTTCACCTCCACCAGTTTATCACCTACAAGCAGGCCGGCCTCCTCTGTGAACAAGAGCACAGAACTACTGTAACAAGACATCATCACGGCGACGCGTCGTTTCCACACAGTGACACGTTACGTTTACCTGCTGTGCTGTTGTCTTCCACCTTACTGACGAAGATGCTGAGGCCGTGCTCGGAGCCGCCTCGCACGCTGAAGCCCAGCTTGCCGTCCACACTTTTATCCACCGTGATCGTGTGGAGGTCCTCGCTGTCATCTCCACCTAAAATATCACATGGATGCTGTGTCAATAAGTCTCTTCAGTCTTGTTTGACATCTATAAAACAGCAGTCGCTCACTCTCGCTGGAGCAACACCCATCAGGAGGTTTTAAGATTATTTCAGAGGGTTGTCAGGTGACATGGCTGCCTTGCGTATGGGCACATCCTCAGACATTTACTCTGCTCATACCCACAGGATGCAACATGCACATGAATGGTAGAAGCAGCATGGGGCCAGTATGGGGATGTGATAGGATCAGTAAGCACGTCAGCAGCAGCAGCAGCAGAGATAAAGATATCAGAAAGTTTTAAAGACAAATCAAACGTTTGAGAAGATGAAATCAGGGGTTTAATGAGTCAAAAAGGTTGTGAACCACTGATCAGGTCAGTATAATGCAGGACTTGTGTAACTAAATAGATCTCAACTTTGCTTTTTCCCCCATTTATTGAATCGAATTCAGGTCTAAATTTCTAAAAGAAACCTCTCAAGTCTGTCTGTGAACCTGAACCAGTGTTTTATCTCCAGCAGCAGGCAGACCAACAACTCCTCACCATCCACAGGAGAGTTGATGAGGATGACCCGGCCCATGGGCGAGGAGGATCGGATTCCACGCCGGCGCTGCTCCTTCTTCCGTAAGAGGTTGCGCGTAGCCGTGTGTGACCCCTGAGTCCCGGGGGTCTTCTCCCTGCGGGACGGGTCTGACGAGTGAGCCATGGAGGCTGGCGGGGTCCCCTTTCACTCGCGCTCCACCGGGGGCTCAGCTCCGGGTGGAGGAGCCTACAGCGGCATACAGCAGAAGGAAGGGGATCCTCAGGCAGCTTGTCCGCTGTGTTTCCTGCATACTGACACTACGTCACAAAACCACATCGAGATTCTGTTGATTCTTAGCAGCTCGAGCGAGACGGCAGCACGATCCATCAACTCACCGACGCAGGCTGCTTTGTGACATGACGGCTGACTCTTGGGTCCATTCCTGCCCATGATGCATCTCTCTCACCTGTCCGAGTCTCACGGGACAGAACACAAACACACAAAAGCATTAACACACAAAATATCTATAAAAGTATCTTCTAGATATTTTTAGTCTTTACAACTCACATCCCATTAACAGAAAGGCCACCAGGTGAAGCACAGAGTATCTGTAACTCCAGGTGAGGTTAGAAACAGGATTTAATAGGTTTATTTAGATCGGACCTGACCCAGTTAGAGTCACGAGGTCACATGGTGTTGATACCATGGTTACATGTCACTAAACCGAACCCGTGATAACAGTGTGTCGTCATGTCGTCACCTTGGGGTTCCCCCGAACGCCTCGCGGAGCTTCAGCACCCCGGACAGCGACGACGACGACGAAGCGCGGCGTCAAAAGGCGACATTTAACGTCAGCGTGCGATTATCGACACCAACACAAGATTTAATTCAGTTAAATATTAAGTGTTTTATTTACTGCGCGACTTCGGAGTTAATTCGGCAACGATATCAGACACTTTTGTGAACTTTTTTTTGCATTAGAATAACAAAGAAACGCACAAAAAACTAGTAAAATACTCACCACACATTCTACGTTTCAACGCTTCAGACAACACGTCACGTCTTCCGCTCAAACAGACAACATGTAGAGAAACCGAAGTGACAGGCGACAGCGAATAAAGTTGAATTCATCCCATTTTCTCTAAATTAATGAAGCTAAGTCGGCTCGTTAGCCTACCTGAGTCCATGTTGTGCAAAAAGATCCAACGCACCTGTCCGGGATATTCCTCTGACAGAAGCCCCGCCCCTCGGCCATCTCTATTGGCTGGAATGCGGTAAATAAAGAGCATTTGATTGGACAAAAGATGCGCCAATAAACTGGTATTAAGTCAACTTTGTGAGAATCAGATACTGATGTAACAGAAAAGCAATAACTATTTAATTCAGAACAACACTGTGACGTTGATTAGATGATTTAATTAAAGCATTTATTTTATTTATCGTGGTTTGAGTTGGTTTTTCAGCATCAGACTTTAAAACAGATCAATAAATGGCATTGATGACATGAAGGAGATATATATATATATATATATATATATATATATATATATATATATATATATATATATATATATATATATATATATATATATATATATATATATAAAAGGACTTTGCTTATCTGACAAAATCTCACTTAAAAAAAAACAACATTTAAATATACAGCAATAAAATCACAGACTTAATTCTCACTTGTTTCAAATTATTCTCAAATTTATTGGCTTTTATTAATATTCATTTGTAGAAAGATCAGCTTTGTCTCCAGATTTAACAAATGAATGAGTGTGAATATAACTTTTAAAGACTAGACTTTTCATCTACTCTTCCTCTGAGCATGGACCAGATTTAATAAAACACCCAGATCTAGCAAGACCCAGACCCAAAGTACTCAAAAAAACTGTCTTATGATATGAGCACCAGAACAGCTATTGGAGTGGACCATGTGGTGAGATTGTTTCCAAGATCAAGAACGATATTTAACCTGCAGAATATATATTTTGCTTTTTGCTCTTGATTTTGTCTGAAGATCAGTGGCGTTGGGATCAGACCTGGGATGACTTTGTGAGGATCACTGCAACCATCAGTGTGACAACAAGAGCCACATGTCACTGACTCAACAGCTCCCCCCTCTGGATGAAGGACAGAACTGGACGGAGCAGAGAAAGTAAATTCATCTCCTCAAGCTTCATAAAAAGCAGTCAACTGGTAAAGAATTAATTTTATTTTTAACTTTTACTGTAAATGCAAACAAACCATCTTGGGTCTCTGAAGCCTTGTTCAGACTGCAAGTCTTAATACATTTTTTGGGGATATTCAGATTGAATTAAGATCCAAATTATATTTCTACAGATGCGTCTCAGTCCCCACAGCAACAGTTCAAGCATGCAGACAGGTTGTCGATGTCTGGACAGAAAAATCCGATCTGATCACTTGCAAATAAAAGTGTAGACAGTTTGTCTGAATCTGATTTGAGAAACAAATCAGATTTTCCTGAAGTTTGAACATGGCCTCATTATTCATATTAGATTTACTGAAAGGCAGATGTAAACTCCACCATTACAGCTTACTGAAATAAGTGACCATAACTTTTGAAAACCATTTGATAAAAACAGCCTGTTGGTAGCAACATGCAGAAGTTTTTACAATTTATATGTCAAATACTTATTACTATTCACACATGAGTTCAAAACAAAAGAATACTAACCTGTTTCAGACGTATGAAAATATCCAGTGAAAGCCAAATTTTATTCATGCTGAACACAAAATATGACAACTGTAACGTCAACACGAAAAAACGTGTCTCAACGTCTACTCAATGTGAAAGAGAAGCTCCTGCAGGAAATAAGAGTCTGACCAAACTTTCCCCAAGTATTCAATAAAAACATCCGTAGAGCACAAAGCCTTGTTTTATTGGTCACAGGTTTCATGGCTTCCAGGATAACACACGAGGTATCACAGAGTAATACAGGACGCCGAGCGTTGGATATCAGGTCTGCTCCCTCTCGAGTTTAAAGACAGACCATCATTAAAACACTCAGAACCTCGTACGACACAGTCATACTCCACAATGCATCCCGGTTCTCCCTGAGACCAGAACACCAACAAACTCACAATGTGCATTTACAAACATTATTTTCTCACAGAATTAACATTAAATCTGTCACACAAAACTCCACACTGCAACATTTATGTGATCAGTTTTATATGTTAGTTGTGTTTTTGGTCCTAAACTTCTTCTGTGTTCTGAAAGATGTGGGATGGTGATAAACTGCTCAGGAACATGTTTTTACAGATTGTTGTCCAACGAAAGCTTTAGTTCACCTAGAAAGAATTAAGTTCTTGTGAAATTCTTTTGGCAGCTCGGATGACATCTTCAGTGTTGACTTTATCTCCAAACTCGATCTCTCTGTGCTCCAGAAGTATTCCCTGTGGGACAATAAACAGAGCTGCGATGATTAAATCAATTACTTGTCAACTGTTAAATAAATTGGAAACTATTTAGATCCACTGATTATCCTGCTTGAGTAATCTTTGAAGAAAAAAAAAAAGTCCAAAATCTCAGATCAGCTTCTTAAATGTGAAGATTTTCTGGTTTCTTTCCTCCTCTATGACAGTAAACTGAATATCTTTGGGTTGTGGAAAAATGGAAATACTCAAGTACAGTACAAGTATGGCCAAAAAAAGAATATTCTAGTCAACATGACCGTAGAAGAGCTTTTACCTGCTCTCCTTGTCCAATGACGAAGACCCCACCGAGGACAAAGCCCTCTCCAAACACATTTCCCATGAATCCATTCCTGAAGGCCCTCAGGCCGCTCATCCACACCCCGACACGCAGGAACCCCAGCAGACCCATCTTCCGCTCACGGGGTCCATAAAAACGTCTCTGTAGGGCGAGCAGACAAACCAGAGGCCTTGACTCATTCATGCGGACCTAAACCGGTTTTACACGGATCCTGAATGACTTCGTTTAAAAAGAAGTGATGCTGGAAAATTGGCTAAATGTAGTTCTTCTTAGAAAACCTCAGTATCAGGAGGGACAGTGACCTCACAATAAACCCATTCATTACAGAAAACAACAGTCCACCTTCTCATCCATGAAGATCTCCCCCTTGAAGTACGGGCGGAAGTTCTGGACCTCGGTGCCGACGTCCTCCTTCACCACAGCGTACAGAGGGACCCCGAGCTCGTCCAGCTGGGGTTTCAGAGAGGACAGCTCTGCAGCCTCCTAAAGAAAACAGAAAAGAAACCACACACAAACACACAGGGACAGGCTGATTATCAATGATCCATTTTCATGATTGTATAAACTAAATAAACAAACTGAGTTTTAAAAACGGACGACACAATTTCATACTGTTTTACTTTGTTTTTGTGGCGGACCCTGCCACCTTTTCTAGCTTCAAACAGTGTTCTGGGACGTTATCTTCCTCTGAGAACAGCTTGTTTATTCCTTTATGGATAGATATATTTCTGAGTTTGTATTATTACCTCATTAACATTGTAAATATTTAAATTCTGGAGTTTAAATTTCTTTTCCAAAACAACATAGTGCCCCTTTAATTAAATGGTATAGAAAGTTTTGAAAAATGCTGCAGGGGGAAGTATAAAATGGCAGAAAATGGAAATACAAGTACCTCAAAATTGTACTCAAGTACAGTAAATTGTACTTGTGACTGGTTATCGGTTTCTTGATAACTAAATTATGTGTATATGGTGAAGAAATTATACAGACTCAGTAATATTAATTTTTTCCATAACTGGATAAACAAGCTGTTCTCAGGAGCTATATAAGATCCCCAGAACACTGTTTGAATCTAGAAAGGTGGCAGGGTCGGCCATAAACAAAGTCAAACAGTATCTTTCTCTTCTCCCCAAAACAACACATTGCACCTTTAACTCTCTCCTTTCATGAGACCAGTAACTTATCCCGCTGAGTCATACAACAGGAGCTGTGACTGTTTGAGCTGATTACCTCTCTGCACAGAAATCATCCAGGTCTCCTCACCGCCATGATGACAGCTCCCGAGCTCTGCCACAGACTTTTAGCTTTCACGGTCTGTTTTGCTGAGTTATGAAAATGAGGCAAAAGGGTTAAAACGTGGAGCAGCAGCTGAACAATGGCTCCTTTCAGCTCAACACACCCACAGTATTAGAAGCATTAATACACACAAGAGAAGCTCTTTCTCGGTTTTAAAAACAAGTTGTGACTCACCTCCTGTCAACGTTTTCAGGTCGGTGTCCTCCAGGTACCTGAGGGTGGCCGTGAGCGGAGGAGTCAGGAACATATCAGTGATATAATTGGTGAAACCAGTGATGAGGCTGCCGACAGTCGACACAACGTTGAGTACCAGCTCCATTATTTCTCTTCTCTGTCCGCTTTCATTTAACACATGTTGTTTCCAAACACAACAGCTCCTCTGAGGCCACACCGCAGCTGGAGGCGTATTTAACTTCCTGCTAAACTTGATCCTCCCAGTGTTTCCCAAAAGGCCAGCCTCTCTTTAGACTCTGATCAGAAGACCTGAGTAGACGCAGCTGTGTCTGATCAAGTCAAGCAGCGAGGAGAGCAGATAACACCGCAGACAGAAAAGTGCCCAGAAAGTCTTTACGCACCAACGTCGGTCCTCCTCCTTCAGTTGAAAGGTCAGAGGAGGAAGAAATCTGCTGCGTCATTCGGGCCAAAATATCTCAAATGTCACCAAGAAGGCTGCAGGCTTACACAACGGAGAGTGTTGCAATTTGTTCCCTCATTTCCGAATTAAGCAGATTCATTTCTTTTGGCTTACATGAGCTCATTCTGCAGGAAGTTAGTCACATGAACCTTCACAGCAGAAACCTTTTACACAGTTTCAAGCTTTGCCTCTCTGATGGAGTTTAATCAGAAACACTAAGTTTAGAGACAGAGTTGCAGAAATAAAGGGATGAATAACAAGAATGTTTATTTTAGTTAACACACTGCATATTTTATATTTGCATGGACACATTCATCTAATTACATGTATAATGAAGCTAATGAAGCATTTAATCATCATGTTGGATGAGTGGATTGTCAGTAACCACTGACTTGATCATGTCTCGTCTGCTTCTTTTTCTTCTTCCTGAAAAGAAACACAAAGCTGAGTTACAACTTATCCACCAGGGAAACTTTAAAAACACCTATTAGGCTTTTCAGGGCTAAAAGCCTTCTTAGGACCATCAACAACCACAGGTGAAAAGCTCTGGTCCAGGGCTTGCTGGCTGTTGCTCCGGAGCATGATTAGCCCCGAGTTTGTGAAGAAGAATGACTAAACACAGGCTAAAAGATTCCTGGGTGAATCCCTTTTGATTGTGGGATTATTTACATATTTCAAATCCTGAATATTTTTGTAATTTTCTCTTCTCTACCTTCTCCTGGACATCTTCGTTGTTTGGAGGAGAGTTTTTATCTTCAGCTTGTGAAACCACAAGTCTCTCCTCTGCTGTTACGTCACTGTCGACCGGAGCCGAGCTATCAGCAGCCTCCTCGTCTGCATCCTGAGATGAGGTGGTCAGAACAGCTCTGGTTACCGATTATACAGATTTGTTCTTGCATTTTTTATCTCTAGATTCTCAACAGGCTTCCCTCTGGCTGACTTTGGTTCTTAAATTCAACAGTTGTGCCTCGTCTGGACTTTGCTCTACTTTGTGACAAAAATCAATTCAAGAATGAGTCTGCAAAATTCAGCCACCTTCTCCTGGTCCTGCAGAGGAGAAGCAGGTTTCTGTGTCTCGTGTTCAGTTTCTGTCGTCTGTTTATCTGAAGAAAATGTCTCCTCTGGTTTGTCTGCTTCGCTCTGTGAATGACCAGCTTCATCTTCATCAACCTGCTGGTGAAAGAGTGAAAATTAGATGAGTGGATCTTCCTTTGTTCAGCCTGACTCCTGCCTGTATTTTCATCTGTGAAAAATCTTCTACCTCTTCTCAGCTGCTGTTCTCTCCTGTCATCATGTTTAACCTCCTCAGCTCACTTTGCCTCAAAACCTTTTTCACCACTCTGTTTATGTATCCACTCTCTTTCCTTCCTCTTTATCCTGCATCTCTTACATCCTCATGGCACCCTGAATCAGCTTCACCTGACCTGTATGTCAGCAGCCTCACCTCCTCTGTGTGTTGACGGTCAGGGGAACGAGGGCTTTGTGTGTCTTGTGTCTCTTCTGCTTTGTCTGTTTTTAAGTCATCATCGTCTTTGCTCTCAGTCTGCTCAGATTCGGTGGTGTCAGCTTGATCAACCACCTGCAGAGAAGTTGTGACCCAAATTATTTTGTAGTTTAACCATTATTGTGCTCTCGCATTACCTCAACCTTTTTCAATTTGAGATGAATTAAATGTTTTTACTTGAATCATCCAAGTAAACAGTTGTTCATCATAGTCACCTTGTCCTCGTCTTGGTCAACTTCTTTCACTTGATTGGTGCTTGTCTCTTCTACATGATCGTCACTTTGCTCCACCTCTGTTTTCTCTTCTGCCTCATCGCTCCTCTGCTCCACTTCGTTTTTTTCAGCAGGCATTTCTGCAGCCTCCTCTTTGGCCTCACTGCTGAGGCTACCGGCCTCCAAAGGATTTCTCTCAGGGGACTCTGGATCTGTTACAGTATCTGTAACCTTCACCTGGTGACACATCATCTCCTTAAACCATCTGATGACTATTTCCACACCATACAAGTTGAGTCATGCAACAGAAAAGTCACTTTGCCCGCCACCAAAAATCACAGGAAACCAAACCAAAGAAGTGATCACAAAAGATCAAGGAGGAACCACCACCACCAGAGGCACACAGATCTGAGATCTACTTGTTTATCACCTCCAGTTCAGTGTCATTTCCTGCAGCTTCAGTTTGGTGTTCGACTGTTTCCTGTTGGTTTTCTGGTTCAGGGGTTTTTGGTTTCTCTTCTGTCACAGGATTATTGTCCTCAACAGCTCCTGTTGTGGCTGATGAGGGTGCATCAGACCCTGTAGGCTCCTTCTCAGGTGCTCCTTCTGATGTTCCTCCTAGATCTTGGTCTTTGCTTAAAATTAGCTTCTCAAAACAGGGAAAATTGTGGATCACTCACCTTCTGAAGACTTACTGTAACAAAACAATGTCTGAAAATGTCTAAACAAAGCAGTACAGACTCGAACAATAAAGAAATGAAAGCGACAACTGGTTTAGAAGGTTTTACATTACAGAAATGTTAATAATGTTAACTGTTTATAATCTGAGGCTAAAGCACACAAAGTGAGAGTGTTACAGGGATTTGGACACACAACATACTTTTTTAGACTCTTCCAGCTCCTCACTAATCTTTCGCTCCTCCTCCTTCAGCCTCTCCTGGTACAACGCCTCCTGTTTGGCTTCCTCCATCTCCTGCTCCAGGAGTGACAAATTGGCCTTTTTCTGCAAATAAAGAAGTGGAAAAACAACAGGACTTGTGACTGTGAGTGAGAAAAAGAATCCTACTACACCTTTACTATCCTTAATACCAGCAGATTTTTATTAAATGACACCTTTGAAGGCTTGTGAAGGGTTCGACCCTCTGACCTTTTACTCCTGATGAACCTGAGGCAGACATATCTCTCCAGACTCTGTTATCAGTTTATGAATGTAAGCTAAAGTTAAACGGTGACTGTGTTTGAGATACCACCGCCCCAATAAGCTTTACAGCTTTACGCCGCTCAGCCTGAGGAGATTAGACTGTCTTAGTCTGTGTCATCCTACTGCAGGTCTCAAAACCTATTTGAAGATCAGGGCCTTGAGGTAGTAGTAGTAGTGACAGCGGAGGTATGAATAGAAGTAGCTTACATTCTAGCGTCTTGTAGTGGGGAGGTTTTTCTGCTACAGCAGCTCTGATAAGTTATTTTCCACCCTGTAGTGGGAGTAGTATTAACTTTACTAGAGTAACAATAGTAATACTACACTATAAAAATAGTCTATTACAAGTAAATGCTAGCTTAACTTGGTTTAAATGAAAGAATACTAGATTTTAGGCCACTTTGGGGCTGTGCAAACTAGCTAGTAGTAGTATTTTGTCTATCATATGGTGCTGGGCAGCTCCTGAATAAATGAGGTGGATTAAAAAGTCTAAAAAGTATCAGGAAACAGAGCTAAAGTACAAGAACTCAGACTTATAGGCCGACTTGAGAACACTACTTGGTACATTACATACTTTCTATTATAATGTTAAACTGTTAAAAATGAAAGAATTAGTCATAAACATGCTTTTATAGAAATACAAAGTAGATCATCCTAGTATACGTGTTGTGTAATGCTGCCCCCTGCTGACAGTCCGCCTACACAGCAGCTCACCTGCTTCTCGTACTCCACGTTGGAGTTGTACTTGTACAGCCAGTGGGCGAGATACAGGACGGGGTCCACGGGCCGCTGCTCGGCCACTTCAGCCAGTCCTTCCGACAGGCATTTCCCCAGATTTTTCTTTAAATACTCAGAGTCCATGTTTTTTTTTTTTCCTGCGTGAAAAAAGAGCTAATGTATTTAAGCTAGCAACCAGCGTCGTCAACTGTCAAAACCGGCGTCAGCTAGCAGGAACCTACCCAAAAAACAAGTTTTATTTTCTCTTCTAGACGTTTCCGTTCAGCTACACAGTCAGTTTTTGTGTTTTAATTGTTTGTTATTAATATCGTAAACCAAATGTCACAACTCGTTTGACGGTTTGGCCACCAAAACAAGCGTTTACCGTTGAGAAAACAAACCTTTTTCAACGAGCGTCCGGATGTAGCGGTTGTGTCTCCATGGTAACGGTGTCACGCCATGAATGCTCCCCTCAATCCTTTGGTTCCTACCAGAATTATTACTACGAGTACTACGACTAAATAATAATTATATTTATTAGCAATCAGTGAAATTTGTCTAGTATTCTGTATTCTGATATTGATTAGTTTAACCCTCATGCAACTGTTGACACATTTCATGTTTTTAAACTTTCATTTTTAGATCATTTTGGCTGTATTATATATTTTGCATAGATTTTGGCAAAGGTGTTTTTTATTATAATTTTTTTTATTTATTTCAGCTTCAGCTCATATAATATGTCTATATTGTCCTGTAGGGGTCTTTGCCTCATAATAAAACCTAATCCTCATTATAAAAAATATTATTTATTAAGTATATGGAAAGAAAAAAATCACTTTCACTTAAAAAACAATGGCATCACGTAAACAAACAAGTTTTTAAAAGGTTAAAATCCTGAAAATGAATTAATATTTGGTTGTTCTTTTTTTTTTAAACTTTTTTTAATCACTTGCATGACAAAAAAAATATTAGGACTAAATACACACTACAATATTATAGACTTGATGTAAAATGCTACATAGGCTACATATAAGTAAATTCAGACAAATATGAATAACCAAAAAATTGAAGCAAAAGTTGTCGCAAATAAAATGAAGGGACGAAAACCTAATAGCACTCAAACAGAAAACTAAGAAAATTTTTTCTGTTATTGTTGTAGAGAGCTGGTTTCATGAGTTATTTAGTAAAACAATCTTACAAAAAATTAGGCAATAACTTAAGAAGACTAAGGTAAATTGACTAAAAGTGAAACCTTGTCATCGCTTAGCTGTTTTCAGTAATGTGCCCACTTGGTGGCATGAAAACACTGAAAACATGTCCCACAATCTACCTTTACATGTCACCACATACGTGTTCATGAACAATTTGGATCCACTGTATCAAAAGCAGCACTTCAATCCAGGCAGTTAAACACAATATCACAAAAAGGCAGTTTCAGCTCAATGATATCAAAGTCTGACAGTCATATGAGTAGACTGTGGAATATTTTCATACCAGTTTAATATCTTTGATAGTGACAAAGCCTCAGTCAGATTTCTTCAGTAGCTATATAATGCAATGATTTTTTTATTTGCACCGTGTCCTGAAACTGGGACAGTTTGCTTACATGGGAGAGGAGAAGGTGGGAAAATTTGAGGCAGGCTCCAATTCCAAGAAAGAGATGACACCCAGTTAACATTTGTAATCACAGATATCGTTTTCCTTGTATAATCATACTACACACCTTTCAGCCAAATATAGCCTTCACGTCGGCAGGAGGAGTCACCCAATCAGAGCGCTGATGCAGTCCTGTCCCTCTCACTGACTGTGAAAAGGATTTTTGATCAAATCTAATAAAAAAATTAGCAGTTTGACCCTTGACAGCTTCAGTCCAACATCATTAAGTGGTTTTTTGTCTTCTTTCTAGTCCAAACATCAGATATTGGTCCTTATAAAGTTATCAGTCTCTACTTTCATTAATCTTAAAGGAGCTCTATGTAATTATTTGTGGCAATTTAAAGGTTTATAATCACGTTTATATTTTTATAGACCATATGTGAGCAGACTGTAATGTGACCTGAAAATAGAGACCTTCCTCTTCTCTCTTGGTTTCCCGTCTCTTGTTTACGTTGATTAAAGCTGCTGGACTGTGAATTTATTTGTGAAGGACTCAGGTCGGATTTTTTATAGCAGTCCAAACGATGTGACTCAACACACGTTCTCGAGTGCCTCGTCTCAGTGTCTCTCTCCGCTCCACTAACAGAGAAACAGTAGCTAACGTTAGTTTAGAAATGGAGTCCGATAACATAACCTAACGACCGGCTCTGACGACAACATAGAGCCTCTTTAAGAGGGTGTATGAAGGGAAGACATTTAAATATTGTGTCCACAACATTTGTAGATGTATTTTTTGACAGGGAAAGATGAAGAGTTACCAACAAAAACACAATAGGTCTACAGGTTTGAGTAAAAAGACTGAAAGGACAATTAAAAATCATTATGCTGCCCTCTAGTGGTTCTATTGGCAACAGTTGTTTTGGGAAAAAAAAAAAACATTATTACTTTTATTGGTGCCTTGTCTAATTATTTGTGCAAAAACCTTTGTTGTAGGCCAAAGTTATACCTTTACAAACAAACTGTTAATAAAGGCTTCTTTATCAGAAATCATCAAATACACAAGAAGCTTCTTAAAATGTTCCTTGTCTTGAGAAATAAATTGCTGTCATCCTCCAACATATGATTCACCTCAGCTGGCTCAAGCAAAGCAGCTTCATCAGTTAGTGTCTAATTCATGATTAAGATTAAGATAAGAAAGATTTGTGGCAGTTATTTTTTATCGCACATCCACAAAAGGCTTCTGTATTATAAGCTTTTTGACGATTTTTTTTTTTCACATTGATTATTCAATTCTGTTTAAACAAGAACTGAGACCTGATTAGATTAAATAAAATATATCTTATCAGTCTGTGCATGAGTTAGGAAATGTACACATGACATGTCAGTAATCCATAAATCAAAAACACGTGACGAAATTAGACGAGGAATATTAAATAAAACATGTTTTATGTTAAGTGGCCAACAGAGAATGTATTAAACTTTCCTTATAATCTTCTTCACAACAACAGTTGGATTAATAATTTTTCCAGATCAGATCTTTGGGGCGGATCAGTCGGATAAAAGCCTTCTATGATGAGCTGAATCTGCGCTCTCAGATCTGCAGCAGCTGCGGCAGCGCGACGCTCCTCCTGCGCTGCAGCGGCACTTCAGGTCAAACACTCGGTGACGAAGTTGTAAATGCGCCAGACCGTCGGAAATGCGTGCAGGAGCGACCAGCTGTGTGGGAACGGGAAGCGGCTCCGCTGCCGAAGTGTCAAAGGTCTGATCTGATCCTACCTGCAGCGACTGCTCCGGTTTCACTGCAGGACACCAGTGCGTCAGCAACAGCTGTCCCGCAGCCCCGCAGCCCCGCGCTGGCTGCCAGAAGGGGAGAATTACGTCCTCGGTGTGAGGCTTCACGCAACACTTGATTTTTTTATTTTTTCTTCCTTCTCCGGTTTCTTGGATTCTGTGGAAATATTTTTGCTTTATCGTGCAAGGTAAGCCTCCACCTGCCCTCTGTTGTCTTCTTAAAGATGAGCTGCATGAAACCCAGGTTATAAAAGCTTCCTGTCAGGCTGCAGGCTGAACGAGCTGCACGACTTCTGCCTTCACTGGTGAGTTTGCTGTTTTGTGCCTGAATGAAAAGGACTAAATCGGCATCTTCCTGATTTTAAAATAGCGAGGCAGTTTGGATGTTTGGTGTTATGGTTGAATTTTCTCTCTTCATTTGAACATTGCTGAAACTTACACAGTTTTCCTCGAGTAACACTAAAGCTGTTTGATATCAAAGATCAGTTTTCATTCAAAGTAGAGACAAGAAAATAAACAGAGTAATCAACGCAAAGAGGTTTTTTAATAAGAGCGTCTTTGTCTAATAATAAACACGAACCTGTAATGGAGCTCGGGTCAAATTTGGAATAGATTTATGGCTTCTCAGCGGTGTTTTTAAATGTGTGTTTGTGTTGTGAAGGTGCACACACATGCACAGGGCGTTTAACTGCTACTGTATCTACAGTATGAGAGGGGAAAACTGCGCATGAGCATCACAACAGGCTCCTGTCTTCACCTGCCAGGTGAATATCTCGGCTGTCATGTCCAGTGTGGACACTTTGCAACCTTCTCAGTCCCCACCATGCCTCCTCCCACAGGGGGCACGGTGTTATTTTTAGCCCATGTCTTCATGGCAGATGGGCAAGATACTGTGATGCTGTGGATGCTCATACCCCACCGTTTCTCTGCCGTTAATCCATGTTGCCCATATCAGAGGTGTGGGACTGCAGAGACAGTCTGGCTCCATGCAGGCAAATCAGATCTCTGGATACAACTGGTAGTCAGATTAGATCCCGAGAGAGTGCACCTGAAACTCTTATGTAACAGGATGGAGCTCCAGCAGTAGGCTCGCTGCAGATCTGAACGTGGCTGAAGGTCTTCAGGTGGTGTTTCAAGTTTAAGTTTTGAGTTTTCTTTGCATTTTCCTTAAATATTTTCATTTGGTAATCTTCTCTGTGCTGTGTTCTCCTGACAGTCTTTTATTTGGTGTCACATATGTGGCAGAAAATACATATTTCTGTAGCGTCCACCATACGTAATATGTAAATATATAACGATGTATCTGAGGTCTTCCTCTGCCTGGGAACGTTTGTGTGTCTCGCATCACATGTTCTTGGACGCAGAAGGTGTCGGTTTTGAGTTTCTTTCACCAAGTGCGACCATGTGACTGCTTGGCCAGGCCTCTGTATTTTCCAGAGTATTCAAAAGGTGAAATAAGGTTAAAGATAAGTAAAATTTTTCTAAAATGTTACAGTCTCTTTGTTCAGTACTCTTGGTTTGGGTTGGTTGTGTCCAGTGTGAGCTTTTGTTGTTTTCTCCATCGGAATAACAAGGTTTCGTTTCGACCAGATGGTTCGAACATGAGCAGCTCCGTCGAGCACGTCTGTGTTTTTTAAAGAGTTGATTGGTGTTATGAATATGATAATAGCTCCCCCTGGTTCGTCACGAGCTGGATGGAATATTCTCCGTATCCCTTCCACATGTAATCGACTCAGATTTCTCTGCAGCGAGTGTAAAGGCCAAATGGGTCAGTTTGAGACAGTTGGAACCTGTTTAGAACGCTACAGCAAAGAGCTACAATATTCCTGGTGATCCAAAAAAGTTCAACTTACAGCTCAATTTACTTGATCGGTCATCTACTTGTTTAGATCCAAGACTGTGCGGCCGTTGACCCTGAAGGCTCATATTCTGCTTGAAACATTTTATTATTATGTTATTATTATCCAGCAGGCTTACGTGGTTGTCCTGAAACATTAACTCGGCCGTGCTCAGCCAGAGACGCATTGTTTGGCTGCGTCCTCTGACAAAAGTCTGGATTTATAAATCAGTAGGCCTATATGTCTCTGTTAGCCCCCCGGCTGCACCAGGGAGATTAACCGAGGTCTTCACAGCTTTTCGGTATGCAGCGACAGAGGCATACCGCGAATGACAGCAGCTGTCCTCTTAGCAGCAACATAATGCATGTAGGGATGTATTGCAACCGAGTCTGCTGTGCACACATCTGATAAAGACATCAAAGGGGCTTGACCCTGAGTCGTTACGGAGGCCACGGACATGCTGACGATTTCCAGCCTGGTTTGACTTAGCATGCCGCGATGATTTTGAAAACTGCACCAGGTGGCAACATACAGTAAAACGATGCAGTGGGAAGCAGGAACAGGTGGAGAGGGGTCTGTTTTAATGTGGCTCCCTATAGGGTTCGAAATACAAGGTTAACTGGAGGGTGACAGGGTGTTGAAGGTGTGTTGCGACTTGACCCCGTGAGAAAACAGGGGGAACGGGAGCACGGCAAATGTCAAAGGACGTGTGGATAAAAGCTCTTGTTTGCTCTGTAGATCTGTTGTTTACAACTTGACCACATACCAGGAGGGTAAGTGCTGTATAATGAGGGGGAGCGAGATGCTTGAACCCCCGGCACCTTCATGACACCAGAGTTGAGCCAATAAGTCATTAAAGTTGATGAATATATAGATCTTTATGTTACTTAAGCATGACTTCATTTGAACATGTTCTGTATTAAGATCAGCTTCAGTACAGGGCAACTTATTGAAGACATTTTCTGCTCATCTCTCAGTTGTCCGGGGAGTGGCCCTCGACAGTTTCCATACTGGTATGACTGATGAATGATGACACTTTCACAGGAAGTCCAGAGATCAAACGAAGCCTCTCTTCCTGCATGATCTCATGTTGCCCGTGTGACAAAAGCCAAAAGCTAGTTCGGTTAGTTTCCGGAGGTGAATATTGGCATTCGCATTCCGCGGCCGGCTAGTGTAACGAAGAGGTGTCTACATTACTCCGTCTATATCCTCAACCGGAATGTCATAGGTCACATGGCCTTTAGTGACATGCAAGATGATATATATATTACTGTTGGGGAAGGCCTCTGAAATCTGTCATTCCCCCGCCCTCTTCCTCAGAACGCCTCCCGGACACAGTGTGACTGAACCAGCAGGGTCATGTATTGAGTTGATTGTCTTCTGCTAGACTCTTAAAATCAAACCAGTGGTGCAAAGTAGCCAAGTAGATTTACTCAAGAACTGTCTTTAATTAGAATTTTGAGGTACTTACTTTACTTTATTTGACTATATCCATTTTATTTGACTTCATATTTTATACTCCGCTTGTACTTTTTACTGCAGTGCATTCATTAAACAATATAGTTACTATTTAGTTCACAAATTTAGATTTTACATAAAACTAGAATCAGCAACTTGTAATTATATGCCTGTTGCAGTTTACATTCTTGTCTGTCCAGACTCATAGTATATCTGAAGACTTTAAAGGAATTTAATAAAAGGAATTGAGTGTATTTTTGGGGGAAAAGGAAGTTAGCGCTATATTTATGTGATGTACGATTCCAGTGAATGATTTCCAGTCAGAAAAGTGCTGTCATCGCGTAGAGACTATTTTTACGGAGGACAGATGGAGAGCTTCTTCACGTGGTGCAACGACAATCACCTGATGCTCAGTATCAGCAAAATCAACACGCTTGTAGTGGACGACAGTTCTTCAAATATGGATGTTGCTGCAAAGAAGCATCTTGTAATTGTATTGAACTATAAAACATGGATGCCTCAGACACTTCAAGCTGCACAAAAGATCTGGAAAATCACCACAGTTTCATGGTGGGCAACCAAGATTTGTGTCTCCAACTCAATATCTGATCAAATCATCGCAATCTCCCCTTCTGTTCCTGATGCATTATGATGCCAGAGTAAAGCTGACCTTTAACTATTTGGATTGAAAAACTTAATCACTTCATCAGTTATCCTATTTGACATTTGTTTCTAATAGCAGATGAATTCTTGGGTTAGGCCAAAATCTAAGCAGCTCATTGTTGAGTCCAAAAGGATATTTGTGCTGAATTTGAAGACAGGCTTGTGACCCCACGTTTCAGTTTGAGTCGTCAGCTGTTGGATAGCTTTACGCAACCAAACTACTTGGTTAAGTTTAGGAAAAGATGACGTTACGTATGTGACGCAAGTTAAATAAATTCAAATAAAGTTTAAACAAGTCAACACTGTCTTTTCGTTGCATACGGGACACGAACACTGCAGTCAGAGTACTGTATTTGCTTGATCCATCCATCATCGTCCTCCCCCACCTGACTTGGACTTTCTTACTCTTTATATGTCACCTGACCTTTTTTATGAGGGGTTTTTGGATGAGTCTGAAGAATCACCTGCAGGCAATTTGAGTCTTAAGTCAGATAGAAGCACCTGGGTTTTTTCTGGACATGTTTTATGATGAGTTTAAGCGTGATAGACAGAATCTATTTTAACTGATACTGAATATCACTCTTGCCTGTACTCTTGGCCTGTTAGTGTGCACAATCACGCACTGATAAATGTAGCTACAAAACTCAACACGGCGGCAAAACATATTATTTACCTAACTGACGTGGGAGACAAGGCAACAACCGCTTGGACAGGCCTTTTTTGAGGTTGGCAGGCTTTCAATTGAGCGACTAAGCTTTTTTAAAAAAGAACATTTGATGGCCTCAGCAGTATCGGTGTGATGTAATGCAATCAGGAAACGTTCACCATAAGCCATGGAGAAACACATCCATTCTCAGGATGTGTATTTTAAGGTTGGCTCACGGTCGAGTGCAGCGGGGCCCACGGCTCATGGATTGGGGGGTTTTGTAACGGGACGATGAGGGTAGTATGAAGGGAGTAGGTGTAGGCTGACCGGGTTGCATAGCGGCCAAACGGCACTGAAAAACTGTCAATATTGGTAATAAATCTAAAAGGTTTCTTGTGTGGGATGAAGGAAATACTGAGACATGCAGTTTGTCTCCTTGAGGAGAAAAGAGTCCTTGTAAATCGTGCTGGAGTGATTAGGAATGAGGGCTTCGATGAGTGATAGTGTTAAGAGGGAACGGTTGTGTGAAAGAGGGATTTAGAGCTTCAAGTGTCATGTAGCAGGATGTTGAGGGGGTTGTCAAGTGCGGTTAAGGGTGCGGAGTCGGAAGCTTAGTGTGTTTGGAGCACCGTGTAAAATAGAAGGTAGTGGAGAGAGGAGTCAGCTCGGTAAGATAAGTTGGCATGCTGTCCTGTTTATCGGAGGGATGTGAGGCGCAGAGCGAAGGCACAGCCAGGAAGGAATGAGCAGAGTCATCGGGCCTCTGAAACACGACGCTCTGTCTTGATTGCCTGTAGCAGCTGGGCAGCCACCGTATCTGTGTGAACGTGTGCGTCTCCTCACATGTGTTTGAATGCATAATTTTCTGTTCGAGTGAGCTGGTTTGAGGGGGTATTATCATACATTGGTGTGTGTGATCACTGTGCATCAATGTGTGTGTCTCTTGTTGCGATGTTGACTGCTTAGCCTGATCTCTATGTCTTTGTATGTGCTCTCTTGAGAGCTCATTTGTCTGTTTTAGTGATCAATGACACGTCTGTTTTCTATGTGTTGTCTCTTTATTTTAGTTAAAGACAATCCAGACATTACTGCAGATTAAATCAGATTGAAAGGCACCGGCAAAAATGTCATGTTTTGTAGAATTTACTTACTTTGATTGATCTGTGTTTCCGAGGGATTTTGCTGCACAACTGCATATTCAAACAACTTTCTTTAAAAGGTAAGAAAGTTGATTTGTGAGTCTCATTCCTAACTTCTCAACTGACGCTGTGGGATTGTAGGTTGGGTCGGCCAACATCCCAAAGTGTCAGCATCGGAGGAGTTGGGAATTCTTACAAATTGGACCTTTTAAATACATCTATTGTTAGATTAAAGTCAGTTTTTAATCATGCTGTGTTATTCTGAATTCATATAAAAGCTAATTTACAACTAACCAATTAATGCAACATATGCAAAATGCATACTAATGTTGTTGCTCTTTGGCAACAGTTTGCCCCTCAACCTGTTTTAGTGATTTAGAGATTTGTACATACTTGACTGGTTAAGTGGTTGTAAAATGTAATGACAGTTACGAATATTTGTGAAACAGGGTTATCTCTTGGTTTATATTCAAGGGGACAGCCTATGTTTTGACGATTATTGAAAGGATTCTATACAAAGGCCGGATAATGCACTACTTTATTAAGTCCATGAAAGTAGGGGCCTAACCTTAGCTGCTCCAGACGAAACCAGACTGGTTGCTAAACACATCAAAGGATGTAAGCAAATGCCACTTGGAACCGATATGGACCGTCTGTTAATCTAATATGTAATCTGATGTACACAAGTAATGTCATGGGCTCTTTAGAACGGTGGGAAGGTCCAAGCTATCGTCCTAAGTGCGTCGAGTCATTTTGTATCCGTCTTGACACCTTTAAGTACTGGTGGTGTCGCGAGGGGAGCAGGTTCAGAGAAGTAGCCCACATGGTGGAGGGCAGGAACGAGGGAGGGTGAGGGGCTGGACACAGATCAGAGCAACTAAGACCTACAATCATCACTGATCACAGTGGTTACTGTTTTTATGGGTCTGTTACACCTTAAAACAAAGCCGTGTCTACATGTGACCCCTCATGACTGATTTTAGATGTTGATGAGTTTAGTATTGTTCCTATTCGTATTCGTATCCTCTGCTGGAGGTTATGTTTATGTCTGCGTGCATTTGTTGGTTGGTTCTGGTGTATTTAGGTGGCTGTTATGTGAGATTGAGTAAAATTTGATGCAGATCAAAATAAAAATTCAGATCTAGCAGATTGAAATGTTTTGTTTGATTGTAATTGAATTAAAGGGGACTGTTAGGCCTTGGTGCTGGTATGCACTCTACTGAGAGCAATTCTTGTTGAATAATTGTCACAAGAAGACACCAAAGTATCTAATATTTCACAAAAATTACTACATTTTTATAGACATTTTTGTAGTAGATTCTCTTTCTTTCTTGCCTCTCTCATTTAATATCTCATGACCAGATCAGCTTCATCTCTAAACATTTGAGGGTTTTGAACAACCAGGGTGGGAACAACTGCTGCATCACACCTGCAACACAGCGGTGCTTATGAGATTAGGAAATGACTTGATTAAATGATCAACAGAATAATTGATTGGTGAATTGAATTGGAAGAGTCTTAAATTATTTCATGTATTTTTACAGCATTGAAATCAAATCAAAATGTTAATGATTTAAGTCATGCATTGTCCTCCCTCCAGCACCTTTTAGGGAAACCCCGGTGTGGTGGTATCCCTTCGCGATGCGAAGATGGCGACCCTGCTCCCTCCCCCAGGCAGAGATGTGTTCCGCCGGTTCACCCAGGAATCACTGGTGGAGATCGAGAGGCTCAAGGAGGAAAGTAAAAAGGCTGCAGAAGTAGGGGGCAATGAGGAGGAAGAGCCATTGGCCCCACACGCTGACCTGGAGGCAGGCAAGAGTCTGCCCTTGATCTACGGAGATCCTCCATCAGAGCTGCTCAACACGCCTCTGGAGGACCTGGACCCCTTCTACAAAGCACAGAGTGTCAGTCTGAGCACATCTGGGTTCACATGCAAACACACTTGGTGTCTGATGAGCTTGCCTTGTTGTCCTTACATAACCTTGAAATTTGGCAGGATGTATTACTTAAATTTCAGTTACTACAGCTGCATATAGTATCACTTACGCAATGTATACGATTTCATTTGTGGTATGCATATGTTACAGTTAAATATTGACACATCATTTCAAGATTGTCATCACTGAGAATTTATTGAAATGTTGTAAATATTTTTGGATTATATCCTATGCTTTTATTTAAATACAGATAAACTCTGTGTTTTTCAGACATTCATTGTGATCACCAAAGGAAACACGATCTTCAGGTTCAATGCTGAACCGGCTTGCTACATTCTGAGCCCCTTTAGTCTGGTTAGGAGAGGAGCCATCAAAATTCTCATACATTCATATCCTTTGAACTATTGTTGCCTGATCTTTTGAATTGTTGAGTGTACTTAGGTTTGGACTGGTCCTACAGTGATGTAGATGCTGAGAAATGAATGAGGAGGGGAAATGTTTGCTTGTACATATCATGTCCCTGTTTGTTTCCTTAATTCTGAATTAAATTATTTAGCATGTTCATCATGATTACAATTCTATCGAATTGTGTCTTCATGACGATGAGCAACCCACCAGCATGGAGTAAAACTGTTGAGTGAGTACTTCATAACTGTAATTTACCTGTTCTATATTTAACACTACTTTTATTAACTTGTGTGGCACAATTTCTTCCTAGGTATGTTTTTACCGGTATCTATACCTTTGAGGCAACAGTCAAAGTGTTGTCGAGAGGTTTCTGTGTTGGATCTTTTACATTCCTTCGAGATCCATGGAATTGGCTAGATTTCATGGTGATCAGCATGGCGTAAGTATTTAAATGTTCCTTCATCTAATGCACTTCATCTCAAGTGCATAAATTACTGCAGAACAGAACTGACAAACAAATTAGCAGGTACGATCAAAGCTGTTGTAGAAGAACATTTGTAGAATCTTTTAGGCATTTTGTCTGCACAGTTGTAATACAAGCAGAGAAAGGAAAATTAATAGATAATATTTGAAGTCTTTTCTGGCTATTGGCTTTGATAAACTGTTTTATGCCTTTCCACAGATACGTCACTGAGTTTGTTGACCTTGGCAATGTGTCAGCCCTCAGGACATTTCGTGTGCTTCGAGCCCTAAAAACAATTACTGTGATTCCTGGTATTTATCTTGTTTTTTAAAATATATTATATATCATATTTTTTCATGTGTGGCTGAGTTAATTCCTAGAGTTCCTAGGAGACAGTATATGGCTTTTTTGGTTTTCATTTAAATTGTCCGATGTTGCAGTAGCATTATGTTTTGGGACAAGATTAATTCTACGTAACTTTACTCAGCAGAACATAAAGAATTTGTAATATTTCTTAGCATTTGTTGTTGACTTTCAGAGATATGCCACTGACACATTAATTGTATTCTGTCAGGTTTGAAAACTATCGTGGGCGCTTTGATCCAGTCAGTGAAGAAAATGGTGGATGTCATGATCCTGACTGTCTTCGCTCTCGCTGTTTTTGCCCTCGTTGGCCTTCAACTTTTTATGGGAAACCTGCGTCAGAAATGTATACGATGGCCCATCGACACAAATGAAACAGCATTTGAATTCTTTAACACCACCAGCACATTTAATGACACAGTATACTTCAACAACACCATGGGGCTCAATGAGACAACATATAACAGTACCTTCAATTTCATCGAATATATTGAAAACCCAGGTAAGTTTAACACTTATTAAATCTCTTATTTTAAGATGATATTGTCCTCAGTGGAATAGATTTGACTATTTCCTTTCATGTTTGGTTATAGACAATCACTATTATTTGGAAGGCAGTCCAGATGCACTACTCTGTGGAAACAGCTCCGATGCTGGGTATGTACTATCCACATTGAGGCCTGAGGTCCACACGTATATGGATATTTTTCTAAATGCATGTTTTTCCCTTAAGTTTTAAATAAACATTATTAGAAACTGACCTCTGACTTAGTTGACTAAACAAATGTCTCAAACAAGCATGCCAGGCCAGTAGGTGGAAATTAAGCCCACACTGGAAATACATCAAACGCCAGAGAAGAACTCTCTGAGCTCTCCTTTTAAAGAAACTCTAATTAAGTGACGTATAATACCATTTGCATGTTAATGGAGGCCAAAACACAGAGAGGGTTTCTTGGTAACCATTTGACAAAGGCTAAGAGAGCAATTGTAGCATGCCGACTCTCTGTTGATAGGAAGTGCCCAGAAGGATACACCTGCATGAAGGCTGGGAGGAACCCCAACTTCGGCTACACCAGTTTTGACTCGTTCGGCTGGTCCTTCCTGGCTCTCTTCAGACTCATGACCCAGGACTACTGGGAGAACCTTTTCCAGCTGGTTGGCACTTCTTTCATCAGCTACATAATTATTTATGACCACTGACATGGAACGTTTCATCTTAAAATGAAAGTTATGAATAGATATTTGTTCTTAGTTCTCGTAGCTTCTTTTTTACTCCAAACACAGATCCTGCGGGCAGCTGGTAAAACATATATGCTGTTCTTTGTGGTGATCATATTTCTGGGCTCCTTCTACCTCATAAACCTCATCCTGGCTGTGGTAGCCATGGCTTATGATGAACAGAATGAGGCAACACGGCGAGAGGCAATCGAGAAAGAAGAAGAGTTCCAGCGGCTATTAGAGCAACTCAAGAATCAGGAACAGGTAACTTTTACAACCAATAAGGCAAAAGCTAATCAAGCTATATACTTTAACGTATCTGCTTACAACTTCTTAAAGACCAGAGTTTAAGATCAGTTATTAGAAATTACAGTCTATAGCTAAATTTTGTTTCGTTCCTACCTGTATATTCATGATTTAAATGTGATAAAACAATCAACTTTCTAGGGTTGCAACCTATTTTATTTGTCAACAAACAACAAATATAGTTTGTAGTAAAATTGAAATACCAGTTGTAAGTGCTGTTTGTACATCTACTGAAACAGGCCCTTCTTCTTGGGAGTCAAGCAACTCTGACCAGTAAGAAGACACTTAGTCATCATACCACATCTGAGATGGCAGATGATGAACGGAGCCTTGAACATGATGAAATTATCAAGGATTGTAATGGGAGAGTCATTCCCCGTCTATTAGTCAGAGCGCCCACCATGGTCAAGGTTTGTTGTCGTCTGGTCACACTTTTTCTAACCTATGCAGATCTGTTTGTTTTAAATGCCAAGGTTTGATTTGATTTGTGATTCTATCAGCTGGCAACTGACAGATTTATTGACATGTTTTACAGTCTGCTGAAGATTATGAACTCGAGGAGAAGTCAGTTGGCTCTGTGCACAGCATGCTTCGACTGGACGAACCATGCCTGATGCACAGAACTTCGAGTATTGCAACTGTGCTCACTGCAGCTGCTATGGAAGGTACAGTGCAAATTGAGTTGAAAACGTAACGCTGATAATGCACCAGCGTTCGTCACAATCACAGATTGCTGCAGGGTGTAAGAAACATCAAGAAGTGCCAAGTTCCTCCAGGGAATGAAGAAATACACACGGCTTAGTTTCAGGTTCTTAGTGGAGATGCTCTAATGTGAGCTGTAATTGCTTAGATTATCAAGCAGTTGTTAACATTATACGCTCATTTATCCAAGGCCAATACAGTAGCATTGTTGAGCTCACCATAGTTGGGCTAATCACATTGTGTGCTGGAGAAATCTCTGTCAACATTCAGTGTCACACCCTTGTGGTGTTAAGCTTTGGCTATTTCAGCTCAACTACAACTGGGCACTGACAAGACATGAATTTTACTGTCGCTCATCATTGCTCTCTGTTAACTGTATTGTGCATATCACTTAAAGATATGCTTAGACTACCTAATTGTTTATCTGTCTCTGTCTAGAGTTGGAGGAGGCTCAAAGGCCGTGCCCACCTGGATGGTACAAGTTTGCCGACACGTTCCTGAAGTGGGACTGCTGCCCGCAATGGGTGGCCTTTAAAAAGTGGATGTACTTTGTGGTGATGGATCCTTTTGTCGACCTGGCCATCACCATCTGCATCGTGCTCAACACCCTCTTCATGGCCATGGAGCACTACCCAATGACCCCAGAGTTTGATAACATGCTCTCAGTGGGGAATCTGGTGAATATGCGCCACATTCAGTTTAAATCGTGCTGGTGTTGATTGAAATTTTATCAGTGCCTGTAAAAGAAACGTATGTCCCTGCAGGTGTTCACTGGTATCTTCACAGCAGAAATGTTCTTCAAGCTTATCGCCATGGATCCCTACTACTACTTTCAAGTTGGCTGGAACATTTTCGACAGCATTATTGTCACTCTCAGTCTGGTGGAGTTGGGGCTGGCAAATGTCCAGGGGTTGTCTGTCCTCAGGTCCTTCCGTCTGGTAAGAAACAATGAACTTATTCAGATCTGTTTACCACAAGTTTAGTTACTACATTATTATTCACTTTATCTGTTTGACCCTTTCCTGTGTTGGAGATAGCTTCGTGTCTTCAAACTAGCCAAGTCCTGGCCAACTCTCAACATGCTGATCAAGATTATCGGTAACTCAGTAGGAGCTTTAGGAAACCTGACGTTGGTGCTGGCCATCATCGTCTTTATCTTTGCCGTGGTTGGCATGCAGCTCTTTGGCAAGAACTATAAGGACTGCGTGTGCAAGATCGCCTCAGACTGTGAGCTGCCACGCTGGCACATGAACGACTTCTTCCACTCGTTCCTCATTGTGTTCCGTATCCTGTGCGGGGAGTGGATCGAGACCATGTGGGACTGCATGGAGGTGGCCGGAGCTGGGATGTGTTTAGTTGTCTTCATGATGGTCATGGTCATCGGAAATCTAGTGGTGAGTGCAACTATTATTCATTCATTTCTGACCCCTGTCTTAAACAGACAGAAAACAGATACTGGGGGCATGTAACTTCCTGTTACCAGAGAGACGATGAAATACAATCCAAAAAGGGTAGTTTGAGCACTAGATCTATAAATTTGAGGCTCATCCAAGCCAAAACAACATCCACACCAATCACCCACAACATTTAAAAGGCAATGTTCTGCTGGGAAACCTTGGGCTCTGTCAACTAAACTGAAGACCACTTCATGGTAATGGCGCTCCCGATCACAGTGGACCAGCAGGGCATTGCGCCCTGTCACACTGCAAGACCATTAATGGCCTGAGGAACGTGACAAAGACCTCAAGGTGTCAAAGTGTCGACATAACCTCCCAAATTCCCTGGATCCTAATCTGATTAAGCAACTGGACATGCTGAAAGGAGTCGGATCCATGAAGGCTCCACCAGGAATCGAACTTGGCTCTAATCCATGCTTGCAGGGCCACTGCTGTTGGAGAGTGCTGGCTGAAGAGGGGATGTTCTTGGTCTGCAACAGTATTTGGTGCGTGTCAATTGGCATCCACATAGGACCCAAGGTTTCCCAGGAGAACAATGCATTGTATCAAGATGATCAGTGTTAATCTCTTCACCTCTTAGTCCATTTATTGTTTCGGCTGATCAAATATAAGGTTGTAAGGAGATGACTGGAAGATGTCACTCAGATCAATTTCACTTAGATGAAAATAGTTGTTTCCCAGTTTACAATCAGGTTAAATAGACAGGGTGATTTTTATCTTGTGGCTGTGCTGACATCGCTTTCACCAGCACACTGTAAATCTTTAGTAGATTGTCATTCCTGAGCTAACAGATGCTGCCACTCAACAACACATACAATATTCAAACTCTGAACACCTGTCACCGCCGTGAAGCTGTAAAGCTGACAAACTGTTTTGAAAAATCTCTCTAAATCTAGCAGTTATCTTATTATAATGCCAGGAGATTCCATGGCCTGCGTGTCTTAGCAGTCTATTGTTAACCCCTCAGCTGAGAGATGCCAAGGACGGACAGACACAGCTGGGGGAGAACATTTTATCCACCAGGGGGATTTACAGTATCTTAGGTGTAATAGTATGAGTAATACCTAAACTAACAACACAGAATATGACAAATATTTGTGAAAAAAAAAAATTTTGAGCATCAAAATCTGAATTCAAATGTTTTTTGAGCTTTACAATAAACACAGATGTTCACATATTCTACAACAAAGAATGTCTCCATATATTACCTAATGTAATTAATGTTGAATTGATGCAGTAGAACTAACCTTTTCACACTGTGTCTTGGTGAATTTGGAGGCAGCAGAGTTTGTGATGCTTAGTGAAGAATCCTGGGTGACGTGACCATGGAAATACTATCCCTGACATTTCATCTTGGCCTCACAGAACAAGGACGTACATATAATACAGCTGATCACTCTCAGACATGATTTCCGCATCATATTTAATGATGAGAGCCAAAACAATTTCCTGTTAGGTTATTCATAGAAATGGAAAGGAAATGGCTCATCATCAAGCTCACAATAGTATTGGGATGGCCGCACCGTGCCAAAATTATCATTGCTTTTTTGTATGTCACACTGACCCCCAAGCCTCCATACACTCACCTCACACATAAATGCACACCATTTGCTCTGACATGAAGGCAAATAGTATAGTTACACACTTCACGGGAGGGGGTTTCTATTTAAATCAAATGACTTGAGCCATCAAACAGTGGTTTTGACCTTGAGTATGTGCTAAGATCCGGCTCAAGTAAGCATGCTGCCACTGAGGGAACAAACACAGACAGCTGAACGAGCAGAGCTCAGGTGGCAGGGGGACTGGGTGTTAAGGAAAAGTCATTTGATAGCAGATTGGATCGTAATTGATGAAGAGGTAATCACATTGGGCCATCAGCACCACAGCATATGGAGCAGAGTTGATTTAACGTGTGTGTTTAGGGACATATGCTGCTCACTTTGTGATCATTACCTTTCCTCTCAAGCCGATTCATGATCAAAAATGCTCCTGAATTCAGACACTCTCATCTGCATTTGTTATTTACTTTAGAAATCCTTGTTTTTGCCTTCCATACAGACTCCAAAATCTCTTCCCCAAGAATCAAATCACTTTATTTTAATGTTCTCTTCTGTAATTTTAAGACATATGACAATAACTACCAAGACCATGTGGAATTCTTTCTCAAAGTTAGAAATGCCACTATTATGTCTGTTAAATCTGATGCTACAGCCAGCAGGCAGGAAGACTGGAGGCAGATCAGACCTATCCAAAGTTAACAAAATTAACTAATTAATATGTTGTAAATTTTTATTTTTTTTTGTTTTGTTTGCTTGGCAGCTAATTGCCTGGCAACCTCACTGTGACCAAAAGACTCCAGAAAATCATTGATCCCATTCGAGAAATAGTCCTAGTCATTTAACGCCACATAAGACCACAACCAGTTATTTTTACTTTTTACTTTACTTTTTTTACTTTTTACTTTTACTTTTGTCTTTTGTACAGATTAAACAAACAAGATATTGCGTGTTAATAAAAGGTGCTGGTAGGCAGATATTTTTTAACTTTTGGACTGAGCCAGGCTAGCGATTTCACCATTTCCAGACTTTGCACTGAGCTAAGTAAAACTAAATGAACTGGCTGCTGGCTGTAGCTTCAGATTTAACTGATAGACCTTAAAGTTTTGTTGACTCTAACTCTCGGAAAATGGAAACAGGTGAATTTCCAAAATGTCAACTATTCCTTTAATACAAAGATCGAGGTTACTGAACTGCTGTAACAATCGATAACATCAGAACAATTTTAAATTACCTGAGTGATGTTTGAGAGAATCTGAGCATCACTAACACTGAAACCTCTGCTACAATTTTTTTTTCCCTTTAAAGAACTCATCATATCTGTTTCCACCCCTTTACTGTTGGGCTTATGTTCAGCTCATCCTTTCCCCTCAGCTCTCTTTACTGATTCACAGCACCTACACTGAAATGAGAGAGATCAGCCTGACCCTGGCCCGTGTAACCATGATCTCCCGCTAAACCTAAGAAATAGGAACCGAGAAATTGACTAACAGGTTTAGATACTAAAGATAGCTGCATCTGCAACAGGAGGCAGACGACATAATATTCATCGATGTGCCGTCACAGAACCAATTTGATACGTGATGTGTATTTGAGCTGGTCCAAACTTTTGTGTTTACTTTGCCAATGTCGACACACTTTGACAGAGTGATCAGTGACCATTAGCTTTGCCGTCAGAAAAGTTAATAATCCCAGATAATTGAATTGTTCTGCGTTGATCACAGATATAAAGTGAAATAACTGAAAAACTAGATACAGGGATATAAGTCATATAAGGAAGCTGCATTCTAAATAAGGATTGTGTGCATCTCTTGCAATGCAATTTTTTTTGTTTTACACATCAGATTGTTGGTCTTTAATATCAGATATAGACTGTATATTTGTTATTACCGTCATCCCTCCTTTGTGTTTCTTTCGTCAGGTGTTGAACCTCTTCCTGGCCCTGCTGCTTAGCTCATTCAGTGGTGACAACCTCTCAGCAGGGGACGATGACGGAGAGATGAACAATCTCCAGATTGCCATTGGCAGGATCACACGGGGGATTGACTGGTTCAAAGCATTTGTCATTCGAACGATCTTACAGTTTCTTGGCAGAAAGCCCAAAGAGACTGAGGAGGACCAAACGAATGACGACGACCCTAAAACAGAGGAAATTGAAATGAACCACTTAGACTCCAGTCTGGACCTCAAAATGGCAGATGGGCTATCTAATTGTTTGGTTGAAGGCCGGCCTTCTGGATTTATTGTGGATGGACAGCACAGTCTCAATGTGCCCATCGCCCTGGGAGAGTCAGACTTTGAAAACCTGGGAGAGGATGATGATGATGAAGACGATGAAGATGATGCTGATAATGCTGATGACTCAGAGACAACAGATGAGAAAAATAACCAAAAGTACTCAGTAAGTACTGCAGGTCGATATGTGTACATTCACCCAAAAATGACCATTATGCATTTAACATGGCACAAAACGGGGGAGGGGCTGCTGAAATGCAATGCTGCTTGTTCACTCGTGTAGCTTTAATGTGCCTCATTACACTGATTGTGCTTAACTGATGTTTCCCACACACTCAGGTTTTCATTCAATCAAGTTTACCCTGCACTTTGACGTGATGTCACCTTTCTCGCTCAAGTAATATAGTTGATCCAAGCGATCACAAACCATTGACAGTGTATGAAAGCGATGCTAGCAATTTTAGTCTGGTGGTGTGATAATGCACTTAATACTGTATAGTGACGAAACACCTGAATAATTAGTAGATCCGCTTTGTAAAAGTTAATTAAAGATGAACTTGAAAGGGAGACACAGCAAATATTCGTATATTGGGAATTTTATGAGACCGATGGTACTAGAAAACTTATAACTGTCCAACGTAGCCTAAGCACAGGTCATATCAAGCAATGGCTCTGCACACTTCCCCAAATTCTGTGTACTAATAAGAATGGTAATGATGAAACGTCCTGCCGTTACAGCTGAAATAAGGGCAAGGCCACACACGCACTTCAGTTCTATGCAAGCTAATATGAGAAAGATGTCAGTTAACCACTGTCTGAACACGCCCACACACCCTTACCGAAAGTTAATTTCTCTCTTTCTGTTCTATTTCAGGAAAACGTAGACGATGAAATTAGCGTACCTGAAAATGCTAAAGTGAGTAACTCTGTGGACCCAAGAAATCCTTGTTACAAATTCAAATCTTCATCTACAGTTTCACAAATGTTGGGTTCTGCAAAAAATAAATACATTGAGGGAAAAATGAATAATGTACATATTTTGCATGGTGGCTTTGTAACTGAGCTTTAATTGTAATTCTTGACTAGCTGATGGGTGCTTTGAATGATGGGGATTCTTCAGTGTGTAGCACAGCTGACTATCAACCACCTGAGCCTGAACCAGAAGAAGTAGAAGAAGAAGAACCAGACCCAGTGGAGCCAGAGGACTGCTTCACTGAAGGTATGAAAACGCTATAAAACAGAATCCAATAACCGTGAACAGTTATTGTTTGTTTGTTTTTTAATGACAGTGCTCATGGCGTTGAAATCGTATCAAACATCTTTAGTAGTCATCACAAACTGATTTTTTCCTTTCCCTTCAGGCTGTGTGAAGCGCTGGCCATGTCTGACCGTGGACATCACTCAAGGTCGAGGCAAGAAATGGTGGAACCTCCGTAGGGCCTGCTTCACTATAGTGGAGCATGACTGGTTTGAAACCTTCATAATTTTTATGATCCTCCTCAGCAGTGGCGCTCTGGTGAGTGCTGTCATCAGTGCAACAAATTTAGAAATGTTGACTGTTTTATGATAGCGTTAAGATACTGTATTACTGTTGGACATGTAGATAGGTGTCTGATTTCTTCTTTTGGCAGGCCTTTGAAGACATAAACATAGAAAGACGCCGAACCATCAAAATTATTCTGGAGTATGCTGACAAAGTTTTCACCTACATCTTTGTCATTGAGATGCTCCTTAAATGGGTTGCATATGGCTTCAAGACCTACTTCACCAACGCTTGGTGTTGGTTAGACTTCTTCATTGTAGATGTAAGTTTTGACATCTTATTGTAATGCTGACATGTGTGCGTAACTTTCAGCAGAACGTACATGCAATCATGTTTTATGACTATAGACTGTATAAAAGAAGTGGACGTAGCGACCATGACGTCAACCATTGGTTTGTAAACTACCATTTTGAAGCCGTCGCCATCTTGGGTTTTTGGAGTCAAAAGTGACGAGAGGGTAGAGATGGTGAAAAGTGAGAGGTAATGTTTTGATTACTTTTGAGTTCTTTACAGGCTGAAAAGACCATGAACTCATTCAGAAAAGTAGGGTAATTTTCTCATAGACTTCTACACAATCCAACATTTTGCAACCAGTGAGGTTGGCTCAGCTGACCATTAGAGAGAGAGCGGGTTTAAGACGCTTCTACTTTGACATTGGAGGCTACAACCACTTCTTTTATACAGTCTGTGTTTTATGTCAGGTAAAGTTTGTGGTTACACTTGAATAGGAAATGTTTTGATTCTGCCACAGGTTTCACTGGTTAGTTTAGTCGCCAACTGGATGGGCTACTCCGACCTTGGACCAATCAAATCCCTCAGAACTCTCAGGGCGCTAAGGCCTCTTCGAGCACTGTCGAGGTTTGAAGGGATGAGGGTACGTTTTTGTCTGTACAACTACATTTGAGCAACGTGCATGACTAACATTGATTTCGATGAAAAGGCTGTGATATATCAAGCGTTATCCTACTAATTTCCCCTACAATTTTTGTTTGATGCATGCTTATGCTGTGGCTGCTGTAACAGTGCTGACTAAGGTAAGAGTACTTACAAAACTAGATGACACGTTTGTTGCTCACTACTAATACTACTAATAGAAAAACATAACAAACTGAGAAATAATTCTACACATTTCTCCACAATTCCTTAATCCTAACAAAGTCTTCTCGTTTGGCCAGGTGGTGGTAAACGCTCTTGTTGGAGCAATTCCCTCCATCTTCAATGTGCTGTTGGTGTGTCTGATCTTCTGGCTTATATTCAGCATCATGGGAGTTAACCTGTTTGCTGGGAAGTTCTACCGCTGCATCAACACCACCACAGAGGAGCTTTTCCCCATGAATGAGGTCAACAACCATAGCGAATGCATGGCTCTCAAAGAAGCCACGCAGGACGCCCGCTGGGTCAACGTCAAAGTCAACTATGACAACGTGGGATCGGGCTACCTGTCCCTGCTACAAATTGTAAGGAGTGCCGTTTCCATTATTATACACCTGGAACATCTTGGAAAAGAAATGTGATTTAAAAAGTATGAGGTTGTCTTCAATGACCTGTTTCTATGCATTTCTAGGCAACTTTCAAAGGTTGGATGGACATCATGTATGCTGCCGTTGACTCAAGAGAGGTAGTTACTATTTAAAGTTACATCTAATTGTACATTTCTTCATAAACAGACTGAATTTTATCAGTTTATCAATGTATGTACATGATCCCGATCATTTTTGCTGACCAATTTGCTGACCAAATCGATATTGCCTGTAGCATTTACGTGTATATTTGCTTTCCCTACTACTCTAAGACTTGGGCACAGCACCTTATTTACATCACACTATTTTCGTTGGATAAAGCATAAAATGGTCTTAAAATGATGATAAATGTTATTTACCGCAATTATTTCTGAAAGAATATATAGTTAAACAAAAAGTAGTTATAGTGACAGGCTTAGTTACAGTATATTAGTGTTGAAATTTTAAATAATTGTTAGCCCTTTGTTTTACAAGCAAATCAATTCATGAGAATAAAGGAATCACAAAAAAGCTAAATAAAATGTAAAAAGTTAAAAACTATTTTGGCAAAGGACAGACTGTATACTAAGTCTTATTGGGTGTATTTATAGAAATAATATCAGTAACATCAATAAGTCCATCTACTTTCCCAGGGGGTCATATATTCTCCCTACCCTTTGGAACACCACCCTGCACTTTAAGTTAATTGAATATATATGTAATATATACTGTATGTGACAGATGGTGATGGTGAAGCGAGTCCCGTCTTTGAATCAACAAGTGCCTTCATGGCCAGTATCGTATTCCTGTATAACCTTTACACTTTCTTATTTACTTACTCTTACTTGTTATACTTAAACATTTAGTAACAGGTTAAGGACTTTAAAAAAAATCCTAATTATTTCATGTTTTGTTATTTCAGGTAGAGGAGCAGCCTTCTTATGAGATCAACCTCTACATGTACATATACTTCGTCATCTTTATCATCTTCGGCTCCTTCTTCACACTCAACCTCTTCATTGGCGTCATTATTGACAATTTCAACCAGCAAAAGAAAAAGATAAGTATCACACTTAATCTTCGAAGTAGTCTGAACCAAAGTGACTGAAGTTTTTCCTTCTTCATTTTAAAGCACAGAAAAGTTGTCACCTACTTTAAATGGCTATAATGACTTTTATGTTTTGTCTTTGCACTTTGGAGATAAAGACATCTTCATGACGGAGGAACAGAAAAAGTACTACGATGCCATGAAGAAACTTGGTTCCAAAAAGCCACAGAAGCCAATTCCACGTCCAACTGTATGTCAGTCATTTACAACTGCATGATTATTTCAGTCGCTGATAGTAATATTAGCAAAAGGGGTTATGTTATTTGGAACAGGACTATCGTTTAACTACATTGATTGATAATGAAAAGTATAAATTAGGTAAGCTGAAGTAATGACACATCAGTTTGGCATGTGTGGTGTGATGATGTCATCAAGTGACCCCTGCGCTGACCTTTTCTGCACGCTGCTGGTGTGAACACGCCAAATTATCCTATTGCATTTGTGTTTCCTCGTCCTCCCCTTGTCTCCCCTTGACCTGCAGAACCTAATCCAAGGAATGGTGTTTGACTTCATCAGTCAGCAGTTCTTTGACATCTTCATCATGGTGCTCATCTGCCTTAATATGGTGACCATGATGGTGGAGACGGACGACCAAAGTCCAGAGAAGGAAGATTTCCTCTTCAAAGTAAACGTGGCCTTCATTGTCGTCTTCACTGGAGAGTGTGTGTTGAAGCTTTTTGCCCTGCGACAATACTTCTTCACCAATGGATGGAATGTTTTTGATTTCGTTGTGGTCATCTTGTCCATATCTGGTGGGTACCTAATGCATTGCAGGCACCACTGTGAATTACATTACTTGTGTCCAAACAGTCATTTTGGGTTCATATATTGTCTCTGATTGTAGTTTATCTCTTCTCATTTCAGGTATTATGCTCTCAGATCTAATTGAGAAGTACTTTGTCTCGCCAACTCTGTTCAGAGTGATCAGACTGGCCAGGATAGGCAGGATTCTACGTCTTATTAAAGGAGCGAAGGGCATACGGACACTTCTCTTCGCTCTGATGATGTCACTTCCTGCTCTATTCAATATTGGCCTCCTGCTCTTCCTCATTATGTTTATCTTCTCCATATTTGGCATGTCAAACTTTGCCTATGTCAAAAAGCAAGCTGGAATAGATGACATATTTAATTTTGAGACATTTGGTGGCAGCATTATCTGTTTGTTCGAGATCACAACGTCAGCCGGTTGGGATGGGCTTTTACTTCCAATGCTGAACAAGGAGTATCCAGACTGCGATCCAGACTTTGAGAATCCAGGCACGGATGTCAAGGGTAACTGCGGTAACCCGGGCATGAGCATGATCTTCTTCTGCAGCTACATCATCATCTCATTCTTAGTGGTGGTCAACATGTATATTGCCATCATCTTAGAGAACTTCAATGTGGCGCAGGAGGAGAGCGGTGATGCACTCTGTGAGGATGACTTTGAGATGTTCAATGAGACTTGGGAGAAGTTTGACATAGATGGAACTATGTTTATTGAGTATAACCGGCTCTCAGATTTTTGTGATACCTTGCAGGAGCCGCTGAGGGTCGCAAAACCCAACCGACTTCGCTTGATTGAAATGGATTTGCCCCTGGTAATTGGGGACAGGATCCACTGCCTGGATGTCTTATTGGCTGTCACACAGATGGTCTTGGGAGACACAGTGGAGATGGCGGCAATGCGGGAGAGCATTGAGGCCAAGTTCATCCTGAGCAACCCCACCTCAGACTCCTTTGCACCGATTACCACAACGGTGCGCCACAAAGAAGAACAGATGGCTGCTGTAGTCATTCAGAGGGCGTACCGTAACCACCTACTGAAACGCTGCGTACACCACGCTGCTTTTATGCACCGCTGTAAGAGGATGGGTAGAAAGGACGAAGGTGAAGATCCACCAGAAAAAGAGGGTATGATTGCACGCAGGATGGGAGTGCTTTATGGGAGCAATGTGGACCTTGCAGAGGAGATGGAGCGGGCTGCTTTAGAAACTCTGGCAGGCCAACAGCTTCCTGATCCAGAGACACTGTCATATTACTCAGACCTTGAGTGTGGTACAGAGTACCCAGAGCCAAATATTATGGTTGTACCTGTAGAAATTACTAATGAGGTTTTATTACATTCTGCCCCTAACCAATACCTCTTGGCACTACATGCAAACCTGAGAGAGTCAATTGTATAACAAACAGCAGAATAATATTTATTATGTCCCCTCGTTGTTTTACACCATTTAACATGTTAGCTGTTGATAATGGAGCTGAAATTCCCACTGTAGAAAAGCTTACACAATGCTATGGAACGTTAAAAATGCATTTTTGATAATTAAACTTAAAAAAGACTATTTATATTTCTTCATGCAATATTTAAGTGTCTTTTTGGTTTGAAGGTGGAAATGGAGTAAATGGTCTTTTCTGAAAATAACCTTATCTACATCAGCAAATATAGCCTCTATTAATTATCAATGAGAAGGATAGCCGAATAACTTAAAATAAAAATATTGTGAAATGTTAAATGAGAATTGAGACCCATTGTAGCATCTTTTTCGTGCCTGTGATGCATTTTTTCTGAATGTTTGTGGTGGTAAATGGTACTTAAATTGACATTTCCAAAATAATTGAAAAATTCTATATGAATTATCAACATTTAAATGCACACAGGCTTTCATGGAACTCCCAAAACTTCAAATGTCTTTCTTTACTATTACTATCAGTAAAATAAAAAACTTGCTTGTGTTCATTGTTGTAGGGAAACATCGTAGCAGACCAGACTCGATCTTGAAATTGCAAATAGAGCAGGTTTTGCTCACACTGTGTTTCTGAAAGAATCCTCAACATGTTTCAAACATTTGGATCGATTTTAATGCGCCCTATGGTTGAAGCTTTCACTTAGGTGAGTAATAACTTTGCTTTTGGTATGCTTATTACTAGAAAGCCAAACCACGTACACCAGTTTCCAACCAAAGAGTAACTTGACAATCACATGGCAGAACCTGAAGGAACAGTTACAGGATTGTATAATTTGATGCTGTGTTTAAGTCATACAAAGTGTGTAAAAGTTTGCAGAAGAGATTATCACTAGACTCTGTGTTGCCTTACAAGATATCCTTTATTTTTGCTTCCTCTCATGCAGCACTATGAACCAAATCTAAAAAGTATGCACGTGAAACTACTTCATATTGAGAGCCACCTGCAACTTGTACTATTTCATGGCTACAATTGGTGCAAATGGGAGTCACTTGTTTTCATTTTTGAAAAATTAAGCAGAACCTAATCCTATTTCTGTGTACTTAAAGTCATGCTAATTCTTTTAAATAGATAATTTTCTATGGTGGCGTTAGATTTAATGTATAAATTAATTAACAAATAAGCCTTATCTTGATCACATTTATCAAAGTTCACCAGTGAAACCCTGATCTCTGTTATACTATATTAGTCAACAATAAAATGGGCCAGCTAATGCAGTTTACATCTGTCCCTGAGTGGCTCGTTCTGAAAGTCCCAGTTTATATTGCACTATTTATATCCCTCCCAGGTTGCGTTAGAGCAGTTGACTGTGTAAGACTGAGAGACCTTCCTGTTTTCTAAGATGACTTCATCACTGATATGTGCATGTCTTATAAATGTTTTGTCCATTTTTTCTGTCGTCGGCCCCTTCAGACAGATCTCAAAACTCAAAACAGTCACTTGTTTTCAATTTGGTGGGTTTCAATGTTAGCATTTAGGTTTAAAGGTTACCTGTGACTGTAAACTTACGATGTGATGCTTGCATAAAAGAAATGCTCATCTCTCTCTCTCTTCATTTCAACTGTTTTCTGTATTTCTCTCCCCAATAACACCAATTAGAGCAATAAAACAGGTACTTTGTTACTGGCTGTACATTTTAAAAGAAGTTTTTTTCTCAGGTTGAGTGCTGGGTTAGTTAAATACACGGCTCTGGAGGTAAAAGAACACCACACTTCCCAATGTGTAGATAATCACACCTAAAAATATACAGATATCTTTATGCACAGTGGATCTAGTCACCTCAAGCTTGTCCTCGTGTAGAAAAGTAGGCTTCACGTGCTGTTGTGTAAGTCTTAACTGAATTTAAAATGTCTTACTCTGAATATATAAACATGAACAACATAAGCACTTTTACAGTTTTCTAGTTTTTCTTTTTTTTTTACAGTAGACTATAGAGGGTTTGTCTCTTCTCTTGTTTTTGTGTTCATCACTGTTTTAACATCAACCCAATGAATGTTTCCTCTACGAGGGGTCTCTTTGTCTTATCCTGCTGCCGCAGCATGGCAGTTATTCCTGTCAGAAGTCTGTAATCTTACCTGCAGCAATCGGAATTTGAGACTGACACACTGCTGCACCACTTAGCTATGGTCTCCTCTGATGGTACAGTCAGATCCACAAGACAGCGTCCTCCTTTTGTTTACATTTCTAATGGAGGGAGAGTCACATGGGGAGCTTTACTGGTACACCCACAGTCAGTGTTGCCTGTATATACATTTTTGTTTTTCTGTATTGTACATTTATATAATTTTGTTATTGTACAAATTGTAACTATATTCTGAGAATAAAATACTTCTTGTAGGGAAAAGTAGGCTTGATGGTGTCACTAGCTGTATTATGTGTTGCCTGTGAAACTGCACTGGTGCACTGAGGCCCTCTGGTGGTTGTACGCTGAGCACAACACACTGCTGACTGATGAACTTTACATTCTGTTACTTGTTTAATTTTTAAACTTGAGAGTAGACTTGCTAGGGCTGAACAATATCCCAAAAAAGGTAATTTTACTTTTAATTAATGTCCACTGAAAAAGTATGTAACATGTGATTTCTTCCAGGCGCTAATATTTGGATTAATTGTTCAGCCCTGAGCACTTTTCCTCTATAAAGTGTATTTTTTCCTTTTTGGTAATTAAATGTTTTCATTTTTTGAAGGTCTGTACAGTGTATTTTGGGGATGAAATTCAAAACATGTTGGTATTGCAGCCACAGATTGTTACACAATTAGTGGGTGAGTGAATGTTTACTGAGGCCGGAAGAGCAACAAAGGAAGTATGGCTCATTGATGCATTCAACAAAAACACATCATGTAAATTAGTATGACACATTTTTGGGCAACAATGGAGCTATATGGCAAAAGCTATATAAGGCTTTGACAACACAGACAGTCTTTGTTAGTAATGTTAGTTCAATTCAATTTTAGTTTTTTTCATGGGGTTTGCTGACAATAAGAAAAATATAGTATGATTGTCAGTCTTAGCCGTAAGGTTCTCTGTTTTAAATGCGCATTTCATTTGTCATCTTCTCATCTCCAGTTCTGAAAACATGTCTCTGAAACAGAAACCTGATCAGCTCATTGCAGCACTGTATACTGAATTACACGGCTTGCTTGTCCAGTCGCTTTTTTGTGTGTGTCAACAAACAAAAACATGCACCACCGCTTAAAAGAAATAAGGAGGTGGGCTGCCTGATTTGTTCAGATATTTTTGTGGTTGCACGCAGAGGTAACATAAGTGGGATGTGAGCTCAGCTAGAGAGTCGCTCTGCAAATGTGTGTTTTCAGTTCTGGCTGCCAGGCAGAGCAGTGCCACTTTGGGGGCTGTCTCTAATGACTGTTTTAATTATTGATTTATCTGCTGATTTTTAGAAAAAGGGTTATCAAAATAGTCACAGATTAATTTTCTTTTGATTCACTGATCGATCTATCACAACTATATAATTAATAGTTCCCTCCTCTGACAGCTATGTTTGATTTAGATCATTTTTATGAAGTGAAAGATTGAAAACTGAGACTAATTCTCTGAGTCTCCATTTCCTGTCAGTGTTATGTGGTTGGAGGCAGTTTATCTCCTGCTCACACACTGAAAACTGATCAAACTCCATACCGTAGATAAGAACTAAGTGTTGCAAGTGATGCTTATTTGCTTAAGGGAACTAGGGAAATGCGATCAGCATGGCTGACCTGAAAATTTCACTCTTGACTGCATGTGGATGTTTCATAACACGACTAAAAGTCTACGGTCATCCAAGCAGCTTTAAGCTGTGCTTGGGTACACAATTATAATGTTAATGTGCTGCTGATGTTTTGCAGGTATAATATTTATCATATTCAATCTCTTTGTTCCATCTCGAGAGCCTCTCTGCTAACCCTAACCTTACAGCATGAATTCTGCAGAGAAGATATACAGTACTGAGAGAAGATAATCCCCTCCAAACGAAGGTTTCAGTATTTTCATTACGAGTTCTAAGAACCGATATGTCTTACCTCGAATTGACGAAGCAGGTGGTGAGGTGTTAAGGTTTGGTCCAGTGCAGATGACAGAGTTGTCCTGAAGTACTATGTCATCATTTGTTCTCTTTCTCCACCAGATGTCATTTGACCCAAAACAATCTCCCTGTCGCCTGAAAAATGAAGAGCAAAAAGCCAAAATGTCAGAATGATTATAGGCCTTAAGCTCAAACAAACACCCATGCTGACAATACGCATTTCTTTACACTCAAACAGACCAGATCTAGTAATTCACTTCTGGTTCAACGTACATGCACATGTGCAGACAAAACAACAGCCCGTATACTAGTTGTTGACTTTGTCCTCTGTGCAAGTTATGTCCTTTGACTGTTTGTTGACTAAAAGAAGCAATTTGAAGGTGTCACTTTGGGCTCTGAAACAGTTTGATGAGCATTTTTCACATATTTTTTACATTTAATAGATGCTTAAGCGATTAAATGATCAATCATGAAAAAAATCGGCAGATGAATCAATACTGAAAATGCTTGCTGCAGCCCTAGCTAGAATAGATATTATGTAAGGCAATACTTTTCATTTTCACATTCTATTTGAACACGTCACGACAGACATAGAAGCTGCTGAAGTATTGTTTTGGTATCGGTACTGAAACTCAGGTGATGTCTTCGAACAAGTATCACAAATGTCGGACAATACCAACCCTGGACGTAATAAGATAATAATGTGGTATCTCATAACTTCAAATTCCTGCTAAATTAACTTCCATCTCCCCTGTTTACAGCATTGTTTAACTTGTCCCTAAAAACAGACCCCATGCTGATGAAACTAGACAGGGTTTTAATGTTGAAAGTGTGGGTGGTTCACAGTTATTTCTGTTTGATGTTACGCTCCTCTTCCCCCTTATTTGCCTGACATTAGGGCAAGTGTTACAGACAGCACACCCACTTCTTGTGGTGCACACACTTCTTGTCCTCGTACGCAACATTTTCACGACTGCAGAGAGACTTAGGCATACGAGTGGACACCAGCAATCGAAATATTTTTCTTTTTGCATGTCATCATGCGCTGGTTGCTGGCTGGATACTGCGGGCTTGCTCTGATCAGCATCTCAGGTAAATGTCAACTTTTGCAATAAGATTCATTTAATTTGTGACTGAAAATTGAAAATGATGTGAACAACAGTTACAGTCTTGGTACTAACTTTTAACATTAATAAAACACTGAATGTAGCATTCAGCACACAGCAATAAAATTAGACAAATCATTTCTTATTGTTTTTCGCAGCCGTTTGATCGTTATTTTTTGTGTCTGTTTAACCACAGGTACAAGTGGTTTGCATGTTATTTTTGACTCCACAGCAGCATTACTTCCTGGCCATCTGGGGGGAAAGAGGAAGTTGTCCTCTGAGATAAAGGCTGATTTCTTCTTGTTTACTGTAATATACTGTACAGACAGAAGACCAAGTTATCCCATGCACCATCACTTTATCTGAACTTCAGGTTTCTTTATGTCAGACTTACATTTAGAAGTAAGATAATAAACATTACAAAAGAAAAAATTCATTTAAAATAATAATAATATATACTTGAGGTTTACTGAGCAGTGCGTTACAAAAAACATATATATATATATATGTATATATTATAAGTATTTCTTAACAGCTGTTGACTTCTCGCCCGGCTTTGTTGTAATGTTAAGGATGAGCTTGAAGCAGCTGTACGGGAAGCTGCTCTGATGTAGCAGCGTCCCGTTTATAAAAAATAAATGATTTGCCTTATGATCAGTGCATAGACTTGTGTACTAGGCAGTATTGGAGGCATTTCCAATACTATGTATTGATATCGGAAGAGACCTAATAAATACAGCAAACTTTATAAACAAACCAATACACCCACCCAACCATTCCCAACATGGAAATCTAGATATGAGCGACAAAAAAAACTAATTTGACAATTCTGCTTCAGGTTGGATTAACCGAATCATTTCTTCTAGTATCTCCTCTCTTGTCCAACACATACATTTATATAAAACATTCCTTTTTACTGCCTGAAACCCACGATGACTACATGCCGGAAACGCTCAGTTGATCAGTCTAGGCTGCAGTTAATGCTTATTTTGATTGAGTAATCTGACAAATGTGTTTCAGAGAAGTAGATTACTTGTTCAGACTGTGGTTTGTGAGGATCAAAATCTCACAAAGCCAAAGGTGATTTTATTTGGTTTTATTGAACCAAAAGAGGAAATATTAAATTTACAATCATATAAAAACGTGGGAAAAAACAGCAAATCTTTACATTTGAGAAGCTGGATTAAGCAGATGTTTGGCACCTTTTCTTCGTTAATAACCTCAATGACTAATTTAGTATCAAAATCACTTCTGATTAATATTCTATCAGCTGACCAATTGTTTTGGCATCAGCTAAGACTGTTGATATATAATTAATGTCCTGTCCATGATAACTCAATTCTGTCTCACCCTACAAGTACAGCATAATGTTTAGAGCTGACACAGTCGAATAATTGACGATCCAAATAACAGAAATGTATTAAATTATGTCATTTATCAAGTCAAATGCAGAACAGCATATGGTTGCAGGTTTTCTGTATTTGCTGCATTTCTGTGTTATACCTCATTGGAAATGTATTTATTTATATATTCTCCTTTTTTTTATTGAGGTACTGGCAACAGTTACATATATTTCCAGTTCCAAATTTTATATCTTTGAGTTTTTTTTTAACTTTTGGTTGGAAAAAAAATAAGCATTGTGGAGCCGTTGCCTTGTAAAATTATGACCAAGATGTTTGACTTCACTTAAGAAGAACTCTTGAATTTCTTCATTATCCTTATGAACAGCCGACGACCAGCACTGCAAGGACAATATTCAGCCAAATAATCTGCATACATGTTTGTCTGGAGAGATTTATAGCAACTGCCACTGTATCTGTGTCACGATGTCCCTTAACCTTCTTTTCTCTGCTCAGTGGCCCTAAACGACGACCATCTGATCAGACAGAAGCCGCGGTTCTCTGGAGTGATGACCTACAAGCCAACTGTGGTCATTTTCTGTTTGTACCCCAGGGAATACCTTTCAGCCAGTGTGGAGTGGTACAAGGCCAATGAGTACGATGAAGATCAAAAAAACAAAATAAGGATAGAACCACAACCCAGAAGAATAGAAATTGAGAATCAGATGCTCCATTCCATTCTCCAAATCTATACTCCGAGGATTACGGACACAGGAGTGTACTTCTGCAAGTTAAACGACACATGGGGACCTGGCACTGAAGTTCACGTTACCAGTAAGTGGCTGGAACTAACTACATGTGTTCTATGCTGATCTGCAGACACATGATGCATTGTTACTTTGAGTGGTATTTCACTGTATTTTATTGAGGTCAGGTCACCTCTGAAAACACATTTTTCCTACATACATCTTTCCTCTCACAGGACCACTTCTCCGTGACAAGGCACTGTACAGGAGCAATATGAAGGATTATCTCATTGTCCTCCAGGGCTTGCTGCTGGCTGTGATCATTGCTGCTCTAATGCTACGTAAAAGAACAATGGTGAGAAAAAAAACCTGAGACAAATATTTGGTTTCCAAGACTGTTTGGTGAAGCAGTTGCATGGGAATTACATGGAATGAAACAGCAGACTAGAAACTTGAAAAATGGTCATCAAAGCTCAAACTGATGTCTTTAAATTGCTTCTTTTGTCCAACCAACAGTCCAAAACCCATTTACTATCATGATTTACAATGAGAAGCAGTAAATCTAGACATTCAGGACACTGGAACTAGCAAATGTTTGACATTTTTGCTTGAGAAATTCCTGAACAATGAATCAGTTATCAATAGTTTGCAACTACTTTTCTCTCAGTCAACTAATCAATTAATCAGCTGATCATTGCAGGGCTACTATGGTTGTGCATAACCATATGCATATTCTGTGTGTCAAGAATAACAAAACAAAACAAAACAAAGGAGGCAGTAGATGAGATTTATCTCTTGATCTGGTTGTTTGAGGAACCTAAGCTTGAGTACTAAGTACTTCTACACTAACTTATATACTATACCGTACATATAGCATATAACAGTATACTTACAGACATATTGTTGCCTGCAATATTATTATAACATTTCTATGATTCTATTCTATGAAACTGGGGAAGACAGTATTATGGAACAAATAATTAATGACAGATTTGTTTTTACTTGGTATTAAGTTGGGTTAAGGTTTGAGCCATCCGCCCTGTTAATTATTAATAATCAAATCATAGTATTACCATCTGCAGTGTTACAGCAGCCATGAAGATGAATTTAAGAGGGAAATACAATAAAAAGCAATAAACACTTTGCAGTAACTAGAATATAAAAACAGAAAATAGAGGATCCAGACTGAACTAAAACGACGACCACACTCTCCAAGTGCAGTTTTACTAGTAGCGTTAAAGTAACATCTTAAATCTAAAACGCCCCCTGTATTGATTAACTAGATCAAATCCACTGTAGTACCACCTGTAACAACATGTTAAGCTATAAATACAACTAACCACTACTAACTAACTAGCTAACTTACATGTGAAGTGCAAATAAACCAACCGTTTTGTGGACTTTTATGAGCTTAACTGCTAACGCAAGCTACGTTAGCTAGCATACCACAGCTAGCCATAACTGATAACGATAGAAGAATGACTTCCAGGGGCTTTTGCCGGCATAAGCCTTATTTACATTACATGTGATAAGTAGCCACAGCCGCTCAAGCTGAAAGATATCACTAACCCGTTTTAGTTGCATGTATGAAGTTCCTTAAATCGTTTTTTGACACCGAAACCAGCTGCCTCATGAAGATAGTGCTCCCTAGCAACAGGGCTGCCTGTCCCTAGCAACAGGGCTGTTAGCCGCAAACAACATGGTAGCCTTTCAGTCTCACTTTTTAGTCCGTCCCCTTCATCTGATGTCCACTTTTTATCTACTCAGATAATTCTTTAGGTTTCTGTCTTTGATGAAAGACTTTGCCACTGACATAGGTGTTGTTAAAACTTAAAACTACACAACTTTTAGCCATTTTTCACAATACAACTGAGGCAGCATAGCTAGCTAGGAGCATTCCATGATCATCAAATTCACCTCGCCATTTTCTCCAACTTCAGTCTTATTTTTGTGTTAACGTACAAAGATCTTTATTTATTTACTTATCTTTGTCATTTCTTCTTCTTCAAACAGGGTGAAAAGTCTGACAGCATATATGAGGAGCCTGAAACTGATCACATCTATGAGGTTGGTTGGTCTCTATTGATCGAAGGTCTTCTTGTCTGTTCGTATTATTTACTGGTCGCATCGTTTGGAAGCTAATTTCTGACAGCTAAAAGAAAATAATGAAAGTTAAGCTCGATGAAAAATATATTCCCATTGTAAATCATTGTTATGTTATGACGATAAAAAGTCATACTTATGCGATTTTACCAGAAAGTCCCAATAATGAGATTTTAAAAAGGTCAAAATGATGGTGTTAAAAATCATAACAATGACTAAAAGGCACAGATGCGAGATAAAAGTCAACATTTATCTCATAAATATGACTTTTTTATGTTATATTTATGATTTTTTAATATCATAATTTGACCTCTTTGTACCTTTATGTCTTTTTATCTCATTAATATGACTTTTATTAAATAATTTCAACTTTCAACATATATTATGATTTTTTATTTCATAACTTCGACCTTTTATCCCATAATCAGGACTTTTTGTGTTATGATTTAGATTTTTTAATCTCATAATTAAAAGTTTTCATCCAACTAAGACTTTTCTCTCATAGTTTGACCTATTTTTAACTTTTAATTGGGACATTCATCTTATAATTTGACCTTGACGTAAATATGACTTCTATCAGATAATTTAGATTTTTTACATTTTTTAAATGTTAGAGTTTTATCTCATAAATAAGACTTTTATCACATAATTTTGACTATTTAACTCATAGTTATGTCTTTTTTTTCTCATACTGTTGACTTTTATCCCATAATTATTATGTTTCGTGTCATAATTGTAACATTTCATCTCATAATTTTGACTTTTTATCTCGTCGTATAACAAAGGCTAAGTTTTTTTTTAACTATCGGAAACAGGCTTCCATAGAATTGAGCAGACATGTAGCAGCTGTGTGCTTTTACATACAGACAGCAGGACACACACCACTGAGCTCTTCACCACAATTGTCTCTTGTTTGCAAATGTACCCCTCAGGTGGCGATGTGGAAGTAACTCTAGTGTGCTTTTACTGCAAGAACAATGACACATTGAGTCACTGAGTGGTACTTGTAGGTTGAAAGATAGATTTTATTGCTGTTTTCTTCTTATTTAAATCACGTTAGGCTGACTTTTTGGTACAAACAGCAGCATTTAGTGCAAATTGTTGTTTTATACACTTTTCTGTAGAGCGTCAGGAGCCACAGAGATGCTGATAGAAACAAGATGTTTAAATGTCAACTCTACTGTGACTACATTTAGCATGTATGCGTCTCTGAGTCATGTCTTGATCAGTGACTATGCAAATTAAAGCTTTACTGAAATACCCAAACTGAGTCATAACCTGTACTTAAATTACAAGCCACACAGGACTCACATCTACACATGCTAACTGACTAGTACTGTCTTATTTCCGTCTCATTCAGGGCTTGGCGATTGAGACATGTGGCGGAGGTCTGTACGAGGAACTCTCTGTTTACGCCCAGCCCGAGGGAGCCGAGGCCCCGTGGGAGTGAGACCGAACTACTTTTCACCTCGACACTTCACGTTTACGTGCTTGATTTTAAAAGTCTAAATTATATGTTGTAAAGAGTCCCCACGAGGGTCAGATGCGGAGACGATGGTGGAGATTTTCTTGCTTTTTGTAAATATGCAACACCATACTTATTCTAAATCGCTTGCAATATGTGATGTTGATTTTATGCTGTTTAGTAACTCTGGGTTGAATTAATCAGATTCAATTCCACATTTTTTGGTGCTTGAAGAGGCTTTTTTTTGTGTGTGTTTGTGTGTATGATTTTAAAATGGCTTATCTGGGTTTGACAGTTTGATTATTTAAGAACTGGCTCGTCACAAATCTGGTGTGCACCAGAGCCTGAGCTACTTGTTCCTGTTGTTTGATGATGTTAGAGAATGTATAAAGGGAATAAAAGCAATGAAGAAAGAATCCATTTGCTGTAGAAAGTCTTATTTTTATTGTTTTTTACAGGTATAAAAATAGAAAAGTTGAATAAATAAGTTGATCAACAACATTTTCATGTATAAAAAGAAACAATCAACAAATAAATAGACAAGCCACTTGATGATAAGATAAATTATTAATAAATATATGAATAAATAAATAGATAAATAAATGAAGAGATGGTTAATGTGACAGGTTTTAGTCGGTGCTGAGTTCAGATGAAACCAGCAGGTTTGCTCTCATCAGATGGGCTTTGACTTCCTTCCTGATCAGCTCCCAGGCTTCAGCACTGTGGCCCTGCACACAGAAGAATATGACCATAATTACAAAACATGATCAATACTGCAGACAGATCGATCAATAGATAGAAAACTAGATGGACAAGCGTACCATTCTCTTGAGGACGTGGCTGGACAGTCTCTGGAAGTACATGTGCAGCTTCTTGTTCTTCTTCTTGTGTCCGTGGCTCCCGATCTAAATGAATCCACAGCAACAGATGAGTCAGAGCAGCCTGATGCTCGTCTTTAAGTTTTACATGTCAGAGAACAAGTGAGGTGATGTTGATCCACACTGAGACTCACACAGGAGCGAAGCTCGTCGGCCTGCTGGGTCACAACATTGACAAAGTTCTCCACTGTGTTCTCCTCCCATGATGCCGAGCTGTGGTCCTCCTCAAACAGGACAGACGTCTCATTCAGAACCTGAGCTGTGAAGGCAAGTTTATCCTCAGCCTGGAAGAAGAAGAAGAAGAAGAAGAAGAAGAAGGAAGAAGAAGAAGAAGAAGAAGAAGAAGGAGGAGACACGTTTAACAATCTCCAGGTTTTCACAGTAAATATGATTTTAAATAATAATGAAGCATTTTAATGTTGTACATACTGTAAATGTACAATAATTTGCTGTAAACTCATATTAACAGATATAATAAGTGACAGTTTTCTCTGAAAGTATAAAAAGTAAATGATGACTTGTTGTATTTCCATGTAGAGCTGCAGCAGAGGACAGCTGAGGAGGACTTACTGATGCTTTGGACGCCTGGCTGTACAGATGATCAGGGAAGGACACAGTGTCCATCACTTCAGCATCCTCAGTGCTGTTAGTGGAGTTATTAGCCTGCAGAACACACACACACACACACATCATGAGTTGAAGGACACACACAGTAAAGTAAAGTCCTCCAGTGAACATCATCCAGTGGCTGTAAACAAAGACTCACCATCGTATCCAGCAGCTGCAGATAGTTTTCACTGTGCTGTCTGAACTTATGATCCGTGATCCATCTGCAGCTGAGCGAGGAGGCTGCACTGTTCACACTGAGAGACAGGCACAGCAACAAGATCCTGCTGAGCATCTTCACACTGATACACGTGGTGTTTGGATGGAGCAGACTGGGATGTGTCCTGGTGTTGTGTTGGAGCAGACCTGCAGCGCCTCCTTTATACTGTAGCAGGACGCACCTATTTCATTTTCCTCTACACCTGTGGTCAACACAACGTGAACTGTGGCTGACGCGGTTCAGACTCTCCGCATACCTGGAGGACTTCACACATTTCGGATTTGACTCGTGAGAGTCCGAGTGAACAAAATCTCCCACGATAAAACAATAATAGACAGAGCAGAGATGAAATATCACGACCACAACATATGAACACAAGATGGAAACTGAGCCTGATGGAGAAACAATGCTGCCATCGGAAATCATCGAAAATATGGTTAAAAACTTTATTTTTTATAATTCTTACTTTGTATCTCATGTTTATGACTTTATAATCTTGGAGTTTATTTCATAAATATTCATTTTTATCTCTTTTTTATCCAATAATTCAGACTTTTTATCTCATATTTCGGATTTGACTCGTTAGATTCCGTGTGAACAAAATCTCCCTTAATTGTAATTGTCTTATTTTAAATCATAACTCTGACTTTCTCATATTAATGACATTTCATATCATAGTTGTGGCTTTTATCTCGTTATTTTGACTTTTTTATCGAATAATTCGGACTTTTTTATCACATAAATTTGGCACTTTATCTCATAATTATTACCTTTCCTCCCCCAAAACATCTCTTTTTTTTTTATTGATTTTCGTTCTTTAACTGGCGAAAAACTGACTTCCATACATTAAATAATACCTCAACTCACATTATATTAGAATTGTATTATTTGATACTGTGAATTATGGGATTTTCAAAGGAATATTGCTGCAATTTTTAAGGCCGAAAAGTTTTATTGGTTTACAGTGTTTCGTCTTCTCTGATGACGTCATCAATTTCTTTATATGTGTTGTTAAAAACAATCAGTGTTCGGTTGTGTTGGACCTGCATCATTATTAGTGTGTGTCGATGATGATATTGATGAATGAACGCATGTGTCCAGCAGGAGACGTGAAGCGGAAGTTCCCGCAGAGAGAAAATGAAAGTGAGCGAGAGACTGCGGCCTCTGACGCTCATTCATCAGAAGAGATCAGGGACATTTCAGCATGTTTCAGCTCCAGCATGGAGGACAGAGGGGGATTCTCCTTCACCTGTAAGTTCACACGTTACAGCGTCATTTTCAGCCTCGGTCCAAACATGAAAACCAGTCAGTCACACAGAGCGGACAAACGAGTCTTATGATAAGATAAGCTCTTATTGTGAAAGTGCGGCAACGCAATAAAGACATTTGCATAATTAAATAGAGAGAGCAGAGAAAATAAGAAAACAAAGTCATTTCAGAATTAACTGAATCAACTCAACTTCTTTAATTAACTTATCATACAAAGTTTATTTGTTACAAGTTGATCAAACTTAAAGTTTATATTTGTTTTTTATTTTCAGACCTTCTGAACTTATAAACATGAGTTCTTTTACCTCGAAGTCTTTTGACTTTAAGTAGGCTAATGAGTTGGGTGAATTTAATGAACAGATTTCAATCATCTCATTGAAATAAGTCCATAAAGAAACATGATCAGCATATTGACAGACTTCCCAGCATGCAATGTGTGAGAGGTGAAACTCTCCTGAGACCTTTTTCTGTTTTTATAGTCTGAACAAAACAGTTTGATTGTCTTTAAAACATTTTGAGAGAAGTGATTTCTTTATTTCCACATTAACAAAGAAGCTAACATGCTAACAGTGATAAAGAACAGTATTAAATTCAGTCTTTTCTTTATCAAACCTTTATATTTATTATATAGTCATCATGAGCTGGTTAACATTGTGTCTTTGTGTAAATGCTGGATCAAAGTAGCACCAACAGGAGCATCTGCTGCTGTTTCCTGTGTGAAAAGAAGAGCTGATTCTTCAGAGAACTCAAACTTACTCGTAATGATCGTCAGTGTCACTGATTCAACGTTAACTTTCGTTCGTTAACTTTTTGATTAGCAAGAAGAATGTTAAAGGAAAAACAAACTGAGGAGATGATTGGTATATTAATATTAGTAGTGGTATCTTTCTAACCCACAACAGCAAATGACTTGATGAGACACACAGTTAAAATTCACAGTATTTTGACTGTTGCGCCCCCTGTTGTACAGAAGCAGTACGGCATCACTGTGAGTTGTGCAGTACTGCAGTATTTCCAGACAGCAGCAGTACAAAAACTTCTGATTTCAGTCAATGTGAGTGACAAACTTAATGTGTTTTAACTTCACAGTTAGTTTGGGATGTTGGGATATTTTAGTTCTTCGCTTGATTGTTTGTTCTGTGACATTTTTATTCTGTGTTTTGTGAATATTTTTGGTCAACGTATCCCAAAATCTCTCATTATGAGTGGTGTACTTTCACAATACTTCATTACGACCATTTTCAGCTACTCTCCACTCGACTTCACTGTGATTCAGAGGGAGATATTGTACTTTTTAACTTCACTTTAGCTACTTTGAAATAAATCACAGAAAACATAATCAACAAATAACTTATGATGTGTTATTATAGATAAAGGAGATATTCACAAAGCTCCCAGCAGTATAACTGAAAGAATCTCACACTTTAACAGCTGCAGCATTAAAGTGATGAACACATTAATGTGATAATAATTATAATCCAGGAATTAAAACAATGAAGACATTTCTATTTGCTGGAAGAATTTTTATTGATCATGACAAGAAATATAAAAATAAATACAATATTCTTTTGATGAAAATGTGAAATAGTGAGCATGTTCAACAGCTCAATAATAAATAAATAAAAATGTTAATAAATACATAGATAAATTAATAAATAGGCAAATAAATAGATAGATAAATAAATGAAGCAGATGGTTGATGTGACAGGTTTTAGTCGGTGCTGAGTTCAGATGAAACCAGCAGGTTTGCTCTCATCAGATGGGCTTTGACTTCCTTCCTGATCAGCTCCCAGGCTTCAGCACTGTGGCCCTGCACACAGAAGAATAGGATCATTATTAAAACATGATCAATACTGCAGACAGATCGATCAATAGATAGAAAACTAGATGGACAAGCTTACCATTCTCTTGAGGACGTGGCTGGACAGTCTCTGGAAGTACATGTGCAGCTTCTTGTTCTTCTTCTTGTGTCCGTGGCTCCCGATCTAAATGAATCCACAGCAACAGATGAGTCAGAGCAGCCTGATGCTCGTCTTTAAGTTTTACATGTCAGAGAACAAGTGAGGTGATGTTGATCCACACTGAGACTCACACAGGAGCGAAGCTCGTCGGCCTGCTGGGTCACAACATTGACAAAGTTGTCCACTGTGTTCTCCTCCCATGATGCCGAGCTGTGGTCCTCCTCAAACAGGACAGACGTCTCATTCAGAACCTGAGCTGTGAAGGCAAGTTTATCCTCAGCCTGGAAGAAGAAGAAGAAGAAGAAGAAGAAGAAGAAGAAGAGGAGAAGAGGAGGAAGAAGGAGAAGAAGAGAGACACTTTTAACAATCTCCAGGTTTTCACAGTAAATATGATTTTAAATAATAATGAAGCATTTTAATGTTGTACATACTGTAAATGTACAATAATTTGCTGTAAACTCATATTAACAGATATAATAAGTGACAGTTTTCTCTGAAAGTATAAAAAGTAAATGATGACTTGTTGTATTTCCATGTAGAGCTGCAGCAGAGGACAGCTGAGGAGGACTTACTGATGCTTTGGACGCCTGGCTGTACAGATGATCAGGGAAGGACACAGTGTCCATCACTTCAGCATCCTCAGTGCTGTTAGTGGAGTTATTAGCCTGCAGAACACACACACACACACACATCATGAGTTGAAGGACACACACAGTAAAGTAAAGTCCTCCAGTGAACATCATCCAGTGGCTGTAAACAAAGACTCACCATCGTATCCAGCAGCTGCAGATAGTTTTCACTGTGCTGTCTGAACTTATGATCCGTGATCCATCTGCAGCTGAGCGAGGAGGCTGCACTGTTCACACTGAGAGACAGGCACAGCAACAAGATCCTGCTGAGCATCTTCACACTGATACACGTGGTGTTTGGATGGAGCAGACTGGGAGGTGTCCTGGTGTTGTGTTGGAGCAGACCTGCAGCGCCTCCTTTATACTGTAGCAGGACGCACCTATTTCATTTTCCTTTCTATACCTGTGGTCAACACAACGTGAACTGTGGCTGACTCTCCGCATACCTGGCCATGACATTTCGGATTTGACTTGTTAGAGTCCGAGTGAACAAAATCTCCCACGATAAAACAATAAACAGACATCAGAGCAGAGATGAAATATCACGACCTTTACTTTTTAAATAGTTCCGACTTTAAATCTGATATTTATTACTTTTTATGTCACAATCTTGGAGATTATTTCATAATTATTCTTTTTCATCTCATGGTTTTGATTTAGTTTATCTCACAATTCTGACTTTTATCGAATATTTCTGACGTTTTATCTCATATTTCAGATTTGCGCTGTTCGTGTCCGTGTGACATGTTCGTGACACAATAAGACAACGTTGCATACAAATGTAAAGGAAGCTGAAATACAGCCTTACACCAAAATAATAGGCTACTCTGAGAGTAAAAATCATAGAAAACAACATTAAAGCATAGAAACAAACTGTGATTTTTAATGGAACTACGACATAAAATGAGTTATTAAAGTTATTTAAATCCAATAGTTCACTTATTTTGGCCAATATTTTTAGAAATTCAAGACATATTTGTAGGATTTTTTATTTCGTTATAATTCAGTGTGCAGGTGATTCTGTATTTGTTTCTTCACCATGATGATTATGTGATTTAATACCATTCATATATCATATATATTCATAGTATATCATGGCTGCAGTGAGTCCGACCACAGAAAAGGGAAGAAAGCGGAAGAGAGCAGTGCGGCCTGCGTCACGTCAGTGACGTCTTCAGCCTGTAGTGTGACAGTCACAGTATCTATTCACTATAGAGTGATTTGTTTGTGTGTTTTCTGTCCCTTAAAAAAAAAAATGTGTAGGAAATAAAACCCACATTTTATTTAAAAAAAAAACACACATATGTGAATTTAGAACATTAATTTAATTATTCTCCTTTTGAATCAACAGCCTCGTGGACATTTTCAAATACTTTCTGTTTAATGGTACAAGATAAGATAAGAAACTGAGGTTCACAGGACAGAAAAGAAAACAGTAAAAACTATAATTATAAGAGTAAAAATAAAACGTGTACAACATTCCAAAGTAATATTATAATCACATCGCTTTCACTCTGGCCTTGTAACTCTGTCTTTAATTGCTTTATGTCTCTCTCGTGTTTTTTCCCACTTTCTCGTTGCGCTGCTGCAACATCAGATAATAAAGTCATAAAAGTCTTATGTAATCTTCAGACACGTGTTAGTCCGCCCTGCAGCCGCTGCACGACTCCTCATAGAACAATGTGACTGGTTTTCATGTTTTGACCGAGGCATTTTCTCTAACCTGTAACCTTACTGGTGAAGGAGAATACTCCTCTGTCCAACATGCTGAAATGTCCCTGATGTCTTCTGATGAATGAGCGTCAGAGGCCGCAGTCACTCGCTCACTTTCATTTTCTCACTGTGGGAACTTCCGCTTCCGCAATTAGAAAACTTTTAGGGATCTGCAATATTTTATTCGGCCTGAGTGATATTCCTTTAAAAATCCCATAATTTACAGTATCGAATAGTACGATTCTAATATAATGTGGGTTGTGTTTTTGAGCCATTATTTGATAAATATGGAAGTCAGTTTCTGCCAGTTAACAGGAAGAAAATGATTAAAAAGAGATGAGAAGTCGATATTTTTCTAGCAGGAAAATTTGAATTGTGATAAAAAGTCAGAATTACGAGATAAAAGCCAAAACTATGATATGAAACGTCATTAATATGAGAAAGTTAGACTTATGACTTTATATTATAATCAACCATTGGGAGTATTTCATTTTCATCAAGTTTAGTTTTTATCTTATTTTGGGGGTTTTTAACAGTCGGAAATGGGCTCAACAGTTTTACAAAATAAAAGCCTTTAAACATGTGTTGTGGTCGCGATATTTCATCTCTGCTCTGATGTCTGTTTATTCTTTTAAATATTTATTTATACGAGTCAAATCCGAAATATGAGATAAAAAGTCATAAATAGGAGATGTTGTGTATGTTGTGGTCGTGATATTTCGTCTCTGCTCTGATTTTGTTCACACGGATTTTAACGAGTCAAATCCGAAATGTGTGACGTCATGGCCAGGTATGCGGAGAGTCAGCCACAGTTCACGTTGTGTTGACCACAGGTATAGAGGGAAAATGAAATAGGTGCGTCCTGCTACAGTATAAAGGAGGCGCTGCAGGTCTGCTCCAACACAACACCAGGACACATCCCAGTCTGCTCCATCCAAACACCACGTGTATCAGTGTGAAGATGCTCAGCAGGATCTTGTTGCTGTGCCTGTCTCTCAGTGTGAACAGTGCAGCCTCCTCGCTCAGCTGCAGATGGATCACGGATCATAAGTTCAGACAGCACAGTGAAAACTATCTGCAGCTGCTGGATACGATGGTGAGTCTTTGTTTACAGCCACTGGATGATGTTCACTGGAGGACTTTACTTTACTGTGTGTGTCCTTCAACTCATGATGTGTGTGTGTGTGTGTGTGTGTGTGTTCTGCAGGCTAATAACTCCACTAACAGCACTGAGGATGCTGAAGTGATGGACACTGTGTCCTTCCCTGATCATCTGTACAGCCAGGCGTCCAAAGCATCAGTAAGTCCTCCTCAGCTGTCCTCTGCTGCAGCTCTACATGGAAATACAACAAGTCATCATTTACTTTTTATACTTTCAGAGAAAACTGTCACTTATTATATCTGTTAATATGAGTTTACAGCAAATTATTGTACATTTACAGTATGTACAACATTAAAATGCTTCATTATTATTTAAAATCATATTTACTGTGAAAACCTGGAGATTGTTAAAAGTGTCTTCTTCTTCTTCTTCTTCTTCTTCTTCTTCTTCTTCTTCTTCTTCTTCCTCCTCCTCTTCTTCTTCTTCCAGGCTGAGGATAAACTTGCCTTCACAGCTCAGGTTCTGAATGAGACGTCTGTCCTGTTTGAGGAGGACCACAGCTCGGCATCATGGGAGGAGAACACAGTGGAGAACTTTGTCAATGTTGTGACCCAGCAGGCCGACGAGCTTCGCTCCTGTGTGAGTCTCAGTGTGGATCAACATCACCTCACTTGTTCTCTGACATGTAAAACTTAAAGACGAGCATCAGGCTGCTCTGACTCATCTGTTGCTGTGGATTCATTTAGATCGGGAGCCACGGACACAAGAAGAAGAACAAGAAGCTGCACATGTACTTCCAGAGACTGTCCAGCCACGTCCTCAAGAGAATGGTACGCTTGTCCGTCTACTTTTCTATCTATTGATCGATCTGTCTGCAGTATTGATCATGTTTTGATAATGATCCTATTCTTCTGTGTGCAGGGCCACAGTGCTGAAGCCTGGGAGCTGATCAGGAAGGTAGTCCAAGCCCATCTGAAGAGAGCATTCCTGCTGGTTCCATCTAAACCCTGCACTGACTAAAACCTGTCACATCAACCATCTGTTAATTTATTTATCTATTTATTTATTTTTTATATTTTTATGTATTCATTTATAAATCTTTTATTAACTTATTTATTTATTTGTCTAATTATTGAGCAATTTTTGTTTATCCCTTGATGATCGTGCTTATTTATTAGATCCACACTGAGCACAATCTATTTTTATACCTTCAGTGTTGTAATAAATAAAACTTTTTACCAGCAAATAGAAATGTGTTTATTGTTTTTATTCCTGTTACATAAACAAAACAGATGCAAACATCACGTAGGAACATGTGGGGCCTCGTTCAGGTTTCTACTGTAACATCTGATGTCTAGTGAAAATTAAGATCATTAAGATCGAGAACTGACGTTTTAAAATCTCAGTTGTTTTACAGATTGTTGTTTTATAGATATTACAGATATATATAATACATTTTAATTGAATAGTTTTTCACTTTGGCACAAAATGACCAGAAAAAATAATCTGAGGGGTCTCAAGCTGATTAAGATAAGAAAGCCAAAAAACAACAACAACCAAAAAATGCTTTCTGTTACAAAAGTGTACGTTTACTTTTATGACTGTTTTCTAATTTTTGCCTTTATTGTGAAATTATGGAACATTTTACCTTTATAAGGCGTACAAACTTCTAAATGATCAGCCAGAGGGGGAAAAAGACCTCATGTTCATATGAAGTTGAAATATATGACAAGACTTAAGTCAACATTGTTTCATCTGAAAGGGTGTAAAACAAAGAGTTTTAGAAAATAATAATTTAGTGTCTGAATCCTTGAAAAATGTCCATGAATCTCAGAACATCTCGGTATGTGCGATTCACAAACTTGACAGCACGCACTCTAGCCGGCATGGACTCCACAAATGTGTCCTTTGCAAGCACTACGAGAAGACCAAAGCTGACCAGAGTCCTGACTGTCACGGACGTTCCTCCACAGGCACCTGGTGTCAACCCCATGAAATGTTTATGGGGGCACTTGAAGACTGAGAAAGTCAATCACTCTGTGACATCACAAGAAGCTTTGTGGAACACAGTCAGCGGGTTTTTCATAAACTTGTGGAGTCCATGCAAGGTCAAGTGCACACTGTCAAGAGAGCAAAGGGGCAAAATGCATCTTGTTTGGTGGTCTGTTTGGTGTTATACTAAATTATGTTAATATGTTTTTCTGTTTTATCACATTATATGGTTTCTATATTTATTTGGACAAACACTAATTATCATAAATTCATCATATCATATATTAGTCCGGTGTACACTGTCTTGTTTTTCCAATATGAGATATTGTTTTTATATTATAGCACAGTGGAACAGATTGGATTCACACTGTACATCAGCTCTGTTACTGCCCAGATCTTATCTGTATTACATTCATTTAAGGGATAACAAGTGAGAATATTCTAGGTTAGATAGAGGCGAGTCATGTTCATTGAAAAACATGACATTTGTAAAGGAATCAGAATCAGAGATATAATACAGAACTGTACTGTGGCACCCCCTGTTGAACCAAGGCAGTATCTGCATAAATATGAGCTGTGAGGAAATCTTTTCCACACTGTTGTTTTCTCTGGAAACGGATTGTTCTCCATCTCCTTGCAAAGATCTAATTAAACATTTGATGTGACAGTTTTAATACTTAATTAATTAATTAGTTTATGCAAACTTATTAACAACACAGACACAAAAACAAACTAAAGTGGTTGGTGTAGGAAGTCACAAGGTGGAGTTACTACACAGTTTACACGCTGTGGGATATTTGATACACACTTTTGTGCGGTGTGTTGTCAGTCCAACAGGAACTATCTGGTACAGGACAGGGAACATGAAGTCCTCACATGTCAGCAAACTGAGCAACAACACCAGCACGCCTCAAAAGCTGCGCTGCCTTCGAGTGTTACTCGTAAACTACACCACTCACTGTAATACAACCGTTAGCACTGTTCTATTTAGCGTTAGTTCAAGCAGTGTTATGCTAATCTGTATATCAATTATATGTGATACATCAGCTCCACGTTTGTCGCTTCTTAAAGTGGTTTTTAATCAGATAAAACTAAAAAATACATAAATATTTGCATTATCAGCGGTATTTTCGCGTATGTATTGTTGGATATGAAGAGTAACAAGCTTGCTTGTGGGATAAGAAGTCGGTACCGGAGAAGGTGTTTAACTTATAAACAAATAGAAATGTGTAATGCGCTTGAAATGGACATCTATGTAACAAAACTTGAATTTTACTATATTCCTGACTGAACGTGAAGGCCTCATTGGTCTAGTTCCCATGATGCATCTGTCAGCGGTTGGATAGTGACAAGAGAGAAGCTCTCGAAGAAACAAATCTTACTTAACGCGTTTTTTCTTGCGGTTTTTGGATGCGGTAACAGGCGCGATGGAGAGTGACTGTACGGATTGACTTAATCTGACTTAATTTGACTGAACTGTCAGTGATTTACAGAGGATACGCGGCTGTCTTTTGGATTTTAATGGCAAGTTAGCCAACCAGTTTCGGTAAGGAAGCTAGCCCTCGTAGCTAATACTGCTACTTAACGTACGTCGCTCGTGCCACATTCATGCTAGCTGTCAGGGTCATGTTTAACTGCTGCAGCCAACTGAGAACATGGTTTGCAGAGGATATTTTGGTTTTCTGTGTATGATAGCATGATGTTTCTATTTTTCCTGTCGAACTTGAGTGCCATTACACGCCCAAAATAGGGGCTAAGCACTAAATGTACTGCCCTTTAATGCAAAACAGTTGTATTGATAAGAAAGAAATGCAGTCAGGTTTGTTTTTAATCTAACCCTGAACTGTAACTTAACGATATGCAACTGTCCTACTGTGAGGCTTATATTTAACACCATTAGCCTACCTCCTGCTGTTAAGTAACCTACACATATTTTTTGTTTTATGAGTCATTTACAGTAATCTAATCTGGGTGTGATCATGTCAGGCAATCAGACTGGCGTGCTTGTTTCGATCCTGATTGACTCTCAGTGCTTTTGATAAGGGAAGTTGGCTCTGAAGCTACTTCCCTGCAGACACTCTCTTTTATCAGCCGCTCACATGACTCAAGCGGTTACTCAGTCAAACCATGAAATTGCAGATATGTCACAGAAGAATACAGTCTCGTGATGGAAAATGTAATGATAGGTCAGTGGCAAATGTGCTGCTGACATGAAGTGAGGAAGAGGGGGATAAGCTGTTTCCCTATTAGAGCCATCACATGTCTTGCCCGTCTGCCAGGGCACACAGGCTTACACTACTTGTTTGTCAGCGGTCAGTATGCTTCTTATCGCAGACAGTCAAGTGTTGAAAAGTTTTCTATTTTGCACAAGGATGGTATTTGTTTGCGTGTTTCAGTGTGCCATGTGGGAGTAAACCTTCCTGGGAGGTGCCATGCTAGCCACACAGATGCCAGATACGCCACCTGAGGCTAAAGATGTGAAACAGGTAAAACCACAAAATACTCCCCATGTGCACAGATCTTCTCTTCTGTCTGGTTGTTTTCCCTTTCGCTGTTACTGTGAAACTCCTGGTGAAGGAGTCAGATTTCCTTTATAAGCTCCTGGGATGGACTTTTGCTTAACAATGTCAGGGTGTGACATTTTGCTGTACCCAGCAGTGTTCAACTGCTCTTCACTTGTTGCCTGCATGTCTTGTTTACAGTGTCATCAGAGGGGCGTAACAGACAACATGATGCTTCTATAGAGACTTGATCAGATATGATGCCAAAGTAGACCTGTAGTAGTAGACCTTGCTCGGTTAATAGTAAGCAGAATACACTGTATTCAAAGTCTTGAAAGTTTGGAATGTATGTGATTTTAAGTGTTATATTTAAGAATAGGCTTTAATACTTCTTAAAAAATGCTTAATTTTAAGCACCATAATCTGGTGTGTCATCTACATAATCTCTCATGTAAACTGACAGTCTGTTAATATTTTAATTAATTATTTTTTAAGTTGATGTGACTCCTGTAGCTTATTACAAAACATTATACTTTGTGCAGCCTCTCATCCTGTGTTTTACATGTCTCAGTTGGTAAAAGCGTGATGTTTTAAGCAGCACAGCTTTGCGGACAGTTTACAATGTCTTGTTGAATTTGCTGAATTAATGCATGTGAGTCAGGAAGCAAGGAAAGCAGGCAAGGATATCCCTAGAAATCTTTCTCAGCTGTGTTTCTCAAGTCTAGCACAGTGACAGGAGGGTACTTCAGTGCTCAGTGACGAGAACTCTCCGACCACAGCCTTGTGTGTGTGTGTGTGTGTGTGTGTGTGTGTGTGTGTGTTGCCGAAGAGTCACTTGTTATTCTGCAACCCTTTACACAATGTTGGTCAACTGGGTTTATGTTCTGTCTTTCCATGTCAGCTGACGGTATGCGTCATGTGACAGTAGGTAATCTACAGATCATGTTTCATAACCACACGGCCTCTGAACTCACTCTAGCCCAGCATCCGGAATGCAGGAAATATACTTGCTTTTCACTGCACATAAAAAATCTGTTCTGGTGATCTGAGAAGTTCTTGTCAGTCTGCCAGCGTCATTCAGAGCTCCACCTAACCTGACTGGTCTCTGAAAGCAAACAAGGAAACTGATGATATTTCCTTCTGCCTGGCATTGTCACGTAGATCAAAGAGAGGCTGGCACAGTCGCTCAAGGCCCTGCAGAAGCGATACGTAACGTCAGACACTGTGGTCACCAGTGACGATGGGGATGCAAACCTCCTCTGCTGTGCCCTGGAGGCCATCTTCATCCACGGTATCAAGAGCAAGTATGTCCGCATGGAGTCGGGGGACGAAGTAGAAAGGGAGACAGAGGGCCGCTCCCTCAGCCTTTCTTCTGGAACCTCCTCAAGAGTGTCACCCACCGGTAAAGGACCATTTATGCTACTGATATATTTTGGGCTTCATTTGAATCAATTGGTCAAGAAAATAATAAGAAGTTTAACTGATAATGAAAATAGGTTGCAGCCCCAGACATCATTTGATTATTTGGAGAAAATTTCTGCGTAAAGTTTTATAATAACGCTCTCTGTTAAATCCCCAGTGATGTGATCACCGAGCTGGAGAAGATCAGCTTCGTGGGCACGGACGTGGGTCGCTGCCGAGCATGGCTACGGCTCGCCCTGAACCACGGGCTGCTAGAGTGCTACCTCGCCTCGCTGTTCCGGGAGGACTCCACGCTGCGGGCCCACTATCAGCCCAGTGCCTTGCTCCTGGACACCGAGGAGCGGGAAGTCCTGCTCAGCTACCTCCAGGGTCTGGCTTCACTCACGTTCAGCCTTTCTTACAAGTCGGCCGTTCTCAACGAGTGGACCACCACGCCGCTGGCTCTTGCTGGACTCTGCCCTGTGCTTCAGGCAGACGCACTCGACCTGCCCGTCAACGGTGGAGACCACCACAACTCCAAGCCCACGTACAAAGAATCATGGGATACGGTGTCTCAGTCGTCGAGCTCGTCGGATGCACTGGATATGCAGAGAGGGTGTCCAGTGGTGATGCTGGCGAGAGGGTCGAACGCGTTACAAGGCGGCGGGAATGCACTCAACTCGTCTAACTTGAGCCTGGACACCACAGGCTCCTCTCAGCTCTCCTCCAGCTTGAGCTCCGACAGCCTCCTGCAGGGTCAGGACCCCCGCAGCCCCACAGGAGAGCAGTGGTCCTCATACGACCTGGAGGCGCCCATTAGTGTCAGCATCAGCACCAAGAGGCCACAGAAAGAGTAAGTGTGTCTTCAAGCTGTGTGTTTGAAGTTAAAGGATAGGACTGGTGATATTTTGTATTTTTCTACAACTCCCATAAAAAAGCGTAACCAAAAATGAATTTCATCTATTAAAGGGACAGTTAACCCCAAAGTCAAAAATACATATTTTTCAGCTAACTTGTAGTGCTTTTTATGCATCTAGTTTTTGTATGAGTTGCTGAGTTTACACAAGAACTATTTACCGTTATTAGGACATTTATATTATTGGCTATTTATAGATACATGTGCGGTAAGGGAGGAGAGGAGGAACAAGTCTACAAGTTGTGACGCAACTCTTATTAGAGCTATTGAATATTAACTCACCCATTTTTGCCCACTACATGTGAGTCCTTCCTACCCTCAGGGGTGCATCAGTTACAGGTTAGGACATTTTCTTTTTAACACAAAAATGTCAAGTTACTGGTTATCGGCTGGAAGGAAGGAAACTAGCATTTGCTACGCTAACTACACTAACTAAAGACTGAGATTTTGATATACTGTTCACTTCTTTACTTCTCCTTTTGCAGCAACACAGACACTACTTAAAATAAAAAAGTAAAAGGAATAGCCCACAAAATCAAGAGCAGCTACTCTGTCACTGTTTCCCTTCCCTCTAAACTAGATGTATGTTTTTGGCGGGGTTGGGAGGGAGTCATGCTATGCGGGGTCGAGGAAAAGTCTGAACATCTAGTTCCATTATATCTGAGAGAAGACGGATGGCTACGGCTGATGTTTCCCAAACTCTGCAACTCACACCAAAACACTCTAGATTAATAAATGGCACTACATGTAAGAGAGAAAATATGTATTTTCAATTGTGGGGTGAACTGTCCCTTTAAAACAACTGTTTTCCTTTTAGCCAAAGCATGATGTCATATCATATCACATTCGTCTACTTTGTCGTCGGCCTGCAGTTAAATGTATCCTGACTTTTTCTTGTCTCTGCAGTTCTCAGAATGAGTTTCGGGAGAGCGGCCACTGCAGTCAGGACTCCATGCGGGAGGACTCGTTTGTCTCCAGCACGGGTCCGGATCAGTTCTCAGAGACGGCCATCTTCAGTGGCTCTGACAGCGAGACCCAGGGTCCCCCTACACCATCCCAAGACCAACCCCCAAACTCTGTCCTGTCTGATTCAGAGCCACCACCACCACTCACCACCACCACCACCTGAGGAGAACCACGTTAACGACTCCTCTTCTGAGTTACACTTGGACACGGACATGCTCTCGACAGTCAGTGAGCCTGTGGAGAAAGTACATACGCCTGGTATTCAGGAGAACACCGAGCCTGTCCAGAAAGAGAAAGAAGCCGAGACGACGGAGAAGAGCACCAAGGAGCCTTCAGTACATCAAGCCCCACGTCGCTCTACCAGCATCCTGAGCAGGAAGCTGTCCTCAGACTCTCTATCAGTAAGTGTATTTACAGACACTCAGCTCCAGGCGGAAAACAACACACACACACACACACACACACACACGAGCAAAACCACATCATCATGTGATTGCGTTTAAGTCACACTCTTCTGTCTGTTACAAAAGTTATTTCCTTTCAACTTCAGACGGAGGCAAGAGCACATGATAGAACTGATAAAAAACGATCAAAGCAAGCAGTTTGGGAACTGCCAGTAACGAGTAATGAGGTTCAGCTGTTTATGGACAGGCGGTGGAATTTTGAGTAATAAATAATGAGGGTTTCACAAAAAGGGGAAATGCAGACTTGCCTGCTCTCTTGAATTGCTTTAGCTGTTCCCGCTGAGGAAACCAAAAAAACCCAAACGTCTGACTCTTGATTCTGGAAGCCAAGACGGAAAAAATCAACACAGGCTATTTATTATTTCATGGGGAAAAAAATGTGGGTTCTAGCTGTTATTTTTTTCCACTCCAGGAGATCATGACTAGTCACTTTATTCCTGCTGTCGGACTACAGTTGCTAGGTAGAAGAAGAAATGAAATGGCTCCTGTGGAAGGATAGTGTGCATGAAATAAAGAGCAGGAAGTCAGCTTCCTGTACGCTAAAATACCCTCTGTGCTAATTATTCAGTGTCAAGTGTACACATGACGTCCACGCAGGGAAACATCCAGGATATGTCATAATATTGTCACCACATATCGTACTTTCTGTGGTTGCCATACTTTGCTTATTTAATTAGTCAGGGCGCTGACAGCTTTGTTCTTATCTCTACATGACCTTTAGCAGTCATTATCATGGTGACAGGAACTCTCTGTAACTAACTGAGGTGTATTAAACAAACCCAGCTCAGTTCTTCTGTGCCACTCGGCTGATTAGAAAACTGATCTAAAACTTACTTTTTTTGGAAAGTAATGAAAGTAGGGCTGCAACTAGGATTATACAGATTGTTTAATTTTTGAAATTACTTGATTATTAGATCAGAAGGCTGCAACTAGCATTTATCTTCATTATCTGTTAATCTGCTGGTTATTTTCATGATGAATTGTCGCTCCTCAAATAATTAATTGCCAACTATTTTGTTAATTAATATGTCAAACATCTCTTGGTTCCAGCTTCCTAAATGTGAGGATTTTCTGCTTTTCTTTGTCATCTATGACAGTAAATGAAGAGTATTTGGGTTTTGGACTGGTTGGTTGTCACTTTTGGTTTTGGGAAATTGTGATTTTTGATATGTTGAAGAGTAAATGATTCATTTTGACCACAACCGGCTGATTAATCGACAATGAAAATAACCGTCAGTTGCAGCCTCATGTTCTCGATTAATGGTTTAATTGTTTACATCTTGTTTACGTCACTTAAAATCTCTTGTTTTGCTGATTTATAGCTGAAAAGCAAAAGATATTTGGTTTGGATGATTATAAAACAGAAAAAACGGCAAAACCTTGCATTTGAGAAACTGGAACTAAAGAATAAAACCACAAAAGGCTTTAAATGATTGACTGATTATCAGAATAGTTGCAGACTAATTGATTAAAGGACTCATCTTTGCAGCCATGAATAGAAAGTATCAGGTCAATATTATATTTCCTGCCTTTATGGCAATTTAAAGCCATTTTTCAGTTGTTTTGGAGTTTCTTCTCCTGTCGCACAGGAGCATAAGAGTTTAAAATACGTCTGTCTGTCCTTTGCAGAATTCTCCTTCCTGGATCTCTGAGGAAGACATCTACAAGCCCCATCTGGAGGAGGTGTCAGACCACGAGGAGGCGCCTCCTCCTGCTCCCCCAGCCGAGAACAAGGTGTCTCAGTCGGCTCCCAGCGTCGTCCATGGAAGACGAAAAGGTATTTTATCTACATGAAATACAAATCATACAGCACAGAGTCGTTTTGTGTTCTTTATTCATCATTCTGCGGTGGAACAGTGTTGGTCGCCTGCCTCCATCTTCATCCTGTGAACAGTCACAGGTTATTCTGTCTCAACTAGAACTTGAACAATTAATCAATCATTGTTTTTTTCTTTGACATTTCATAGACTAAATTTGTTTTCTTAAAAAGAAAGTTCCTGTTTACATTCAGAGTCTTCTTCTTGAATGCATTTCCTTCCACCTGAAACATTCGCGACACAGATTCTTCAGAACAATTTGTTTTTTATTGGCGCGTTGCTGCCACCTGTAGCTCAGTGGACTAATGAGGAACAGCAGCGGGGAAAGTGTTTACCTGCTCGAAACATTTCCTCATACAGGTTAAAGCTCTACAGGGTACCTTCCATGTGAACATACCTGGTCAATTCAGGTGGCCACCAAGGAATAAATCAAATCAAAGGTAGACGATGGTGTTCCCAGAGGGTAAAACATTCCTGCAACACTAGAAAAGTGGAACTGGAAAGTGTTTTCCTTCAGCAGTGGAATGAGAAAACACCGGTTGTTGTACCATTAACTGGAATGTGGCCCGCTTGCATTGGAATGTATTGTGATTCTTCTACTTGCAAGACGTCACCTCAGTAAATAAACACGGCTTATTAAGAGATGTAAAGAGACTCTTTTATGACGGGCAGTGCTTGGACTTTGGAGCATTTGTTGCTTTTAATACGGGCAATATTCCACTAAAACCTGCTGTATAAACTCACTACGTCACAGATTTAATGATCTAACCATCTCACTGGTCAAGAACAGGTCACTGTATTGTCAAAATTGTTAAGCATATGATGATTTAAGTTCCGTAGTTAAAGCAAAATAAAGTAATGACTGAGGAAGGCGGATGTAATCAAACAAAGGAAAACAAGACTTTCCTGTTTTAAACAACTTTTGTGGTGAGCAGAGTGTAGATTTCTGAGTTTACAGGTGCACTTGAATGCAGCATGTAGTCCCTTTCACACGTCTTCCCTCCGCTGTCCGGCAGACAGCAGTAAAAAGAAGCAGGGATAGGCTTTTATCTGTGAAGCAGCTGTCTCACCATAGTTTTTTATTATGCGACTGTCTTGGTGCAAACATTTCCTTGTCAGTGTGGCTGATATTCTTACGTGCCAAACTGAAAACAAACCCACATTTGGCCTCTGCCTTGCTTCTCCTTATTTCCCCCAAAGTTCCTTTACAGTTAAAGAGAAGACTGAAACTGTCACAATGATAGAAAAGCTCATTTAGAAGAAAAATGTAATGATACTTGTTATCAAAACTGATATAAACGGTTGTTTCCTGGTGCCATGTTAGCGCTTCAGTTTCATAGAGTAATGATAAGATTATCTCTTCAGTGCTGTTTCCTGTAAGTGCACTTCATATTTTGCAACCCTTCAATGTCAAATTGAGTTTTAAAGGTGCAGTGTGTTTGATTTAAGGACACAGATTGGATATAACATCCATAATTATGTTTTCATTAGTATAATCACCTACTAAGGAGTCTCGCCACCTTAATTGGAGCCTTTTACATCCACAGAAGGTGCGAGTCCTCTTTCATGGTGTCTGCCATGTTGCACCACCCTGCTTCTACAGTAGCAGAGAGCAGACGAAGCAAACACCGGCTCAGGAGGGGGGCTTTTTTAGATTGTTTGCATTTTTATCAGCTGCCTTTAAATCCCACACTCTGGACATTTTTTAAAAGCAGTTTTGTCAGAATAAATCAGTCTCTAGCTGTCAGCCAGTCAGAATATAGACCAAAGATGATGTAAAGTAACTTCTGCTGATCTGTGTCCACCTCTCTGTCCCTCAGGGCAGCCCAACCCGTTTCGTGGCTTGCTGAAACTCGGTCATCTAGAGCGACGCAACGCAATGGGGTTGTGGCGGGACTACTACTGCGAGCTGTCACCCTTCGAGTTCCGTCTGTATGTCAACGCCGAGGAGCGGACTTGTTACGACAACTGCTCCCTGTTGCGATGCGAGGACGCTCGCATCGCCTCGTCTGAGGGCCGCTTTGAGTTGGCCTTCCCCGGGAAGCGACTGTTCCTCCGGGCGGGCAATCGTGACGAAGCTGAGGACTGGGTGGACCGGATAGTAGAGGCGGTCAACAAATGCCGGCCATCATCTCGCGCTGATGATCAGTGGGAGGTGCTGCAACCCTACAGTGAGAATGGTGTGGATGTGGCGTCCCTGTCCTCCTCCCCCTCCAGCCCAGAGCGATCATCGTCCTCTGACACGGGGACACCTGGAGGGCAGGAGGCACCTCCTCCTCCTCCACAGGAGTTTAACTGGACTCGGACTGCTGATGTGGAAACAGATGCCATCAAAGAATCCGTGTTGTACTACTCCGTAGACCCTGAGGCTCGGACATGGGTACCGCTAGTCTTCTCCCTGTCATTAGAGGCCTTGAAAGGCTTTCGGATACAAGAGGGAAGGAAGCTGCTGCGGCAAACCCACTCCATCGAGGAAATCCGAGATGTGGTGCCTGACGTCTCTCTGGGAGGACCGGCCTTCTTCAAGCTCCTGACTGTCAGGGACACACTCAGACTCAGGGCGGAGAACGCAGAGGAGGCTCGCTCATGGAGGGCTTTGATTCGTGGAGCTCTGGACTCGTACCTGGAGAGCGGGGAGGACGGGGGCTCTGGGGCGCCAGCTGTGGCTCAGACGGGCGTGACGGGAAATCTCCACAGACTGGTTCAGCACAGACTGAAAGAAGACGGAGTGCTTCTGGTTCATCTGTGCACTGTGCCGTCAGAGAAGGGGCTGGACACGCAGAGCTTCAAATGTGCAGGTAAGGTTGAGTCGATAAGCCTGTCAGACCGTCAAGATGTAAGAATCTGTGTTGTTATGTGTCAAATCTGTAGGTTTGTGGAGGAGTGTGTGTGTTGTGTGTATCTAAGGTGTGTTCACTGTGTATCACACGCAGGGTGTCCTCAGCAGATCGGCCCGTCCCGTGGCAGAGCCAGGCTGTGTCACTTCTCAGGCCAGCACTACTGTGACTCCTGTCACCGCGGCGACACCACCATCATCCCTTCGCGCATGGTGCACAACTGGGACCTCACGCGGCGAGAGGTGGGTGCAGCACATGCAGATGACTTTTGTTTTTTGTTACTGTTCGGTATCTGTATTTTACTTGAGCATTTATTTTTCTGACAACCTTTGGCTTTTCCTCCCCTCATTTTAACACAAACATCAGTTCTTTCTCCTCCTTACATTTTCAAAAACATTTTTAAGGATTTATCGATTATTTTTATTTTATTTCAACCTATCAGTGTATATTACACACGCCAGACGTAGTGAGACGAAACAACGTAAAAGACGGAGACGGACAGAGAGGGAGAATGGATTGAGACCCTTCATCCCTCTGCCTGGATTTTCTTATTTTCTCAGTTTGGTGTTCCTTCAGAGTTTTGCCCTGTATCACCGTCAGTAACACGCACAGCTCCAACATGTTCTGACCTGTCGAGTGTGACCTGTGTGTATCCGTCCAGGTGTCTAAGAAGGCCATGCAGCTGCTGGCTCAGGTGGGGCAGGAGCCTCTGCTGAACCTGGAGCAGCTGAACCCTGAGCTGGTGACGCATGCAGAGTCCATGTCTCAGGCCCACAGCCTGCGGCAGAGGCTCCGTCTGCTGGGCGACTACCTGCTCACCTGCCGCAGCGGAGCCTGCAAGAAACTCCAAGCCAGGTGTGTGTATGCATGTGTGTTTTTATATTTCAACATATCTTATTATGATGTTTTCTTATACGTGTTTTGTTGTTTTTAATTCTCTCTGTCAGATTGAAGCAGCGGACGTACTTGTTGGAGTCGAGCCACCTGTACAGCGTCATGGATCTACGACAGGTAACCTGCTGTGTGGATTATATAACCACACCCGTCATCTTCCGATCATGAAACGTCTTTAATACGTGTGTGTTTGTTTTCCAGATCGCGGAGGGCGAATACGCAGCCTACCTGATGACACTGTGTCAGTCCGCCTCCAACCACGTGTTCCAGTGCGACCTGTGCACCCAGCGCGGCTTCATCTGTCAGATCTGCCGCACTGATGACATCATCTTCCCCTTCCAGTTCGACAGCACCAGCAGGTACCCTGTCATGTCCGCTCCTCCTCTTGATTTCCTCACCTCACCTTCCACCTTTTTAAAAACTGTGTGTTTTGTTTGACTGTCTGTGTTTGGCTTAAAATAGCTGATGTGGTTTTTGTTGCCTTGTGGAAAAGTCTGAAAATCTTTCGTCCACTTCTTTGTTTTTGTCTGCGTCAGTTTTTCCAGTTTACAGTTTGGCCTCCACTGTTTCCAGTTTGTCTTGGTTCAGTTTATGCTCCAAACAAAAAATAGTCAGAGTCATTAAACTAATACGTGTGCAACAACACTTGCTAAATCACATCAGTTAGGACTTCACCCACATTAAAATTTAAAAAATGCACTACAGAATTATATCCTGGGTGTAAATATATATATATGTATATAAATGACCTGCATTTATGTTCTATATGTGCAGCATGAAGGAGACTACAAACTCTCATTTTCTTAATTTTCCAAAGAAACCAAAGTGAAGAGAAATTTAAAAGCTTCTGTTTTCGTACTCTTTTACTAAATTATGTCAAAGAAGAACTGACTAATTCTGCGTCACCTGAATATATTAATGAAAATTAACTGGATGCATTATTAGTTTTTATTGTCGAGGGACAGTCCTGATTGGCTTATAGTGTCTTCGAAAGGCTCAGTTTTATACAAGCAAGGATGGGCTGAGGTTCAATGATGATTGTTTAAAGGATTTTAATACATTGGCTCAGGAACATATAACTTGTATTTCTTTCTACAACTCTAAATGCTTATTTTCTGTCTCTGCCCAGGTGTAAAGATTGTAAGACTGTGTTCCACCTCACCTGCAAGGCTCCCGGGGACCCGTGTCCTCGCTGTCAGCGCATGAGGAAATACCTGGAGAGGGATCTGCAGGACTGAGCGTCTAACAGAGCTTTATTCAGCAAGCTAGAAGAACCCTGATGTAAAAAAAATAATAACAGAACGTGAAAACAAAATCTAGCTTTTACATGAAGTAACCTCAAGTGCAATTATGAGCGCGACTCGCCTGCCGAACTGACCTTAAACCTGAAGGGGAAGGCGTGAGAGTCGCGGTGCTGCAGTAGCTCGACTCTCTTGCACTAATTCATGATGCTGACATGACGCAGCCAAATGTTACTGACCAGTGACTGTAATACCTCGCTCACTCCTCATTCAGCCACGGCATCAAACGAAGGACAGGACACCAGTGAAGGTTGCTGCCAAGACGTTTTTACTTTGTTGGTCTTATCGTGTCGTTAACCATCATGTTTACCAGAAACGCTCTGCAGTACATTCTTGTTCTTGTATTTAAACACAGCACAGCAGTGACGCTGGGTACTGTACATGCAAAATATCTCAAACAGCACTTGAAATGTTCTAATATCACATTTTTTGATTGTGCCTTCTTTTTGATTTAAAGGTCATATTCATAACACTTTTATGGAGACAAATATTTTTTTTTAAATCACACATCTACAGAGCTCGTGGAAAGTCATTCTTTTCTGTAAAAACATAATTATGATTGTGTTAAAAACAGCCACAATCACCTGTAGCATGTTTCTACCTGTAATGTTGCTAACGCTAGCTGGCAAAAGTAAATGTCACTAAAAGCTCTGTGGATGTATAATTTAAAAAAAAGGATTTGTTTGTATAAAAATGTTATCACTGACCTTTAAGCTTTACACTATTTTCCTCTTGGTTTGTCTTTAATTCAGGCCCAGAAAGCATCATGAAGGCTGTTTCTTTTCATTTGCCATAACTATAAGATTAATTATATTTCTGGTTTGTGTGAAGGTAAAAAATAATCAGGTGCCAAGAAGACTTTGTGGAATGTTAATACATATATAAATATATATATAAATCTTACAAAGCGGCGTTGATATGTGTGATTTGAATTAAAACTCTGAGGGGAGATTTAAAGAATATATTAAGTCAAACATTTGTTATGCTGCTGGTGTGGAGAGCCACACCGATCTAATCTTTACAGTTGTTGGAGAATGAATCATAAATGTGGCAGAAACGTTATTAAAACATTTTGGGTAAAATGACAGAACCTGAAGTCGGAACATATTTTGCATATTTGCACGCAGCTACGACTGTTAAATCGATTTTTGTCCTGTAGCACAAGAAATTTACACCTGAACTAACAAACAATCTTTTAGTGCTGACATTTTCTTTTTTATTTTATTTTCATCTTTGATCACTTGTCTCTGATGTTGAGTTGAACTCGCAGAATTAACATATAACCAGACTTTTTGCAAAAGGAAAAAAAGGTTTACTTATCAGATGCATCCTCATATATGCAGAACATATCACTTGCAAAGAGCTGTTATTCCTGGTTTGTATTTTTTTTTATTGTCATCTCATTTATTATGTATGATGTATAGATGAAGAGTATGAAATAAATGTCAGTGTGTCACTTTGGGAATCTCTTCTGTTTTCGGCACTTTTGCGTTATTGGATCATTTAATTTAACTCAGCTTGTTATGTCCACCAAGAAGGTGATATTTTCACCTGTGTCTGTTGGTTTGTCAGCACAATTACACAAAAACTACTGAACCGATTTCCACCAAACTTGGATGGAGGATGGGTCTCGGCCCAGAATGGACCCCTCTAACATTTGGTGTGGATCCAGGAATTGTTCTATGTTTTTTTTAGCTTGTGAGATGAGGCGTTTTTAGACATTTCGGGGAATAATGCATGGATCTTGATGAAAAACATCAGGCGTATTTAGCTGGTTGGCACCCATGAGTGAGCACAATTTGATGTGAATATCAATACAAGATCTATTGTTCTTCCACAACACAATGTCGAGTATGACTCCAAATGCATTGTTTTGTTTTGTTTTGAGGCCTGGGGCTAGCTGGTTAGCATGCTAGCTTGAGTAGATAAACACAGAATGTAGACATCTTTAACTTATTGTCAACACTGTTATTTCTTCACGTTCTGATGACAATTGTAGTTTTTTTTAATGTTGCACATTTAAAGGGGCACTGTTTGTTGGTTTGTCAGCACAATTACACAAAAACTACTGAACACATTTCCACCAAACTTGGATGGAGGATGGGTCTCGGCCAGAATCGACCCATTTAACTTTTGGTGCGGATCCAAGATTTGTTTTCGGGAAATCGTGCGACAATTTTTATTTATTTCTCGGACAAAAATGCATGGATCTTGATGGAAAACAGTTTTTGGGTTGCTGGCATCTATGAGTGAATACGATCCGAATAAAAAAATTTTCATTTTTTTCTAAAACTGAATAAACAAGCTGTTCTCAGAGGAAAATAAAATCCCTAGAACACCTTTTTCTGGACAGTAAGGTGGCAGGGTCCGCCACATATAAACAAGTAAAACAGTATGACGTTGTGTTGTCCTTTAAGGTCAGTTTGTTTATTCAGTCATGAAACAAAGAGTTTGTTTGACTTGTCATAGAAAGAAAAAGCTCAGCTGACGCACATCAACATTACGCACTCATTAGTAATTCAATCAGCTACACCTGTGTGACGTAACATGTTTAATTTGATTTAATTTTATTTCACTTTATCAGATTCAAACTGAGGGAATAATGTGTAAAGCAGAAGTAGAAAATAATCAAATAGATCCGATAAACCATCGAGCTCTTTAGAACGCACACGCCTCATTTAATATGCAATGATTGTGTGTGTGAGCGTGCAGGTGTGCAGCGTTTCCTCCCGCAGCCTCGCGGGGGAAGTGACCTCTCCAGGCAGCAGCTGATGGGAGGAGTGTGTGATGACATCCAGCCTGTAAAACACGTTCAGCAAACCCTCCGACCCAGTCAGCCTTCCCTCCGAGCCGCCGGAGGAGCTCAGCCGCAGCGCTCCTGCACTTTTTACTTGTTTTTACCTCCGCGGCGAGTCGCTGCTGCCCGACAGAGACGCGGAGAACCGGGAGAGTTCAGCGGGGATGGATGCTGCTGAGAGCCGGCTGGAGAGGAGCAGCCACACGGCGTTCATAGACAACAACACGCTGTATGTGTGGGGAGGCTACCAGGTGAGAGGCGGCGGTAATTAACAGCTTACCTGTGCAGGTAGCGCGAGGTAAACACAGTCTCCAGGGCTTGTTCCTCTACAGGCAGCCTCAGGTTATTCCAATATCATGTAAAATGTTGGCCTGAAATTAACAATTGACTTTTTGTGTCTTTTTAAAATAAAGACTTTTAGACATGTTTTGTTCTTTAAGATGATTTAAGAAGATGCATTGTGGTGTTGTTTTTTAAATCTCTACCTTTATTAACAAAAGTGAGTGGACAACCTTCAAACATGTCACCACTAACCATGAAGCTGTGTGAGTTTAAACCACACACACGTCATAAAACCAGCCTGTACTGCATTAGGTTTTACTTAATGAAGTGTAAATGTGAATATACAGACTCATGTTGACCTGAACAACAAGCAGACAGACTGTGTGTCTGCTGAGCTCCACTGAAACTTTCCCTGCTGCAACAAGTTTGAACAATGACAACATTTCTCAGGGTATCTTGTTGCCTCCTGATTGTGACCGGAGGAAACAACATCCGCGTGCAGTTTGTGCCTGTTCACAAAATGTTCAGGCGTTTAAAATAAAAGTCACGTTGGGATGTTTGTGGTCAGGACGGCAGCTTTTTTAATCCAACATGTCAGAATCCAAGAAAGCTTTTCAGTGGCTTTATAAAGCAGACGGGTGTGGAAGCTCATTTATGCCCATTTAGGAAAATATATCTTATGAAGATTAATGACAAAGAGATTTCCACAGTAAGTCATAGTAATGAGTCATTTTGACTTTTTATCTCATTATTATGACTTTATCTTTTAATTCTGACTTTGTCTCTCTGTTGCCACTTTGTCGTCTCTCAGAGAGACAACAGTTGCCACTTTGTGTCTCTCTGTTGCCACTTTGAGTGTCTCTGTTGCCACTTTGAGTGTCTCTGTTGCCACTTTGTGTCTTTCTGTCGCCACTTTGTGTCTCTCTGTTGCCACTTTGTGTCTCTCTGTTGCCACTTTGTGTCTTTCTGTCTCTTTGTTGCCACTTTGTGTCTTTCTGTCTCTTTGTTGCCACTTTGTGTCTTTCTGTCTCTTTGTTGCCACTTTGTGTCTTTCTGTCTCTTTGTTGCCACTTTGTGTCTCTCTGTTGCCACTTTGTGTCTCTCTGTTGCCACTTTGTGTCTCTGTGGTGCCACTTTGTGTCTCTCTGTTGCCACTTTATACCACTATTACTTCTCATAATTTTGACTTTTTCTCGAAGGCTTTATCTTGTAATTTTGACTTTTTAGCTTATTGTCTTTTCTCATCAGTTTGATCACTTTTATCCCATCATTCCATCTTTTATCCCGGGTATGATTTATCTCAGAATCCCGTTTTATTGAGTTTTTATCTCGTCTTTCATCATTTCGACTTCCTGTCCCTGTAACCATTACATTTATCTCATTATGCCTTCTCTCATAATCCTCTCCATAATTTTAATCTCACCATGGGATGTTGTTCTTTTGCATCAGCGCTCAGTGTTGATAGATTTCTGTTCTTCCGCCAGCAGCAGAGTGCTCTGTGTTTCCAGACGTTATCTCCTCTCTTCTCTCCTCACAGGTGGTTGCTGGAGAGGACGTCACGTTGCCGAGCGATGAGATATGGCTGTGTGATTTGGACAGCGGCATGTGGTGAGATGGGAGGAAGGCTGTTTATGGACACCGTGTCGTCTTGACATTTTATCTCTGGACGCCGGCCGAGGGGCGTGTTTATTTGATGAAATTAGTGTTTAAAAGTGGCACAAAGAAGATACAGTGAGTGCACAAACTTGATTAAGAACAGAGGCGACAGTTAAACCGGGAGAGTTTGTCGGTGAAGGCCAATTGGAGAACGATAGTCTCTGGTTTGTTTTAGTCGCTTCAGCCAGATGTTCCTGAAACTGAACTCTCTCTACGTTTGAGTCGACTCACGTGTGTTTAACATTTAGTGTGTCTCTTTTTCCTTTTGTGTGTTTGTGACAGGGAGTGGAGGGAGATCACCGGAGACAAACCTCCGGACTTATCAGGCTTCTGCGGCTCTCACGTTAACGACACGCTCTACATCTTCGCAGGCTGCGACTCAGCCGGATACACAAACCAGGCGAGTTTCGGTGGACAGAAACAAGATCCTCCGTCCTGAAGGCATTTCCAAAATCTTCCCAAGTCTAACTATGCTGCACAAAAAACACAATTACTAACAAGTTGAGACTCAAGTTTCAGCCAAGATTGTAGCTGGAAGAACTAGTTGTTGCACAATTTGTCTGATGTGGGACAAGATCAGGACAGAGAGTTACCGTGACTCAAAGAACTTAATGGGGACATAAAATAGAATTAAATTAAGAGACATTAAAAACGAGGAGGAAGACATCAACTAACCTCGTTAAAAAGCTGAAATAGAACAAGTTTAAAAGGGCCGGTCTGCAGTTTTCTGCATAATAACTGAACGCTGCTTCTCCATGTTTAGTTTTGACTCTGGGACTGAAAGGTAGACCTGAACCTGACGACCTCAGAGGTCTGGATGGTTTGTAACGCAGCAGCAGATCAGAAATGTATTTTGGCCCTGAACCATTCAGAGCTTTATAAACCAACAGCAGGATTTAAACTGCCGGCCTGTCTCCTGTTTTTTCTCCTTGGCAGGTATCAAATGAAGTAATTGGACATCCAGAACTTGTACTCACTTGATTTGGGCGACAGACATGAAGTAATACTCAGATGGTGTCAGAAAGGCGTATCTGCACAAAAACCTGTCGCAATGGGACGAGAGAGAGGCAGCCAACACTTTAATACATTTAGTCATCACCTTCAGGTTGATGGAAGGTCGAGTGGAGTTACAACACAACATTTCTGGAGCTTTGCAGCATTGAATTATAATGTTTCCTTTATTGTAATCTCTGTAGTCTTGAGGTACATATCTTCTTTTGTACGTGTGCTGAAAGGCGTAAAAGAAAATAGCTTGACTCATTAATAACAATTAGATTCCTTTTATAATGATGGACGCCTCTTTAAATAGAGCTTGTGCGTGAATGTTTTCAAGCCCAGGGTGTGTTCAACAAAAATGCGGTTTCATACCAGACGGTGGAGCTTATCCATCCTGATCATCAGGTCTGAAGCGGGTGGAAGCATTTCCGGAGGTAGACAGGAATGGCTTCAAAGATGTATAGATTAAAGACTGATCTGTTTTCTGTGTGCAGATGTTCAGCGTCGACCTCACAGAGCCGCACTACTCCTGGAGGAAAGTGACCGACGCCAACGGGACGACGCCGTCGCCGCGAAACAAGCACTCCTGCTGGGTGCACCGAGACAGGTCAGTGATGCTCGATCGCTTAGCTTGACTGGCCTTTTTCTGAAACAAAGTTCACGGCCACATGCCAGCAAATCAAGAGCACAGTCCGCTCGTTATTTTCTGCTATAGAACAGAAGGCTGTGTCCTCGCTGCAGAGACCCAGGACTCAAATCTGACCTGTGGCCCTTTGCTGTGAATTTTCACAAATGTGAATTGAAGAACTCTGTGTTCGATCTGTGTTTTTCTCGCTGCAGGTTAATCTACTTCGGTGGATATGGATGTAAGACCATGGGGGAGGTGCAGAACACGTCGTCGTCGAGCTTCATCGTGGAGGAGATGTCCTGGGTAAATAATGAGCAAACAACTTTTTATAGTGTGAACAAAACATGCAGCAGATTCTCATCTGTGTGGATAATTTGCTGATGATCCTCTGCTGTCTCAAGGAAATTGAATCGAATGCAACTGGATTTGGTTTTTGTCTTGAAGACGTTTCACCTCTCATCCGAGAGGCTTCATCAGTTCCTGCACGCTTGACTAGGCTGGGACAAAAACCAAATCCAGTTGCATTTGATTCAATTTCCTTGAGATAACTATGACCTGGATGAATGAGAATATTCACAAGCATCCTCTGCTGTATTTTGACATTTATTTACTGAATGCAAACTTGAACCGAAAGCTTGTGTTTGGTGTTGTAGACGACGATTGGAAACGCCTTATTCAGGTGCTGGGGCTGGAACAATGAGGTGAACGTCTTCGACACGCACACCGCGACGTGGAGCATGCCCGAGACTCGGGTGAGAAGAACAACATGATTTCACTTTTATTTTCTTCCTCCGTTAGATTCCTCTTTTGTGCATTTACTTTTAGACGATTCAATACAAATCGACGATCTCCGTTCTTGTTGTTGTGTCCAGGGTCCGGTTCCGACTCCCAGAGGCTGCCACGCTAGCGCCCTTCTGGGGAACAAAGGTTACATCTCTGGTGGTGCGGTGAGTCGGCCTTACGTGCTAATCTGGAGATATTTTTAACTGTTTTAATTGGAAACGAGGAAAACGACGATATTTCAGACAATGGTGTGCTTCCAGCTTCGTGGTGTTAGTTTGGGGAAGGTCCTGTTCCTGTTAAAACATCCCTTTCCTGTTATGATGTGAAATTGCTCTGCATGCACGGAGAGAAAAAAAAATAAGAAATGGGTCTTGTGTGGACGACTGGTCGGCACAGAGCCCTGACCTCAACCCCGTCCTGCGTCCTCGGGGTGAACTGGATCACAACCCGACATCAGTAATGCTCTCGAGGCTGAATGGGAGTAAATCCCTGCAGCCGGGCTTCAAAGTCTTGTGCAAAGCCTCAAACATAAAAGCGTGGATTCTGTTTCTGCAGCTTTAGTTTTGTAAAGAGATGTTCAGCAATCACCGTGTTGATGAAATGTTCAGGTGTTCTTCAATTAATGAGTTTGTGTTTGCAGGAAACTGCAGAGTTGGACATGTTCTGCTTGGACCTGGACACCTGGACCTGGACTCAATTGTAAAAAAAATACCTTCACTCTTTTAAACATACTGAGTTTTAACCCTTTTAAATTCTCCAGTTTTTCATCACAGATACTTAACTTCCTGTTGCATTCTGCTGTTTGTCTTCCAACAGTGACGTCTCCCAGTCCTGTGCACCTCTGGGACGCTCCATGTTCACCATGACGCCCACGTCGGATCACACACTCTTCATATACGGAGGTCTCGGCGTAGACGGAAACACTCTCAGTAAGTCTCTGCAACAGACTTTGTCGTCATCTTCTGCCCCTCTTTGTGGGTTTTTTGCCTCTTTGTGGTTGTTTTGTCGTCTTTACATCTGTACATCATCTCATGTCATTGTAGTTTTGTGAGTCTTTGAAGTTGTGCATCTCTTTGTTTTTGTTGTCTTTTTGCATCTTTGTTGTTGTTTGGCATCTTTTGCAGACGTTCTGCATCTCTGTCGTTTTGTGTCTGTGAAGTTCTCTTGCCTTCCTCTTTTGTGGTTGTTCAGCGTCTCGTTTGTTTTGTGTCTCATTGGAGTAGTTTTGCATCTCTAGTCGCTTGATATTAAGTCACTTCAGGCGGAGGCTCTGGTCACAGGGGCGTGGTCGGCACGTTCAGTCATCCATCCATGCTCTGCCTGATGTTAAATAAACTACCAGGGAAAACATTTTATGTGTATTCTCATAATGTTAATCTGCACTGGACAAGTATGCCAAAGGTTGAAGGACTTTCTGTCTTTAATGCAGCTCTAACAACAACAAAAGGCACCATCATTTCTCAAGTGGTTAGTTTCCCAAACAAGAAGCTCTGTGGTTTAACCTTTTATATTTATCGTTGACCTCTCTCACCAGATGATGCCTGGCAGTTTAACTCTCAGAGGAGAGAGTGGACCAAGAGGACGCACCAGCACAAGGACAAGCCCAGGTAGTTAAACTCGTTAAAGTGCTTGTTTCTGCTGGCATGGAGGAAAAGATGAAATGATGCGAAGCTGTTGGTCTTCCTCAGGGTGTGTCACACGGCGTGCCTGGGAAAAGACGACGACGTCGTTGTGTTCGGGGGAAGCAGCAACATGCGGATCCTCATGGACTCCGTACGTATACGTTAAAGACTTTCCTGAGGGATTTGGCGGTTATGATTTCTTAACTGAACTCTTAATAGTTAGTTATTTGCCAGCATTATTTTTAGCCCCTCGGTGAAGTCTCAGCGTGTAAACATAGTTCAACATAAGCTTTTCCTGTGCAGACGTCAGGAAAACATTGCAGCATTTCGCCTTTAAACCCCTCATTCCTTCTCTATGACGTTTCAACTTAGGCGATTTGTCCGGAGGTTGAGCAAAGTTGTTAAACAATGAGAGATTAAGTGGTTTAAAGACTCAAAGACGAATAAAATGCATCACGTTTTCTGTACAGATTTGTGTTTCATCACATTTTAAGGCCAAAGCGGACTGAACTAATGAAAATGTGAAGGTTTTTAGTTTGAACCATCCCCGTAAAAAGTATTTTCTGTCTTCCTTCCTGTGATGTTTGGTCGTTCCTCTCGTCAGATGGCTGTTCTGAGGGCTCCGTCCCAACATCACTGCAGAGACGTGTTCATCTTCCAGACGCAGCCGTACTCCCTCATCAGGTACAGCAGGTTATCTGATTCTTATATGTACAGTCCAGAAAACAAATATCAGTCTGTGTGTGTTTTTGTCCTCTCTGTTGCATTAGCGCTCGGTCACATGCGCGTGTTTGCACTGTGCGTTATGTACATTTGCGGCATGTGGGAGCGTGTTTGCGCTCTGTCGCCCTTTTCACACATGATTAGGCAGTTTTAACAAAGTCCACAGAGACGCTTTAAACGCTCGGAGCTATTTATACTCTCGCTCTGTCGTACGTGGACGAGCGCACGGGTCCAACAGAGGACGTGGTGTTCACGAGCTAATGAGCTTTACGCCGTTATGTATGTCGAGGCAACAGGCCGCGGCATGTTTATGGGATATAATCAGATTAAAGCGACTCTGTGGATAAAAATGTTGTTGTGTCTGACCGACAGCTGGTGTTTGGATGCGTTAGGTTTTTATGATCAGATTCACAGTGTCAGGTGAGGTTCAAGTTGTAATTCAACACCTTTTTTGAAGCAGCTAGAGGGCAAAAACACCTGAAATGGTTGAAAGCATTGCTGACAGGTGAGACAAGGGTCAGCTGTAAATGTGCAAATGAGGGTAGAATCCACAACCGGTGTGTAGACGAGCATGTGGGATCAGTAAAACACATCAGCTCATGATAGGAATCGACCGATGAAGCTTTTTTTCAGGGCCGATACCGATTATTAGAAATCAAGGAGACTGAAAACTGATATTCATTTGCAGTAAAAGTATAATTTTTTAATTTTATTTTGTGGTACTTGAGTATTTCCACTTTCTGTTACTTAAAAAATCCTCTTCACGACATTTATTTGATAAATAAAAGGCTTTTAATTGGGACATTGTGTAAGACGAAGCTGCATCAGTCATATTTTTCAGAAATCACTGATGCCAAAAATCAGTAAAAAGAAGCTGAATACCGTCCCGATAATCGATCTACGTCTAGTATAGAGTATATATTTGTTATTTTGTTTTTCGAGCCTCTGAACAATCTGCGTTTCTTCCCTCTCAAGACTGTGTGAAGACTTCATAGGAAGAAACCCGGAGCTGTTCGGGAAGCAGCTGAACTGGCTGCCGTCGAAGCTTCGCGGCAAGATCGAGAAGCGCGTGGCCTTTTTCTCCGCTGCGACGCCCGTTCTTACAGCCTGAAGACGAATTTTTAAAACGACAAGATTCTGAGCCAGTTAATAATTATTACATTCTTTGTGTCATTAATGTCTGTCTGTGTTTAATGATTTAAGAAAACATGGTGCTGAAGTTTCATCTTTTTAACTTATAAAATGTAAATAAAGTTGTGTTTTTTTTTGCCTTATTTTAAACACCCAGTTTAGATTCAGTCATGTTTTACTCCATATGGTGATTTAATGATGTGCAATCTGTTTTGAATAAAGGTATATCTTTGTTGTACATTACTGTGGTGTTTATTTCCTCAAATAAACGATGCACGACTGCCCCAAAATGATTAACAAGTTTAACACACCAAGTTAAATATTTGACTTTTAATCAAATCTGCTTACACGGTTAAATAAATGCATGATTTTCTTTCTCAATATAACCTCAAAGAAGAGTTTAAATGGGTGTTTAATGAATGTCGACATGCATTTTTTTGGTTCAACTGCAGGAAAATTCACAATTTACACGGTTTCTGCTGAACTTTACACGTCTTGGAAAAGTAAATGTTACCTGAGAGAGATGGAAATTAGATTATTGTAGTAAACTGTAGGTTCATTTGATTTCCTCTTCACCATCATTGTTCACCCTGAATAATCTCAATCTCAAGAATTCATAACAAATACCACTTCTTTACTTTCGACAACCACAGTTCTGACAAAAAAAGGCAAAGCAGGACCGGTCAGAAGTTTAAAAAAAAGATAAAGCAATTTTTTTTTCTTTGTAAAATTTAAAGAAGCCTTATTGTTGCTGGTGACGCGGCAGCTGGTTTCACACCGGTCGGACGTAGTTGGCGGGCAGCAGGCCCCGCTGCCCCGTGCGCTGGTTGCATCCGAACATCCACCCCTCGTCGATCGTCTCCACGTCTAAGATCAGATCTCCTTCAGCCAGAGAAACTTCATCGGCCTCCGCCGCCGTGTAGCTGTACAAGGCCTGGTAACGTTTCTGTGGAGCAGAACTGAATAAACGGAGGCAATCGCCCGTAACACACAGGACTGTACAGAGTCCAAACTGCTGCATTTGCATCCAATTTCCCTACTGAGTGAGGCCTTAACATACATACTGCACAAACAGGAACGCACATGTAGCAGTTAGCAAAACACACATTTTGAATGCATCAAGAACAAAACTTCTGTAGGAACTAAAAGGTAAAAAACTACCATCTAACATCACACCATCGCTACATGCTACAAGCTACAAGCTACATGCTATTCTATGTGGCCAAAAGTATGTGAATCCCTTCTTTTATGTACTTTTGCTCTGAGGCTTAAAATAAATCTAATCCACATGTGAAAAAAAAGCCAAAAATGTGTTCACACATTACATTTTCTATAACATTTTCGGTCACATTTAAACAAAATATTTAAAAAGATGTAATTTACATTCAAAGAAGCAAATGTCATGTGACACTCATGTGTCTCATGCTAAACAAAACCAAACCAAGTTTGAACACATGTGACTCAAATTTCACAGGTGGAACTTTTCAAGTCGACCACTTTAAAGTGACATGTGACATTATCTTTTTTTACATGTTAATATTTTACTTCACACATTTGGAAATTCTAATCCACATGTGAAGTAAAAACCCAATTACACATGAATGTCTGTAATTCAACATGATGATGCCCCTGAACCAGAACCAGAACCAGGTCCCTTAAGAAATAGTTTTTGCATTTTGGTGTTGAAGAAGAGCTTCACCTCGACTCCGTCCAGCACCTCACGGATGAATGTTGGACCTCACTAAGTTCATGGCCACTGTTTCAGAATAAGAAATGTTCAGGTGTCCACATACTTTTGGCCACATAGTGTATTATTCTGTTCACGCAGTAGCCTTACCGCTCCACCAGATGGCGCTACGGGAGCAGCAGCAGGACGCATTTGCCTGACCGGCTGACTGAACTGCCCCGGGTTTGATGGTTGTACTTCGTCCTCATCTACACACACACACACACACACACACACACAGAGTTAACACATACACAAACAGTAAAATAGGGTTATTTAGAGGAGTGTGTCTCGAGAGGATGTGCCGTACTTACATTGTCTATTTTCAGGAGGAGGTGCGTCACTTCGAATCCTGCTCTTCTCAAACTCTTCATGGTACTTTATCTGCACACACACACACACACACACACACACACACACACACACACACACACACACACACACACGTTAAACCAGTCCTCTGTGAGAGGTAGTTCACCATTTTAGGAGGTGCTGAGAGATGATGAGGGGGGTCGACTCGACTCGGCTGCAGCAGCGGAGGAGAAAACAGGAACCATCAAACAGCTGAGGACTTCAAACAAAGAGCCACCTGACTGCATTTTATTTCCTCTTTAGATAATAATATTTGGAAGAAACAAAAGGATAAATTGTCATAATAAAACAGTATCGATGGGCACGATGACCTTCAGTCTGCAGAGATTTTTCGGCTGTGAGTTGATGTTTCTGTCTAATAGTCTGAACACAGCTTCAAACTGATGGCTCAGGAGAAAACAAACTAATTCTACGTCCGTCAAAGTTTTAACAGCAGTGACAGTTGAAAGATCCTTGAAAGGGATTTGTGTTGTTTGCCGGGAATCCTGTTGAGCGTCGAAGAGAAACTCTCGTGATGGGATGTTTGTGTAATGCGCTCAGCAGAGAACACAGAGACGGAGAGGATGGCCTTCGTGAACCTCTGCGATATTAATCAAATGCAGTTCCAGCTTTTATAGGCTGGAAGAGAGAGCTGGATGTTGAATAAGGCCAAGAGGCAGCAGCAGCCCGCTGTGTCCTCAACAGACCTCAGGACGAGCAAACAGGAAGAGGAGACGCGATGGGAAAGAGACGAGAGGAGTGTGAGGGACTTTAAAAAAAGAGCAAACTTAAGAAATAGGAGGAGGAAGGCCGCAAGGAAGAAGGGGGGGAAGGTAGAGCGAGGGGAGAAAGTAAGAAGAAGGAAGGACAGAAGGAAGGAGGGAAGAAAAAGGAAGGACAGAAGGAAGGAGGGAAGAAAAAGGAAGGACAGAAGGAAGGAGGGAAGGAAGGAAGGAAGAAAGAAAGAAAGAGGAGAGAGGGAGGAAAGTAAGAAAAAGGAAGGACAGGAGGAAGGAGGGAAGGAAGGAAGAAAGAAAAAGGAAGGACAGAAGGAAGGAGGGAAGGAAGGAAGGAAGAAAGAAAGAGGAGAGAGGGAGGAAAGTAAGAAAAAGGAAGGACACAAGGAAGGAGGGAAGGAAGGAAGAAAGAAAGAAGGAAAGAGGAGAGAGGGAGGAAATTAAGAAAAAGGAAGGACAGAAGGAAGGAAGAAAGAAAGGAGAGAGGGAGGGAAGTAAGAAAAAGGAAGGACACAAGGAAGGAGGGAAGGAAGGAAGAAAGAAAACGGAAGAAAGAGGAGAGAGGGAGGAAAGTAAGAAAAAGGAAGGACAGGAGGAAGGAGGGAAGGAAGGAAGAAAGAAAAAGGAAGGACAGAAGGAAGGAAGGAAGGAAGAAAGAAGGAAAGAGGAGAGAGGGAGGAAAGTAAGAAAAGGAAGGACAGGAGGAAGGAGGGAAGGAAGAAAGAAAAAGGAAGAACAGAAGGAAGGAGGGAAGGAAGGAAGAAAGAAAGAAGGAAAGAGGAGAGAGGGAGGAAAGTAAGAAAAAGGAAGGACAAGGAAGGAAGAAAGAAAGAGGAGAGAGGGAGGGAAGTAAGAAAAAGGAAGGACACAAGGAAGGAGGGAAGAAAGAAAGAAGGAAAGAGGAGAGAGGGAGGAAAGTAAGAAAAAGGAAGGACAGAAGGAAGGAAGGAAGAAAGAGGAGAGATGGAGGAAAGTAAGAAAAAGGAAGGACAGGAGGAAGGAGGGAAGGAAGGAAGAAAGAAAGAGGAAGAACAGAAGGAAGAAAGAAAGAGAGGAAGAACAGAAGGAAGAAAGAGAGGAGAGAGGGAGGAAAGTAAGAAACATAAGAAAGAAATGAGGATTAAAGAACGAAAGAACAAACTTGTGGAAAAAGAGGTTTTGTAGATTTTGCTCTCTTGACATGCAGCTTATCAGCCGTCATTCCTTCATGCAACCAGTTCTCTCGTGAGAGAAGAAAGAGAAAGTTAGTGTGTGTGTGTGTGTAGTGTGTGTGTGTGTGTGTGTGTGTGTGTGTGTGTGTGTGTGTTGACTCTGTGTCCACGGCTGAGAGACTTTGACCATATAGGGCAGCTGCTGCTCGGTGGACGAGGAGAAATGTCTGAAATGTGGCTGAGTGTCTCTGCAGGGCTGCACTCTGACACCGTCCGCCGCTGTGGAGCAGCTCGTTCTCCGCTCGGGTCTCGGGACCGAACCCGTCCACAGAACCAGCACCCTGCTCCTCTCAAACGGCTCTGTCATTGGACCGTGATGTTTTCCTGCTGTTGTCTCGGGGACGCGGCTCGACTCGCTGTGAGCGTTTGGCCCCGTCAGGCTTGTTTTGTTGTCCATTATGGAAAAAAACAACACGGCGCTCAGTAATTTGTGGAACAGTTGAACTGTTGTTGCAGTGAGATCAACCAGATGTTCCACTGTGGAGTTAAATTAAGGATCCGTTTCCTCTCTGAGCTGAAGACAAAGATTCTCAGGCCAGAATAAAGTTTTGGAAAAATCAGTTTGCGTTGTGTAACGTTGATTAGATAACCTGGTTTTAGAAGATTTACAGGAAAACACACTGAGATGCATCACTTAAATATGATATTATTAGATTATTAGCAGCATTTTCCTGTTGCTCAAGGTGAAGCTAGTTTAACTTATTTAAACTTATTATCATTATTGACTTATTCAGAATTACCATGTAAAGTTATTACAATCAAAAACAGCTGTGTGCAGTCAGTAAACAATGTCAAATAAAACGGCTTCCCAGCAACAACAAGGACACTGTTTCTGGAAAGACTTGTTGCAGCTGACGGAAACATCTGACAAATATTTGGTCACAGCGACCCTCTCAGACGTCTCAGTGTTTCTCACACTCACATTACTGATCTGGTCTTGCGTCTTCTTCACTCGCTGCATCTCCGGAGTGTCGGCCACCACGCTGAAACCTTTGCCCTTGTTCTTCTCAAACTCCTCCTTGTAAAGAGCCTGAAATGAGACAGCTAGTTAGAATTTCAGAGAAAACATCAGTCGTACTTCAGAGGGATAGTTTGGGAAATACTCTTATTGGCTTTCTTGCCGAGTCACATGACGAGATTAGCAGACGGTTAGCTTAGCTTCACAAAGAAACTAAAAACGGGCTCTGTCGAAAGGTAGAAAAAGCACCTCTAAAGCTCAGGGACTTTGGTTTTTGTTTGGAAAATAAGACACAGCTCAGCTTTAGAGGCACATTTTGTTACCTAGGCTGTTTCTTTATGCTAAGCTACACTAACCGTTAGCTGCTTCTAGCATCATATTTGGCAAGCAGATGTTGGACTGGTGTCATTTTCTCTCAGCAAGAAAGCAAATAAGTGTGTTTCTCATCATTTTGAACGATTTCTTAAGACGGCTGACGAACATTAGATTTGTTACATCGTGAATTCATGCAAAGTTTTATCCATTAGTTGAAAAACCTGCATCACAAAATACGAACAGCTACGTTGTTCTGTACTTTTTAGAGGATACATGTCTCATTTTAATATTTTCTAGAGGCCTGAAAGGGTCAAACTTCCACAGGGACAAACAAATGAACAACAACTGTTTTATTGCAGAAGTCAAGTAGTCATTTTCCAATTTGTGGGACTTATTTTATAGGTTTGGAATAACTGCAGCTGAAAGCTATTCAGTCAGTCAGCAACAATAAGAAAATAAAAATCAACACGAACCTGAATGCAGCATTGGATAAAACCACTCGGGAATGATTTAACAATTAAGTTTACATGTTAAAGGAACATGTCATCCAAAAATGAAAATGTTGTCATTATCTACTCGCCCTCATGCTGATGGAAAGTCAAGTTTCATGAGACCACAAAACATTTCTGGAGCTTCACAGCAAAACAGCGTTTCAGCATTCTGCTTAACGACTAAAGTAGATGGGACTCGTTTATTAGACGTAAATAAAATAAAACAACATACAAAAAACAACCGGAAAAAACCCATGGAATGGCTCCATTCAGCTCGCCCAGTGAGCATAACCCAAGAAGGGAAGCAGCCGGTCAGTCGGGAGGGACTGCAACAGCCGAAGAGTGCGGTGTGTTTACTGGGGAAACTACAGTTTGCAATCCTGTACGACATGGGGAATGCATCCAGTCAGAGTCAGACTCAACACAGAAGCATAAATGAAGCTTAAATAACATCTTTTCAAACTAATTTGGGATCTCGGGGCTTCGAGAGTCTTGGACGAGCTGAACGGAGACATTTTATGCTTTTTCTCTTTGGCTACTTCAGTTGTTTAGGAGAATTGCATTTTCCAACTGCATTGGGATGAGTAGATAATGACTGAACTTTAATTTTTGGGTGAACTGTTCCTTTTAAAAGCGCATGCAGACATGCAGACATGCAGACACGTACACAGAGAGAGGATGAAACAGACGTCACATCTAAAACTATCTAAAGATGAAGATGAAGGTCGGTCGATGAGCTGTTATGACGTAACGAAGAACTAAAGATTTAGTGTTAGGAGATGATTCGACGGTCGGCGGTTTCCCAGGTGAGCCGGACATACGTGACTGATCTGGTCTTGTGTCTTCTTCACCCTCTGCATCTCCGGAGTGTCGGCCACCACGCTGAAACCTTTGCCCTTGCTCTTTTCAAACTCCTCCTTATAGAGCGCCTGCAAATTTGTGATTCAGCAGGATTTAAGAAAGGTTCGCCCGCTGAGGTTGAACTTCTGCGCCCAACGAGGGGTCGTCTCCTCCAAAATGTCACGTACACACACTTTTAATAAATATTAATCACAAGAGATGATTCGCTTTTAATGGTTATTTGTTGAGTTTCCTCACAGGTTTGTGCCCGAGGGGAGGAAACAGCATTCAACAAAGCTGAAATGTTTACTTTAAAGTAAATCTGAGATCCACACACACTGGACACACACTCTCTTTCTCGCACACACACACACACACACACACAAGTGAGTCATGTTCTTGCTATGAGGAATATGTAGTCTCAGAAAGAGAGCTTGGCTGCCGAGACTTTTATGGTTATAAACAATGAAGTGGGTCGGTCGGATGAGACGAGAGGAGAAGGACGGAGAGGAGGAAACAGCTCGCGGTGTAAATCTGATCGCGCTGTTATCATAACCATCGTGTAGCATAATAACACAGTTACGTTACAGGATGGTTTCAAAAAGGGTTTTAACCAAAAATGGAACCACTCTCGTCCAGGTCTGTGTGGTTACACGAGGCCCTGTATGTTCTTGTCTATGTATAGAGTATTCAGTGCAGCGTGTTCGCTATAAGAAGCATCGCTGGTTCACTCGTTCTGCTGCTTCTTCAGAGCTGTCACGTCTCGGTTCCCACCGAACAGTCGTGCTGATGTTTAACACGTGTGGTTCGTTTCCTTGGCGCGTGCTGACACACAAATATTTAAAAAACAGGATGATAGTGATGGATTTTAAAGAGAAAGAGAGACGCGGGGAAACTGAAGCGCACAAAACAAGCTGCTTTTTAATGGTTCGGTTCAACCGCTTTACAAAAAAGATCAGATTTTCTCACTTATCCCCAGTTTTTGTTTTGGTTTTATGAGTCCAAGTGTTGAAACTTCTGTCTCCAAGCTTTCTTCACCCACTTTTATACAATGAAGTTATATTGATTTTAGTTTGTTGAGCTCACAACAGTGAGAAATTCAATTTAGAAAGCCTCTCGTTTTGGAAGCGGTGTCCCCAGAATAATCCAGAGCTCGCAATTAATAGTGTCCACAGGGATTATTTCTTTGCTTTACAGTTCCAAATTGGGCACTAACACCAGGATGTCTTGTACTAATAAAGTAATCTGCAGATTAAAGATTCAGTTCTACAAACCAAATGCTGCAGAAGAAACGCAGCATTTAGAAACTTTTCCACCTTTTGTAGGTTGCAAGAAAAGCTTCACCTCCTAATGTGGAGCGAAGAGAAGATCCCTGAAGTTAAATTAAAACTAAAGGAGTCTCTTTAATTGTGCGTGACTCGGAGGATTTATCCCTTTGATCAGGTTAAACTGCTGTCTTGAACGGTGTGATTAGATTAGAGATTAAGAACGGTGGAGTCCAGTCAGAGAGGCTGAGCCGAGCCACATGAGAAGCCAAAAGGTGGAGAGATTTTTAAAACTACCGTCCAGTTCGTGACACATTTACACTTTATAAAGATCAGATTTGGCCGTTAAAGTGAAGCCAGCATGTCAGTGTTGGCTCAGAGGGGTTTATCTGATTCAATCGGAGGAATCCAAACGCGTCCTCGTCTCCTGCTGTGAGACGGACAGACAGACAGCTGAGTGGAGGTGACAGATAGAGAGAGAGAGATACACCGAGCCATCGTGACGCAACGAGATTAGGACCAGTGTCTCCTGCCGGCGACAGAAAACAGAACGTGAGCAGGAGTGATAGCAGGAGACAGAGACGGGTGATCCGTGGGCGTCTCACCTGGCTGTTGAGCATGCTCTGTTGTTTGAGACGCAGATTCTCGGGGGGTGTCGGTCACTATGGTGAAGGAGGTTTTGGGGTAATGCCTGAAAGGAAAGAGGAGAGTGACGGAAATCAAATTAATGTTCGATATTGAGGCTTTAACTTTGCAAAGAAATGTGTATTTGTTATCTCTGAAGTTAATCTGCAGGAATGAACTTCAGTCGATGTGAAAGTTTGGTGTATTTCTAAAGATTTTTTTAGGCTTCTGCAGTGAAATGTGGTCACCGTGTGTCACCACGTAGACGTGATGTTGAATGAAAGAGTCACAGTCGCTTGAGGTCTTTTCTGGTACCACATGATTCGATCTGTCGACTCTACACTTCCCTTTTCCGTCGCCTCTACACACAGCAGCTTTCACTGTCTGCGTGTGTGTCCCAACAGCTTCGGAAGTAAAAGTCTGCTTGTGTCACAACATGTTTTGTTTGTGATGAAACCGCTGAGAGTCACCAGAAAATTGCGACAAAGGAAAAGGGCAATAGATCGTAAAGATAATTCAGAGAGCGACCGTCAGTTCAGACGTTGCAGCCGGGAGGACGATCGGTGTGTGTGTGAACACTCACATACTGCAGTAAGGTTTCTTCTCGAAGCCTTTGTAGGTGGTCATGCTCAGCGCCATCTTGCACACCTCGCAGCTGAAACAACCTTTGTGCCAATACTGGCGAGAGGGAGGAGAGCAGAAGAGAGCACGTCAAAATCAACCTCCATCCACTTGAAATAAAAAACATCCTGCTGTGAAATCAATCCTGAAGTCTTTATTCACTGCTGACTTTGTATCATCAGCTTTAGAAAAAAGAAAAAGAAAAAGAAAAAGCAGTGACAGAGTGGGAACATTCCTCTCGTGAGAGCACAGCTGTTTCTGTTTCTCATCTCTGCAGGAAACAACTGCCAATAAGAGATGGGTTCGCTCCAAAAGTACCACATGAGCTGAAAATGGTTTAAGTCTATATTGAAGGAAAAGTTAACTCTGAGAAACCAAACTGATTGATTTGAAAAGACATTGATGTGCGGTGAAGCTCGTGCACCATCTTCAAACAGGGGGTGCACTAATGTTTTTAGCTTCGTAGCTTTAGGGAGGATTTGGGCTTTAAAAAGCATGTAAACAACGTCTTTTCAAATCAGTTCCGGATCTTGGGACTACAGGAGGATTGGATTACATCAGACGGGCTGTATGGAGCCATTTTACGTTTTGTTTTTTAATGTTTTAAAGTAAGTCCCCATCTACTTCAGCTGTTAGGGTGCAGCGCTGTTTTGCTGTGAGGCTCCAGAAATGTTTTGTGGTCAACAAAACTTCAGAAGACTTTCCATCGACGTGAGGGTGAATAGATAATGACTCAGTTTTACATTTTGGGGTGAACTTTCAACTTTAAATGTCATAAAACACGTGCGGTCACTCGAAGGAAACATCTTAGTGCCACAAAATAAAAGACCAAACGTTTTGCTGTGACAGAGTTTGAACCCTCTCTGTCGACTGTACGAGTGGTTTTACTGTGTGATCTTTGTGGTTTTTGCAACATCTCACAGGAAATTATGAAATCTAGCAAATAATCAACTTTTAACAGATTATTTCGCTTTAAATGTGTCCTAAACTTGATTAAATCAACCTAGACTGAAGTCTGTTATAAGTAAATGTTATCAGGTTATCTTAAGATCACACACAGTACAAGACACACACACACACACACACACACACACACACACACACACACACACACACACACACACACACACACACACACACACACACACACACACACAGTGCTCTACTGTATGTGCTCTGTCCTTTTTTAACACTTAGATGTTCGTGGCCGACCTTTATCTCTCGGCTGTGGTTTTCTCATGTTTGTTTGTGTGTGTCTTTTTTTGTGCACATACAATATACTGTATCTGTGTGTGAACTGACAGTTATATAATATAACTAAATATATTTACTCAAGTAAGCACTAAAATACGATTCTGAGGTACGTGACCTTCACTTCAGTATCTCCATTTTCTGCTACTCTACACTTCCTCTCCACCACATTTTGGAGGCAAATATTGTACTTTTTATTCCACTATATTTATTTGATAACTTTAGCAACTTGTTACTTTGCAGATAACTGCATCAGAGTCAAGTAGTGTATATAAAATGTATCTATTTTATTGGAAAATTGGATAAAGAAATGTAAAAAACCCAAACAAATCCTGATTCCAATAATAAGAAAAACACTGAATAATAGATACAAAAATTGGCCAGGCAATAATCATTGGACCCATGGTATAAAATAAATACCATAAATATATGTATAATTCACTTTTGACACATTTACTGTCAGAAAATACTGATACTTAAATACCATCAAATGCTTTAAGACTTTTACTCTCTATGTAGGGTGACTTTCACTTTTACCAAACTAATATTTTAACACTCAAATGTGACTTTTTGATGCTTTTTTCAACACTGTATTTTATGTTATTGTGCAGGTGTGGTATTAATGTGTGTGCATGTGTTTTAATTATGATACATCCATACTGTGGCAACGCATCTAACTAACTACTCTTACAAAACAGTTGGTGACATGAAAATAAACATAAAATAGTAGAAAAAGACTTCTGAATCTCTTGTACTGACCATGTTTGGTCTCTGTGACCACTTTTAAGCAAATACTTTCTATTTTGCTGAATAAATTACAGTCAGATATTGTTATATTTTTTTCCTTTAGGAAAAAGGCCTAAAGGGAAAACACACAGGAAAATAATCAAGAAAGCAATAAAAGTCACCATATAGATACTTTAGAGGGATGTTCACACTAAATGAGAGACATAAAACTTATTATCAGACCAGACATTTTGAATATCAAAGTGATGTGTGGGGTTAGATGTGTATCATCTTACCTTATCAAGGCAATTTATTTTCTCTGTGGGGTAAACTGGTTTATTGCATCTTCCACAGGGCGGATTCATGATGGCGCACCGGAGAAAACCTTCTGTGATCCAGTAAAAAAGCGCTCAGAAGTGAGGTACAAGCTGTGATGTGCAGCCGGGAGACGAACCGTCCTCCTCTCTGACCTGCAGGCACCTCAATTAATATACGGACGCGGCCTCAAGGCGAGGAGGAGTCAAGTGTGAAGCAAGAAGCCTTATGGTGCCTTCGCTTACAGTCGGATTCCGGAAGTTTCACCTGTGGCGTCTTGGTAATAAGTTAAAACAAGGGACGACAGAGCGTTCTTACTCGATACGCGTTTGATTGTATCTGCATAACTTAAAATAAGGTGTTTAAAATCACAACAGAGACAACTATTGTTCCTCATTATTGAATTGTATTTACACGTCCCGCTTTGAATAAGAAAAAAACGGGTTTCTGCGGAGCACCTGAAGGCAGCATCGAATGCATCCAGGGGAAACCGTAATAACCTTAAAAGGAGCAGCAACTTACACTGAACGTTAGACAAACACGAGACCACAGTGTGGTCTAAATACCGCTTAAAATACATGTTTTACACAAACATGTTGGAAAAAGTATCATAGTTTAGAGGGAAACAAACATACTAAATTAAATAGAACATCTGATCTCCAGGATCAGTTAGTGTATTTTGGCGCCATCTGCCGGGGAAGACCAGCAGTTACAACTCGCATTAGCCATCTTGTTTTCAACTGTGAACGTAAGCTAAATGCTACGTTATGGATTGTGCTGTAGTCTATCGCGCTAATACACGTCATAATGTGATGTTACATGAGAAAACAAACATATCACAAAACCAGAATCAATACAACAAACACCTTTTAGATCGTCATATACCTAAGACTACCACGTTTAAACATCATCGGGGGTATAGCTCAGTGGTAGAGCATTTGACTGCAGATCAAGAGGTCCCCGGTTCAAATCCGGGTGCCCCCTCTTTTCCATGTCTTTCCGCTTTTTTGTGTAAAACATCACACGGTAAATGTGACTCCATTCAGCGCAATTACCTTTAATATGGGTAAGTTATTTACCAGTTAAGTCTTAACCGCCCCATTTTGGAAACCACACACTTCCTCATGAGACCTAATCACTGTGAAGGGGGTGGTTCCTCATTTGCATATCTACATACAACGATTATTGTCCTAATGTAAGTAACTGAGGACGTCATGGTGATCTCTAGTGATTATTTATTTAACCCTATTCCTTCATTTGTTTGACGTTTTTATCAGACTCTGAGTCAGCAATCTCCTCTTCAGCAGCACTTACATACACCACACTTTCTAGTCCGCTAGTTACAAACATACACTATGCCTGTAATTTATGTCAATTTGACTATGTTTTTAATTTTTTTAATAAATCAAATACCTGGGAATAAGTGTCTTTGCTTGTTATGCTAACTAGCTGCGTCACCGTTATGGCTAGGTTGCCCGTTAATGGCGAATGTACCAAGCATGGTTGGAAACCATACATTTCTTTACACCATGAGACCCGAAATATACATCAAATATTTATTCTTATCTTTGACTCACCTTTATTTTTATTTTTTCAAGTAACGTTACTTCAATGATTGTTTTACTGTGCTTTACAAATATTAATGCTCCACCCTCCTTTACAGAATGGTACGTTCCACCTCTGGTTTCTGCTGAAGATGTGAAAAAGTTTGCTTTCCGTTAGCTAACGTTAGCTTAATTAAGGTATAAATACAGACTTTACCGAAGCTACATGCATTGTAGTGTGCGTCCATCGAACTGTAAGTCATATATTGTCATAAGTACTTGTTACTTCATCATTTGCTCAGATAATTGGACTCTTTCTGTGGGCCATGTCTTGCTAATTCGGACCAATTAAGAGCAATTGACAGTAGCGTTAGCTTCTAAGCTATGCAGAGACCGTCCATTATCTTTGTACCTTTTCATCATCTGTCACTTGGAAAGTATGTTATATAATTAATTACAAGCATTCGTCATGCCTGTATGTTAATTTTGCTGGTGTAACAACAAATTTTGCTTCAAACACACATTATGGCGTTTTTATACTGCCTTTGCTTGTTATGCTAGCTGCGTTTCTGTTAGGTAGCTTGCTAATTAAAGCCTCTGTCTTGTTGATGGTTATGGGATATTGACCATTTAGGATCCATCTCTAGGATCAGTGATGAATGTGGTTGTTGACTTTTTTTTATAGTCGTATAGCTCCATCGTGTGGTAGTGCATTATCTTGTCTATTTGTCATCAATCACTAATTGTAATTGGGTCAGTTTTTATTATGTTTTTCTGTCTTTGTTTTATTTTCATGTCATTAAGAAACCAAATACACAAACAAATGTGTTTGCTTACATAGAAGACATTTGTTCAATGATGTTGGGATTTACCTTTTTACCTATCAACTACTTCATTTTAACTATCACTTAAGTGCTGGGCAGAATGGACAGAAATGACAGCATTGTCTTGCTAATAAGAAAAATATATATTATTTCAATCTTAACCCATCACGGCAAAGTTTAGCTTCAAGGTAGGGTAGTCCCCCCCAAAACAAATATGTATTATAAAATTACTTGTTTGAGGCTAGTGCCTGGATATTCAGTCTGAATATGTGCATGTGAGCAAAACCAATGTGGTTTAGTTGTTAGTATCTTTAAGTGACTTTCCTACAAGGTTTAATGAATGAGTGCATTCAGATCTCATTCACTCAATTGTTAAAGTCAAATGTGATGATGTAAAGAAAACAGTTTGTCACCTGATGACACTCACCTGACAGTGACCAGAATATTTTCCACCGATCAATATGTCTGGTTAAATATAGGTCTCTACCATTTGTTTTCAAAATCTTCACCAAGCATGAGATTGATATCAACACTCACCACCAGCTTTTATTAGAAGACATTTAAACAGAAAGGTTCAAAGAAAACTCTCCTAACTCAACGCCTTTAAAATTCATCCAAACAATATTTCTCCAGAGAAGTTCAAGATGGTCATTATAATCACTATCAGTTATATAGCTAAATATCTGTTATAGTGAAGTCCACAGAGATATAACATGTTATGAATTGATCATTGGTCGCATGGAAGTTTCATGAAACAAAAATAAACAGAATGAAAACAGAAACACATAGTTGAGTTGAGCTGTACATTGGTTTGCAGTATGAAGGCTTGTTCGATTTTCGTTCCCTGACATCCCCTTTGCATTGATGGGTTTTGTACAGTTACACATCATTTTCTGTACAGTCGGCTTCCTTCTCAGACCCTCCAACCCTTGGATAATATGGCAAATCCCCTGTGTGATGGCAAAGAGCAAAATACACAGAGACAGCTGGATAGAGCTACAGGAGCAGTTACAGTAAACACTGTCCAGCCGCCAGGGTTGGAGTAGGGACGTTCTGTGTTGATGGTCAGCCTAATAGTCCTTATTCATCCCCTTGTGATACATTTGCAGTCCGCTAGATGGTGTCCTTTCTTCTTCTGACCGAGTCTTGCAAGTCCAGGACCCTTAGTAGCACTGCTCAGCTTCAATGAAACCTTCCTTTTCGTGACCCCCGAGCTCGACTTCAGCGTAACTGGAGTGACAGCCCTGGTTGCGGAACTTCATGGAGGGCCAGTAGTTATTGGTGCGTCGCTACGAAGAACAGACAGTAGTTGCTAAAGGCCAGGCAGCAGACAGACATGAGTGTGCATGTGGGATAACTTTAAGCAGATAAAAAACAACCCGTTGTCGTGTTTTTCTCACCTGCATGAGGTAGAACGGTGGAGCCACTGTTGGGTGTGTGTTGATGTAGTACACAGCCAGTAAGGTGAGAATTACAAGCAGAACCAGCGCGGCAACCACACCTGCTATGATGGCTGTGTTCTCTGTTATCCCCTTATGGTTCGGAGGACCCGTCTGTAAATCTGAAAGGAAGGAAAACAGATTGTTGTTGCTGTAGTGGTGATTGGCTAAGGAGGTTATTGTAACCTTAGGGTGGTCTGACTTGGTTGGATAGGTCCATTATTAGTAGTATAGTTATTCCAGAAATCAAAGTAAGAAATCACGTTTGTGTGATTGGTACAGAGTAGACACTGGACAGTTTCTTCAGTGAAAATGAAAATGGTGATTTCTTTTACCATAGCGTGCAAAGCTAACCTCAGCTCAACTTTATTGATATAGCATTTCAAAGTTCATCCAAGAGAACAGCAAAACAAAGGAAATGGGACAAACAGGACACAAATGATAGCAATCTGTGTTGCATTATTTGTTTGCATATAAAACTCTGACAACAGCAGCATAGTCAGTCAACCAATGAATTGACTAATGAGGCCTTAAACAGCCCTCAGCCAGCTTGTGAAAAATCATCGAGATGGTTTAAAGGATAATTCCATTTTATTAGAACCTGGAAGTTATTTTCATGGTTTCAGCCTTTTCCTATCGATAATAATAACAACATTCTGGGAACAACAAATTCTGACGTGGCAGGAAATAAACAGTCAGACTCAGACAGGTCGGAAACCATCCGTGAAGTGCAGGCAAATTATCTGAACTGCTTTATTTGGAGGTTCAACTGAAAGTCACCTAAAATACTGACCCTTCGTTGCACAGAAAAATTGAGTGTGCACAGCTACTGCACGTATGACAAGTCATAGATAGTCGGACCAGGAAGCAGTTCTATAAACTTTGATGGAAATGATCGACAGATTAATCGACAATGAAAATAGCTGTTAGGAGCAGCCCTATTTATAACTTACAACAACAACTGTTTGATAGCATATATAGTTGTGTAATTCCATGATATTTTCTGAGATGTTACCGTACCGCCAGAATCTAATACCCTAACCCTATTTAGAACATGTCATGCAATTAAAACTCCAGTCCAGCGATATGGATTCAGTTTTCTCCGGACATTGTACCACCTGGACGAGCCTTCGCCCTTAGTGTCCTGTTTCAGAGAAATTTACCTCTAGTGACGGGCTGGTCTTCGAGCACCGCTGCAGAAGGTGTTGGACCTGGAGAAGAGTTGTTGAAGGAGCCCATAGATCCCTCAGGTAGAACCGGGTTGTAGTCCTCACATGTGCCTTTTGCCTGAGTGAACGCCCACAGCAATGACTCAAGAAAGAATGATACAGCTGCTCATTTCTCTGTTGTATGAATGGGAAATGTATCTCACCTCTTCAGGGCAGTTATAATCTAACCACTCTTGTCTGTGCCGGTCGATACCATCAGAGCACCTGAAACTCAGTGAGGACAAAATGAGAAGAACCTGACTCTCTCTACGCTTCATTACAAGATGAATCTTTCAGAATTTCTTCCTACCGTTGAAGCGTGTTGCACCAGCCGCAGCCAGTCGTCAGGTTGGATGTCAGGCAGAGTTCACAGGATGTGTGTTGAAGACAAGCTGGAGGAAACAGAGGAATACACAGCGTTGATTAATGAGGCGAGGCCGTCGTATAAATGTCAGTTTGTGAGGATACTTACTGGGCAGAGGGGTGAACTCGAAAGCAGATCTGCTAACAATCTTTGTGGTGTCGATCTCAACACGATGATACTCATAGATGGTACGATGCTTCGGATCTTCAAGACAAATGTAGAATGTTAGTATGTTTACAAGATTATATAACAAATAATCGACCAAACAATTGACAATCAAACAAAAAAAGGGTCTCATATTGTGGATTTTTTATGTCTTGTGGTGGCAGCAATGCTTATAGTTAAATAGTGTGATTCTGATGTTATCGAACACTGTTCTATAGAGATGGATTGATAATGGATTGACAAGTTGTCACCTATTAAATTACCTGCCTACTACTTTGATAATCAATTAATCAGTTTGAGTAATTCAAACGTCAAAATTCTCTGATTCCAGCTCCTTAAATGTGAATGTTTTCAGGTTTCTTGACTTCCCTAGGGCAAAAAATGTATGAATAAAAACAAGACATTTGAGGATGTCATCTTGGGCTGTTGAAACACCAATGAACTAATCAGTTAATTGAGAAAATAATCAACAGAAGAATCAATAAGGACATTTATCTGTAGCTGCAGCTTTACTGTATTAATAAAGTCTGGCTTTTCAAAGGAAACAGGTCAGTCTGACCTCTTAGAAGAAAAGGCATTTTCTCACTGATCAACTAAGGACTCACAAAAGGCTGCAAGGATATAAATCCTTTTGTCCTGGATTACAACACACTGTCCATTGATGTTGCCCACTGAGGATTATATCCAGTTCTGGTCTAAACTGGTCTGTGATCAGTGAAACCTTAAAGCCCTCAGAAGCTCAGCTAATCAGTGTCATCAGGTCTGTGTGGGTGGTTTGATAAGACAGCAACCTTATCAAACAATCCCACAACTGTCATCGTTTGATTCAAACTGAAAAACGTCCGATTGCTGCACTGAAATCGGTTTTCTATTTCAAACCAGTGAGATAAACTCAGCCAAAAACACAAACACAGAAATATCTCATGTAGGAATAACAAAATCTGTTTAAATTTGGTAGAACATTGTGTGTTCCTGTAGGCCCCCAATCGCTCATAGTAAGAAGCCGAATGAGAAAATAGGTTACTGACTCTTCATGGTTTCAATTATACAATGTGCCTCCCACCAAGACTGTAAAACCAGTCACCGCTCAGTAAATCTCATTAACGGATTAAGGCCTTGTCCACACATGTGTGGATATTTTTCTATAAATGGATATTTTTCTCCTCGATTCAGCTTCATTTCTTTGTTTTCCAAAATATCTCTGTCCACACGAGAATGCTTTCCAAATGCTGGGCCAGTCGATGCCAAAATACTGTGTCAACGGTACACCAAACACCAGTGAACCCGTACAAAATCGTCAATCGTTCAAGTTGTAATCTTGTAATTTGACCCAGCAGTGCTGACATTGGTGCTTAACAATCGTTAGCAAACCGATAGTCCACAAAATATTGGTATAGATGACTACAAGCTTAAAAAAACATCAATAACTGAACAAATTTAGATTAGTTATCATCCCAAGACAAGAACTTACATATATAAAATGTGCAGAATGTCGATTCTCTTATCTTAATGCTCATACCGGTTCTTTCTTGTCTAAGACTGTCATGAAATCTTCTTGTTAAAAGTTGGTATTTTGTTTTAACAAAAAAGTTTTCTCTTATGGTGAAAATGACAAGAGACAAGAGTTTTTTGTCACAGTGACAGCAATGTATGTCTTTATATTTTAAAGTCAATTGTGTAAAAAATACGACTAAAACATTTAGAAAAACTGACCTGAGGGCTGTGAGGAGAGGAGGAACGCCATGAAAGCGTCAGACAGTCCAACTTTCACTGGATGCTCTGTGGAATTTATTTTCACCACCGGCACAGGGACCTGAAACAGCAGTATTCTGACTAAACATGTGTATCGTTCCCCTCATTAATATATCAAGTATAGCTGATGCAGCAGACAGTTCAGTTGAAACCCATCGCTTACATCTCTGTAGTTGAAAACAATTGTTCCATTTTTGTGGAGGGCCGCCTGGAAAGTAAAAGGTCCTTCATCCTCTCGGTCCTTTAGCCGCACTTTGTCCCACTGCACCACAAATAGATTACCTGAGTGGAGCAGACAACAGAGGCCGGTTAAAGAAAACCAGGAGCCCCGACACATGACAGACTTCACTGTGTAGCTCCCACTCACCGTTGTCCGAGTACCTCACGGTGGAGTTTTTGGAGAAGCTCGGGTCAAAGTTGGCCATGAGGGGAGCGACGTACTGTGTGGCGGTCAGCATTCGATGAGTAATCTCCCCCATGAAGATGAACCCTGAGGGGAGGGGGCAGAGACGCAAGTACAGATGAGGGCTGGGCGATATGACTTAAAATAATATTGCAATAATTTTAATGTTGATATAATGACTAAGTCGTAAAAGGCAAGTATCAGAACAAGTACGACAATATTTTAAGATCAGAGAAGGCAGCCTTTAAAACCAGGAAAAGACAATATTCCTAAAATCTAAGATGATATATAGTCTCTCGTCACGATTAGCTGAGTAGCATCGTCACGATTAGCTGAGTAGCATTTAGGTTTAACTGAAGCAGGAATATTGAGTATAACAAATAACTCTCTCATGATAAAGTCTGTGGGTTAAAAAATGTAGGACATGTACAGCAGGTCTTTAGGCAATTAAAGTCATCAAAAAATGAAGGCATTTACAATTAACTGGATTTATTATAGCCTGGCATGCTTGAATATTTCCCCAGGGTAGGACAGACTCTCCTTCAGTACACTGGTAGATGTTCGATCTCCTGATTGGAGGAGCGAAGTAGATGAATGTTGCTATGATATCGAGTAATGTGAAGCGAAACTCACCACCTGTCGCCACGATAATCTGTCTCAAATAGTGCCCATAAAAAGGGAAATGAAAAGAAAGTGCCACCCTCTGTGGAAAAGAAGAGATATTAGAGATGGCTGGGTGTAAAATTAGATGGTTATGTATGTGTATATGTGTGTATATGTGTGTGTGTGTGTGTGTGTGTGTGTTCATCTCACCGCTGCCTGTCGGTGCGTGTTGGACAGGATGCCGTGGATCTGGACTTGGCTCTTGTGCAGGGCGTTCAGATCCACCCACAGGTCTTCGGTCCGTCTGTCTGTGGGACCAAAGCTCTGCCATCTGTAGTACCTCTGGGAGTCCTCCTGAGTAAAAGGGGACACTCATTTGCAAAGTGAAGTTTTCATAAAACACGATTCATGGTGAGGCAGCTGAGCCATTGATATACTGTTGAAAGTGTGAGTGTGTTCATCTCTTACTGTATGGACCGGTTGACTGCTTTCACATTAGATTCTGTTTAAATGTCAGGGAAGTTAGTCTTCAGAAAAGTGCCTAGTTTTACTGCTTGATATTGTTAATAAGGTTGTTATAATCCACGTTTTAAGTTTTGAAACACAAAAAAGTTTGTTCAGATCACCAAATAAATAAGTCAGCATCCCTTCTGATTATCAATTAATTGAATAATATTGAGAAAATCTTTGTCGTATGTTGGTAAGTGAGAATATTTTTGCGTTTTGGACTTTTGGACAAGTGATTTGAACATCACCTTGGGCTGTGGAAAAATTTATAACAAGGCTTTTCACTATCTTATGAAAGCTTTTAGACTAAACAACTTAAGAGTTAATCAAGAATGAAATGTGCAGATTAATCTAATCAAAAGAAAGTTAATCTCCCAAAAGATCTTTCAATGTTCACCCTTTTGTTGGACCATTTTTCCTAACAGATCTCCTACACAAACCTCTGTATATTTCTGTTTGTATCAGCCTAATCAGCATTGATTTACATTAATAATTCCTTAAACTTCTCTAAACTTTAATTCATTAATTTGTTTTGTTTGTTCTTTTCAGCCATTTACCATGATGTATTCTACCGTCCTGGTGTTCATGAATCAAAGAGGATCAGGTCAGAGGTGTAAGGTAAGAAAAACAATCTTCAACACAAATCACTTTTTCTTCAACACAGACTTTTCTCCACTTTTTACAATCCGAGAAGGGAACGAAGTAAAGACATCCAACCAACCAACCATCCAACCAACCAACCAACCAAAAGTGGTTATGAGATTGCTTTGTGTTAAGGGTTTGGTTGGGAACCACCGCACCAGACATCTGGGATTTATCTCATCTATTTCTGTCCACACAGTTCCACTTGGGGGAGCTGTTTACACATTACACGCCGCGCTTTGACAACGACGGTCTGTGTCTTGGTACAAATCTCCGGTCTTGATGGCATTATTAATGCATGCCACAGTTCAAGGTGACAGAGAGCAATGGTTCTGGGGTTTAGTGTGGGCTCAGAAAGTAGAGCAGTTAAATGCAGCGCTCTCACTGCCTCTCTGGCTGCTCCATATACAGCAAGTGACCCACTTTTTTCCTCCCATCTTCGCTGCCTGACACCAGCCTGTGTTTTGCAGAGGAGGGTGTGGGATTTCTAGGTGAGGAGCAGGAAACAATCATCCTTCTCCCTCACAGCTGACTGATTTCCTGAGCAGATTCCCATTGGGCGGGAGGTGGAGGGAAATTGGGATCAGACCTCCCCCAAAAACAGCAACAGCGGCAGTACAACGGGGCTACTTGTGATCTTGTCCAAGTGAGTCATTCGCGAGCACACACACACACATGCACACGCGCGCACAGCCACGCTTAGACAAACAGTGTAAGTTGGCAGGTCGAGCCTCTCGTCTGTTTTCAATTTGAATTGTAGGGAGAGGGGAAAAAAAAAAAAAATGTACGACACAATTTATTTGGGTTGAATTTTATTGAGGCTGATTCAAATGAAAGACGAGTCCGGGACATGAAGACACAAATAAAACCTCATCATACACACTCAAACAAACACACACACACACACACGCGCGCACAGACGTAAAAAGGTAATGAACGGAAAATGGCACAGGACACACGGCCACCTCAACGTCTAATAACAATGACCTCCACTCAGCTTCTCCAGCTTGGCAGAGTGTAAAGATTATTACCTCAACTGACCTTTCAGCACAGTGTTATTTCAATAACACATCCACAGTATCGTTAAAGGTTCCTGCCACCTGATGAAAACCTAACAGTTTCACTTCATTAATTCAGCCTGACGTTGTGTTCATGTGTGCCGGATTCTTGTTGCGAAGAGGAATATCTTGTCCTGTTTATCCCCCAATAATCCGGAGCGAGTGACGTATCTGCCATGTCGACATCATTGTCAGCCAGAAACAAAAGCTTCAGCAGCAGTTGCTAGGAGCAGTAAACAAAATGTTTTTCATGAAGATCTGAGACATATGCCAGTTTTCATGTCCCTAAATAAACTCACAACAACCTGAGATCTCATTTGTGTCTAATTCCATGGGCGTATCTAGGTAGCTAGCTGTCTGTAGGATGATGACCTCCCAATTCTTCTCCATCGCACTGTGTCAAGAGTTCAGGCTAGCCCTATTCAGGGATGTGTCATGCATTGAGTTCAGGACAATCCCAAATGGTTCCATAGAAAAGCTCAGCGAAGCAGCTGTGGGCTGATCTTCAACGGAGTTGGCGCGGTTAACCACACATAGTGTATATTTGCCAAACCAACGGGCTAATGTCAGCATCTCTTTAGTAGAGTTGATAGTTTAGACTCCATCCACTCGAGCCACACTTGTTTCACAAACATTTGCCAAACACATCATCTGTCAAAGAGGCTTTTTTTCTCTTGTAAAAGTGAAGCATGATGTTTCAAAATACCAACAAAAAAAGCCTAAATCCAACCACTGACTTGACGTCCAAGTGCATATTTCCAATAGTAAGCATCCAAAACGAAATAACATTTTCCATTTTTATGATGTTACTTGGGCTGCTAATTTATTTCCATGTCCTGTACAGAAGCAACAGATCTGAGACCTGCTGTTCCTCGAGCCTCAGTCTGAACATACATGAGCTCATCTCTAGTTATATAATAGGGTCATATAACGAAAGTTACTGAGAAAAAATAACAAATTAAATGAGTTACTATTCAAAATGTTGATGATCCCAAAGGGATTACATCTGAATATATTCTTTTCAGAACAAACTTGTGTGTTGAATATAACAATCATTCTGTTGATTGGTTCTTGTAACTCCTGTCTGCGTCGCTTTAGACGGACAAGACCAGACAAGACGCCTTTCAGTGATGGATATGCAACTATATAGAGGAATTGAAAAAGCACCTCTCCCCCAACCATGTTACTTATGTGTGTTTCAGACATAATGCTGCTGGATTAAATTTGTTTGTAGGACTTCACAACTTCATTGCCCAGTTTAAAAACATTTCTGAGAAAAGTTATCAAATTAAATGCGTTACTCGTTATTAGTTACGTCACCTATCACTTTTTACAAAGGGGAACTAATAACCTGTGTCCTGTTACGCCTTTCTGTCTTCTGTTTGCGTGTTGCTGGCTTCAAAATCCCCGTCGCTACGTGAAACAAACAACTGGTTGCTAACAGTAAAAAACAAAACAAGCATCAGTTCCCTTTTTTTGCAAGGATTTAGCTATTTCGATGCCAAGCTAGCCTCCGCATGTGTAATACAAGTTGCTGCTGACACTATATTGGCGGCAGAGGCGCCATCGCTGCATTTTGTGTTAAGCGCCGTCCAAGACAACTGTGATTGGTTTACGGAAAACAGGTGCAGCCAGATTTCTCTCCTGCTACACAGACAAATCTATGCTCATCAGCTACAAATGACAAGTCTGCTTTTGTCTACCGTTGTCTTGTTGTTTTTCAAAATATTACTAAGAATTTCAAGTGGTGATTCTGCCATCGCCATCACGATAAAGTGCATTTGTGCCGTGCTTGAATGGAAAGTTTAAAGGCGTAGCAAGAGTAACTACGTCAGGCAGGACTTAGTAAAGGGTCAGTTGTTTGGATCTCACCACTACGCGGGTCATGTTGTCAGGCAGGGTACTGATGTCCACTCCTCCTCCTCCTCCTCCTCCTCCTCCTCCTCCGCCTCCTTCAGCCTGTGCGTTTCGGGCGTCTCTGTGTTTGTGTGGGTTCTGCTGGTCCCTCCTGGTTCTGTGGAAACCGGAAGGATCCCCATCTGTCCGCAGAGGAGTCCCTCTCAGTGCATCTGAAAGAACACAGGCATCACGGTGACCGAGCAGAGTCAAAACACATGTGAGGCCTGCGTGCAGAAACATCTTGTAGGATTGAATCCACCAACAAACAGATTTCTCTTGAACTCTGTGCAGTCCAGATGTCTTTCTTGCTGTGTTTTCATAACGCTTTCCTCCACCTGCTGTCCACCATCAGATGGATACGCAGCAAATGAAACACTAAGTTCTAGATTTAAGACTTTAAGACAGTTGTTGAACTCTCCCCTGGATTTCAAAATGTGTGAAAAGAGCTCGAAAATCTAGTACAATGTTGTCTGTGGTCACATCTGCTCTTAATTGGTTGCCACAATGTGGATCATTAGCAGACAGACATAAAATCCTTGTTTCTCGGTTTTGGAGCAGTAACTCTCACAGATAGACAAAAAAAAAACTCAACTCACAAGAACCAAGAAAAAAAGGACTAATGAGTTCATTTTCTTTTACTTCTGCCAAGCAGAAATAGTGCCGTGATGTCTTTTTGATTACTGCATTTCAAACTAATAATGTGCCCAGTGTTTTGGTTGGACATTAGCTGGTTAGTAACTAATTTCTTAGCCATGAATACAACCCTCATTTTGTGCCAGCGTTCTTTGTGTGTATATTCACCTCTTTGCTGACCACTACATCTGCTCAATAGATCATCGATGGGTGTTTATGTTTTTTCAACATTTGCTTTTCTTGAGGAGGGTATTTCCTTTCGTTTTGGACGGTAAACTGATCCATGACTCACCGTCCCGTCCACATTTTGTGAGATCAGCAGAACTGGACGATCATTCAGCGGGGTGAACGTTTTCGGCTGTTTTAGTACGGGAGGACAGGTTTAGGGATCAAATCAATTTAGCTTTCCTGATTTTATGTGAGCTATTAGTTCACTTAAATGAGGATCTAAGAAAACAGCACGTTATGGTCTCGTTGACAGAGTGAAGGATCAGAGTCAGCCCGAGGTTCAGACCCTCCTCTCAGCCTCTTTCCTTTTAAATTGTATTGACAACATGTGGACAACCTGGATCCTGTCCACAGACCGTTTTGTACTTTTGGTCTGGAGCTGTTTTTCTTGGTTTGGCTCGCCCAGTTTGTTCTAATTAAAATCTTAATGCTGCAGCATCCAGTGATAATTTCGACAACAGTTTGCTTCCAGGTTTGTGGCATCGCTGAGGGGAAAGCTGCTTCCTTTTTTTTTAACATGACATTTCCAGTTTAGAGTGGATGAACTTGCCCGACCTACACTTTGCCCTGATCTCCACCTTCTCCAGCACATTTGGGACAAACCATTGTCTGCATAAAGATCGACGACATCTTGATTGCCCTGTGGTGGCTTGATGCAACCAAATAAACCCTCCTCCATGTTAACAGATGGGACATGGAACAAATTAAATTAATTAATTACATTTTTCGATGGTTTCTGTCAGTTTAGGCAGCTGTTGTCACATTGATGTATGTTCACGTGTTTATCATTTGTTAAATTCGGTTATGATTACTTATTTCATACTTTTTAAGAGGGTGTGATGTCTTGATTGACAGCTGAGCTCTGCTTACGATTGAGTCTGGTGAGTGTATTTGGCATTTGGACTGTTTGTTTTTTGTTGGATACAGCTGATTATCTTAGTTTTTGACTTTAAAGGATTATTGCAACACTTTGGGAGGTTTCTGCTTTGGTTGCTTGCAGAGATTTAGATGAGAAGCTCAATATCACCCTCATGTTTGCATGGTAAATATGAAGTGTCAGCCTGTTAGCTTAGCTTAGCATAAAGACAGAAAACAGGGGGAAACAGCTAGCCTGGTTATAGCCGAAGGTAACAAGCCTACGAGCAAGTAATTAACATGTTACATCTTGTTTGTTTGAGCTGGTGTAAAATGGCAAGTTGTGCTTTTACAGGGAGGTTGTGTGTGGGACTACTTTTGCTGTGAGATACTGTAGGATTTTAAAGCCTCAAAGCCCTCGTTGCATGATGATTGAATAGAGGAAAATACAACAACAAAGAGACAACGATAAAAAGAGACGTGAGAAACAAAATGGGACAAGAGAGAAACATAGAGAGGTTATCACACACACAAGGGAGGCTGCTCTAATGAGGAATCTTGTTTGATTATGGTGCAGCGGAAGCTATTTCCACGGCTTCCGAGCAAGAGGCTCCTAATTGGGTCAGATTGGCAGCGCTCATCATCATCATCAGAAAACAGCTGAGGAGGCGACAGACAGCAGGGGGAAGAGGAGAGGTAGAGACCGGATCAGGGACCGGTTATTACAAACTGTCTGTCGAGTCCTTTAGGAGTACAGACATCTCATATACGACTGTGCGCATATTCTCTCACATCTTTTACACTTTTTAGGTCACTTTCAGATTTTCCTGCACAAACTTCTCGTCAGACTGTCTGCATGTAGGCCTCGATGAACTTAGAGCGAAAAGAGGGCTAGAAAGAAACTCAGAGCGGGTCGGGGTTTTGCGTTACGACTCGAGTTGACCTCGGTAGGTCTGGAAAGCACATGTGTACGTGGGACCTGCACGGGGAATGTGCACACTGGTGCAGAAATAGAAAACATCCAGGCAAATTTGAAAGACAGCCAGAAAAATACATTAACTCAAGTGACAGCTATGACAAATGTTCTGGTGAATAGTAGGTGGTTTAACTGTAAGTATACGCTATGATTAGAACAACCTGCACGGAAATGGTGCTGACATTCCTCTAAATTTAGACCGTGCCGTGCCGCAGATATCCTGCTGTTTAATCCAACATATCTCGCGGTGCCAGGAGAGCTGCCTTATTTATGATCAACAAATATAAATCAGCTGTTTTGAGATGATTAAGCCGGCATGGCAGCGGAGCCCACTGTATCTGCCTCCTCAGATGGGGCTGCATTGCAGCAAGCACCTCTTGTGGGTGTCGGGAGTCACATCGAAGTAGGACACAGCATCGTGGGCACGTATACAATGTGTTACAGATATACACATCGTGTTCATTCATCCCTTTACCGTCTCCCACGAGCCTGCTTCACATCCCCCTGATCTCTTTCTGTCTTTGTGTTTTTCCAGAAATGTACAGTAGCTGTGTGACCTTGTATCATCACTTGTAAAGGTAAATAATACATTTACCTTTTGCTGTTGAAGACAGACATGTAAGACACATTTTAGGTCGTATTTTTACTTTTTATTTGAAAGCAGCTTTTGAAAGGCAGACACAGCTGGAGACACACCAGACTGAACTACCATCCTCAGCTGAAACAAGAGCTAAATGGTCTTTCAGCCTGTTCAACTGGAGGAGGTCCAGGGATGAAAAAGTAAATTTCCGATGAAAGAAATATCTTTCTGGTTAAATACACAACACTTTGAAGTTCAAGCGGAGTTCAGGATGCATCACGGACGCAAAGGAAAAAGAGAATGATCCGCAGGACCAACAGAAGAGCACACATGGCCAACATCTTTGCTCCAGAGACAGATACGCCGAAGAGAGCGAACCATTATGCGCCGTCCAAACACAGCAGATGAGAGTTGATTAAATATCAAGACACAAACAAAGTCTTGACCCTACAGCAGTCGGGCTTTGTGTGCTGTTGGAGACGAGACACAGCGTCAGGATGGGATTAGCAAGGCACCTGCAGTCATCTGGCAGAAGAGTCGGACAGTAATCACAGCGTGAGGTCACTGTATGTCAGTGTGTGTGTCATCGCACTTTAGCGCAGTGGTTTTTATTATTGTTGGATTTTAAAAAGGCGATCTGTATTAAACCCAGCCCGGAGCTTATGGCGTGGGAGGAAGCCATTTGGCACCTTTCACTCAGGAACAGCAGTAACCATAGCACACAGTCACAAACACTGGCAGCTGGACTGATAAGGACCCCGAAAAAAGAAAAGGAAAAATGTGGCGTTTGGATAAATATGGACACATGGATCAGGCTCAGAGTTTAGAAAACTATTGATTTACTGTCATCGAGTTGTTATTGTCTGTTACAAGTTGGATCATATTTTCCATTTTTAGAGCAGCTGACGTGCAGCTCCAGCTCTGACAGCTGTGAGATGATAACTAGGGTTGAGCTTTATATTTGGAAACTGTTACAGGTGAGATGTTTTCTCAGTTGTTAGTACGAGCTGAACTTTGGTTCCCTTTGGCCAGAACAATAAGACCCTGAAGACATTCCTGGTGTCAACCTAGAAAGAAGTTCAGGAGGAAATATTGGTGTTTTGGCATTTTCCGCTCGTTTCGGTCATTCGTCTGCAACTTCAGACCCACCACAGACTATTGATCAGTGCAGCCTGTCAGATTTAGATCAGATATAACATCCTGTTTACAATCTATTAATATCAGCATCAGACTGAAGCCAAAGTCTGAGTGAATCATGTTGTGTTTATTCTGTTCATAAACACAGCAGCTCCCCGGTTCTTTTCAGGCCATAATCTTGATAGCATCTGCTTTTAAAATCAATGTGTTTCCACTCTGATCAGTCAAACCTTTTCAATCAAAAGATCTTTTGACCAATTATCTGTTTTTTCTGTATGATTAACACCAAATGACATCGAGCCAGGACTCCTCCAGCTGTCGTTCTGTCGTCGTGCCAAAAAGGAGATAATAAACCTCTGTAAGATTGCAACACATTTGGCCGTTCACACTTGTGTACTCAGACATGCTGACTAAGCTCCATGTAGTGAACAGCGATCTATCTTGGTGACCTGCTGAACAATAGAGGTCGTGCAGCAGCAACAATAGGATGTTCTAGATTGGGGAAAGGTGTAATAAACTATTTAGCTATAGCAGTATGGACACAGGCTGAAAATACTAGACAAACAAGTCAATCGCCGTCAATGTTAGCTTAGTGAACATTGCTTTATGTTGCAGCTTTGCGTTTGTTTAGGTTGAATTTGCTATTTCTCTTTTGTCACAACGCTGTGCTTATGCTTTGGTTCGGTACAGGCACAAAAACCACTTGGTTAGGGGAAAAAATAATGATTTGGCTCCAAATGCTTGATTTAATGCCATAAACACAGCTGGAAATGTCATCAGGTGTCTCCATGTTAGCATGTTTTTTGCACATGATTGGTATTGTCCAGATTTGAAATTACAATGTGATTTCATACATGCAGCAGACTGCATGTAAAGGCCTGTTCAATTTTCATAATCAAAATGAGTAGATACAGGTGAGGTAAATCTGTGTGGAACTTTTGTGAAGAGTTTGACACTGGAATTTGTGCCGCGGATGAATTGCAGACGGTGTTGACAGTCGAGACCTTTGAGAGAGTCGACACTGCCATGCAACCAATTTTATGTAACTCTGCTGAGTATTAACTGCTCCTGCAGACGGGCTCGGGACATCGCCGAGCTTCCAGAACCACTAATTTAGCCAAGAGCTGCTCCACTTTCTGGTGTGAGTAAGCACAAAAATGAAGCTATCCGTCTGTGGGAAAACAGCCCAAAAAAGGGACTGAATTCTGGGTTTTTGGTCAGTTTTAGTGGTGAAGATGAGCGAGGACATTTTCTGGACTTTTAACTCGTCTTATGTTAGTGGGGGTGTGTCTCTCCGGTCCGTCGGGTTGTCCTCTGCAGCACTAGGCCCCTGATCAGAGGAACTGGGACCACAGGAGAGGCCAGAGAAACTGGAGCACCGCTGATTGTCGGAGGAGGAGCGGCAGAGGAAGAACGGGGGCTGGCTAAAAATAATATATCTCCAAGGAGAACAGAAATACATACATGCGACACACACACACACACACACTGGTAGGCAGGGGAGTATACAGCTTACATACACAGGTGATGTGCAGAACAGCCAGGCCCACAGCATTTTGGGGAGATGAGTTAAAGTAGGATTGAAAAGCAAAAAACTTTCCAAATTAAAGTATTCTGGGCACAGCTGCTGCTCTCATTGACTTTTTTTTTTTCTTCTACTTTTCTAAAATGCCTGCTGGAGTGAAAAAACACCCGTCCTGACTGAAATCACTGGTTTACCTCAAACACTTGTCAGCTGAGATGCAGGATTTCCGATCACAGGATTTGCATTTTTTTTTTAAAGCAAATGAACACCAGACACTTGTTTTTTTTTTTCAGAGAGAAAAGAAGGAAAAAACGAAAATCCCTTTCATATGCTTTCTCTGACTGGCAGAGAGAAATGTCAAGGGACCTGTTAGCTTCGTACGTAAACACACACACTCATGCAAATCCACCAGAAATGTGTAAAAAAAAAAAGTTTTTTAAGATTTCCTGCTGTCAGAGTTGGTGGCAAGAATTCAGGTCAGGTATTTTCTTCTGACCCGAATTTGCAGGCGATCTTGTGCAGTACAGAAAAAGGCACACAAAAAAAAAATGCTGATAATGTTAGAATACCTGTGCATATATGAAAAACAAAGGCTTACCTTGGTGCTCTTGAGCCCAGACTCTCCCCAGCTCAGCCTGGGAGAGACAGATGAGGAGAACAGCACAAAGCCCCATGTCCGGCCGACTCTTCTCCCTCCTTCCCCAACTCTTTATCACTCTTCTTCTTCTTCTTCTTCTCTTTCCCCCGTTGCCCCCTCTCGCTACGCTCGGAAGAACGGGGCGCCTCACTCCTCCACTTCCCCGCCTTGACGTCGCTCCCTTCTTCGCCTCTCTGCTCTCCCACACACAACTGCCTTTTTTCCTCACCTCAGCCAAGGTTTACTGCTTTTCTCCCTCCTCTTGTCTGTCTCTCTTCTCTGCTCCCCTCAGAGTAACTTCTGGGATGACAGATCCATGGCAGGAAAACAGTTGACAAACAGCTGGAGTGTTGCAGACTGGGCTGTTTTTTTTTTTGCCCTACCTTCACTCTGCAAATCTTATATTTTCAGCCCCTTAAATTAACCATTCGCTCCCTCCTCTCTCTCTTTTTCTTTGCCTCTCTTTGAGTTCGTCTCTGATTCTCTCGCTAACAGAGCTCTGGATTTTTATAAGACTTCCACAAAGAGGAAATATTTATGTATTGCTGCATTTTTTCTTTCCTTCCAAGCTAAAAAAAAAGAAAAAAGAAAAGAAAAGGGGGTTGGAGTTGGGAGGAGCATGTCTCCCCCATGTGGAAGCATGTTGAACCAAAACAAATGGGATGTTTTCAAACGGCTGACACTTATTATACACTTGTTATTTCATGGATGAATACAGTTTGTTCTTTTTTCCCTTTTACAACTGAAGACAGTTTTACTAAGAACATGTTTTTCTAGTTTACACAGCTGCGGATGTTGAAAGATACATTACCAGGATAAATGTTGGTGGTGGTGTTTAGTTGTCCGGGTGAAGTTTAGAGATTATCATTAGGGACTGGCCCATTAGCCATTCAGCTAGTACGATATTTAGCTTTTTTTTGATTTGTTTTGTTTCTGATTGTTGTTTGAAAGGATTTAAAAATGCTCTGATGGAGCCGCCTCTCTGTTTTTAGAGCCCTGACACACCCGGCTGACGGTCAACCAGTGTCGGGGCTGTTGTTGAGCATCTGTGTTTTGTGTTTTGTGTTGTGTCCGGCACCGTTAGCACTCGTGCTATTCGGAGGAGGGACTCAGTGAGAGAAATCACTCTGATTGGTTGTTGGTCTCCATGATTTCACCCATTTAGTGCAGTTTCTACGTGTTTTTTGTCACCACTTCTTTGCCAGTTTCTGGATTAGAAGAGGCTGAAATTATATTATTTAACCTAATAACTGTTTGTATATCTGCAGTCGGGACTCCTGAGGACTAAAATATAAAACAACCCAATTGCCAGATAAATGTAAGCTAAGTACGTCTCTGCAGAACGACAGATATGTTAAAAAGTGATCAGATATTGCTAACATGAAGTCGGCTTACTTCATTAAATGTTAAAGCTACAATATAATATAAAGCCAAGTTAGTTTAACTTGATGAAAACCAAAGCTGCTGACTTGACACATATAATAAACGAGTGGGTTTGTGATCAGCTGGATCTGGTTTGATGTAGCCGATCTGTTCCTATCGGACAGATCCAACACACGCCTGTGATTCCTCATAAACTTACATAATGTTTGTTTTCCGACGTTTTAATAAACAAACACAATGACTTCAGTGTGGGGAGCCAAACAGGTTTTATGAGCCCGGTGAAATTGTTCCAAATGACTAGACCTTTCCCACCCTGTGCTCTCCAGACGATTGATGTGAGAAGTTCATTAAAAGTACATTCACTGGTTTTTGTTACAGCATCTAACAGATCTGCCAAAACTCAGAGTTTCCTCCTGACTCAGGATTTGAGTTTTGAAACTCAGCTGTGTGCTGACGTTTTGGGTTTTTTGGGGCTTTAATGGACACTGTCACAACTCCGGGGCTTACGTCTTGTTTTTAACACACAAGGAAGCTTTATGGTTTTGTTTTAAGCTGGATTTTCCTGTCTGTATACGTGGATGCACTTCAGCCTCAGACTAGATCTGGGTCGATTAGCTTTTCTTTAAAACTTTCTGCCATTGTTGTTGTTGATGACCTGCCTACTGACCCCTGACCCCGTCACATCCCCACACTGCCCCGACCAAACCGTGGTACTGCATCTGACAAACACGTAGTAGGGTTCGTTTCTAAGGACGTTCTCAAGATACCGGAGACATTTATCAGTTGCACTAATAACTCAGTTTGTACTAACTAACTAAGAGTCTGATGTCGCCTATTTCCAAACAGACACATGCTCAGTTCTGTCCATACTGCATTGGGTGTCATTGTGCTGTTGGCAGTGTTGGTTGGTTGGTTGGTTTGTCAGCAGGATTACACATAAACAGCTGAACAGATTTCCACGAAACTTAGACCCCAGTAAGTTTTTGTGCAGATCTGGATAAATGGACCCAGCTGGCACCGGACGTCAATAGACGTTGGTCTTTGGTTGGATTCAAGTCATGACGTCAGGTGACCTAAACCCAACGTCCATTGACATCTACTTTCAACATCTTTTGACATAGGACGTCAAATGACGTTAATATTTTGTTGTTTTTATGTTGTGGTGTCTGGCAATCAAAACCCAACGTGTGTCAGACGTCTTGTACTCACAACTTTGACGTTGAATAATGACCTTTTTGATGACAAAATTCTAATGTCTGGACAACATCTATCAACAACGTTGATTTGGCTTAAGATAGCCTACATAACTGATATCCAACGTCGGACCAACGTTAAGTTCAGACGTTAACCCGATTTTCATTTTCAACTAAATACTAACGTCTATTCAACGTCGGAGGCGTCTCAATTAGACGTCTCTATGACGTCTAATTGACTTCTAGTGCCAGCTGGGGACAGATCTAGGAATTTATTCTTACTTTCTTTAACATTGCGAGATGAGATGTTATTCATTAATTTCTCAGAGAATAATGCACAGATCTTGATGGGAAAAAAATAGGCACATTTAGGTGGCTGGTAAAGGATTCATTGGTTTGAATGAAATTCCTGCTATCATTTAGTCACATAGACTGATGACAAAATACAGGAAAAACCTGAATAAATGAACAGGCAAAACAGTCAATAAGTACCACTGAAGCCTCCACACAGATCAGGAGGGATCACTGAATAATTTCATGAGCATGAAAATGATCTAAATCATATGCTGTGGCCTCCACAGTTACCAGAACTCAAAACAATTCAATACCTATGGGAGATTCCGGAGCCAATTGATCCCATCATCCCTCCAGTTGAGTTAAGAGACATGTTGAACTCGTGCCAGGGAGCACAGAAGCAGTTCTGTAGGCTTTGCTAAGACGATTAATGCTCGTCGATGCCTAAATGTGTCACCCATATGAAGCAAGAACAAGCCCGGAAAAATAGGTTTTGGAAAACAACAATAGGGACAATGTGAAGATGATTAGCCACGTTGCTATTGCTGAATCATCTAAACTGGAAAAAAATAAGCCCATTTGGAATCAACGATAGGGGGAATACTAATTATTTTGGCCTGCGAGAAGCCAAAACACCAAACATCTAGGGCAGCTACGAGTTTGGGGCTTCCCCAGTCGCACAGGAACCAGAAGAATAGAAAAGCTTCCAAAAAAAAAAGTATGTTTTCGACTCCAGAGCTCACATTCGTCTTCTGCTACTCTAAAATGACAGTAATTGGAGATTGGCTGATTAACAGCTACTGGCCACAAGTGACCCTTGCTCCAGATTCTCCTCTTGCCCTCTTCTTGTTCTTCTTCTTTTTTTTTTAAACCTGGCACAAAGAAGACACGGGGCTGTTTCCCATTAAAGAAGGAGTCACACTCTTCCGTCTTGTTCCAATTGGAAACAGCTTATAGCGAACATTATTTAAACCCTCGCACACATGGAGTTCAAACATCTGAAGATGTTATAGTTAAGGATGAGCTAAGTTTATTTATATTGTCTGTGGACCCGAAACAATGAGCACATTTATGTATAATTAGTTTTCGCACAATAGGTCCTTGTCAGGGCCATTATGTGTTGTGGTTTCCTGGTGAATGTTTGCCTGGTCACAGTGTTCTTGTCCAATCAAACATTAATCAGTTTTGAGTCATCCCTGTACTTTTACTTTTACTGTCCTCTGCTTTTAAATGCTGCAGTGAAACAGTTTAACCAGATTTTTCTTTATGTCTCTTTAGATCTGTAAAGCAGCAATGACTAATTTATAAAGAACCTGAAATGAACAAAGGTGTCATTAGCTTTACATGAGCGAACATCTGCCTCAGTAACAATAAAGACACTTTAAAGATGGTACACAGAGTGGAGACGTTACTTCATCATACCAGACAGATGTCGTATGGGAGCTCAGCTCTGTCCTCAGTGGCGTTGACTGTGATAACAAAGAGTGTAACCAAGAGAAATAATCCAGCTTTCTATATTCTGAAGGTAAACAGCTGAAAAAGGGTGAAATTCAGTCTATATTATCATTTTTAGAGCTGCTAGAAAATTGGTATAATCGTCCTTTTTTGTAGTTTCACTCACTCGTTATCAACATCCTGATTTTGCGCCACCAGTATGCACAATACGGTTTGGCTTAGGTCGCATTTTTCTGTCAGAACCCATCTGAGAGGGAGAGAGCAGTAACTGAGCCCGACCCGAACTCAACAGGCGTTTGTTTTTTAATGTCTGAAAACGGTTTTTTAACGTCTGAAAACAACTGGAGCCTGAACAGGACATGTAGCCCCAACTCAGATTGTAGGTCCGTCGCTGTTATCGCTGTTTGCCTTATTTATTTATTTTTACACTTGAAAACACTGTTTCAGTCATGACCAAACCTGACACAAGTCCTCACGGGTCCCAGCGAGTTCGGGTCAGGTATCTTTGCTCTAATCCACAACATGGAGACACACTGCTGTGGATTGTTTTGGTACATCTATATAACATTTAGATCAACTAATAGAGGATCTATAACAACCTGTAATGTAGTTGAGGACATTTTAAGTCTTTATTTATGTGTTTGTTAACAATTTATTGCTTGTTATATGAAGTATTATGTTGATAATGATTGATAACATAAAATAATTGTAGAAACATAACAACAGATCAATTAACGGTTCACCCAGAATGATTTGTACATGTGTATTAACAGTTCAATAATGATTAAAGACAATGCTGTGAGATTTGTTCAAGCGTGTAATCTAATATAAATATATGATTACAGCAAAGTTATACTGTTTTATTAAGTGTTTACTGGAAGAAGCACATACACGTGAACAAATACTTTATTAAAAGCTTTAATGAAAATGTCCTTGTAGCTGCTCACAACTACATTATAGTGTGTTATAAAATATTTATTAGGTGTTTATGCTCTGCTCATACATGCTAAACAGGATATAAAATTAAGTGCTAGTGTTCGGCTATAAAATATCTAAAACATTAGATAAGTTAAAAACTAAAGCGCCAAGTAATAGAAATGTAAGTAAACTAATATACGACCCTTCATCGTGGTGTTTTGTACACGAGCTTGACATTACTTCAACATAAAATGTTAGCAGAGTTTTGTAGTTTTTAAAGTACGCTATTTTACAACTTAAATTGGCTCTTGTAAAGGTAATGTTGTGTTTGCGTAAACAATTACTGGCTTCATTTTACACCTCACTGCACTTAACGAGGAGTGATATAAAACCTGTGGAAGGTGAGGAATGTCTGCCCACTAACATTAAAAAAGAAAAAAGAAAGGCTCGGAGGGCTTTCTAGCGCCTCGTTTCAAGATGTGACTTCAGCTCAGATTTAAGGCAGGAAGTAAATGTTAGAACGCTGCGTGCTTCACATTCACATTACCAGGTGTGTTAGGGGGCGAGGACACTCCGTCAGACCTGCCTGTTGTATGTTCGAGCAGCTTAGGAACATTAAAGGGATATTCCGGTGTAAATTTAATCCATGGTTTAACACACCTGGACACCGAGTAAGACTCCCCCTCGAGAGGTCAAGTTAGCTGACCACTAGCTTAGCTAGTTTTAGCAACCTCAGAAAAGACCGCACGATAACAACACACTGCAGCTTATGTCTCCAACTAGAAACCGCCATCAAAAAGCCACAATTAATGGTGAGAACAGCACCAAACTTCAGCAACAGTACATGTACAGTCCCAGCACACAGTACGAAGCATCAAACATCTGCTAGCTTTGCCGGATTTGTATTAAAAACACAGCACAACTCACCCTCTCCTCCAGCAGCCTGCCTGTGTGGGGAAGTCCTGACGAGTCGATTACCGAGTGCAGTAGATTTCCGCAGCTCAAGGATGAAAATGTCTGATTATTACTCCATGGAATGATCAGTTCTTATTATCGAGAGCTGACAGGGAAAAGAACGGAAGTAATGGAGTAATAATCAGACATTTTCATCCTTGAGCTGCGGAAATCTACTGCACTCGGTAATCGACTCGTCAGGGCTTCCCCACACAGGCAGGCTGCTGGAGGAGAGGGTGAGTTGTGCTGTGTTTTTAATACAAATCCAGCAAAGCTAGCAGATGTTTGATGCTTCGTACTGTGTGCTGGGACTGTACATGTACTGTTGCTGAAGTTTTGCTGCTGTTCTGAACATTAATTGTGGCTTTTTGATGGCGGTTTCTAGTTGGAGACATAAGCTGCAGTGTATTGTTATCGTGCGGTCTTTTCTGAGGTAGCTAAAACTAGCTAAGCTAGCGGTCAGCTAACTTGACCTCTCGAGGGGGAGTCTTACTCGGTGTCAAGGTGTGTTAGACCATGGATTAAACTTACACCGGAATATCCCTTTAAATTTGTAAAAAGCATCGTCCATCGTAGCTCCTATGAAGTGCTTATATTTGAAAATAGGGTGAGTATCTGTTTTTGGCCACCAGTTTGGTCCAGAGTGACAACTCACGATAGGTAAGATTTCAATTATTTTCAAAATGTAGGCTACGACTTTCCCATCAGCCTCAGCTGTGCTTCACACAATTTTAACCGAATAACATTTACCTCATTGTTCACCCCGAGTAAACATTCACTCTCTGGGACTTCGCTGCCAATCATCCATCCATTCCTGCGCTGAACATGTTGTTGTTTCGGTGGTGGGAGGGCAGACTCCTCGTGCCCTCCACCATTCAGAGCTCCCCGCGGGGGGTCAAGGTCCATTACAATGGACAAACATCACCCTGCCCGTTGTTTTTGTTAGCCCCTGATTGCAAAGACCCACAGCAGTGTTGATTGTGACAGTGAGCACATTCATTAGGAACGTCATTAGCAGAGTCATTAACACTGGGGGAGCATGTTAAGGAGTGTTTGGAGACAGTTATCTGCTGTCGGCACTGGGTAAATAACAAGGCCGGACGTCTTAATGTAAGTAGGGATGTAGAACAAGAATACGTGTTCGGAGGAGTGTGATAAGGAAAAGGAGAGGGAGTTATAGTTTGTGTTGTAAGTCTTGATTTATGTTTATGTTAAGGCACAAAAACACTTGGTTAGGGTTCGGAAAAGGCCATGTTCTGGCTTTAAAATACATGTTTTGGCTACACAAACTTGGCTAGAGATGACGAGACGGTCCGATATTGTCGCCACAAACACGGCTGGAAATTGTCCCTAGGTCTCCTTAAACCTGTCCAACAATGGAAACCTGGATATATATAGGTTAAATCATCTGCATCTGTGATTGTGGCATCCAAAACAGGTATTTTAAGTCACGCCATGATGTTTTCACAAGTGGTTTTTGTGCCTAAATCTAACCAAAGCATAAGCAATCTGAACGAATGTAAAGGTTCAGCTTTAACTCATCTGTGGTTTTGCAGAAATGAACTTAACTAACATTTATTGTGGTGATTGCGTTGATGTATCACAATACAATTCTGCATCTTGATATTTTTCCTCACTGTAACATTAAGTGCTCAATACACACGAAGCTGCATAATCTCGATACAGTACTTATTTACATGTTGCTAATTGATCCAGTCGCGTCTATTGTGTCTACTAATTGAACGCCAATTACGTCATTAGTCTGTGTTAGCCTGTTTTGACAAGGACTTAACTACCTGGAGATATCTGACATATCTACGTTACCAATCTGCGCTGTCTGCCACTAACAATATGTAAATTACTAACAATTATCCAGGCATCCGCGTCTGAGAGAAAACACTGAATGCTGATGGAACAATGAATGCTAATGCTAAAGCTGTTCATAAAGGCAGAAAGTTGAGACTGTGACGTCACGTAGTGCGACAAAGGCACATTTCTGGGAGATTTCTTTACAATGTGAGGGTGGAATTACTGCTCTTCTGACTAAAACCCTTAAAAATCCTGTCTCACAGTGTTACAAACCTGCATGCTGTGTTTTGTTTTCTGTTAAGCCTTCAAACTCATGGATTTATTACTCAAACTGTACAGACAGTCCTGATTCAGTGTTTTAAATCTTCTCACTGGAGCTCTAACCACCCACGCACATTTTTCAGGTAAAAGCTCTAGAGGAAAACGCCGTAGATAAAAGCGATACGACTGTACAGTGTGTACGACAGATGGAATTTAGAGAGGAAGAAGGCTCTAAACATTGTTAAAGAAGAAGAACAAGACATTCTGTTATTGTCAAACTTGCAGTTTTAGAAACAACTTTCACTTTTATTCCATGAAAATAAGTTTTAAGCAGAACAGTATTTTCTTTGTTCTAAGCTACGCTGAGAGCATATTGCCAAACATTTCACCTAAAACAATCACTTGATCCTAAAGGTGCAAAATCTGGAAACTGGAAATGTGATTTTTTTGGTAGGATATCAAGTTTTTATTCCTTTTCACTACCGTGGTTTATACGTGGTGTGATGTGTGGTCTGGTTCTTTTTGGAAAGTAGAAGAAGCCAGAAATTGTTGAAAAAGATGTGCAAAAAAAGAAAATGAATGTTGTTTGTTTCCCTCGAGCAACTTGTCTCCCCTCTATTCACTCCCCCTCTCCCCCCCCCCCGAGAACTAATGGCTGATGGTAATTACATTTAATGAGATCATGGGGTTGTCTGCAGGGTGCACTTCTGCAAATTGCTCCCAGCGTGGGGTCTGGAGTGGGATAGGGTAGGGGCCGATGGGGCAGCGGAGGTCGGGGCCAGGAGTGTTCGGGGGCCAGGACCCACAGCGGCTTTACCTGTCACTCAGTGCGTAGTGGAACATGTCATGCATTTGTCTGCCTTTGTCCTCCTCGTTTGTTTGTCTGGCAGAGATAACCAGACGGAGGTGGCGCTCGCCTCGGCTCTATTGTGTGGAACTGTTGTCGGCCCATCACGTCCATCCGTCCCGTCGTCTCCCTCCCTCTCTCTCCTGCTCCACGACTGGTCATTTTGCCACTATTTTCTGGCTGCAGGGGGTGACCCGGGCAATTTAGTTAATCCATTAACTACTAATTGTCTCCTCCTACCCTGTTGCTTGGACAAACAACCTGGTGGGGGGGGGAGTGAAGCCCCTGTGACCTATAAAAGTCGTGCTGGAAGAGGAGGCAGCCACTGCCACTGCAAGGATCCCTCCACTCCTGACTTTCTACACATTTACTGGAACTTCTGAACTTTGGATTTTTTTATTTGTCGCGGGCACAAAAGACCAGTGACTCATCTTTTCTTTCTCTTTGAGTCACCCTGTCTTGAGTTAATCATTTTGTGCCCCTATTCCTTTTTTATTTATTTGTGCGGTCGGTGGAAATGTTGGGAAATCTGTGGATGCTCTCCTTGTGCCTCTGCTTCTCCTGGACGGAAGCTCGTATATGGGCCTGGATGCTCAACATGCCGCACAGCCCTCCCAAAGAAGGAGCGAAAGCACTGAGAGAAAGCGCTCCTCCAGTCAAAGCAACTACGGTAAGACACCTCTAGATGCTTCTCTTGATTACAAATTGAGAAATCATCAGAGCAAAAATCTGTGTTTAGATTAAAAAGCTGGGAGCCAGTGTTACTCTTCCTCTGTTGCTCTGAAGATTATTTCCTCTTCCATAACTTCACATCCAGGATTTTTAGGAACATGCATGGCTTAAATTTCTAACAAAAGCCTTTGTAAAGTCTTAACATTTCCCTCTTTTTCCTCAGGTTGTGTGCGACCACGACCGGGCCTGTGGGCGGGGTTTCTCCTGTGATCGACACTTCGGTCTCTGTGTTCCTCTGCGAGGGGAGGGCCACTACTGTCGGAGGGATGCCCAGTGTGTCCGCGGACTCAGCTGCATGTTCGGGAAGTGCCATCGCAGCATCCCAGACGGACAAGAAGGTAAGAGTGTGACAGTAAACACATTATTAAAAGTTTACTGTAAAATATACGACTGAACATGAAATAACCGGTGTTTCCTTCATCTAGGTGCCAGGTGTAAACTAGACAGGGATTGTGGGGCATCCATGTGCTGCGCTCGCCACCACGGCGAACACGTGTGCAAGAGACGTCTGATCCGCGGCGAGAGCTGCTATGTTCCCGATGGCGGTCTGGCGTTCAGCATCAACCAGATCTGCCCGTGTGACGAGGGGCTGCTGTGTCGTGAAGACGGCGGATCGCTCCAGAGAGAGTGAGTATAGCAACTGACGCTATTTAGTCAAAATAACACGAGCGGAAAACAGATCCCAGATTTCGTCCAGAAAACGAACAAAATCTCTGAAGGTTTTTTAGATTGTAATGTGTTTATACTGGCAAAGTGTGCTCAGAACCATTATTATAAAAAAAAAAACTTGATTTGTGCTCATTATGTTCATTATTGTCCCACAACACATCGCACGAAATAAGTAGAGCAGCTGCTCACAGCTGGGAAAAACCAAATTAATTTTGACTGCTGGTAAAACAGCTCAGAAACCCGAAAGAACAGCAATTAAATCCTTTGGAAAAACATTTTGATGTTCATTTGTGAAGTTTAATCAGCAGTGACATTCCAAAGTCGCAGCTTTATTGGATTTTTAAATTTCCTGTTTGTATAAAAGGTTACCATGTTGTTGTTTTTTATATACAAGTTAATGCTAACAAACTTGATAGGTGTGCGGTGTTTCCAGAGGACGAGGTCCAATAGTCATGGTTCTGTTTAGTCAGAATAAACTCACTGTTGTTTTCTGGTTCACTGTGTACATGATGGTAATGAAAAGTGTGTTTTGTCCTCCGCCTCCCTAACAGATGAATCTAGCCAGTAAAAATAAATAACTGTTGATATGGCATATATAGGATCTGTTTTTAAAGATATAATGATAATGAGTGACATGATTCAGATGGTCTAACCTCCGTTCGTTTGTCTTTCAGGAGAGATTTTATTTACCAGCCAGAACGAACAAGTTGGACGTGTCAAGTGCCCAAACTCTGATGTCAACCTCGACATTAAAGCTATTTATTATGTAAATATGTTGTATATGATTGTATATGGAAAAAAAAAACATGTATTTCCAAATAGTTTTGTTTATTATTTCATTTTGTACATTTTGACAAAAGCACTACTGTGTGCCGCTGATGTGTCTCATTCAGTATCTTCCTCAATGCATTTAGTGATCTTTGATTGTATCTATAAATGTCTATTCCCCCTTCAATCAATGTAAAGAATAAAAAAAAGCATTTTCCGCAAGTAACGACTCTGCCAAGTTCTTTCCTCATCAGTAATAAATACATAACATAATGTATAGAGACAAAGGTGTTGCTGCTGTCTTGTGGTGAACATACAGGAGGAAATACACAGTAAACTCAAATGTAAAGCATTTTGTTTAGACGTTTTCTCCGTCGTAAGAAGAGCGTATGGTCGGAACTGTACTGTACGATGTGAAAAGACAGTAGTTGTGTGTACAGTATAAAAACACCATAAGATATACATCGTGAGTCAACTATTTTAACTCAAAATATAATCTGTTGTGGAAGAAAGTGGATGGTTTGGTGTTCGAGAATCGCTGACCCTGAGACTTGAGTTCATCAGAGTGACGGCCTTTTAGGAAGAAACTGTTCTTGTGTCTGGAAAAATAAGAAAAAGTTCAATTTGAGCCACTGTTAGGATAAAAAAGAAAAGGAGATTTTGCAAGTAAGTTGTACAATCTTGACTAAAAAGATTTAGTATCCATATCAATAGTGTCAGAATTAAGTCTATTACGAAGAAGAAGTCACAGTACGTCTTCATCTCAGATGTGTTTTCGCCAAGAACTGCTTTCGTAGTCGCTCATTTGGCCAAAAATATGAATCATACGGACACGGAGAGGTAAATTAAGCTGCGGGAGTGTTTCGAGGAAAGTTCTTCCTCTTTTGCTGCTTTGAGAATTTGATCACAATCAGAAGCCAGTAATTCAGCCTGACGTGTTTTCCATGAGGGAACAACAGCAGACCTTGTGACCTTTCAAATGTAGGTGGAGTAAATATTACATGTTTTAAAGATAAATCTTGGGCGCAGCATCACTTTAAAGCTCAAAACTGGAGCATTCAGACACATGCACACAGACTCTGTCTCTTCTGAGTCACGTTTCTTGGATCGCCGGCCGCGGTTACATAACACGGTGGAACCTCTCTCGTTGTTAGCATCACCAGATGCTGTAACGCTAGCTGTCCCCTGACCCATTCTTAGATCGGTATCTTCCTTGGACTCCCCATTACAAATTCCCCTTTCGCTCCATTCAGATGCTAATCGCCTGCAGTTTGCCCCGTCTATTGCTGGGTGACTTGAATTGTTCTGTGAAGGACATTAGTGTCTAACCCCTTTGCTATCCCGTTACAGCTCTCATCATTAAGTCTCTGCAAGGGCGGTTTGTGAACGTGTGAATGGAACTGCGTTTGAAAGATTTCAGATCTCATCGGAGCGTTGGCAGCATTTTTAGCGTTGCTGATTCTGACACGATGCCGAAGCCTTTCCCCCTTGTGCAACTCGAGTTTTCGTGCCGTTCTCATGTGATTTAGATTAAGGAGAAACGCACATTACAACAAAAGCTACCCAGGCTTGAAGGAACATGACATAAACTGACTATAAAGTGATATTAAACAGGCGAATGAGAACACACGTTGCACAAACATACCAAAGGCTGCTGAGACAAAAAGCGATATCTAATCGCACGAGACTGTGAGAAACCTTATATTACTGAATGCTGCAAAACACAAGGCTTATCGTCTGCACTGAGGAACACTAGTCACCAGTGTGTGCCAGCTCTTATCTGAGCTGCCATCACAATTTGAAGGTATCCATACATGTCTGTTTGGACTATTAAGCTTCTTAAATGGTTTTCTGTTTCCGGACATTTTGGCCTCTTTTGTTGCAAGAGGACAGAGAAAAGGAACAGGACCGTCTGTATTCAGATGCTCTTTCACGGTGAGATATGTTTTGTGTTAAAGAGATAATGTATTTCAAGATATTTTTTTGGTTGAAGGAATAATGTGACATTTTGGGAGTCATGTGTGTCCATTAAAGGGACACTGTGGAATTATTTCTCCCATCTAGTGGTTAAATGTTATTGTGCATCCAAACGAATACTGCTCTCTAGCGCCTCGCGTTTTCAAATGTGCGTTGCAACCTGTTGGAACTACGGCAGGCGGGATGTGTCAAGATTCAAGAAGCTCTGACAACCACATGTCTTCAAACAGCACTTCATCAAGTTTAGTTTCGGGTGATGAGGTACGTTATTTCAAACAGACTTCAAACTGCAGCTGACGAGCGCGTCTGGCTAAGCTCCTTCTCCGTTCCACAGTCACGCTGGCTCTGAGTGAAAACGCCTTTAGCCTTATCTGTACCACGTAGAGCTTTTTGTCCCTCTCACCAGTTCATCGTTTTTTATAGAGCGGAAGGACATGGAAGCCTCCGTAGAGCTCGCCCGTCCTATGGAAATACAGAGAAGTGATTCTTCCCTCAGGAGGAGAAGTGAGATTGTTGGCAGAGATCATTTTACACCAATGAGGACTTATTTATGAATGAAGACGTTGATTTGAGGTAATAAATTACTTAAAACACTACACAGTGTACCTTTAAATGTGAAAGGAATATTCCCTTTCCAGGTGTCCGTTATCAAGAATTAATGGACTCAACACCATCAGTTAATTCTTGAAAATGGACACCTCGAAGGACATTATCCCGATTATATCATGCAAGAAATAACTCCATTTCCCTGCCAACACCTGAAAGTTCGACTAGTACCCAGAACAATTATCATGATCCTATAAGGTTCTTCTGCCATGGAAATGTTGTTCAGTACCCAGTAAATAGGACGAACTTTACTGTGAGTTCTTGTGCTGTCAGAAAAAAGAAATTCTGACAGGGAGAATTTTAGGAACTGGGAAAAATGCCCTGTTCCGGTCAGAAGAACAACTCTGAAAGTCAGAGAAATGTTGGGTTCATGAGTTTCTGAGTTGGTGTCATATGATGCTGAAACATGATGGAGGAAAGTTAACACTGGGCTGATGGTAAGAAACCTTTACCAAGGTCGTGTATTGTGGAGTGAGTCCACTTAGCTCAATGAACCGTTTGGCTCAGCTCTTAGCCAGAAAGCTAACATTATGCTAGCAAGATTCAATCTAGTCAATAACATTGTGTACGGTTGTAATAGTCAAAGCCAGCCAGGTCACCGATATCATGATTTAAATAAAAGTTTGTCTGAATGTGGGATAATGTCAGTACACAACTCAACCACAAAATATAAGGCATGGTAGTTTTTGGCACTTTGGTTTCCCCTCCTTCGAGTTATTGGTTTCTATTGTATAAAATGGAGAAATTTGCTGCATTCACATCTCAAGAAAAGGTGCCCTGAACGCCCTGAATGCTAATCCCGTGAGACGCTGGTCATTTGAAAGTCAATGTCCGAGCAGCACAGAGAGCTTTTGTGAGCGGAGCCCACAATGGAGCTCTTAAACCGACCCTGCCAAGGGGGAGAGACGAGAGAATGGGGGAGAGTTGATTACCCTCACCTGTGACAGTATAAAACACCTCGTCAAGCTGTCAGGACGTTAGCTGTAGAGCCGCTGGTGCTGGTAACCTGTTGAAGAGCCATGAAGACCCTCTGACATCAGACTGTTCAAAGGTGTTTTCTCCCGACAGGTGAGTCTTTTTTTATGACTATTGTTTTATGATTATCCTTAAATATTCTGTCTTTGCTAAGATGGGATGCAATCTCTCTGCAGCATCGCAGGATGGCTTCTGTCGGTGCATTGTTAATGTTTCTGCCCGTTGCGTGGACGTGCTCTCCCCAGAAAGCAGGTAAACATCACTTCAGTGTAAAGATTAGTCATATTACCTCCCAAAACACTGGTTGCCCTGCAGATCCCACACTATCAATCAATTCAAGGAGCCATCTGTTAGGTTCATTGGGAGTTTGACAAATGCAAGATGTAATCACCCTGTAAAACACCATCAACCCTTAGAGTTTGATCAGGAGAAACTTCCAAGATATGATAAAAATAGAAGTAAAATATTAACACTGTAGCTCATTTCTAAAGTTAGTCTCTGATTGTATCTCATCTCAGACTACGTTATGGTGTCATGCTTCCCCAACGCCATCATTGCCAACGTCCCGGAGTGTCCTTACGGCTGGGAGATCGACCAGCTGTCTCTGGGCGGAGTCTGTTACTCTGGGATTCACAGCCCGGGCTTCTACCGCTTCATCATCTCAGACCTAACTCCCAAAAACCACTCGTACTGCGGCACGCAGTCTGAGGTGAGACACCGAGCAGGGTCGCAATAACTAAAGTACCGTGGAGATTGATTTTTGTTAAAGCCGCTCACATGTGGCCATTAAAAAAGTTATCTTCTATCTTCTATCCTCCTCTGATGCTGATGTCCATCCTTCTCCACAGTACATGCCCGGCAAAGACCCCAAGTACATCTTCTACAACTCCATCGTGTCCAACGACACGTCGCTCACGGTCAGAAACCAGCCGGTCAACTACACCTTCAGCTGCATGTACCGAGCCGCCTACCTGGTGAACAACGCCGTCTTCAGCCAAAGGTAAGCATCAATCCGGGGACGCGAGGCGACGACAGTTACCGCATGGATCATGTGTGCATTCTAACCCAATGACTTGCAGCGTTTTTACTAAACCCTCTGCTTTTTCCAGAGTGGCTACAGTTTATGTCAACAACGGGAGTTTAGGCACTTTTAGATCACAGTTGTCTATGAATGTGTTCACGGTGAGTAGACGCTCACAGATTCAGTTTCTCCAGTGGAAGACTTTTTTGATGTGTTATTAAATGAATTAAAGTATAATGATATATGATTTGGATTGATCGTCTCGCACGGTCAGATGAAGAAATAAGAAAAAAAACAAAAGGTATGTTTTGTAGAATTCGAAGTTCCTGTATGCCAAAGATGCTCCGTACGTGATCGACACGTCTGAGATCGGCTCTGAGGTTTTCATCGGCATCGAGGCAAAAGGACTAAGTAACAGGTATATCAACAAAACTCAACATTATAAACGATTAGAGAGTAGATGCCTCGTAGATCTCTCACCCATCTTTGTTTAAATCATTCTTTGCTGTACCACCTCTCAGATTTAAAGTTGTAATAAACAACTGCTGGGCCACTCCTACGCCTTACTCAACAGACAAGAAGAGGTGGAGTCTCATCATTAACAGGTACGACGTCAAACCTGTTAAATGGGTTCAACTTAAAGATATAATATGTAATAAGGGTTTCATGTGAACACAACATTCTTCTCTATTGGTTGATCAGATTCAACAGAACCGTGGTTACAAACAGTCTTTTATCTTCCTGCAGCTGCTCCTCCGACAGCACTGTGACTATTTTCGAGAACGCCAAAGACAGCCGCTCCATGTTCAAGTTCAACTCTTTCCGCTTCCAGCGGCTGGAGAAGGTTTCGACGGTCTGGCTCCACTGTGAGGTCCAGGTTTGTGACGGCGACCGGCTCAACTGTATACCAGTGAGTACAACACGGCTTCTTCTGCTGCTGCTGAACTCATATTTATGTTTTCAATCCAACTTCTTCCCTTTAGAAATATAACATACAGTATTTCTACTTAAGAAATATTTTGACCTACAGTAAACTATTTGAGCATTTTCCATTTCCTGCCACCTTATACCTCATTTATTCATTTGGCATTTTTAAACGAGGTACAATCCATGATACTCAGATAAATTTATTTGACAGCTTCAGTTACTTTTCGGACTTATACTTTATATAAAAATAGATGATCAGCTAATAAACATCAGATTGTTAAACTTTAGAAGACATAAAATTACGTACTTTTTCACTATAAAAGTTTAAAACACTAGTACATACATACATATTTGTGTCATTTTTGTTTCTTTTCTCTCCCATGAATCATTTTAAAACTCCTCAGACTTATCTTGTGAGACTTTGGAGACCAAACAATGGGATTAAACTACCTAACTGTTGATAAAGTAGTTAAAACTCGCTCCAACTCAAGCTGCTCCAACAGAAAACATCCTGCCTAAACAGTAATGCCTCAGTATTAAATCTAATAATGTCACACTGTATATTACAATATACATGAGACTTATAATACATCCATATTTTACATTGTCGTACTGGTAATTCTACTTTCAATGGTTGGTTAATTAGTTTTTCTTTAATTTGTAGTCTTCCAGGTAACAGTTTAACTCTTCCTAACTATTTGCGTGATAAATTTACTTGACTTTAAAGTACTTAAAGTAGTTAAATCTGAAGATACGACCCATGTTTCATCGTGTGTTTTATCCTCCAGGGCCCCTGCTCTTACAGAAGTCTGTCCTCACAGCCAGAACCAAGTGGGGGGATTCTTACTGCTGAGTTTCACATTAAAGGTACAGTACACCATGTAGTCAACACAGGCTGGGGTGTTTTTAACTTCTCATCCTTCAGACACGTCCTGAGACATTTATTGATCACAACATTCTGCAGAGTGAAGCTGAAATCATCCAAGTGAAGTTACAGTAATTTAAAACAAAGTTTTGAGTGTTGGGGGACTTCGTTAATTCCCCTCTTTTTAAAATAAGATACTTTAAAAGATGTTTTTTGTACTGTAGAAGCTTTTATTTTGTATTATGATGTATTGTCTTTATCTCCTGACAGGTATTGGGTCCTCCAATAATGGACACATAAAAGGTAAACAAATGATTGAAATATATTTGACTCTAATATTCAGAGCCAGGATTTTAGAAAATACTGAGATCAGAGTCCAACACGGATGCCATTTATTCTGTTTACTGCTCAAATATTGTTTATTATATTATTGTATATTAGAAGTAGACTTCTTCATACTGCCAGAAAGCAAATTCTGGTTGGATTAATTGATTTTTTTAGCCTAAAAGTCAATAAAAACTCCCAAGTTTGCAGTTGAAATCAGAGCTAATCTCGATCTTGATCTGCTGTATTTTCTCTGTCTTCTCCACCACAGGCTCGTCACTATTCGTCCTGCTCGTAGTCCTGATTAACACATGTTTGGATTTAGCAAATGGATCAAGAATGTAGTCAAAAACATTTTAATTCAGTCTCATTTCATATATTATTCATTTACATACAAACACACACTGAGGGGAGCGTCACCCAGGACTCAGGGAGCGTATGAACACATCCCTCCCCAAATGATTTTACTCATTTTCTCACACATATTATTGTAATTAGCAATTTATATCCTCTCCTAAATGGATATTCTTTAAAATCTTACATACATTACTCACTGCTTACTCCAATAAAGATTTAATGGAAAAAAAAACTTTGAAATATGCTTCTGTCCCCTTTTTGTTTCACATGATGCACAAAGATTAAATCCAGAAATTAACATAAAACAGGTGGAGAAACATACATTCATATTGTTTCTGCTCCAATGATATCAAACTGGTTTATTATAATATATAATAAATAAATAACCATATTTGATGCATACAGCTCTCTTGCATCTCAAAAAAGTTAGAAAACACTGCACGTCTTCTTCACTCCTGACGTTATATCGTTATTGGAAGCAGTTTTCATTTGTTGCTTGTTCTGTTGCAGCCACACTCAATAAAAACACATTATAAATGCCATTGTGAAAGAGTCATTAGAGGCGCCGATTTTCATGAATTCATTATAGATTTAATTATGTGTTATGTGTTATTACGCTGACCACCATGTAAGTGAGACAAAAACTGTGTCCGTCTGTCTCCCTTCCTTAATTACGTAAACCTTCTTTTGTCTTTGCTGTAAAAAAATATAAATATTGAGGATTACTCATCATGAATTCAGGGGCAGTTACATAAATTCATCCAGGTGGGAAAGTAACTGAGTACATTTACTCAAGTACTTTACTCGAGGACAATTTTGAGGTACTTAAGTTGCCTCAAAATTACATTTCAGAGGCAAATATTGTGCTAATAAGTTTATTTGGTGCCTTAAGTTACTTTACAGATTCAGATCAACAACACAAAATAAATAATAATAAATAAATAGAATAAAAAAATATAAAATTATACACTATTATTCACAAGCTAGGGATGAACACATTAATTAATCAATAATTATAACCCAATAATGTTCAGTAATCCAAACTGAGCCATTCTGCATAATAAGCACTTAAAATATATGTTGATGCAAAGTTAAAGAGTACTTCTAAACTGTGGTATTGCTACTTTTACTTAAAGGGTAATGCCACCTGTAATCTGATCGCTTGACTCCAGTGAGTCAGTTGCATTGTGGGTAATGTAGGCAATGTTTTAAATGCTTCTGGTAACTAAACATCACATGACTGAAGCTGCAGATGCTCTAACTTCGGTTGTTCTTAACAGACATTAGATTGGAACAATAGTTGAGAGAGACATATTGTGTTGTACAGATCACCAAAGAGTGGAATAACATTTTAATTTTGGTGCATTTACTTACTTAAAAGTGTAGAAAGAAGGCAAAATGGTGTTTTTATGTAGTATTAACTCAAATGTTTGTGCCAGTAATTTCTGGATTTTGTTGAAGACAATAAATGTCTGAAGATTTGATTGTGAAATCTGTCGAAGTTGAATCTACTTTTATAAAATAAACACATCACTTTGGTTCTTAGTGTAGTCATGTGACCTGATATTAAACAAAACTAAATTCATTCATTCATTGTTGGTCCGCTCAAGACGTCATGATTCACAAAATGTGCACAGAAGGATGATTAATATTATCACAAGATTGAAAAAATTCAAATTGTTTTGCTGCCTGTCAACATTCAAGAATCATTTGGTCGTCATGGCTACAAAGAACAGTCAGTTTGAGTTTTATATTTGCATTGAATTAAATTAATCGTCAAAGAGTAAACCTGCAATTGCACAAAAATGACCAATAATAAGCTTTAAAAGGTTTCTTCAGCCTCCTTCTGGTCGCGGCTCTTTTTGCTTCTCTTTAAGTCAGTGTTTTCCATTTTCACTTCAGTCTCTGTCCCCACTTTGTCTTCAGTCGTCCTCTTCACAAGTGGAGGAAACAAGCTGCGTCTGCGTTCTGTGAGACCGGATATTTGTGTCATTTTATCCGAGATCGGGTCTGAATATCCACGTGTTCTTTAAATGTGCACTGTGGGCATCGTTGGATCTGTGATGCGAGCTTTGGTCAGGGTTTTGTGGGCCTTTTTCTCACCAGCTCTGGCCATCCCGAGTTTCTAGAGCAGAGATATCACAAATACTGGTCAGATTACAGCTGGACTTTATACAGAACACTAAAACTGTGAATCAACTGTACCTCTAGTTTGAGACTGTCAGCTGGTGACGAGCCCCGAGGAATAACTGGTGGGTTAAATCCCTGTTTGTTCAGCAGCCAGTAGGTCTTATGAGACCCTTTGCCCTGTCATGGACACGAACACACACTGTTAAAACACTTGCTGCACAGCTTATCGGAAAATAAAACCCGTGCCGACTCTTTAGTCACCTTCATTTCAACTTCCCCTCTTTCTTCCAGCTCAAATGAACCAGCCTGGACGAGGATGTCAGCAGTGGACTGAGATATGTGGATCTTCAGGGCTGAGGGGAAGCGTGCAGAAGAGAGGCCAAACATTTACAGGTACAAAGTTCTGTGTTTGCATTTAGAAAATACCAAGACGAAGAGTCTAAACTAAAAAAGTAACTTCAGTTCACTCACGTAAGCTGTTGCTCTCCAGGCGAGAGGCCATGTTCACCGTGTCGCCAAAGAGACAGTAGCGAGGCATCGTGGTTCCGACCACACCGGCCACCACTGGACCTTCAAAACACACAGTCACACTTTTCAAACTTCACTTATTTCATGCACAAACTTCACCAAAGTTCTTGCACACCATGAAGTCTGTCGAACCGAAGACACGGTTTGTTTGGTTGTCTCTTACCTGAGTGAATCCCAATTCGAATCGCGAGACACTCGGTCGGCATGTGGTGGATCCTGAAGACCTTGATGGCGCTGAGGAAATGCAGAGCCATCGTAGATATTTCCAAAGCGTGCTTGTTGCCGTTGCTGATGGGAACGCCGCTGGCCACCATGTACGCATCACCGATGGTTTCCACCTGGTCGACAAGCACAGATACAAAACTGTGACGCTGTTTTATGCACAACTACACAGTTGAATACGAAGGTTAAATAAAAACTCAGAGAAGTTGGAGAAGGACTTGAAGTGTTTGTGCGTGACTCACTTTGTAGACGTCGTACATCTTGATGATGTCGTCGAACAGGCTGTAGAGGTCGTTGAGGAACGTCACCACCTCCATCGCCGAGCTGACGGCGCACATGGAGGTGAAGCCGACGATGTCAGAGAAGAAGATGGTCACGACGTCGTAGCTCTGCGGCTCCACCGATTTCCCCACCATCAGCTGATCCGCGATGTACCTGCGACCGACGACACGCCGACGAGGTGAGGCGGGCACTGAGGGATCACTCTGATTTGATTACGTCACATTGATCGTCTGTTACCTTGGTAACATGCTGGAGAGGAGCCTGTCTGCGCGGGTCTTCTCCGCTGTGAGCTGATTGGTCCTCTCCTCCACCACCTCCTCCAAGTGATTTGCATATTTCTCCAACTTTTCCACCATATTGTCCAGAATATTTCCTTGACTACGGTACAGAAAATCACGACCACCCTCGTTAGAGAGTTTATATACGAAACGTTACCTGTAGTTTACCTCTAATCCCACCGTAGAATAATCTCTCCGTTATGTCAACAAGCTTCCTGATTCTCAAAATTAAGGTTTATAATCATATTGAATATTGCATCAGCAATGAGAGACAGTGAAAACAATTTTGGGGGGTATTTTGTGGCATATTATGGGGTTAAGATGAAACAAAAGTCAGAGGTCTGACCCCTCTGGGCTGATGTCTCTCAGCTGTCTCCTGATGGACCCAAACGGTGGACGGTGATCAGGGTTCTCACTCCAGCAGGCTCTCAGCAGCACGTTGATGTTCTCTTCGCACAGCTGCTCGCACAGCGCCGGTCGGAGGGGTTCCCCTTGGAAAGGCGCCCGCAACTGCATGATGATGTCTGCAGAAAACATGTGGCGAGAAATTTGGGTTTTGAGATGTTTTAGCAGTGCGAGCTGCGTGGCTCGAGGGATGGGAGGGCGTGTCAGGCTAACCTTTGGGCTCCAGGTTGAAGTCTTGATACGGGTTCGCCTTGGAGTTGTACATGAGCTCCCACATGATGATGGCAAAGCTGTAGACGTCACCTTTGGGCGTTCCGCTGACCGGGACGCCGACTTGCCTCAGGAGCTCGGGGGCTGTCCAGAACAGCTCTGCAACACAGCCAGACAAGCAGCTCAGATCTCATCACGTGTGTTACAGCTCCTTCATATTTCAGATGACATCAGTAAACACTCACTGACCTTCATATTTGAGGTTTTCCATCGGGATTATCTTGTTTTTGCTCCCCGTTTTAAACTCCCACAGACCGAAACCAGAGAGTTTTATCTGCAGCCGACTGTCCACCAGACACGTGCTCGGCTTCAGGTTCCCGTGAAATCTCAGGTTGCTTTTGTGAATGAACTCCATCCCCTGAAACACAAATGAACATCTGCTCGTCACTATTACTTAAATTTGTGTCTGTTTAAATGAGCTTGAAACCAAATACCAGTTTTCAAAGAATTACTTTGTCAACTTAGTCAACATTAAAGGTTATTTCTGAGGTCATGTCCTCCATATTTCTTCTGGGAATGTGTTTTTTAGGCAACCTTACGAGTTTATATGTTAGGAAAAAACACCATTTGGACCTTCGTCTCAGGAAATAAAACATACGTAAAATATATTTGATATTTTTACTTAATAAATCAGGAGTTTTGAGACATGAGTTTGGTAGACAGTCATTTCTATTCTGAAGTTTTATTTGTGGTTTGATGTAGATTTCGCTCACAACCAATTGGTACATGTGTTATCAGTGGTACTATATCTAAATTAAATGTCTTTCCCTCCACTAAATCGTGGCAACAACTTGGAACCAAGCTGAATAAGTGAATTAACTCACATTGACGATGTCGTAAGCAAAGGAGAACTTAAACATCCCGTCCAGCTCGACATCCGAAGCGCCCAAAACATCCTGAAAGTAAAAACATCAAACAACAAAACATTTAATTAAAACTTACCGAACTAATATATGGTTCATATGTCCGAGTGTTACACTTCAGAACAAACTCATGCTTTACCTTAAAGACCACCTCAGATTACCTCAGACTCACCTTCAGGCTGCCTTTCCTGCAGTACTGCATCACCAGACAAACGTGCTGCGGCTCGACGCAAACACCGAAGAACTGCACCAAGTTCTCGTGTTTCATCTCCTTCATCTGTCTCCGAGAGATTGATCGAAGGTGACAACAACTGCTTCAGTTAAAATGTCTTAAAGGGCGAAGAATAAGATCTGCACCGGTATATTAAGCTAGACATTTCTTCTCCAACATCACGTGTGTGAGGAGGAACATGAGGAACATTACCACATTCATCTCTGCGATGATGGAAGGTTTCTGAATATTACAGCTGTGGTCCTTGATGTACTTGATGGCAACTTGATTCCCCTGTGTGGAATTTAAAAAAAAAGTACATTAGGGGGATTGACCTAACCTGACTCTCGCCAGATGAATTTCGTTCCGCCTAGCTCCACTCATCCATCTGGGATCGCTCCATTGGAGATGTGTTTCAGAAGCCTGGGCCTTATCAAAAATCCTTAAACCACTTGTCTGTCGGCGCCATTTGGTAGATCAAGCTGTTGCCAAATCCGGTCGGGAGAAGTGCAAACATCGTTCCACCAACAAAAGCCTTCAGAGCCGTTCTCTGATGTTCTTTTAACGAACAAATATTGGGTAGATTGGACAACACGGATGAAACAGCAGCATCAGTTTTGACGCTTGCTTCCTCGATGCGAGCCGCCATCGCTGTCTGAATCAAAACAGTCGCTTCTCCGCTACGTCACATCTATGAAACTCCCGCCCAGCGGTCCTGATTGGCTCGACCATAAAATCTGGTGCCGAAATCCCTCCCAACGGGAGCGATCCCAGATGGATGTGAGTGGAGCTAGGCGGAACGAAATGCATCTGGCGAGAGGCAGGTTAGGACTGACCACCAACGAGACGATGTCACAGACATGTCTGTTGGCTGTGTGGTCTTTGATTTGTCCCCCTCCTTTCACTACGATACGGAATAAGGTCACATGGAGCAAACCAGAACGGCGTTGACGCCGTTCTGGTTTGCTCCATGTGACCTTATTCCGGAAAAATTTCACTTCCTGACGTTGAAAAACAACGTCAGGAAGTCACAAATCATTATGTTTCTGGGGAAGAGGTTTCACGTAAAGTTACGTAGTCGAGTGAGTAAAGCTGGTACCTGGTAGAGACCGATGGTGCTGTAGACGTGCTCCTTCCCCGCCCTGTCTCTGAAGCCACAGCTGTTGCTGGAGAACGTCGACTGAGAGCCGCTGCTGACGCTCTGACTCGCTGTGCTCAGAGATAAACCCTGAAGTCCCTGGAGGAGACACGAACACACCTGTGATCACACATCCAGGCGAGCAAACACACTCACACTGCACACGTGCAGACATACTGAGGAGTCCCTGATGATCGTGATGTCGCTGTAGTTGATGAGCCACCAGTGGGAATCGTCGAGCCTCGTCTGGAGCCGTAACTTCTGCAGGATGAGGATCCCGATGCACAGAACCGACAGCACGCCGATGAGGGGGAAGGTCACGAGCAGAGCCAGCAGGGCGATGTCTGCGTGCCATCGAGACAGAACATGATCATGGTGTCGGCTCGGCCTGAGAGTTAGATTTAAAATTAATTACGTTTGTTACCGTTAGTCAGCCATTCACAGAGTTCGTTGTCGAAACCACATTCTGGTTTGTCAGAAGGAGGTCTTCCTTTCGGCCAGACCACAGAAGCAAACGCAGACGTCGGCCTGAAACAAACAAAAAAACTGTGTGAATTACCCCCGAAAAAAGTTTGTGTTACGTTTTTGAGTTAATCAAAGTGTTTTTTTTTTTACTGGACATCTTTGGTGTGACTGTCGAAATGGAGGACGGGTAGAAACTTGGTGGTGTCTCCCGCGTGCTGCAGGTCGTAAATGGAATAGTCCAGGTTTCTCTCCCCCTGGTCGTCAAAGTGGACGAGTCCAGACGCACCTGCGATGACACAACGCGAGGGATAGAAACCACGAGTCAGTGGATTAAAGGGTCAGTTCACCTAAAATAACTAAAGGAAATAAAAGCAATGCTAAAGACTCGTCCCTTCAATTATTCAAGCAGCTACCAACCATGAAATCGAATGCCGTTTCTATTCTTTAGTCTCTGTAGCAGCTGCCGTCCGTCATGAGGATCTTTGCCGTCTTTGAGGACTTCTTTCAGTCCCATTGCATAAAGAAGCACTGCATCGTGCAGATAGGCAGAGTACGGGCTGATCTGAGAACAGAAGAGAGAAACAAAATTTATTTATCAGTGGTTCAATGGTTCATTTTTCCTCATCAAGGCGCTTACCTCTGCTTCAGACGTCAGGTTGCTCCAGAACGGACGTCTTTTCAGTCTTTCAAAGACTTGATCGAAGAAGTCGTAGTACTCGTAGCCTTCGTAGGATCTCTGGCCGATGATGAAGACCATGTCAAAAGCTCTGATGGCGTCTTGGTTCGTCCTGCTGTTCAGAGAATATTTCCACAAGTTATCCTGTTCCGGAAAAAAAGATACAAATGACAAAAACAACTGATGAAGACGCTGAAAAAAAGAAATCCAACTGGAGACGATGTTTTCAACCATCCAGAGGCGCTAACGTTAGCATGATTGCTAGCCGCGACAGCTCATTTCAGACCAAATCAACTAGAATTGAGAAGCCTGTCTGAACTCAGTGAACCTGACATGAACTGAAGATGGTGACAGCATCTTCTCCATCATTTATAGTTGGTCCTTGCTTGTTTTTTACTGTCAACCTACCTGTTGATGATGCCTCCTTGATTACCGTGGTTAGGCTCAAACATGTGGTCCGGTTCGTTCCTGAGCGGACTTGATTAAAGAATCGGAGCTAATTCGGACGCGGTCGGCAGCTTCGCCACGTTGGTAATCCAACTTTGTTCTCTACAGACAGATTTCGGTTTCTGTAACCTTTGTTTGGATTTTACGTAATAGTGTCGCGACTTCTCAACTGAATATGTGTGTAACGGTGCGTTTTAAAGGTTTTACTCACCACACTGCCACTGACCTCAAAATGCTGAACCAGGAGGAACACATAGTCACCGTTCATCAGACCCTGTCGCTCAGCCTCCAGCAACAGAGCCATCGAGTCGTCTTTGTTCGTTAGCACCACAATCACTGCACGACAACAGGGATTATTAAGTCAAATTCATGTCGTAAAGAACCCAAAAAGTGCTGGTACTTTCCTTACCTCTGGCGACTTTTGCGATGTACTTAACATTTTGATAAACGAGCTGAGGATTGCTGGTGTCGAACTTGACCGTGGCAGCCAGCTTGAAGTTCGCCCTCAGCGGACTCTCGATGGTTTTCCACAAAGCGTCGACTTTGTCCCAAGTGTTCGACTCGAGTCCTCCTCCGATCATCGCTACGTGACTCCACCCGAAGTACTCCAAGGTTTTCATCAGGACCTCCGAGCTTCTTTTAAGAGGCGGCACAATTTTGATGTAGGAGTCATAGATATCACCGTTGTCCATTTTGGAGGATTGTCCGACGAAGCCGAACATGGGGATGTTCCACGTGGACGCAATGAGACCGGTGACCTGGAAAGCAGGTTCAGTTTAATTTCCCCCAACAGAAGAACAACGTCAGCCCGAAGGAGGTTTTATGGAAAGATGTATAAGATACTTACGAGCCTGTTTACGTCGCCATTTATGTGTCAAACTCAAGGAAATAACCAAATCTTTACATCCGAAATGTTAGTTGCAGGACTACAGAATCATCTTAAAGGTCACTTTGGGATGACGGCCGAACCGTCCTACAATCCCAAAGAGTCAGTTTTTGACGAGGTAGGAAACCCAGAGCGGGAATGAGACTGAAAAATCCCCCTTTTTATGTTTAAATAAGTTTATAAGGCTGTTATACGGAAGAACATTAGAGCCAATGTAAAAAAAAAAATGATTTCTGTGTTTAATTTTGAGATTGAAGTCAGAATTCAATTTCAAGAGCAAAAATCATAACTAAAAGTAAAAAAGAAACACCTAAATATGCATTTTTGGAACTTCTTGGAAATCAAAACAAGCCCTAATTTCAAAAGCCTAATGCATAAATCATCAGCATCCACGCACACACACGTCACACCAGGTCACATGAATCATACCTCGGCTTCTTCGGGACACGCCGGACCGAACAGCGCCGACACGTTCTCCTTCCACACCTGCTGGATGAACCCTCCCAGGGAGACTTTGGGGTTGCAGTCCGTATCTATGTACACAAAGTCCAGGCTGTAGTTCCCCAGGAAGGAGGGGTTGGTGTTCACCTTCTCTATGGCGATCTGTATGGCCGAGCCGAGCCGCAGGGCGCTGAAGGGTAACGACATATTCCAGGGAGCCTGGAAGCCGACGATCAGCTTCTGAGTTTGAGACCCGTTGGTGCTGCTGTTGGCGACAGCGGCAGCCGTTAGCACAAGTGTGAGGTGAAGCACAGACAGGCGCCTCATGCCAACCCTCGACATCACTCTCATCCTATTAGTCTCTTCATGTTAGAGGGCTTATATACGCACCTTCCCCGGTGATGTTAGGGAGGAGAACATGTAAATATGTGGAGGAGAGTGGGAGGTACAAAGAGGAATCATGTCCATTATTTTCTGGACCATCAGTGTCATTTAACCACAGATGCTTCAGTGTGTCATTGAATTGATTGGACGTCTTTAAAGCAATCAGGGAGGACTCCTTTCTCAAATTGTCACTCTTAGGATACACGATGATATGAATGAAAGTGGTTTATAAGAATTAGGGCTTTATTCTGGCTCACATCACAACAAACTCAAATCTGAGGTGGCGTGAGCTCAGGCAGATTTGCGATTAGATTTTATGGACCTCGGATCAGTAAAGTCCGCAGGTACAACATCCTGTCAAGTTATCGCTCACGTTCATAAATCCAGTGTCAAAGTTCATCGTAATCTCTTCTTTCTCTGGCAGGAACAAAACTTCACACACAGATGATGAGGGGAGTGGAAAATGTGTGTTAATAGTTTTATTAATTTAATTAACAAAAAAACAAAGTCAGCACAGCGAAAAATCCAGGTGAAAATTGCGCTGACGATCTCCGGAGAGCAGACGAGGCAGGTTGAGCAGAGAGGCTCTCACACCTGTGTGCAGTTTAAAGGTGCTAATGACCACAGGTGGGCAGATTGTACATTAGTGGTGTTGCTGGCTTCATCTGCTTTTTTTCTCCCCCCCCAGAGGATCCCTGCTCAGCCTCTGGGCCTGGACTGCCTCTGCTAATCCCACCAGGTAACCTTTCAAAGCTTCTCCTAATGAACCTTTACCTTCAGATCAGTGTCCAGCAGAAATAATCAGTCGCACACAAGAAAACATGGTAGAAATTCAACAGTGTGTCCCTATAAATCCAAACAGCTTCAACTATCATTCAGTTAGAATAAAAGTGGCTGTTTAGATACTTGAAAAGGTTATTTATTTATTAATCTCATTCATCTTTTTGAGCCTTAAAGATCATGTAACTTCTTAAAAAGATGAAATGCAACAATCTTCCTCTTACAAGTGAAAGTCTGGGTCTTTTATTTTGTGGCTTCATTTGAAACAGGACTTGGTTCTCTACCTTTACTTGGATTCTCTGCAGTTTTCACTTGAAACAAGACGGCTGGGAATCATCTGTCTTTTTATATAGTTTGTCTTTTACCTGGACGCTGCAGTCAGGCTAATTTTAAGCCTCTTGCTTTCATGCAAAAAGAAAATTGGAGGTCAAGCTTAGCGTTGCTATTTGTTGTAGTTGGTCGCAGTTTAATTTGTTCTTTGTTGACGAGCCAAACTCCTGAAGAAGTCTGATTTTCGAGTTCACATTTGTGCAAAATCACTGAGTTTGTTCGGAGGTCTGAGAGGGACCGAGCAGGAAAACACACCGTTGTTAGCTCACAGTGGCTAACGTTAGCATATACATTTAAGCCTTCACTGTGTTATCGATCCACGGTGGCTGCCGTCCCAAAAATATGTTGCATTGCCTTACTTTAATCGGTGTGTTCAGATACAAGGTGCAATTACAGCTTTGATAACAAACATCTGACCTAAATAAGAGTTTTTAATAACAGACTCTTCTGATATTTTAAACTGGACTGTGGTGTTCGGCCTGTCTCAGTTCTCCTCTCTGCTCGGTCTAATGCAAGTTTTGTGAGAAGTATTTTACTCGTGAAGATTATAATGTACAATTTATGTTGATTCAAGTGTGTGTGTGGTCCGTTCAGAGGCTGCAGTTTGTGCTGTAGGCTAAATAACAGGAACGCCAGGATCCAGTTTATTAGGTGCACTTGGCTAAAGCTAACAGTCGTAATTCAGCTGTCCTGCAGTAAATCCTCCCATTGAGACGCCTGTACTGATCTCAGTACAACAAATCATCATTTATTGATTTTATTCATCACCATTTTTCCACCACTTTTCCTCTTTTTCTGTGATTTTGCCTGTTTTCTTGTTTCAACTCACTTTAGACGAGGCCTCCTTGTGTTTGTGTTTAATTCTGTAATATTTCAGATATCAGATGTCGAGACTTTTCTTTGTTACGTCTCTCTCGCTCACACACTTTACACCACTCTGCTCCGTAAAGGACCATCACTGCTCTTCTAACACCAAACTTGAGTGACAAACTGTCTTGTCGGTCAAATCTTTGTGCTGGAGTTAGACTTTGAGGTCTTGTTGGGTTTAGTCGCACTCGTGTTTTAGCTCAGAATACTTGAGTTTGTTGCCGTAAACGTGGCCGGAAAATCTCCTGACAGTTGCCTTTGTTGAGTCAGTTGGAAACTGGAAGCGAACCGAGGTCACAAACGATGCTCTCCTGACTGTCACACCACCGTCGTCCCTTCTCCTCCTGATAAGAAAGTCGGCTCGTAGCCTAAGAACGTAATATGACTTTGTATTGTAGGTTAAATATGATATCTTATGTATTTACTAAACATATCTGTGGTTTGGAAGAACATACAATACAGATGGTTTTATTCTGGCGTCTGGGCTGATTTTAAATGTCTTTATAAAAAAAGAGAAAAGGTTTGTTTGCATTCAGTTTCTGCAATTTAAGGACTTTGAACATGATAAACTGCAGATAAGACTGTTGACCTTTTACCAGCTGAAGCATCTTGGCCTCCTCTGACACCGTCTCAGATAAACTTTATCTATCTGGACTCAAATCTAAGCCGTTTATTGGTTGGTAACGCTGGCAGTGTAAAATAAATTCATCCATAATCAGATAAATAAATGACACAGTACTCACTTTGATATTATGACATGCAGCTCGGAGCAGTTTTGACATCTGTGCTTTTTTTTTTTTTCTTTTATCAGTGGAGGTGATGGCGGCCAAGGTTCAAAGGTTCCTCTGAACTCTGACTGTTATTTATGAGCTCTCATTCTGTGTGCGTCGGCCTTCAGAGCAGAGGAAGAGGATCTGCTGCACACACACACCTCACACACACACACACACCTCTACCTGCCTGTCAGCTGGGAGTGGAGTGAAACACCTGAGAGGACCGACAGCAGGTAGGACAGAGACGCAGCAGCATTGTTCATTTTTAAAAGTTGTGTTTAGCGTCTGTTCTTGCAAACTAATAATGGATTTGTCAAAATTTTAGATTGTACACTTGAGTTTTGCCTCCAGATGCATGTTGACATCTCGCTCAAAATGAGAAAGTACCATGTTAAAGGAGCAGTTCACCCAAAAAATGGAAATTTAGTCATGCTGATGGAAAGATGATGTTTCTGGAGCTCGACATCAGAACAGCGTTGCAACATTCTCTTAAACAGCTCAAGTAGATGTTTTAAAGCGTAAACAATGAAATGAAATGGCTCCAAGAAGCTTGTGTGGCGTAACTAAAGTCTCTGGACGCACCAAGATTTAAATCTTTACTGTAGCTGCAGAGCTAAAAGTGTTGGTGTACACCACATTTGAAGCTCAACTGTGCTTCCAGGGTGCAAATAACGTGTTTACAAATCAGTATCTGGACCTTCTTGAGGATGAGATGTATGGAGTCCCCATCTACTTCAGTTGTTTAGGAGAATCCTGCAACACTATTTCACTGTGCAGCTCCAGAAATGTTTTGTGAACTACTAAACTTCGACCTGACTTTCCATCAGCATGAGGTGAGTAGATGATTGATCTTTTAATATTAGCTTTAAATGCCGTTAATGGGCCATCGATCGCCATAAAACGTGTTTCTCCCCAATAAGACGATCGGCATGTTCTCATAAAATAATCAACCTCGACCTGAATGTTGTTCACGATTATGACTCATGAACCGACAGGTCTCAAAGGTCAAAAACACTTTCTTTGTTTTATTAAGAAGGAAAATGTAGTTCTGCTGAGAGACGGTCCGAGTAAAAAGACATATTGTGATCAGCTGACGTCTCACTGTAAACAGACTTAAACGTTGTTCCGAGCGTTCTCGGTGTTGTGCAACGGTTGTTTCCAATCACTCAAGACGGAGTCCAACCAGCTGACTTTGACCTCAAGTTACTTAGAGACAATATCAAGAGCAGAGTCAAGGAGCTCAGGATTGCATAATAGGACTGCATATCGTGAAGAAAGGGGAAAAAAAGTGAGATCTAACAGATGGAAACGACACCAGATGGTTTGAAGTGATGTTGAATAAATGCATTTATGCAATTATCGTTTTCAAAATGTTCTCTGAGCTCGCTTCTCTCATAGTCTTGGGTGTAGTTGCATAGTTTTGGTGCAGATGATTTAAAAAATGATTTTTCTAAATTCGTGTGGGTTAAAATAAACAGCAGACGAGGATCTAAAGACTGTGAAGGGGGGATTAGAAATCAGCAGGAGAGAGTTGGGAATGTAGGCCAGTCCAAAGCAATTAAGAGGCTTATAAACAAGTAAGAGGACTTTTGAAATCAATCCTAAAAGATGCAGGGAGCCAGTGATGCTTATCTCAAACTGGGGTGATTATTCCAAATTAGCTGTAGTTTGTCGGTTGATTGTTTTGGCGCATCGTTCAAGGAGATTACACTGTTTTAATACTCTCCTCGAGGAAATGCACAAAGTTTTAAGACATGTTCTTTTCCAGTATTTCCTAAGAGACTTCAGAAAGAGGTTGTTCTGACCAGGCTTCATCTCAATTTTGTTTAAAGTTATATATTTTTATGCCTCCCAGCACGATGGACGCCCTTCTCCAGTTGCTGTTCTCCCCTCTCCCGACCTCGGCCATCATCTCCCTGTTGGCCGTGGCCGCTGCGACGCTGTTCTACCTCAACTCGCGGCCCGCTCCCCTCCGATCGCCCTTCGACCTCAAGTGTCAAACCGTGGGCATCAAGGTAAAGAGCTTTTTACGATCGACCTTATATTTATTGATCAGTGAAGTGTTGATTCTCAGTGATTGTGTCCTCAGGATGGAGCGAGGAAGTCCGCACAGATGGAGGACAACAACAACCTGACGGCGTATCAGTACAGCGACGGCAAGACGCTGTACGAGGTGTTTCAGAGGGGCCTCAAAGTCTCAGGTGATGAAAGCTTTCTTTTACTCCAAATTAGACCACTAATGCCTTTTTTAGTTTTAATGTTGGGCTCGTTTCTCCTCCTGCAGGAAACGGACCGTGTTTGGGCTACAGAAAACCAGGAAGGCCGTATCAGTGGCTCAGGTACAAACAGGTAAAACGTCATGAAACGACACTGTAAAAAAATAAAACAGGTTGAAGATTGAACTGCAGTAAACTCGAGCTGACCTTTCCTCCACTTCCTCTCTGTGAAGGTGTCTGATAGAGCCGAGCACCTGGGGTCAGGGCTCCTGCAGAAGGGCTTGAAGCCCAATCCGGACACTTTTATTGGCATCTTTGCTCAGAACAGACCCGAGGTGAGTGTGGACGCTACTTTTTCTAGTGCATTTTTTAAAGTTTTTGTGTTTTTGAACCACATGTGATGTAAATGCCGTCTGTTTCCCGGACAGTGGATTATCAGTGAACAGGCCTGCTACACCTACTCCATGGTAGCGGTCCCCCTGTACGACACCCTCGGTCCTGAGGCGCTGGTGTTCATTATCGACCAAGGTAATTGGAGCCTCTGTTGCACCATAATGCTGCTAATTACAGAGCCGAGTCCAGAAACCCGGCAGGTCCCCACAGAGATGATCTGTGTGAGGTGTGCTCTAATCTTTTTACACCTATTTATCACAACCTGTGCTTCATTTTCCCTTTTTTCATTATCTGATCTGTTCTTTTTACAAACCGTGTTTTTTGCTCTGCGACTGAACCGAGACGTACGACATAAGTGTCGACAATTACAACTTAATCTAGTGCAGCTGCTCGCCTCATAACATAATCAATTGTTTTACTGATAATGCAGCTCGAGTTCTAATCTTTCAGCCGAGATCTCCACAGTGCTGTGTGACAATCAAAACAAGGCCGAGACTCTGCTGCAGACCCGTGAGAAAGGCCAGACTCCAGTTCTCAAAACAGTCGTCATCATGGACTCTTTCGACTCCGAGTTGGTCGAGCGGGGAACAAAGTGTGGGGTGGACATCGTGTCCATGCAGGATGTGGAGGTACTGCACGCTGAAAACAAACAGTTGTGTTTGTACTGGCCCCGTTTCAAGAATGAACAGTTGTTTAATTTCTTGTGCTTGTAAGTTATAACTGTGAGAAGAAGCACGAACATGATCGAGAACATGTGTTTTTCTTTGTTTTGTTTTTTGTGTTCTTCAGGCTCTGGGGAGAAATAACCTTCAAAAGCCAGTTGTAAGTTTGTTTCTGATATCCGTGTAATCGATTTGAATTTTTTTTTATGGGACTGAGCGAAGCTGCATGAGGTTCTGATGTTCTGATTTCATCGTCCCAACAGCCCCCGAAGCCGGATGATCTCAGCATCGTTTGCTTCACCAGTGGAACTACAGGTGATCAATGTGCTCTTTATCAGCAGGGAACAACGATGATGTTTGAGTTCCTCGCTGGGCCGGGATCAGCAAATTATTACTGTTCCTTTGGGATGAATTGTGTTTCGGGGCCAAATTGAAAATGATTGGATGGGCTTGTAACATGCCTGTCTTGCCACACAAGGCAGATTTATTTTTATTTAGAGCATTTAATTGATCGATGTTGGAAATAAGATTTTCTATAAATATAACAAAATGCCTCTGAAATGATTCGCCTACCAAACCGATCTCTAAATAATGAATTGAATTGTCTTCCATTATGTGAAAAGTGTTTTATAAAGCAGGGTTCCCACGCGTCCTGGAAAACCTGGAAAATGACCAATTTTCCAGTCATGGAAAACATATGGAAAATGAGAAAAAAATGACATATGTTCTGGAAACGGTTACGTTTTCCTGGAAAATTATTTCAGGGTTCCCACCCTTCCCTGAAATTATTTTCCAGGACATTTTCGCTGTCCTGGAAAATTATTTCAAGATAAAGAATTACTTGTTTTGATTCCAGGGTTTTACTTGAAGTTAAATGTTGTCCTCATGAGTTCATATCTTTCTCAGGAAACCCAAAGGGAGCGATGTTGACCCATGAGAACGTGGTCTCTGATGCTGCAGGTGTCATCAAATGCTTTGAGGTAATAAGAATCTCATTTTTAACATCTGATGGGAGATATTTCAGGAGAATATGTCAGACGTGTCGCTGACCTGAGCCTCTGTTTCCCACAGACGTCAGTCGTTCCGACCACGCAGGACGTGAGCATTTCCTTCCTGCCCTTAGCGCACATGTTTGAGAGAGTCGTCCAGGTGAGCGCCGGACTCGACCCGAGACATCCTCATCAGTCTCACGCTTTTTATGATGAAGTGTTTTATTTAACAAAGGTTTGGTCTGTTTCTTCCTGCAGACAGTGGTATACGGTGCGGGAGCGAAGGTGGGATTCTTCCAGGGTGACATCAGACTGCTGCCAGATGACATGAAAACCCTGCAGCCCACCATTTTCCCAGTGGTGCCTCGCCTTCTCAACCGCGTCTACGACAAAGTAAGCGATCCTTTTTGTCTCAGACACAACAGCCGCCCTCTTTCCTCTCCTCTGCTTTAAACATCAGCTCCGCCACTTTCCAGTTTCTTTGCCCTCCGAATCGTGTAAACAAAAACTCCTGTCACCAGGTTCAGAGCGGCGCCAAGTCGCCTTTCAAGAAGTGGCTGCTGAACTTCGCCGTGGAGAGGAAGTTCGCCGAAGTGAGGGAGGGCATCATCAGGAGCAACAGCCTGTGGGACAAACTCATCTTCCACAAAGTCCAGGTCCTGAAACACAAACCGCTTCCACTCCAACAAACGCTGACTTCCTGGTTCTGTGACATCATCTGACTTGTTTTAATCTCGACTGTAGGAGTCTCTGGGGGGACGAGTGCGGGTCATGGTGACGGGAGCAGCACCCATATCTCCATCGGTCCTCAACTTCCTCAGGGCTGCTCTGGGTTGCCAGGTAATAAAGAGTTATCCTCCCTCTGTGCTGGTCATATTTGTACATCAGGACCTCCTTCAAAACATTTACTCAAATAGCCTCATGAACGCAGTTTGAACCCTGATAAACCCTGATTATAGTAACACTCGTGTGTGTTTGGGGAAGTGAGCGGTTTCACAACGGCGTCCTGCTGTTATTGATCGCCTCATGATGTCATCGTAACCTGGTCACGTTGATCTAACTCCACTGTTTCTGCTCCGACGGGTAGATCTTTGAGGCTTACGGCCAGACGGAGTGCACAGCCGGCTGCACCTTCACCGCACCGGGAGACGCCACCTCGGGTATGTAGCTCAACGGTCCTACATTTGTTTTTATTTAATCAAAAATGAGGATCTGCTGCTTTTTTCTCCTCAAATCAAACTTTATTTGTACAGCACCTTTCACCTTTTGTACAGCTTTTAACTCTATTCTATCATAATTTATCCTTTGACATTGATAGCATTATGATAGAATAGAGTTAAAAGCAACAGTAATGGTTGAATAAAACAACATTAAATAGAATAAGAGACAAAAAAAACTTAAAATCAAGAAGCAAATCTTGTAAACTGACAGTAAACTAATCTTTTCAGATTTGGACTGTAGGTCCAAGGCATCCAGCAGCCTATAAGTCACATTGCCTTCATATCGAGACACATTTCATACATTTCAGTGATTTGATGTGATGAAGATGGTTTGGTGTTTTGCTGGACTTGTACAGACGAGTTATCAACATGATCTCCTCCCACAGGACACGTCGGGGTGCCGCTGCCTTGTAACATCGTGAAGCTGGTGGATGTTGAAGAAATGAACTACTTCGCTTCAAATGGTGAAGGCGAGGTAAGATTTGGTTCTTTGAAATTTAAACCTCAGTCTGAAGATGTCATGGTTTAGTTTAGGTTCCCACCATTCTTAATCAAGAGTGAACCACTTAAAAGCTGGAGGAATAAGCCTTGTTTAGATGACTTTAAGAAAAGTATTTAAGGGTCTACTGATGTGAGTTTCTTGGTCTCTTTCAGGTCTGCATTAAGGGGAGAAATGTGTTCAAAGGATACTTGAAAGACCCGGAGAAGACCGCAGAGGCCTTGGACGAAGACGGTTGGCTCCACACGGGAGACATCGGAAAATGGCTTCCAGTAAGAACCAAAACCCAGATAACAGAAAAATCCCCACTGTCATTTTCTCCCCTCCTTTTTTTTTTTAAATATGTAAATGAGTCAAGCGATTGTCTCATTGTTTATCACGCACGAAAACAAGAACAACCACAAGCTCTTGCGCCAGATGGGACCCTCGGGTCATATTTGGCAGACGGTAATTAATCTTGGATTCAATGGAAAACAGTTTTTGAGAAAAAAAACAGGGTAATTTTGAGGACTGTTCACTCGACAAGAAATAAGACGAGCTGCACTCACGCTCTTAGCCAGTAGAGAGTTGGATAAGACGATGGATATTGTTCAGATCAGGAGATGGTTAGATCGGCAAAAAGGCTTTAAGAAAGAGAAAGAAACAGCTAGACTCTCTGTTCAAAACTTAAAAAGAAGCTGAATGTTGTAGTTTTACTGGGTATTATACTGTATGTTCGGCTCTTCCTTGGCTTTAACTTACTGGAGTATCGTGTCACTGATGTTGCCAGTCGACCAGGATAAAACAGTCCAGCACATAAACCTCCTGTAAACACACGTCTTGTCGTTTTTGCTTTGGTCTAACTTTTTATTGGTGAGCCTTAAAGGTGCTGGTAGGTGATTATGTTACCCTAAATATTAAAACTACTGGTTTACACACTCTAGTTTTAAGTAGGCTGTGGACTTTTACACATTTCTCATGCTCATCTAAACAAAACGAACAGCTGTTAATCCTGCAAAGGTCCATTTTCCTTAAAGGTCCACTGTGTAGTGTTTTAAGTAATTTATTACCTCAAATCAACGTCTTCATTCATAAATAAGTCCTTCTCCTCCTGAGGGAAGAATCACTTCTCTGTATCTCCATAGGACGGGCGAGCTCTACGGAGGCTTCCATGTCCTTCCGCTCTATAAAAAACGATGAGCTGGTGAGAGGGACAAAAAGCTCTACGTGGTACAGATAAGGCTAAAGGCGTTTTCACTCAGAGCCAGCGTGACTGTGGAACGGAGAAGGAGCTTAGCCAGACGCGCTCGTCAGCTGCAGTTTGAAGTTTGTTTGAAATAACGTACCTCATCACCCGAAACTAAACTTGATGAAGTGCTGTTTGAAGACATGTTGTTGTCACAGCTTCTTGAATCTTGACACATCCCGCCTGCCGTAGTTCCAACAGGCTGCAACGCACGTTTGAAAACGCGAGGCGCTAGAGAGCAGTATTCGTTTGGATGCAGAATAACATTTAACCACTAGATGGGAGAAATAATTCCACAGTTTGTCTTTAAGTCTTAAGTCATTTCTGCACTCTGTTCTGTGCACAGAGTGGAGTTCTGAAGATCGTTGACCGGAAGAAGAACATCTTCAAGCTGGCTCAGGGAGAATACATCGCACCAGAGAGGATTGAGAACGTCTATGTACGCAGTGGACCTGTGGCCCAAGTATTTGTGCATGGAGACAGTCTACAGGTACGATTTTAAAAACCCAACATCTGTGTGTATAAAATACATCCTGCTTCCTCTGATTAATCTTCCTCCTTCTGTGTCTGTAGTCCTGCCTGGTTGCCATCGTGGTCCCTGATCCTGAAGTCCTGCCTGGTTTTGCAAAGGATCTGAGCTGCCAAGGCTCCATCGAAGAACTCTGCAAAAACACAGTAATGTTTCTGTCCGATCCTCTCACACACTCGAGCGTGGGAGGATCTCTAACTGTAGAACACAAGCTGACCTTGAGCAGATCTTTTGGGGACAGCGTCACACTGTAAAAGAGGCAAAAACAAGCACTCAGGTGTCACGTTTCCGTCACAGCCAATAAACACTCCAACTTCTGCAGAGTCATTTAACACAGGAGCGAATAACAACTGTACCTGTTCCCGTTGAATACAAAAGCCAGATGTGGGTGGATTTTTCTGTCCAGTGTAATTTGGATAAATGACACAGCTGAGTGTCTCCTCGAGACGACTTTTTCTACCAGAGCTCCAGTAAAAACTCTCTGCAGTAAACATGATCATTAACACACACGATGAGCCAGCTGGACCTGCCGACATGCTCGCTGGGAAACTCATAAGACGTCTGAAAATCAAACTAAATATTTGAAAGAGGAGCAGCTGAATGTTGGAACGCTTCCTAACGGGGACTTTTTGTTTGTTTACAGGAGGTTAAAAAGGCGATTCTCTCCGACATGACCAAACTCGGCAAACAAGCAGGACTGAAGTCCTTCGAGCAGGTAACAACACCTTGTGGATAGATCTTCATCTTTACTAAACCTGGCTCAGTTCACCCTCTAGTGGTCAGAATGAGCAGTTCTGTCCTGAAGTAACATCAACTTTGCAGATTTCCTGTCCTCACCCTGAATCCCCCTTCTGTCCTCTTCACACCCACGGTCTTATTAGCACAGAAGTTTAAAGGAACAGTTCCCTCAAAATGAAAATCCAGTCATTATCTCCTCATCCCCATGACGATGGAAAGTTGGGAGGTTTTGTAGTCCACGAAACATTTCTGGAGCGTCACATCAAAACGATGCTGCAGCATTCTTCTAAACGACTGAAGTAGATGGAGAACAAACATGAAAAGGCTTCTTACAGCTCGTCAGGTGTATTTGAAGCCCTGAAATCGTTACTTACAACCTTTTTTTTTATTAAGGCTAAAACTAAAAGTGTTGGCGCACTACCCGTCTGCAGTGGGTGCACGAGCTCGACCATGAGTCGAGGATGTAAATGTCTTTTTTAGATCAATTTGGGATCTCGGGGCTTCAAGAGACTTGGATTACAGCTGACGAGCTGTGTCTGTTTTTAAAAAGTAAATTACAGCCCAAAAACATGTCTCCATCAACTTCAGCTGTCTACGGGAGTGCTGCAATGCTGTTTTGCAGTTCTGTCCTGAAGTAACATCAACTTTGCAGATTTCCTGTCCTCACCCTGAATCCCCCTTCTGTCCTCTTCACACCCACGGTCTTATTAGCACAGACGTTTAAAGGAACAGTTCCCTCAAAATGAAAATCCAGTCATTATCTCCTCACCCCCATGAGGATGGAAAGTTTGTTGTCCACGAAACATTTCCAGAGCGTTACATCAAAACAATGCTGCCTCATTCTTCTAAACGACTGACATGAATGGAGAACAAACATAAAATGACTCTTTACAGCTCGTCAGGTGTATTTGAAGTCTCTGGAAGCCCTGAGATCCCAAATTGATCTAAAAAGACGTTCCTTACAACCGAAAACTAAATGTTACGAGCTCGACCATGCAACGAGGATGTAAATGTCTTTTTTAGATCAATTTGGGATCTCGGGGCTTCAAGAGACTTGGATTACAGCTGACGAGCTGTTTTTAAAAAGTAAATTGCTGCCCAAAAACAAGTCTCCATCAACTTCAGTTGTTTAGGAGAGTGCTACAATGCTGTTTTGCTGTGATGCTCCAGAAATGTTGGACTGTGGACTTTAATTTTAAGGTGAACTGTTGCTTTAAACCTCTAAACAAATATCCATTATTAACCATCTGTACTTCTCTTCCCTCCTGATGCAGGTGAAAGCCGTTTACCTCCACCCAGAGCAGTTCACCATCGAGAACGGCCTGCTGACTCCGACCCTCAAGGCCAAGAGGGCCGAACTCAAAAAGCTCTTCCAGCCACAGATCGACAGACTGTATGCCAACATGTAATAAATGAAATGAACCTACACCACCGGCTCCTCGTAATTGTTTTTCCTTCGGATGAATCTGTTCGCCTCCTGAGCAGCAGCAGCCTCTCTGAACACCTATAACAGATAAAAACACTTGAGCTCCGCTATGTGTTTTGGCAGCAGACGATGAGATCCTGTTAAAGTCATCTTCCTGCAGAGAGGATATAAATGCAGTGCAGTCTGGGGGTTAGCTGGACCGACTGCTTGGCTGCAGACCCGAGTGAATCATCCTCTTACCAGAAGACGGGAAGCTCCGACCACAGCTGAGGCGTCAGGTCTATTTCAGTAAACCGCTGCGTTTCATGGATGTGTTGAAATGTGCCTCAGATGTTTTGTCACAAAATATTATTAAAATCAACCCTGTTCAACTATAAAAGTAGACTTTAGGATAAAAACTTTGTATTCAGTTGCTAGATAATTAGAACAAACAAACTGACCTTAAAGGATGACACAATTTCATGCTGTTTAACTATGTTGATATGTGGCGGACCCTGCCACCTTTCTAGCTTCAAACAGTGTTCTGGGGACCTTTTTTGATTTTCCTCTGAGAACAGCTTGTTTATTCACTTAAAATGTAAAAGCTGTACAGGTGTACCTAATAAAGTGGCCAGTGGGTTTTCTCACACTTAAAGTTCCCCTGAGGAAGACGACAATATACAACTGTTTTGATGTGGTTGAGTCTTTTAAAAACTACTTTATTCAGTTTAAATAAAATTCCTGTCCACACCAACTGTATGAAAGTGCAAACGCAGGCTGTCAGGTGCACACCAAAGCAACAGGTGGGGATATAACCTCCACCTTAAGGCCACGTTGGCAGCCTCAGGGTTGCCTGTCAAACAAAGGAGATGAGCCAAAAAAACCTGGTTTTTCCTGTCGACACATACACTGAAAATGGTGTTTCTTAATATCTTCACCCTGGCAGGAGTTCTCAAAAAGCTCTGTTTTCCGTATACGAAAGTCCAAAACACCTAGAAAAAGCGATTGTGACAAGCGATATCTTCATTTAAAACAAGCGGAATGCCCCTTTAAATGTTCACCATGCAGCCAGTATTACAGAAAATGAGATAAATGTCACATGTCAAACACTTTATAAGGAGAGAGAAGCAGAGAACACAAGACATCCACACTACAATGACACTTTGTGACAAATGTTCTGACAAACATGAACCTAAACTTTGAGCTGATCATGAATGAAAGTGTTACATTTGTTTCTGTTCGTCGCCCTCTTGTGTTACAATACTGTCACTGCAGGCTCTGATGCTTCACTGTGCTGCTGAATCACTGCACGTCATCATGGAGTGATGTTCACGTCAAAGGTGGATTAATAGTTTCACTCGTGACTAAAATTAAAAGTTATTTAAGATCACTGATAGTTTACATTCATTTACCAGTTTAATTATTAAATGTTAATCTTAATGCTTTTTGTCCTTTTTTACATCTTGTGAAAACATCTTGTCTAAGTCAACATATTAATACCACACTGTGAAAATACTCAACTAAAAGTCCTGCATTCAAAACCATTCTCAGAGTATCATCAACAAAATCTTAAAGTACTCAATGTGCAGTAAAATGGTCCTAATCTGATGTTTTTGGAGGAATATCACTGCTGCATTAATGTCATTTTCCTGCTGTAGATGTATAAGGTTCAAGCTCATTTTAACTACTCGAAGAGGTCGTATGATGCTTTCTGGGTTTTGGCGCTGACTTTATTGTGTTATGTAGCATTTTTGTGCAGGTGAAAGGTGAACACAGCTCCTGTACTGCCTGAAACGCCTGGTTTGGTGTCGAGCCTTTGTGAGTCACTATGTAACGGCTGTTATATAAATATATGTTTTCTTTAATATCTATTATAAAATATATACGCTCCAGTCAGTCAGCAGAAATACAGCTGCTACTGCTGTAGCTGCGTTATTTTAGATCACACTACCTTCGTACTCTGCCTCTGATTGGCTACATCCTGCCTGTTAAGTAATGTGCATGTGCGACTCCCACCAAAGATTGAACAGAGGCGAGATGTCTCACTCTGTAGCTAAAACAGAGCGTTCAAGACACAGTGTAAAGCGATGCACCATATGAGAAAAATAATGTGTTTATTGACAATTAAAGCATGTAAACCTGTTCTACAAGGAGTCTGAACTGAAAGTATTAGCATAAAATGACCTCTTTAATATTCAGTTTGGTGGTTTAATCTACAGCAAAGCGTCATCATCTATGAGATCATTCAGCTTTGTGACGACACATTATCAAAGCAGGGTGTCAAATGAAGTAGGAGAACACAAAATCATTAATTTATAATCAATAATTATGGAGATAACGTGGCTTCCACTGTCTAGAAAGGGTGTTAGAAACTGTAATCTGAGAAGCAACAAGTAACTGAAGCTGTCAGATGAATGTAATGGAGTAGAAAAGTTCAGAAGTATAAAGTCACGTGATCAGTTTCCAGCCTCCAGCATGTCTCATGTGGCCGGATGCTGCCCCCTGGTGGCGGCTCTCCTCCCTGAGTCTCGCTCCGGGCTGCAGCTGGCTCGTGCTCCGCTCCACCTGGAGTCTCCACCGGGACAAACCCCCCTCCGTCCTCCGCGCGCTGCTCCGGGCTGCTCGTGACCCGTGAAGGCACCTCGTCCTCCGGTTCGGTTCAGACGGTGAAGCTGTCCCCCCCCGCAAATGTCCCCTTCTCCTCCTGTGCGTCCACACTCCGCGATCACTCCGAGAGGATTTATCTGCTTTTCTGCTCGACTCCTGTGATCAGAGTTCACCTGAGAACCGGAGCAGCTGCTCGGCTTCAACATGGCTTCTTCCGCCACAGGTGACCGCGAAGAGCAGGTAAGCGAACCAGAGGAGCTCTGAACCAGGACTCATCCGCTGGTTTTCTTCTTGTGGTGGCTTGTTGAGAGACGCAGAGGAGCGAGTTTGTCTCCAGGCTCCTGATTGTTGCCTTAAAGTTTTATTTTCCTCTTTTCTCAGAAGAGAAAAAAGTCCAGAATCTGTTCATGTAACGTTATTTCACTTTGGTTTTCAGTGAGAGCAGCTGTCCAGATGTGTAATTGTGTTTTAAGTTTATATTCTTGGTTGATTCTTATCACAGAGCTGCTTCCATGTCAGTCAGAGTTTTTACTTTCGCTTGACTCCATGAAGTGACTGCTGACAGAATCTGTCCTCACCTGAACACATATTTCCTGCTGATTCCAGCCACTCAGAGAAAGTTGTGTTCAGACCGGATCATCATCAGTCTGTTTGTTTTGCTCGCTGGTTTGAATGTTTGTTGTGCAGCTTTAAAATGTCAGTAAGCAGCCGCTGACTTCCATTCATTCCTGCAGGGCAGCAAACTGTTGACACAGGACAACTTTTGCTATTATTGTCACCAAGGTCATTTCAATGGTACCTTTTTTTTCTTAAATGTGAATATTGAATAATTAACTTTGCCTCTGGGGAATTCTGACTTCATGGACAAAATAATGAATCACTTAATCCAGAAAACAATCTGTGATAAGTTAATAATAACACTGACTTCCCCCACTGTTACAGGCAGCCATTGACTTCCATTCAGTCCTGTAGGAAAGCAAACTTTGCTATTATTGTCGCCAAGGTCATTTAAACGGTCATTTTTAAACAAAACTGCCAAATTTTGTTCCCTGTTCTGGTTCCAGGTTCTTAAAGATGAATATTTAATATTTGTATTTATATTATAATATAAGATGAAAGTTTTTTTTTACACTCTTAACTTACAGGGAGTTAAATATATTTGGGTTTTGGACTCTAATCTCGACAAAACAAGAGTAATATGAATAACTTTGACTCTGGGGAGTTCTGATTCTCAATATATTTGTCCTATAGACAAAAACAATTACTCAATTAATCCAGAAAACAATCTGTGGATTAGTCGATAACAAAACAAAGTTAGTTGCAGCCCTATATGCTGGCTTTCCATTGACTTCCATTCATCCCTATAGGAAGGGAAACCTTTGAAAGTCTTTTGCTTTTGCTTTTACTTTTGCTATTACTGCCACAGTTTGATCCCTGTTCTGGTTCTTAAATGTGAATATTTGCAGTTTTTTTATCATCTGTACTTTCAGGGAGTTAAATATCTTCGGGGATTTTTTATCTGCTAATTCGACAAAACAAGTAAAATTACTAATTTTGACTCTGGGGAATTCTGATGCTCATTTATTTCTCAAATGAGCAATTAATCACTTAATCCAGAAAAAAAACGCACCATTACAGGCAGCCATTGACTTCCATTCAGTCCTGTATGGTATAAAACACTGTCAGCAAACTTTTCAGACTTTCTTGAGATGTGTATTTCATTAAATATGTGAAATTCCTGTCAAAATTACAATGTTGTTGCCTGGAATTTAGATTTCAAGATTCATAATTTGTATCTGCGACAGTGTCAATAATGATATTTGAAGGTGGCTGTCAAACATGAATAGTTGCTCATTCTGTTTGCTTAAAGGTTAACTGGGATTTAAAGAACATCTGATCGCAGTAAATGGGTTTAAATGTCCAAAATCATTGGTAAAATATTCTATATTTGATTATTGTGCCTCATAATCTTGTTTCATAATGAGAAATATATTTTATTGATCTGGATTGGATCAAATTAGACACTACAAATGTTGCACGGTCTCTCTTTCTGGAAATGTTCTGACATTATCCTGAAAGAGGATCATGTTTCTTTTTGCTGTATATCAGCAGAGCGTCTGAGGCGACTTAATATCACCGTCTGCAGCTACCGAACATGAATCCTTGTCACCAGAACCCAGAACTCAACCTTGACCCAGTGGGAGACTGAGTTTTTACTGCAGGATTGAGCTATGAGCAGGCGCTGCTATCAGACCGGATCATCAATAACATGTCACGACCAGTCTGCAGATATCAAAATGCCTGTCTGTGTGCACAGGTGTCTTCCCTCCAGTCTGACGGATCGTATGTCATGTCTCTTCTTCTTCTTCTTCTTTCCTACCCTTCCCCGGCCCGATCAGCAGAATGTGGTTCTGGTTATTTACGACTCAAACTCTTTCTAGGTGTCTCTATCTTGTGTTTTGTGTCTTTGCTTTCTGAGCATTTAAAGGCAGAATAATGAGAAAACGTATAAGAACGATGCACTCTGAGCTGAACAGCAGATACTCCACCCATCCACACGTATGTTCTGGTGCCGTAAACAATATAAGCGTGTGCATGAGCGACTCTGGCAGGTAGAATAGAAGAACTTGACGGACGGCATTGTTTTGTCAGACCAGGAAGTAATCTGTGCAGCGGCTGACATCAGAGGAATCGTCTCCTCCTTCTAATGTGAACATGAATATCTTTAAATCTAAGTAGGTTTTGCAGCTTGTTTGCACCTCGCCTGACGTCCTATGATGATTTCTCGTCTCCGGGCCTGTCGATCTGTGTTGTTCCAGCCTTGTTTGTCTTTGGTTCCCTCCCATCTGTCCCATTAATGGTTGACCACAGCTTGAAATGGGGAAATGGAGGGGGCGGTTCAGTTTTTCTCTCCGCGGTGGTAGTGATAACTGCCTGTCGTCAGGACGCTGTGCAGGAGGTTTATTGTGGCAGAGCAAACAGACTCCACCTAAGTCCTGGTCGAAAAGCAAATGGACACCACGGCGATCGCGCTACGCCTGCAGAGCCGAGTGTGTGCAGAGCGCTCTGACAGGACGACATCAAAGTACGAGGGAGACGTTAGGAAGTGGATTTTCCTTTAATCACAGTGCAAATAGCAGCTAATTAGAAACGTGTATGTGGGTTGGAGCTGTCAGTCCTCACGTGTCAAGATGTTCAGGCATGTTGTTGTTGTCGGTCTGGTTACAACCGTCGTGCTTCACCGGCTCTCTGTCACGCCTGACCTGTGAAAAGAGTTAGCACCAAAGCTACTTGGTTAGGTTTAGGAAAAGTTCGTGGTTGGAGTTAAAAATAACTTCCAACCGCTTGAGAGTTTCTACTTCTCTCACGTTGGCGCAGCAAACTATCACAATCACACGCTGTCTTCTAGTCGATTGGTCAGTCTATATCACGTTTCAGTGCGATGACAGTATCGCAATCAACATTTGGTTACCGCAGCTTATTGTTTTCTTGAATAATAAATTGATTGTTTTCAATAAAATGTGAGGAAAAAACAAAAAATGCACGCTATAATTTTCCTAGGTGACGTCTTGAAATGCCTCGTTCTGTCTGACCAATCGTCCAAAACCCAAAGATATTCACTTTATTATCTTGTATCGGTACAAAGAAAAGCATCAAATCATCATATTTGAGCAGTTGGAGCCACAATATTTGGAATTTTTGCTTTAAAAAACAGTTGATTATTTGGTTTTCAGAACAGATGCAAGGTAACAGTCCAGTCTGATGCTCGACTAATCAATAATCCACTACTTGTTGCAACTCTGACTGGCTGATAGATTGATCATGACCACGATGTGCTCCAGAAGCCAACTGTTGCTCTCTTGTGCACAAATTACATCATGTGTTTTCTAACCTCGAACAAATCTGTCATTTCTCTGCTGCAGTTTCTTGTTGCTCATCAGCTGTCGTGTGTCAATCCCCAAACATCTGCAGTGAGCTCACTCTTGGTCCGGACGACTGGTCGGTTCAGCTCCAGAGTCGGCAAACACACAAGGATTTAAAACGCCAAAATAAAACAATCGTCTCTATCAGAAGATTCACTCAAAGAGACGAATTGAAACAAACCAAGCTGAGCACAGTTTATCAAAAAGGCGTATTTGTAGCACTGAACTGTCCAGCCACAACAGCTTCCTCTGTTTTGGACTCGTTAGGGAAAGAAGAAGTCTGCAGTGACTTGAAGCACCGGACGCTACGTGTTAATTAACATTTAACTAAAACCAGGATGGTTCCCTGACCCCTTTTGCTGTCGGACTCTTGTGTCAAAGTCCAACCACCTGACCAGCTCCCAGCAAGTCTGAGTGTGTGCATCAATATGTCACTTAATTTACTTTAAAAAACATGTTTGCATCAGATCAAGCACACAAGTTTCAGCTGTGCATATTACAGACAAATGCAGTTTAATTTAGTAAATATCCTCCCAAGACTTCATATACTGACATCCTTCCTTCTATCTGTGAGTCTTTTGTCAATCGCTGCCATTCAGCTGTCACCACGGCCGGCTGTGTGTCTGGCTCAGCTAGTCACAGACCAGCACACACACACACACACACACACACACACACACACACACACACACACACACACACATGCTAACAGACATTTACACATTCACACTGGAGTGCAGATACATGCTAACGCTGCTTACGTGACGTATATCCTCTGCCGCGTCATGTTTGTTTGTGCCTCGTATATTAACACTATATATATATATATTTGATTATATTTGCTCAGATCTCCTCCACAAACAAACACTAACTCGGTGACTTGACATCACCTCATTACAACTGAGGTCATGTTTACTCTCCACAATCGCCCGCACTGACCGCGAGCCAAGGGATCAGCAGCTCGCTGACTCAGCTCCACTCGACTGTTCTCAGTATAATAAAAAGACTCGCGCTGTATAAATTAATACAAACACCGGCGTGATTAAGCAGACGAGGTTAACCTTTTGTGTCCTGTGACCTCTCAGTTCTTATTAATCATTACAAAACTCACTTTGTGGACACATGAGTGTATTTTCTGAGCTACTTTTGCAGTAAAGAGCCACTGATTTACATAAAATGATAGAATAAAGTGCAAAATAGTCCAAAACCCAACGATGATACATTTACCTTCATGTAGAAGTAGAAATAATCAATACATCATCAGCTTCGAGAGGCGTGAAGCCGCGGATGTTTGTCATGTAGCTCAGTGAATTACTCGGTGAGAGGTTTGTTGTCACTTTGCGTTGATTGACAGGCGGTTGGTGGTTGTGGTTGTTTACACTCCGATCCGACCCTGGCGTGAGTTTCCAGCGTGAGTCACAGCTGTTGATTATTAATCCAGCTCCATTATCATCTCATCAGCTCATTGAAGAGGGATAACGAACTCTGAAGGTTAGCTTAGCTTTGTGCGTCAACGGAACAATACTGTAAATGCACAGTTTATCAAAAAGGCATATTTACGCCACCGACTCCGGTCTCTTAACTGTCTGCAAACCTTTCTTAGTTTGTGGAGCTGTTTGGACTGTTAGAGAAAGCCAAAGGCGACCAAACCGAAGGGCTTTTTTAGTTTGATAATGTTGTGATCATATATCGCGAGATCGGATCCCAAAGTCGATCCCATTCAGAAGGGGACGGAAATGTATACGAACACCTTTCAGCTCCCGATCGAACTCTGGCGGAGTGAAACTGCGTCTGAAAATGAAACATCTTTATGCAAATCAGAAAACATGTGGTTGAGCTCGTTCACATCTGAAGTTGCTGTAAATACTCCGCTGTCACAACATTTCTCACCCCTGACAGTAATTTGCTGCAGGCCTGATGAATATCCCCTCGTAGAATATTAACAGGGATGACGTTTGGTTCGAAGACGGGAGGAAATATAGGTTTTATGTTATAGATCGGTGTTGACAAAAGCCCTCACGGGACAGCATGTCTGAACTAAGAGCCTGTAATCAATCCTTGCATCATCAGATTTAGTTAGAAGATGATTAGTGACGACAAAGCAAACTTCAGAGAGTCTCCATCAGAGTCGAGTCTTTTATTCTACCTGCGCCAATAAAGAAGAGCTCTTAAAAGAACAGATGAAAGTCAGACAGTAATAATTAACCCGGTTTATTCCGTGTGTTGGCCGCACTAAAGCTGACTTCAGCTGTTAATTATTGACAAAATCAGGAAATCAGGTTTCATTCCAAGGAAATGTATCTACACATTAACAAAACTGTGTTGCTTTGTTAATTCAAAGAAAGGTGCACTGCTACTTTTATAATTGCAGGCGGTAAACTTGCTGTAGACAAACTGAAAACGTTCGCTGTAGCGGCTGCAAGCTGTGTGCTATATCTTAACTTCTGAGCCCTGTTTTGAATTTATGACACTACGGGTCAAAAAGACGATAAAATACTGCAGAAACTATAATCATGTCGGCACAGGCAAAGCTCCAGGTAGGTCGCTGGATATCAGTGTGCAATTATGCAATTACTATGCAATTTAGACACTAAAAAGTGACACCGTGCTTTTATTTTGAAAGATTTAAAGCTGCGTGTTTTAGCCCAGTAACTTAACCAATAAAGGAATAAAACTCAGGATTTGAGATGATTTTGAAAGAGAGCAGCATCACGACTGTTACTGTGTGAACATCTGCAAAGAACGGACGGATCAATGAATGAATGAGCGCCAGTGTGTCAGGACAGACTCACACACACACACACACACACACACACACACACACACACACACACACACACACACACACACACACACTACATGCAGGGTCGCAGCACTGACTGACACCAGGGTGTTCGACAGGACAGTATGGGATGTATTCTACGCTGCTCTTATGTATCTATGAATGGATCAGTGTGTGTCAGCTGACCCTCTTCTTCTTCTCTGGTGCTTAAAGTGTGTCTGACGTTGGTGAATGTTCCCTTGAATGGGCTCGTCGTTCAGGACAGAAGGAGAGGTTGATTCTGGTGAAGCAGTAAAGTGTGTGGAGCTCTGTCGCTGTTTGGTTCAGTTTAGGGAACTAAAATACTTGGTTAGGTTAAGAGAACTAAAATATTCAGTTAACTAAAGGGAATCTTCCACTTTATGGACACGAAGTTTAGGGAACTATAATACTTAGTTGAGTTTAAGGAACTAAAATACTAGTTAGCTTTAGGGAACTAAAATAATTGGTTACGTTTAGTGATCTTGAAATACTTGGTTGGTTTAGGGAACTAAAATACTTTGTTAAGTTAAGGGAACTGATAACTTGGTTATGTTTAGGGAACTAAAATCCTTAATTAGATTTAGGGAACTAAAATACTTGGTTACGTTTAGTGATCTTGAAATACTTGGTTGGGTTGAGGGAACTAAAATACTAAATTAGATTTAGGGAACTGATAACTTGGTTAGGTTTAGGGAACTAAAATACTTTGTTAAGTTAAGGGAACTGATAACTTGGTTAGGTTTAGGGAACTAAAATACTTTGTTAAGTTAAGGGAACTAATAACTTGGTTATGTTTAGGGAACTAAAATCCTTAATTAGATTTAGGGAACTAAAATACTTGGTTACGTTTAGTGATCTTGAAATACTTGGTTGGGTTTAGGGAACTAAAATACTTAATAAGATTTAGGGAGCTGATGACTTGGTTAGGTTTAGGGAACTAAAATCCTCAATTAGATTTAGGGAACTAAAATACTTTGTTAAGTTAAGGGAACTAATAACTTGGTTATGTTTAGGGAACTAAAATCCTTAATTAGATTTAGGGAACTAAAATACTTGGTTAAGTTAAGAGAACTAAAATATTTGGTTAACTAAAGGGAATATTCCACTTTATAGACACAAAGTTTAGGGAACTAAAATAATTGGTTATGTTTAGTGATCTTGAAATACTTGGTTAGGTTTAGGGAACTAAAATCCTTAATTAAATTTAGGGAACTACAATACTTGGTTAGGTTTTAGCAAACTAAAATACTTGGTTAGCTTTAGGGAACTAAAATACTTCTTTAAGTTTAGGGAACTAAAATAATTTGTTGGGTTTAGGGAACTTAAATACCTGGTTAGGTTTTAAGCGAACTAAAAAACTTGGTTAGGTTCAGGAAACTAAAATACTCTGTTGTGTTTAGGACACTAAAATAGTTGGTCAAGTTAAGGGAACTAAAGCTTGGTTAGCTTTAGGGAACTAAAATACCTGGTTAAGTTTTGGGAACTAAAATAGGTTTAAAGCTTTTTGTGGTTGATAAAGAAAAGACTCAATATTGTTTAAATATGGGGATGATGGCACACATTTTAAGACGGTCTCTCCTGGAAGACATTCATAAATAAAGAATTTATTTTATTATATTTGTTTATAGTAAATAAATAGATAAACTGTTCTGATACCATTTGCACAGGAGAGCTGTAGCCAATGTGCCAACAGGAGTTGATTCAGTAGAATCCACTGATCGCAGTTGTTCCCTCAAAGTGCATTTTGATTCTCCTCTAGTGTCACTTCTTCTCTGATCCGACGCTCACTTGCTGCCTGAGGCCTGATCTCCATGTAGGCTGCTCTTCTCCATCTCTTTACTTTCTCTTTCTTTATCTTCCCTCGCTCTCTTTCTTCCTGTCTGTTGATTATCAGCAGATTTTGCTTCTCTGGCTTTTCTTTCTGTCTTAGATAAAAATGTGATTTGTTGTGTGGACTGGTGGAACCGGACCAGCAGCCCTGTGTCAGGAGTGAAAAGCCTCTGGAAGCATCAAGGCCTGAGCGGCTCCCGGCGCTGTGGAGTAAATAAAGTGATGTTACCAGGCCACGGAGACGGTCTGAGCGTCATATATTTGTCTCGTGGTCGCAGACGAGGCTTCAAACTCCTCATGACTTAATGATGAAATAATGGTTGTGTACGAATCGAGGACGGGGGGGGGCAGGGGAGGCAGCTCGGTGCTAGAAAGTGAGTCAGGATCCAACTTTCCAGCTCTGCTCCTGTCACCGGGCGGCTCGCTGTTGGCGATGAGACCATTTTAGGCGTGGAACCGCGTCCCTTTTTGCTGCCATTCGCATTGTGTGAGCGCGCCGGGACCCGAGACAAAGACGGATTGTAAATCAACGGGAGGTTGGAAAGTCTGTCTCTTTGTGTGTCTGCTCTTTGTCAGTGGTGGTGTTTGTGTCCGTGTGTGTGTGTGTGTGTGTGTGTGTGTGTGTGTGTGTGTGTGTGTGTGTGTGTGTGTGTGTGTGAGGGAATCCTTCTTGTCCGTGTAAATGAGCCTCTTTCACTTTACGAGTTTTAGTTAACCTTCTTCATCGGACGCTTAGCTCGTGTTTTCTTGGGCGTGTTGCAGAAACACACACCCGTCTGATTGGTCAGATAAAGGACAGGTTGAAAAGTTTCCCTTAACTCAGCAGCTCACGGGAGGTTACATCCGTACGCAGAAATTGTTGGAGCGCCATATCAAAGCCTTTATCATTTTAATTTCCTGTTATTTTACTTAAAGCCTGACAGATGTGCAGTTTTTGGGCTGATTTCAGGGTAAAACAGGCTGAAATACAAATAAAATGCACGATAAAAGTCATAAATCAAAAATAAAAGCCTGCAAAAACTAAGAAAGTTAGTGAAACTAGAAAAAACTTAACGTCTTTCACCTTTATATTTCATGTCCAGCTTATCTTTTCACCTGCAGTTACCTGAAAAAACGCCTGTTCCGAAGTAGCCGTACATGTAAATTGACCCGTTTATGTTTGAGAAATGTGATGTGCATGTTTTTGTGTGGATGTGTCCTTTACACATCTCGACCCAGGTGATAAACTCACCTCTGTTTACCTTCGACTCCCAGCATTTGTGCATTTTCAGGCCACCTACGTCCACGTTGACCCTCACATGACTCAGACTCACACAGAGTGAAACTAGTAGCTGCACTGATTGTGAAATCACGCTGGTTTTTGCCAAACTTCCTCTCCAAACCCCCCCGATCGGTTCACCCAATGGGATTCTCCCAGTTTATGGCGTCGTCATGGTGAAATCATGCCACATTACGGTTGTTTCCATGGGGATCCATGGCGCCGCTTTGGCAGAAAACAGGCATGAAATCAGGCTCATTTCCTCGTGGCGGGTCATTATGGAGATATCATTAATATGCAGAGAGGATCACTGATCGTTTGGACACGAGCGTTTCCAATTTTTCATTCAGTTCTGCGTCGTCTAATCGGTCGTGTGAAGCCAGTATCTCCTTTGGGTGCAGAGGTGAAGAGATGACAAGTGAAATAGAAGCGAAGTGAGGTGAAACAAGAGAGAGTGAAGATATAAGGCCGCTGACAAACAGATCACAGGAAGAGCAGATTGTGACTCGATGTCAGAGACGATGGTTTACATGAAAACGCTGATCCTATCAGGCGGCGGCGGTGCCTGTAGGCATTCCTTGACGTCAGCTGACCGGAGACGCTGCAGACGTGTTAAAGAAAGAAACCTGTTCAGAGAAAGACACGTTTTGTTTCCTTTTTGTGAGATTGTTGCTTTGATTCGCGTGTTTTGATAATCTGGTAATCGCCTGCAGCATACAGGTGGGATTACAGCTCTGATCCTGAGCGCTGTGAGATGAGTCGTCCTCTGACTGTGTTTTATTGCTGGATTTCACAACCCTTCCTGCTGCACGAGACAAGTTCACACCTGTGTTCATCGGGAGGAATTTTGGGGGGAAACGGGATGTACGAGATGTGATACTGCAGGAACGAGTGTTACGAAATACAGAAAGCACATCAGAGTGGTGATTTACAGTATCACGGAGTTCGAGTCTCGGTTGCGTCGCGGCCTGTGAGCTCATTAGCTCACATCAGCATCTCTGTCACAACAAACCCTTGGTCGGTTGCTATCTCGGAGGCACTCGAAGACAAAATCTCAGGCTTCGGCGCAGAACCGCACCTGACATTTACAGGCTCTCACACACTCGCACAAACCCTCCAGTACTCACAGAAACACTGAGGACGAGCCTGAGAGAGAGAGAGAGCCTCACATCAGATTACCTGCACTCTGCCTGAAAGCAGCATCTTCTGTGCAACTTTCTCATTTATTACATTACATTTATTTGATACATTTAGTTACTTGTTACTTTGCAGATTCTGAATATTCATTGTTGAGAGGTTTTTTATTGTGACATGTCATCAATCAGATGTTGTTGTGTGAGCGGATGCTGCATCAGAGCCAGAGTAGCACATTTTTATGTTTATAGTAGGGCTGTTTGATTTTGCCCAAAAATAAAATCCCAATTTTCTTCTTTCAAAACCTTATTTCCGATAATGATTTCTTTGTGAAATGACAAAAGGCAAAGAAATTATTTCAAATATGCAATTTTTTATCGAACATTTTGCAAATAATTTCCCCACTGGGATAAGAGTGCAAACCTTGCTCTTTGAAATAAGTTAGTCGTGCTGTGGTTTTTAACTGCCACGGACTTAAGACAGACTTTTCAACGTGGAGTATTTTGCTCCTCATCCGAAGCATCGAAGCCGAACCACTTCCACACAACGGACTTGCTCTTCTTTTTGGCAACAAAATCCAATGCCAACATGTTTGTTTACAATGTGTGGGGAGCATGGGAGAGCGCGATGGGAGGACAGAGGCGGACGTCACTACGGCAACACAGCGCAGCCCAGATACATGAACGGGGGCTGTACCGTAATTACTCTAGTAGTTAAAGTGAAAAATCGTTTTTACGATTTTTGCGATTTTCACGTTTTTCACGTTTTTAACATCGTCCTAACTAAATAATTGCGATTACGATTTAAAACCAATTAATCGAACAGGCCTAATTTATAGTTTATTTTATCGGGAGTCTGACAGAAGAATCAGCTGAATATCGGGCGGATAACGAGACGTGAGCTGAACATTCGTGCACATTTTTTTTTTACCCCTTCAAATTTCAGTTTCATTTCAGTTTTTATCGTGACATTTGTTGTGAAATGAAAGTAGAATAATCGTTGATTTGGGAAGTCTCCAGTCACGAGTTAAAGCCACTTTGCTTACATACGTGCTCATACACACACATGCACACACAAACACACACACACACAGTCATCTTTGAAGTGTTGTGGTCAAAGTTCACCGCCTTCCCTCCGACTGAGAACCAGCCGAGCGGCGCGTGAGAACCTCGCCGTGTCCGTCTGCTGCTGTGAACCTGCACACGAGCGTCGCCGCTGCAGTGAAGTGAGGAATGTAACGTACAGATCTCACAGTGTAAACATGAAGCTAAATATAGACGCCGGCTTCTCTTCTTCTTCTCCTGTCTCTCTCTCTCTCCTCTCTGATCCGTCCCATCTGTCTCACCAACAGTTATCTCCTCTGCCTCCATCGAAAACATTTCCATAATCATTTAAATGTACTGATTGTTCTGGTGCCACATTAGCCAAACCACCGGTTCACCAGAACTCTATCTCCTCTATAATTTACGTTTATGGAGGCCTCGCTGTGGGGCTGTAAAGCCTCGCCCTCTTCCAGGACGCTTTTTAATGGCCGACTGAAAGAGAATATTAGCCATAAAAGTATTGTGTTACCTCCGCGTGCATGGATGCAACCAATGTGGAGGCACATTATAGTGTGTGTGTGTGTGTGTGAGATGCTGTCATATTGGATTCAGGCTGTAAGATGAGGAGACACATCAGAGAGACAGGGCTAGAAGAGGTGAACGGGAGGGAGGCGGATGAGACTCTACAGTGTCCGTTGTGTTCAATCTGAAATTTGAACACGTTAATAAAGAGATTTTCGGCTTAATAATACCCTTAAAACATGGAGAATAACAGTTAAAGCTGTCATGTACGTTTAAAGACGTCTCCTGCTTCTTTAATAGGATGTAATTCCTGTTAAAGCGGAGGATTTAAGAGGGAACCATGAGGCAGAGAACTGGAAACTAACGGAATATTAATTATAAAAAGGCTGTTTGGTTTAACAGGAGGAGCAGAAGGCCAAGGTGACGTCAACTCTTAAAAATGCGTGATGGCTTTTATTGCTTTGATTTTTATGCTCACACCTAAAAAAGCAGGATGAGCTCATGTACAAGATATATGTCCAGAGAGTGAGAGTTTTTTTTTTTAGGAAAATTAAAGCAACAGTCACCATCAGTATCTGCTCGACTTCGTGCTGATGGGACGACGGGTCCACAAGAGGGAGGGAGAACAGTTGGACCCGAGTCCGAGTGCCTGTTCTCGCCTCTGGATGACCTGGTAGTTTAATAGTTTAATGTACAACCGGAGAAAGGAAGGGTTTAGTGTTTAATCAGACGATAAAAGAGACATTAGTTATCTAACGAGCACGTTCAGTGTGGTGTTATTTTATGAGGGGTTATAAAATGAATTGAAAACTAATAGTGATCAATTAAATCCATTTACATCTGATATAAAACAATAAAATATACTTAGTTATGTTTGTATAATGTAACTTTTAATATAAAACTATAACTCAATAATTGAATGTTTTGCCTCATTTACTGTAAGTCGATGTATTGCAAACATAACTTCAAGAGCTTTTATTTTAGTGCCTTGCAGTTCAATTCGCCAGCCATTATTGTTTAAGAAGCTATTTAAATTAGTTATTAAATCAATTTACATACTTTTAGCTCTTTAATATATTCAGATATGTGATCTGGGGCACTTCCTCTGGATGGAAGTGTAAAATAAAGGCCTTTTCTCGTGCTACTGTAGCCAGATAATAGTGTCAAGGACTGAACAGAGGTCACAGGAAGAATTTAAATCCAATAAAAAGGCCTTTTTTTTCAAATTTAGATTCTCCACAGATGCTAAAACTCGTCTGGAGCTGCACCACTAACAGGACAGCAACCAGACTGATCACTGATTAATCACTTAAATGCATAAATAGTCTGCTATGACACTGAAAGCTTTCTTTGATTCATATCTTGTATGAGAACATCCATCTTTGTCTTCGTCTTTTGTGTGCTTACAAGTTTTGATGGTTGTTGGTGTCATTGCAGGCCGTGGCCACCAGGTGTCAGTGTGGCCTCTTCAGTTCGAACAGGAAGTGTGACAGTAAAAACTTGAAAAGCTCGTGTCTCTCTCCGTTAACAGTGACACTGAGAGAGCGTAGAGCAACGATTAACATCGACTCTGCTAATATCAGGTGAAACGTGACGTCTAATTGACTTTAAAAGGGTTGTTTGTGTGTTGACACCTCATGCTGTGGCTTATTTCAGCAGTGTGTGTGTGTGTGTGTGTGTGTTCATGGCTTTGCATTGAGTGCGTGTGCCCTTTCTCCACAGAGATCAACAATAATGAATAGCCCTGAATACAATCCTTGAATCCCCTGCCCTTCTCACTGGATGATACAGTTATAATTGTACTGGGCGAACTGGCTCACACTGGCATAATCCACTGACAACACACACACTCGCACACAAAGAGCAATAATCCACAGTGATCTGCCACCAGGGGCTTTCCTCTCTTTGTTCATTATTGATAAGGGGGGGAGGCAGAGGGAGGTGTGACGGGGGAGGAGGGAGGGAGGGTGTGGAGGCATTTTTACGCCGCTTGGCCAACAGGAATCCATCACCGTCCCGTTCGCTTTCCACTTAAATGTACAGACTCGTCATGTCCCGTGTGTTGCTCCTCGGGGTGAATCAGAGAGAGATCTGTGAAGACGAGACGACTTGATGTCAGACAGCTTTCCTCACACAGCCTGAGGGAGAGTCGGAGGTTCATCAGGAGCTTTTAAGTCTGAAAGTGTCGCTGTTATAAGACGAGAGGTGAAAATATGTCATCGTCAAACATTTTGCTTAAAAATACCTCAGTAATTGTGATTTTTGACTTTGATTTGTTTGATCAGCAAATCATCAGCCTCTACAGTGAAGTGATCAATAATACTTGACACTGATCATTTTAACCTGAGTATACAAGCAGAGTACAAACGACACATCGGATCTGGATTGATTTATTGATTCAGTGATCAACGATCCAATGGCATCGATGCAAAGGGAAAACATCAATTCGTATCACCGCCATCGTTAAGCTACGCCTTTATTTTGAAATTCTGTGACACTGTTTCCGTCCGTGTGCAGCTCCTTTGGAAACAGTGCCATCTATTTATTGATTTGAAGAGTTCAGTAATAAAAATGGCGAATCATATTTTAGTTGCTTTTTGTGATGTAAACGTAACTGAGTGAGTTAAATGGGTCTATGATATCATCTCATATCGATAGCAGCTCCCTGTATCGTATCGAATCGTATCGTATCGTCGTCCGAAGAATCGATATGATATCGTATCGGGATGAAACTTGTGATTTACGCCCCTGTTGTTTATCCAGCATCCAGAAACAGTTGAGAGCGACAAAACAAAACAGTAAATCACAGCTGAAGTACAAACAGGACGAGAGAAACTAAAGAGATTAGGAGTTAGAAGCTACAAAAGTACAGAGAGCTGAACATACTGACTTTTAAAAACGTGTTTCTCTCAGGTTTCCTGCACAGACACGGGTTGAGTATCGATTTTAGGGGGTTGGCTGCAGTCACGGTCAATTCGATGCAGTAAAACTGGTGATGAAGGAGCTAATGGGCGTGGCCCGGTCGACTGCGTGCCAAAAGTGCTGGTTGAGCGTGACAACCCCTGCAAACTAACCCGATTCACTTTCAGAATAAGATCCATTCTGTCTGATAACATTTGGTAGAAGAGCTGCACGATTAAATCATCTTATCCCCGTTCACGTTCGACCAGCAGAAGTCTCTTGTGCGCACGCTCTATGCCGAAGATATGCAGAAGATTATTCGCGAGAAGTCGAACTTCTTGGCTAAATGCCTCCGACACTGTATCCAGGTCTCATTGTACATCTGTGCTCAACACTGTGGCGGCGTGAGCTAACGTTAGCATCACTTTGTTAAGGGTTTAAAATGATGATATGATTTAAATAATGATTTGAATCCAGAAATGATTAATTCCTCCCTCGCACCATCTCAAGACCAATTTAATGATAATAATAATAATGTTTATTTATTTTATTATATGAAGAGTCCTGACCGATATATCGGTTGGGTCCAATATCATCGATGTATCACAGATGTATCAGTATCGGCTTGTACATGTTTGTTGGCCGACATGATATCTTTTTACAGAACGTTACGCAGAAAAAGATGCTTGGAGGAATTTAAAATCATTAAATTTGCAGTGACGTTGACTGTTTTAGTGCACTGATGTCATATTGGATGATAATGATGATCTTGTTAAACTATAAAACATCCTGTATCCATTAACTAACTTCGTCTTCGTATTCGAAGTGTTTGAATTCCGACTGATATATCCATATTTAGATTTTTTTTAAACTCTAATATCGGTATTGGCATTGGCCCCAAATATCCAGTATCAGTCGGGCTGTATTCCAAACATAAACTCAAGATGAATCTGCAAAAGTCAGAATGAGTCTTTCATGTAGACGACTGTATTTCCTGCCTCTTAAACCTGTTGAGGAAACATCTCCTCTCCCTCCACACAGTAACAGGCTGATGGGCTGATATTGATTGCTATTAATACTCGAGCCCCCGTAGTTTGCTCGCTGCTCTCGCTCTCACTTGTGGAGCGAGTGGGAGGCGACCGGAGCCACAGACAGGTAGAAGTGAAGCGCGTGAGTGTGTGTGTGTGTGTGTGTGTGTGTGTGCATGTGTGTGTGTGTGTGAGTGAATCAGGAAGAAGAAAAAAAAAAAGAATCACGGCACGGAGACGACGAGAAAGAGCGAGAACGTTCGTCTCTCCATCGCTCCAGCCGGGCAGCCTCGTTGGCTCCTCTCCTCCTGTGTGTGTGTGTGTGTGTGTGTGTGTGTGAGTGAAAGTGTGTGTGTGTGTGTGTGTGAAAGTGGGTGTGAGCAACTGAGCGAGTGAGTTGGTCGCTGTGCACGTTGAGAGTGGCCGCCACTCCACTCTGCTCCGCTCATCCATGCTGGATTAAAAAAAAAGAAACCCCTGTTTTTTTTTGTTTGGGGTTTTTTTTTTCTTTCTTTTTGTGGGATTCACACACTAACAGCTGTTCGGGAAACACACACACACACACACACACTGAGAGACACACTCACAGCTGCTGAAATGAGCGAGGAGGTTAAAGAGAAGGCGGCGGGGAAGTCAGCTCATCGCAAGAAGAAAGGAAAGAAGGTAAAAGAGGCTGAGTTGTAAACAACACGGTGTGGCTGCTTCAGCTGGATCCTTCTGAGTGCTTCAGACAGGAAACAAGAGGCTGTTGTTTCCCCTTTTTTCATTCATTACTCAAAACTTGTGGAGCATTTCTCTAATATACGTCTGATTTGACATTAGAGGATGATTATTGGACTGTTTTGAGGTGTTGATTTGTCTCTGGAAGTTGTGTTTTTGTGGATTTTGTGGATGGAGAGCAGCTCTTTCATTGTGGTCTCTTTGTTAGCCGGGGGATTTGATGACAGAGCATTATCGTGGCATAGCAGGGGCTCTGATGGTTAGTTAGGCTTTTGTTCTTCACTTATTCAACAAAGAAATGGCAGTTTGATCATTGTAAATGTAAGACCTTTTGTTAAAATGTTCATTTTGTAGAGGTAACTCACTCAGAGGGTTTGTGATGTGGTGATTTTGCTGGAATACTTCAATGAATTTGCATTTTTTTTCCCTCCCCGCATGTGTCATGAGCTGTGTTTTGTATTTCCAGCATCCATCCTGCCTCTTTACATCAACACGTTCCCTCCTTCTGTTCTCATTAAGGAGAAAAAATCCTTGTTTTTTGCGCCTCAAAGTGCGTCCGCAGGCAGCCGAGCACCTGTTAACCTGCTAATGTGCCCAGAGGGAGCTGAGAGAGAGATCAGATCCGAACAGATGAGAAAAAGGAAGGGAGAAAGACATGACGTCAGGTAGTAGAAAGGTAAAAGGAGGGAAGCGGGGCAGGAGGTGAGAGCGAAAGTGGGAGGAAAGAGGGGAGGTCACGATCAGACGCGCTTCCAGCAAACGTGTCTGCGTGTGAATCAACGCGACGGCCTCCAGATGTTTCTCTGGATCCGTGTGGACAACAAAATGGAGAATTAGCTGTGATTGAATCAACAGGAATGAGCCAACATGGCAGCGATCTGAGGCACAAAATGCCTCCTCAGCGCTCGATCCGTGATTAAAAATGGCCTTTTTTCTTCCTCTTCTCTTCTCTCTGCTTACTGAAGACATCTAGGATTTATAGTTCTACGTTAGCTGGCTGTCTGGATGAGTGGGTGGAGTGTGTGTGTGTGTGTGTGTGTGTGTGTGTAGCCTTTTGTTTATGCCACAAAATCACATCTCAACAAGGAAGACAATCTGAAAAAAGTGGCCACTTGAGGAATATTTACTGGACTTTGTGAGCAGATCAGGTTCTTGTTAACGAGGGTAACAATACGAGAATGAGATCAGCATTTGGTTTAATGAGTTTGGTCGTGTTTGACATGTTTTCATACCAATACTGATATATTATATATATATTATGGTACATAAAAGACTGAATAAGTCAACATGTAGGTTGCAGTGTAACAGCGAGAGGCGGACCTTCTTCGTGTGGTCGCAGTTTGTTGATATTGTTGATTTTTATCTGAAAAATGTATAAAAACTGATTTTATGGGTTCTTATTAACATATGAACACAGCTGAGGAACATTCATGTAGAGGAAATCCAATCATTGGACCTCGAAGTCAGTTTAAATCTACGTTTGACCAATGAAATCCTTTGTTTCAGCTGATGTTCGGGTCAAAATGGGTGAAAACCTGATAAATGTGGTCTCACAGCATCTGATACTGTATGACAACATCACAACAACACATGACTTGAGATCGCCCCGCAGCTGATATTCACTTGATTACGTTATATTTTGCGGTCCATGGGGAACTTATAACGTTTCCACAAATGTGGACGGGGATGAAAATGGACCACGGTGGATCATTAAGGGAAGCTTTTTTTGCGCACTGTTTGGAAACAACTTTCAAGCATTAAAACTACTTTCAAATATTGTCGTTTGGGTTTAAGTCCCTATGTTGGGCAGCAGAAGTAGCCGTGAAAACAAATGTGGTGTCTAAATAACTCAAAATAATACATCTAAAAGACGCTGTTTGATGATGTCGTGTAGTAGCAGTGGGATCATGGGAGTTGTTGTTTTCATTGTTAAACAACAACTATCTGTCGCTGATGAAGATGTTTTCGAACATGACTGAGGCAGAAATGTGATTTAAAGTCTCATTCACGGACTTCCTTCGTCACTCTCTGATGAATCTGATGTTTCCCTGGAAGTTATAGCGACAGGCGACCAAATGAAACACAGTTACTATGAATGAAAGTCTGGAGTTCTCTGGATTTTAACACTGTTGCCAAGAAGAGATTTTAATGTGGAAATGTTACATATTCTATTTATATTTAACTTGAACTGTCAAATACAAAGAATAACTCTCACACATTTATTTAAACATTTTAATAATGTATTTTTTTACATTTATAATCAGCTTCTGATCTGATTCAGCTTCAAAATTGAAAACAATCAGATTTTTTCTCACATGACTTGCAGTTTTAAGAAATCCTTAAAGGAGCATTCCACCAACTTTAGACATGAAGATCAGTTTAAATCATAGTGATAAATTAGCCTGTTAACCTTGCATACGTTACAAATCAGGGATGTGGAGATAGACATGGAGCTTCTGCTGCTTTGATTTGCAGCGTCTTTATTTAAAATCTGCTCAGCCAAGACGACGAGTGTGTTTTATTGACACCTGAGCTTCACCTGAGCTCCTCCGGCTGAAGTATGTCAGCGTTCCTCCCGCTGATCGTCTTCACTTTACTCTGCTCTCTGTTCTCACCTTCAACACGCCCACATCCAGGCGCTCGGTCGTTCCTCTCGCTTGGCGTGTGAAGGCTCTTCCCGGTTACTCACACATCAGTGCTGCTGTGGTTACTGTGGTTTCATCGCGGCCCTAGCAACAGGTGGAGACTGGAGGCAACACTTATCTCCTCAAAGCAAAAAACATCTTCCTCTCCTCTTTTTTTTTTTTTTCCAGATTACTTTCTCCTCTCCTGATCTCTCTATTTATCTTGTCTGCTCCCTCCTTTAATAGCCTTCCTCTATTTATCCTCCTCTTCACTTCCCTTCATCTGCCTTCCTGCCTCCTCCCTGAAATAGAGCCATCAAGAGCTTCCTCTCCGTCCACTTCACTTCCCTGCACACTCGTCTTTTTCATCTGCTCCTCCACTCCTTTCCCCTCCACTCCTCCACGCCCTGACTGTCTCTTCCTCGCAGGATCGCGGCGACACAACAGTCGTCTCTCATCAGTCGAGACGCCGTCTCACAGCAGCGTCGCGAGGTTATCGCTCCAGACTCTTTATGATCTACATCCCCTGTCTTTCTTCAACTCTACGCTTCAGCATCCCTTCTTCATCTCATCCTCCACACCCTTTTTTGGCTCCTCCTCTACTCTTCTGGTCCTTTCTCTCTGTTTCGCTTCCTTAAAATACAAAAAGAGTCATTAATCTCAGCGGCAGGAAGCCAAACGTGCACAGGCACAAACTCTGAGAGGACGCAGCATCCGTATTCTGAGACGCACTAAATCATAAACACTGTACGTTGTCGGCTTTGTTCCGCTGCGCGAGCCAAAAGCACCTGTTACACCGAATAAACAGAGAAGACTGCGGTGTGTGTGTGTGTGTGTGTGTGTGTGTGTGTGTGTGTGTGTGTGTGTGTGTGTGTGTGTGTGTGTGTGTGTGTGTGTGTGTGTGTGTGTGTGTGTGTGTGCGTGCGCAGGGAGTCAATTAAGAACAGCTGACTAAACATAAGGCTGAATCTTATAGAATAAAGGTGCTTAGCCAGCAGCGTTTCTCACACAGCAGTGTGTCGGCTCTGCACAGGAACACACACACACACACACACACACACACACACACACACACTGTCAACACACAGGGACTGTTAATGCACAGACACACAACCGCAGACACACAACCACAGGCGTGAGAGGGCAGGACGTTCGCTGACAGAGCTGCGTTTTTGGTTCTGATTGATTTAAATGTCTGTAAACTGTGACATCACATCAAACACTGTTCAGTTACTTTGTACTTTTTACTCCACTACAGTTGTTTGATCACTTTAGTTACTAGTTACTTTGCAGATTTACAGACTTCTACTTAGTTTCAGAGGGAAATACTGTGTTATTTTCCCGCTCTAATAGAAGTTGACAGCATTAGCTACTTTTCATAAACAAAAAATATGATGTTACATTTATTTTAATAACTTTAATTACTAGTTCAAGTTTATTTGTTATATTGTACCAGTGATGGAACATAACTAAATACACTTACTTAAGTACTGTAGAGTTTTCAGGTATTTGTACTTTACTCGAGTATTTGATATACTTCCACTCTACTACTTTTTACTCCACTACATTTATTTGCTAACTTTAGTTACTAGTTACTTTACAGATTGCAGATACTTCTACTCAATTTCAGAGTCAAATATTGTACTTTTTTTCAGTCATTAGCTACTTTCCAGGTTGCAAGTTTTAAACAAAACATATGACGCATTACTTGTATTGTTACATTTATTTTGATACATCTAGTTACTAGTTGTAAAAATAGTTACTTTTTATAAAGTAGCAGTGAAGGAATGTAATTAGATACATTTACTCAAGCGCTGTACTTTACTGTATTTTACTTGGGTATTTTATACCTACTTTTTCCGACACTACATTTATTTCCTAACTTTAGTTACTAGTTACTTTGCAGACTTCTACTCAATTTCAGAGGGAAATATTTTACTCTTCTCTCCTCTACATTAATTTCACAGCATTAGTTACTTAATTACTTAATTACAGGTTAAAATAACATAATCAGAAAAAAATATTGGATCTTATAATTTACTTTTACTTGAACTTTTGATACTGAAGCACATTTTATATCATTATACTTTAAGACTTTTACTTGAGTACTATTCATCTGGGTGACTTTCACTTCTACCACAGCTTTATTTTTTTACTCAAGCGTGACTCTCAAAATTTAGCACGTGTACACATCTGTAAAGGTATTTGATTTAGTTTTCTCACTTTGCTGTATTTCTCCTTCATGGTTGTGCAAGTGTCGTCAAAGTGCGTTGAGCTCTCAGGTCCGATGTAAAGAAGTAAGATGACGCTCGGTTCTAAAAGGTGTTGCCTTAAATCACTGTTCCCTTATTGATAATTTATATAAACGGCCAGTTCAAGAATTCACAAACAAGATAAAAATGTTTTGGAGAGTGACGAACACGCCGTGACGCGTCCTCCGTATTTGCCTTTTTGTTTGTGTCTGCAGCTGTAATTACATGCCACCGCTCTTCTGTGGCTGTCACAGGAATGGGGAGGGGAGGAGGAGAGGGAGTCGCGGGGGACCCGAGAGCTTAGCAGGTGTGTTAATGGATGTAACTATGACAACCGGAGACCCGCCGGGAGAAGGAGGAAGTGAGAGAAGTTAGTCATCGGGTTGGAGAAATCACACACGGCTCAACATCGAATTTTTAAGAGCTGCAGACCTTCACGTAAACACACTCGGAGTGCGTCTGTGATTGCACTGGATGAACTCGAAAAACAAATTGATATGGGCCGCCTCGCCCTGCACTTTGTGTGTGTGTGTGTGTGTGTGTCGAGCGAACACACACATATGCGACGGGCTCGGTATGCCTTTTACATATTTGCTTTGTAACTCAAAGCCCGTCGGGGTGAGTCTTGTAACCGAGGAGGGAAACAGGAAGACGGTGGCAGACGATCCTCTCTGGCGAGCCACGTGTACCGAGAAATACCTGAACAGAGTGGACATAGCAGCCGAATGCCAAATAATCAGTTTAATGTGCTCGAAATTGTTGCTTTTCTTTCTCTAAACATCAGTTTGGCAGCTGTACGGTACCCATTTGTGTTAATAATTGTAATCAAAATCCTGGACATGACACAACATAATCAATATAATCATAATTTGTGATTATTTTCTGAGGTGTTAGCTTTTGTTTGTGAGCAGAATCGGCACTCTGCTCTGCAATAATGACAGCTCCGCTCGGATAAAAACATCCCATCTGCTCGAGGGAGGTGAGCAGCGCATATATGCATGATGTATCAGTGTTTTTGTGCTGTTTCACTGAGAGAAGTGGACGGCTGCTTATGTAACATGACTGCCCACGTTCAGTCATTCTCAACCCACACCCTCTCCGATGTCAATACTGTCAATGCTTTCAATAGGCATGAAGTGGTAGCTTCAGCACACTGGCAATCTGATTTATCCAAAGTAAGAAAATAGACAGATTTGTGAGCTGAAATTGTACTTTGTCGTGTTCAGATCAATACTTTATTGGTCACAGTTGGTATGTGAGTGACCTGTGAACCTCTAGTCATTCATACTTTTTTACTATCAGCAGCTTTGTGCATCTCAACGGGAACTGCGATTCATTTTAAAGCGATACTTCCACCCAAAGTCTGTCTTTTGAGTAGGAAGCTCTCGTCCTCTGTGTGGCTGTAAAAAGGTCTTTGCTGAGGCGGTGGTCAGCTCGGATTCACATCCAAAGCTAAAGGTCAGCTTCTAAAACCTACTCCGCTTCTCCGCTGTCGTCTTTCTACGCTCCATATTTTCCAAACAGACATAAACAATAAACAATGATTTCTAAATAATTTAATAGGAGGGGTAGGGGTAATGAATAAGAACCAGAGATACGCTTGCAGTGGAGAATGTAGCCGAGCGATGCTAGCTTCAAGCAGTGCTTATTCCTTTTAAAACAGCTTCGTCTGGAGCCACAAAATACTTTTATACAAGTCTTTTAATACATATTATTGAAAGTAACATTTCCTTAGAGAACGAGTGTCAAAATACTTCATCCACAGAGAAATGTACAGAGCTTATTTTCAGAAACTGTCCTCAAACGAGCCTCCAGGACAGTCATGGCACAACACGGTGGGCGGTGCCTGCTCAGGCCTGTAAGAGCTGACCAATCAGGAGCAGGCTGGGCTCTAAAACAGAGGGGGTGAATAGAGGTGCTGCAGCAAGAACACAATATGAGGAAAATCACGTGTTTTTTGAACATTAAAGCATGTAAACATTTTCTAACACCTGGAATAAAAGCATGAACCTGAAAATGAGCATTCAAATGTGTGACACTGAACTCATTTCACACCTCCTCTTAGCGATGCGCTCTTTTGTTTGTTGAGAGCGCAGTATAAGTCTAAACAACACATCCATACTAATATATACATATAGTGTTTGTCTCTCTTCATGGCCTGCTGCCGCCTGAAGCACAGACGGTCGCACACATCTCAGGCAGATACAAACAGGTGGACGCGTTCTTCAACACCAGTCGAACCATATGCTCGCTCAAACACTCTGACGGTTCCAGGCGACGTGAGGGTAATTCCACCTTGGACTGAGTTTCCTCGTCTTCCAGAGGGTGGCACTGGGTGGAGTCAGACAGGTTACCCTATACCGGGGCGTAATCCCAGCTGGAATGCCCGGCGCACAGCATTTCATGAGCACGGAGCTGGCTGCCCTCCTGTACAGTTCATCACTCCTGACGGACGTTGCCAGGGATATCCGATAACTCCTCGGGCACTATCACGAGCCATTGAAAGAGTTTGGCCGGGTTGTACTATGGGTGCCATATTGCTCACGCTTCTCTGAAAGCAGGAAGTGTTGGCTGTAAAGGGTAACACTAACTGAGCTGCTCATTCTTAAATTCTGCTGGCTTGCTCAGAAAAACTCATCAGTGTTAACCTTAAGTGTCAACCCTGGCAGGATCCGCCTCTGGAATGAAAACAGAGAAACCATTTATTAGCACCGGTTGTAGAAACTACTGGGCCGGTCAGAACCTTTGTGAGTGGACCTAATGCTGGTGTCATTACCACCGTGTGTCAAGAGTCAGAGGGATCGGAACCAGAGACTCTTGAGGCACTTTTACAACATACAATATAGTTGTCATGTCACCAAAATAGGTAGCTGGTTTAGCACTAGTGCTAGCAAGCTATTGTTAGCTTTTATAGACCATGAATGCTCAAGGTATTAGCTTACAGATCACACTTCTTGCGCTGTTCCCATAATTACTATCACTGGCTGGCAACTCAGTGCAGACCTGAGAAAAATATCGTGTTAAAATCCTAAAGGAAGCAATAAACTCACTATTGATGGAGGATGTAACCTATTTTTTACCTGATTGATGAACACTACATTGTGAATACATGTAGGAATCAGCAGGAGGAGAGCTAATTAGCTGTTAGCAGTAGAGTCCTGCAGTGTGTTTAACTAAATAAAGAGAATGGCCTGAAACTAACAGAGCTACCTGAGCAAACAGCTAAGAGAGCTAATGGAGTCCACCAGCTAATGGAGCTGATAACCTGTAGCTTACAGAGCTAACTAAATAACAGCTAACAGAGCTTATAACTTGTAGATGACAGAGCTATCTGAGCCAACTACAGCTAACAGAGCTAATACAGTCAACACCTCACCAAGGTGACAACCTAACAGATTACAGAGCTAACTGAGCTAACAGCTAATGGAGCTGACAACCTGTAGCTTACAGAGCTAACAAGCTGACAACTAACAGCTAACATAGCTTTTAAGTTGTAGATAACAGAGCTAACTGAGTAACAGCTAACAGAGCTAACAGTCAACACCTAACCAAGGTGATAACCTACAGATTACAGAGCTAACTGAGCTAACAGCTAATGGAGCTGATAACCTGTAGCTTACAGAGCTAACTAAATAACAGCTAACAGAGCTTATAACTTGTAGATAACAGAGCTATCTGAGCCAACTACAGCTAACAGAGCTGACAACTTACAGCTAACAGCACTAACTGAGTAACAGCTAAAAGAGCTAACTGAGTAACAGCTAATGGGGCTAATAACTTAGGGCTAACAGAGCTAACTACAGTCAACACCTAACCAAGGTGATAACCTACAGATTACAGAGCTAACTGAGTTAACAGCTAATAGAGCTGATAACCTTCAGCTAACAGAGCTAACTGAGCAAACAGCTAACGAAGATAATAGCCAACGGAGCTAAACACACAGCAGGACTGCTCAGAGGAACATGAAGCGTTAAACAGACAACAGTCAACTGTTTAAGTATAATTTAAATATATTTTGATTGCTTATACTTTCAACTTCAAACTGTAAATGATTATAACTTAGTAAATGACTTTTATTTTGGGACAGTTCAAATTATCTTGTTCAAGGAAAGAAGACTGTAGTAATAATGTGGTAACGAAATGACCATTCAGTCTAAATATCAGGCGCCATTTGCTTTTCACAAGATTATTCTAATGGTGCAGGACTCTTTTCTTTGTTGCAAAAGTTTCATTAGTTGGAGTGATACACAAAAAAAGGTCAAGAGCTTAATTCAGGCTTAGTTTGTAGTTTAGTCTGCTGAGTAACCGAGTGTCCTTGAATCACAGAAGAAACCTGGTGTATAAAATGTGATTATGAATAAAAACTGAAGGATGAACGCATCTTTCAGCCGCCATGATGGTATGAAAAGCACACATGTAGAAGATAATAAGCCGACTCAGCGTTAATACACAGTGCTGCAGTTTTCCTCCCCATTCATCATGCAGCGATTTTTCACCCCCTCCCCTATTTATTGTGCTGGTAGCCACATAAGCAGCAGCAGCACACAGTATAATGAAGCCGGCGATACTCTTTGGGGGTGAGAGTTGCTGCCAGCGAGGTCCTCCAGAGCCAACATATTGTGTTTTTGCTGAGGCAGCCGTGGAGCAGAATGCTGCGCTTGGCTCTATTTCTCACACTTCACGGGAACAGGATGAAGCTCTGTTAGCTCTGTTAGCCTGGTTTGTTCAATGTGCAGGCCTCTCTTCATGGGAGATGATAAGGTGAAGGGGTTGAGCGAGGCGAGAGAGAGAGAGAGAGAGAGAAACAAAGTGAGATGGTCCGACTTGTTGGCCTGGACGGGATGGTTCGGTTCCAAATGTATATTGCTTGTGTTCGCCTTGCTCAGCAGTTGACTGGGACCCAGGACTGCAGATCTTTTTTTTCCCTCTAAGATCTGCGCTTTAATCAACTCCTAATCCTCAGTGAGACAGGATATCTGTACAACATCCACTCGTAAATTACAATGAAAAACACGGGCTAATGGATGTATACTGATTCATACACCCTCCGTTCATTCACCGTCGAGCTGTCTTCACCAGGGCTACTTTAGGACAACGTTGAATGTTTTATCGTAAATGCCTTTAAGGTTAATGAATAAATGTGGTCATAGCTGTTCTAAGACACCAACATAGACTGTCGGTAAGAAACAGGAAATGAACGGCGCTTAAAACCACATCAGGTTTAGTCAGTTTTCAACTTTCATCCTTAACATTTCTACATTTTCTCCTATTTTTTAAGTCTTTCTTCTTTGTTGGTTTTGTTTTGGGGTTTCAATCAGGGCTAAAAGTTACGACGGGGAAGGTAAGGCGAGTACGTTCCTGCACTGTGGTGAACATATTAAACCAGTCGTCACTTTTATAGCTTATTCCCAAGGCTCATTCCAGTTTATTAAAAACAAACACACAGCTTCAATTTTGCTCTTCACTCGATGCGTTGAGCCGGTGTTGCGGTTATAAATGTAATAAACCCAGCTGCTGAGTGAAGTTATTGCTGAGAGTAAGCGCTCTTTGCGTCGGAGGCTGTAGTGAAAAGTAAAAAAAAAAAGTGCACGAACGACACATCGCTGGTGAATTAGCTTAATGTTAGAGCGACTGACTAAGCAGCAGCGGTGGTCTCAGGAGGAGCCGTGGTCTGCAGAAAAGCTGGCGTAGTGTCAGCTATAGATCACTGCTGAGTAGCTACACCAGCAGTACAGTAGCTGTACTCAGATTAATTTCTTCCCTGGTGGAAGTAGGGGGGCTGGGGATCCCCCCGAGGGGTTGCATGAGGATACACAGGACAGGAAAGCAGAATAATCTATTAATGTAACACAAAATCAGTCTTTTTTCAGATGTTTCTTTTCTTTTAATGTGAATTATCAGATACATTTACTTTTGCAGGATTTTAAGGATTATTTGAATCAGTGAGTTAGCATTTTTGCACTTCTAGTTCAAAGTCAGAGGGACTTTTAAAAAGATTTTTGGTTAAATGCCTAAAAGAAAGTCTACGGTTAACACAAACTTAACAAACTGAAACAAACTAAAATACCCCTCCTGTGATTTTTAAAAGCATTTACTCACAGGCGATGATGTTAATCTGACGGATGTAAAGCTTCCAGTATGTTTCATCAGAGGTAATGAGTCGAATATCTGTGGAAGCTCGACACCTTTCCAGCGTCGGACCTGCCTTGTCAGACCATTTCTGTAACTTTTTCGATACCTGCCAGCTACTCGGCAGCCATCTTGGCAACGTTTTTCCAGACTAACAAGACCTGGACTCTCTCTTAATGGATGGGGAGAGAGCCAGGACTTCACTTTAAATGGTCTCCTCTACATAAAAATGTAATATATAGAATTGCCAGTCAAATCTGATATATACACATGCATAGTTTTGTCTTGTTTGGTTGAATATTTTGAAATTTGTACGCTATATGACAACATTACTGCATCTTTGAAAATTGTGTAACGAAATAAACCGGATGATGGCGATATTTTTGGTGAACTGCTCCTTTAACCCCTCTGGAGATCCGTGCAGCTCATAGGCTCAGTCCCAGCTGACTGTATGTACACAGAAAACAATGTGGACACGTCTTGTTCCTTTACAGTCCTCTCGTGTCCTGCGCTCCTGTTATGACGCCGGCCCGGCAGAACTAATTGGCTCCAGACTCGATCTCCAGAGTGCATTCGCGTCGTATCTCTTAAAGCAGTCTCACTTTGGCCTTCGGGAGGGGAAAAATACAAAGCGCTGTAGTCAGAAAATAGATCAGTTTTCATTCAGATAAAAATGACAGGAAGAGGCTGACAAGACACAGTCAAATGTACAAAGCCTGGAGTTCAGGCGCGGAGCTGGGATGAAGGCTAAGCGAAGGTGTCAGACGGTCGTATGATTAGGCTAATGTGACTCCGTAGCCATGGCAACAGGAGTGTGCAGAAGGTGATGTAATCGTTTCAGGGGAGCCATCCATCTCTTTCCTTTCATATTTGTCACTGTGCATCATTCTGTCTTTTTTTTTCTCCTCTCTCCTCTTGAATCCCGTCTTTATTTTTCTTTCTTTCTTTCACTTTCACGTCTCTCTCGTTTATGTGTGTTGCCATCTCATCTTTTTTCTTTGTCTCACTCACACATCCACCCATTACCTCCTCCTCCTCCTCCTCCTCCCCTCTCGCTCGCTTCCTCCGCCTCCCATCTCCTCTTCTTTTGCTTTTTTTTTTCGGTGGAGAGGAGAGGACAGGCAGACAAAGGCAGAAATAGGCTATGCCAGGGAGAAATATGGACAGACGCTTATGTAGGTCAGATGTTTGGAAAGTAAACTGGCACAGACATCTTAACCCCTTGAACCAACATCTGCTTTTGCTCAGTTTCATCTCACTTTATTTACCGTCTTGTGGCTGACTCTATACTGTCTGAAGGTCTTTTATCAGGTTATCCGGATAAATTAGACTCCTCAGAAGTGCTACATCATCTAATATACTTTCAAAGCCCTGTCAGTTATTTGAACCACTGATGTATCAGGCTGTTGTTAGCTCGCTAGGCTAATTCATTGGTTTACATTAACCTTTAGCCAACTATTTAAACCCTCTACTGCTTTTAACTATTTCAAATGTTCCTCACATACAGTACTTTTAACTAACTATTTTAACTGTCTATTATTTCTAACTAAGTATTGCAGTTATGCAGGTTATTTACATCTTTTAGTTAACTTATTTAACAGTTAATCCATTAGCCTAGGCTACATTTAGCTTCCCATTTCAAATCTAACTAGCTAACTATTTCAGCTTTTTCTACATTGCTTTTAGCTAACTATTTCAGCTACTTATCAAATAGTTAGCTAACTGTGTTATCTTTTTATCTATTAGCACACAATTTTAACTGTTTATCCATTTCCCAATAGCTAACTATTTGACCTATCCATCTCTTTTAGCTAACTATTATATTTGGCTAAGTCTTCAACTGTTTATCCATTGCTTTTAGCTAACATGTTCAAATAGGCTACTTTTAGCACATGTTTTCATCTGTTTATCCATTACCCTGGCTATTATTTCAGCCATTTATCAATTTTGTTAGCTAACTATTTCAGCTGATACTCCTAGCTAAATCTTCAACTGTTTAGCCTAGCCATCTCAGCCATCTTTGTTGTTTTTTTAAGCTAATTAGATCAACTGTTCATCCAGTATTCCTACTTTGAGCTAACTACGCCTATTTCAGCCGTTTATCCAGCTAGGATACCGTCTATTTTTAGCTAACGAGGCTATTTCAAGGGGTTTTCCAGACTTTGTGCTTAGCATTAGTGCTAGTAATCGCCTCCCAACCCCCCCAAAACAAACGTATATGTACTTTTATGTTCTTATCGTTAGCACTTTTATCATAGAAAGCAGCTACGATCCTCAGATAAGAGCTTGACAATTGTTTCTATTTTTTGTTTTTGACGCTATCGACGGTGATGTCGTGGTTTCTTTCCTGTGACAAATGCACGTATGTAAGTCGCTTTGGCTAAATGCCCTAGATACTCCTTTAAAATTAAGTGGAAAGCACAGAACACATTAATCATGTCACAGGATGTTGAACAGAAAATGAAACAGAAGCTTTAATTTCGTGGATTTTGTCCCCCCTCTTCTTGTCTTCAGTGGTTTGACTCATGTAAACAGTGAGTGTGATCCTGCCATGGAGTCAGTAAATTAACCGAGTAACGACTCCGAGAAGAAGGGGGACGATTTATGACACAGCATGCATCAGTCAGACGCTCCCGTAAGGTTTAACTGCTTCAAGCAGATGGCGGACGGAAGAGTAAACATGACGGATAAAAAAAAAAAAGAAAGAAAGGAAGAGGAACAAGTGCAGTGATGATGATGTGAGGAGGACGAGGGAAGGCAGAAGGCAGAGGGGTTTCTGAACTGGAACATTGAGAGTACTGGCAGGACGCCTGCTGGAAATACCCAGACTGTTCCTCACACACACTGAGACGGACGTCATCATTGTCTGCATGTGTGTGTGTGTGTGTGTGTCTGTGTTTGTGTGCTTACAGTTAATCGCGCCACCATCCATCATGTCGTGTTGCGCCGCTAAAGCTAAAGGGTGCAAAGTAGCAGACGCACACAATCTGCTTGTTTAGCGTCGCACACGAACCGCAACGTCTCTGCAAACAGCACACCTCGCAGAACATCATCAAAGAAGCGAGCGTGACATCTCACGCCCTTCATGTTACTGTCTATCTGTCTCTGTCACTTAGGCACACACACACACACACACACACACACCAATGTTCACTATGTCAGATCAGCACAAAAACAGCACACATGTACATTAAAGTAATCGGTTTCATTACACAGTTGAGCACAAATAGGTGCAAACACGACATTTCTGAGCTGACTACATGTCGCAAAACCCACAAAATTAGCTGGTAATATTAACATCAGTGAGACATCTGTGTCCAAATATGACCTTGTTGTGTAAAAACCCAGTTCACCTTCATCCCTTCTGCTCATGTTCTGATTCCTTTCAGAGACTTTTTACTTTTCTTACACTTGATTTTAATCTAGATGAAATGGAAATAAAGAAGGAGGGATAGGAGTTCTTGATTTCAGACTAAACTAATCTAAAGAAATATTCTGCATTGACCAAAATAGGCTATTAGACGACATAAAGGCAAAATACTTTCATCAAAGCTGAACATAAATCCAACTTTTGTGGCGCTACTATTAAACATTTTTCAGACTGTTTGAGCTCGTTGTTATCTGTGATTCAGACTCCGGTTTGCTTCTGTAGTCATCGTTAAGAATCTTGTTTTTACCCTGTTATGAAATGATTTCCTCTCTGGCAGTGTTACAGTCCCTCGAGTCATGACTCAACCAATCCCCGGTCAATACTGTCTACAACTTTTCCACAAGACAGTCATCACAGTTTCTCACAAATTGTATCAATTAAGAGTCATGCAGCTAACTCACTTCCTTGTTTGCTAATTGTGAAGTTGCATGACATTTACCAACAAAAGATACTGCTAAAGACCATGCAAGGCATTTTTTCAGAGTTTCCAGTGGATAAACTGTCTTGCATTGGAGCAAAGTTGTGGTGGAACATACGCAAAAATAATTCACTTGCAAACACTTTTGTGCCGCAGAACACAGAACACAGAGATGGAGAGCATGTTTGTGTTTTGTGGTTTGCAATTTGATAGCAAAAAAACAGCTAAAAACATAGAAAAGCTGTTATGAAATCTATGTCAAGTCTAAATAATCTAAAAAAAACGTGTGCGAAATCCTGGAGGGACTGGAAATACATGTTAAATCATGAGAGAGCCATCAGAAGACAGACTATAAACAAACTTGAAGAGACTTGCTAGCTAACAGTATGAACATGGTCTTATATTCACAATGCACCTTCCATGAATAAAGGAATAAAGATCAATTAAGGGGACAAAAAGACTGATCAATTAGTAATCTGTTAATCTATTACTCATACTCGTCTGTTAAACACAGAGAGCAGACGCTGGCCGACACCTTCAGACCCATTAGTCTAGTTAACACCATCATTAGCTGCCCTCCTCGTTCACTCCTTCATCACCTCCTCACCTCCCTCGTCTGACATTTTCCTGCCTCCTTTATCTTGTTTCTCATCACGGCGTGCTTCCGTTTCCTTTCATTCCTCCATTCCTCATTTTTACCTCACATGACTCCTTTTTTTCCCCCTCCATCCTCCTCCTCCTCCTCCTCCTCCTGCCAGTGACCACATGCCTGCTTCTTGATGTGTTGCCATGACAGCCGGCCAAGGTGTCATCGCCAGGGTCATTTGCATAGCTCCACTGAGCATGCCCACCAGAGTTGGGTCAGGATACCCGTCCTGAAGTGGCTGCGTCCTGTTGCGCTCGAGTATGCTCTCTCTCCATGTGTGTGTGTGTGTGTGTGTGGATAGTACATGCTGTTTGTGTGTGAATACGCGGATTAGGACGAGCTATCAGTGTCTATAAAGGAAAGTTCATGTCTAATTAACCTTTCTAATGTCAGGGAGGGTTATCATTCCACACGGATTAGAGCGCCGCTTCCAGACGCACACATACATTCAGATCAGACGAGGAGGGCGGCGGACATATTAAGATCTTTGGTCTCCAAAGACGACGACGACATGAAAGCGAAACCTTTCAGATGATCCTTAAGGAGGTCGACGCGAGCGATCACTCGGGGGCTCCTACAGCGTTGTCGAGCCTGAAACATTTATTGAATGTAGCGTCGTCTTGTTACGAGGCTAAAAATAAAGATATACTACTCATATTCTTGTTATGAGGGGACCCGGCAGACGGGCCTCGTGCAACCAGAAGTTATGAAACTTGCATCATTATTTCATTAGAGGACGGGCTGCAGTTGTAGAACGTGAAATAAACATGAAATCTTTTGCCTCCATTAGTATTTAATAAGAAATAAGAGCTGGGAGAAAAACTTTCCAGTAATCATCTTGCAGATAAAATGTGAGAAAAACGTGCCGCTGCCTGAAATGATCTTATTCAGGTAGGTTGTTGTATTCAACCAACAGTCTGAAACCCAAAGGCCCCGATCACAACAAGACCACAGACACAGCTGCTTCAAAAACGCCTCTGAAAAGCTCGTCAGGCACGACACAATATCGAGGAAAAAATGCTTCATGTTCATGTTTCCTTTGGTAAAATTAGAATAGTATGTTGTCTCAATGCAGTGCTCTTGGTCTGGTTAGGTTTGAGCAGAAAAACCACATGAACTCAGGGTTCACTGGAGAGTCGAGTGACGTCCTTCAAGGTTTTTACAATATCATTTTAGACATCTTTTCAACTTCAGGTACAGACGTCTAAAGAACTTGTTGTGGTTTGAAATTAAAGTCTTTGTGACGACCATCAGCAAAAGCTAAAGGGTGAATTTAAACTCTGAGCTTTGACCTCGCATGAGGCGTGCTCTTTACCAGGAGAGCTATTGAACAGCTTTCAACAAGTGCCATGTTTTGGCGATCAGCATCATATTGTTCACATATCCTTTAAATTTAATTTCCAGTTTTTTCGTTTCCAGTTAAAATGATACAAAAACATAGTTCTTTAATGTTTGACATGTGAAAATCGGTTAATCTGTTTGTCTGAAAAAACAAAAATGGCCCTGAAGGACCAAAATTAATGGATGTATTCTGCTTAATATATCAAGTATGTATTAATATTCATACAATTGTTCAGGTAAGATTCTTTTGGGGACATGAGCTAAATTCTGAAAGACCTAAATTAAAACTTTACAATATACAACTTTATATTCAGAGCTTAATTTATGATTCATGATATTTAACATCACACAAATTACCCAGATGGTCGTTCTGTAACAAATACAAACACCCAGATTCTCCCATTAATGAGATCTATCTGTCGCTGCGGAGTGTTTTGGATTGTGACGGGGCGTGATGTGGTTCGATATGGCGGAGGGATACGCTGCTCGGAGGAGCTATTTGTGGCTCGTGTATCCGGTTGCCTTGGAGACAGCTGGCAGAGAGCCAGCAGGAGACCGAAGTTGACCTCAGACAGACAGACAGACAGACAGACAGACAGACAGTTACAGATAGATGAATAACTGAAACCCAAACAGGTGGACAGATACTCTTAAATGTTCAATACACCGCTGATTGACTGTCTCTCTCTCTCTCTCTCTCTCTCTCTCTCTCTCTCTCTCTCTCTCTCCTCTCTCTCTCTCTCTCTCTCTCTCTCTCTCCCTCTCTCTCTCTCTCTCTCTCCTGTAGGTAAGTGGCTGTCATGGTCTCTCTCCCTCTGAATGTGGTCTCAGCCCCTCAGTTAACCCTCGTTCGTCTCCCGGCCTTCGAGCTGAGCCCTGCTGTCTTTTATCTCGGGAAGTCAGCAGGTAAAAGCAGGAGTTTTTTTCTTTTTTTAATGCTCAGATGTGATTATTCTGTTTTTGACATTTGAGAAAGGCTCGATGGAGGTACATGCGTGAGGGCTACCGCTGCTCTTAATGGACATTTATCTTCTTTTTTTGTATGGGCTGTCTGGGCGAGCCACACCCAAACTCCCTCTCCTCCTCCTCCTGAATGTGATCTAATATTCCTGGCCTGATTCTGCAGGCCAGCATCATCTCACAGTCACTCGAGTAATACGCACTGACCGTATACGCAGCCTTATCTAGTGTTTTTAATCGGGTTTTACGGTGCGTCGGATGTCTGGATTCTGCTTTTGTCAGTGTCGATGGAGTGAGAGAGGGAGAAGTTAAGTGTTTGAGAGCGTCAGAGAGATTCACAGAGACTCTATCAGACAGAGGATGGAGACAGCCGGGGGAGAGCGAGAGGCCACGTTATGTCCAAACAATGAGAGCAACTCCTCAGACGTGACAGCTGAGAGTCACCTCGAGGGCTCAGCTGAAGCATTTAATCGTATATTTATGAGAGACAGACCGATACTGAGAGTTAAAAGGTGTAGAAATAAACTGGTACGTAAACACATAACGTAAAAAAAAAACCTCTTCTAGTAAGTCTGGTGTTTAAACGATATTAAAAATACATTTCATGCATGTTTAATGATTGTGGACCTCAGGACAGGAACTGTATCTGTTGCTATGGTAACGACTAATTAAACGATAAATGACCCACTGCTCAAGAACTTTATAAACTACACTGCTTAAAGTTATTATCTACTGTTCAGTGGCAAAGTCTCACCTGTAGCACATCATAACGAGACATAAGCACCGCCCCCCTGTGGAGCTGCTGAGCTGATTGGCCGTCCCAGGGCTCCCGCTAACGAGCTACACCTGACAGATGTCAGTTCAGACAGATGGCACGCAGTCAAACTGAAAACCCACCAGACCCTAGTGTACAGAGCGTAAGCGTTAAAGGGGCACTACGTAGTTTTGGAGATTATATTCAAACTCAGAATTGGAATATTTACAATACAAGCTGTTCTCAGAGGAAAATAAGGACACTGTTTGGAGCTAGAAAGGTGGCAGGGTCCGCCACATGTAAACAAAGTAAAACACTATGAAACTGTGTTGTCCTTTTACGGTCAGTTTGTTTATTTAGTCGATGAAGATCTTTCCCTCTTCTGATTAAAAGGTCTTCCCCAAAAAACTACATAGTGCACCTTTAACATGAATAAAACTTTAAGACATTAGCTTGTCCGTGAACATTCCTGCAGTCACAGACGTGACATCGTGACATCATTGTTTTTATTGTTTCGCTGACAGAAGTTGCATACGGTGTATTTAAAGTATGTTTTGGTGCCATTTTTCTCCTACTTTCCCTTCTAACTCCTCAAAAAAAGGCAAAAATGGCCCCAAACGACAAAAAACAAAAAGTCGTATTAGCCAATTTACTTCATCAGATCAATGTCAGAGTCTGGCTTAAAAATACAGTATTGATCGTTTATGGGAATGGTCTTAATGTCGTCTTGTTAGAAGGTGAAGCTTGTTGAGTAAATCTAAATATCGTCCTCTTCAATCTTGAGTGCCTCAGACTTGACCTTTCGTACAGTTCGCTGTGACTCAGGTGTGTTTGAGACGCCGTGAAGGTTGTTTTTTCTGTCGCACGTCGATCTCAGAGACAAAGGGCTCTCCTCCGGCCTTGTTTTTGTTTTAAATGTCACACGACGTTGCTGTAATTTGGGGGTTTTGAAGGCTGAAGGGGCCGGAAGCTTCTCGCATATTGGCCCTGAAATGCGTTCCGGCATCCACGTCTCTGTTTTGGTTAATTAGTATATCGGGTTTGCAAGGTTGTCTGTGCCCTCACACGCTGATACGCAAATAGAGATGGAGTAAGGCTGCCAGCGAGACGCGGCGTAACAGAGCACCAGGACATCCGCGTGTCCTGTTTGTAGTGATAAGGCTCGACAATCAGCAGGTGTTTTGACAAGATAAAGAGCAAACAGAGGTGGATATCGGTTACAAAAGGAAACTCAAAGAGGGTCGGAGAGATAAATCACAGCAATGCGGCGACCCCTCCGCGCTCTTTTATCCCACATCGGTGTTAAAATCCTGCTTTTCCTTAAAAGTAGCGGAGAAAATCTGCTCGTGCGGTGAGATTTACTTTCTTCCAGTCAGCTTCTGAGTTGAGTCTTGAGAGAATTGTTATTATCTAGCACCAGCAAAGTAAATTCTTTTTACATTATCAGCATATATTTTTTGTGAATGCAGTGAGGTGTGTGTGACTACTGCAACGGAGAAGAGCATCCCGTCTTTTCGTTCAGACACAAAGCTGTATGATTTCTGGGTGTTTCCGTCGTCAAACCTCAGCTTCTCTTCGCTCTTGTTTCCGGCCATGTGAAAAGTTTCTGAGTGGAGTTTGAAGCCGCATGTCGAAAGCGTCTTAATGGCATCAAATCCGAGGCACTCTCCTATTGATTCAGGATATTGTGGTGGGACATAATGCCGGGTAAATGAGTGGGACATCGTTGTTGTTTGACCAATAAGACGGGAACTGGAGCTCCAAATGGATTAAGGGATACCACACAGGACCAAACGACGAGGAATCCCATTAAAAGTAATTCCACAGGGGAAAACTTAATGGAACATCGAAATGACACAACGCTAATGTCCTGATGTTGTAATCCTCACCCACCTGGTGCTCTGCGCAGGTGGAGGCACATTGCAAGAATAACTTTCAGTGCCTAAATAGTTCCTTTTGTTCATGAGCAGGTGTCCATGTTTGTGTCTTAACATGGGGACACATAAAGGAACAGAATAATGGATACCACATAAAAAACAAAATTACCCATTTGTGAAAACCACACTCTTAAAGAGGTCATATGATGCTGATTTTCAGGTTCATACTTTTATTTGGGGGTCCTAGTAGAACAGGTTTACACACTTTAATCTTCAAAAAACACATTATTTTTCTCACATGGTACTTAACGGGCAGGATGAAGCCAATCAGAGGTCGTGCCGAGCAAGGTAGTGTGATCTAAAATAACGGCTGTAGCAACTGTTTGTCTGCTGACTGAATAGAGTGTATATATTTTATAATAAATATATATTTATTTAACGCCTGTTACATAGTGACACACATGAGTTAGTCAGGGAGTTACTTGTAATTCCCTTTTTGTGTGTCCATAATCAGTGGAAGTGACTCTACACTGTAGCTCAATAAAAGAGATGTCCGAGCTCTGCTGCTCGCTCACTTTGTGTTCCTGTCAGCTGGGCTGGAGTCCAGCTGGAGGATGCTAAACTGGAGTGCTGTGCAGACACTTTATCGACAGAGGCCTGAGCTCTTTACTCTAATTAATCACCAACTGCAGCACATATCAAATCAAATTTGACTTCCGGTACAATTTAAATCTATTTAGCAGCACGCTTGGTGCATAAAAATGTCATATGTCTGATTTGTGCAGCAGATTAACTCCAGTGAGGCTGAATGAGACCAGGGAGACATGGATGGTTACCTGAAATTCACCGAAGAAAGGCTGATAATCTCACTTTATTAAAAAATAACCTTCAGTTTGTTATTTTAAAGTGAGTAGAAAACAATCAATGAGGCGTCCACTCTCCTCTCTCTGCATGATGCTGCCCCCGAGTGGTCAGATATAAAAACTGCATCTTTGTACACATTGTAATGTATCAACAAAAGGGGTTTGTGTTTAGTTTCCATGGCTCAGTAACCCATGACACCCTAAAAGTAACACACACTAAACACACAATCCAGATCTTATCAACCCTCAGTATCGTGTTGTTCTGCACAGCTCAGGCAGGAAACTCACATTACTGTAAATTACCTTCACGCTCTCTATATCACCTTCAACCGTGTTTATTAGGGCTGTAGGTCTCGTGGCTGGAATTGCTTTGCACCCGTCATGTGTAGATGAATAATTCACAGGGCCTGTAAACGCCTGAAAGATTTAACATCCACTCTGGAAGACGTGGAAGTTAATGTCGTGCCACTAGAGGGAGCCAGACACCACAGGACACGACTGTAAACATCAGTGTTTGTGCGTGTAAAGGTGTGGAACAATGTCTTTGTTTTGATTATAATTATAAAAAACAATATTACTTGATTCTTCTGCACTAACCACACCTCTTATCATATTTCCTGGGAGGGATGTAAACTCCACCCAGGATAAATCACTCGCATGCATAAACTCACTCTCAGTTTTATTCATGCTTCCTCTCTCCCCTCCTGTCGTTATGCTTTTACTGCCCGACTCTGATCCATTAGGCACGAACACGACCCGCTGCTCTCATTTATAATCACGCCTGCACATGAGATGGTGTCCGTGTACGGTATATGCAGCATACTGTACACTGTATGTGAGCCTGGGAGAGCAGTATCTTCGCTGGAGGATGGTGGAGGATGATGATGAACATCTGGAGTGGGTGTTGTCTTTTAGTGTCCTCGGGCTCTGTGCAGACTCTCTGCAGGTAGATGGTTACCAATCATGTTCTGGACGGTTTTAATCCTCCCCCGGGTCGTGCACGAACCACACCAGTTGGTGATGTTTCCAGTGTGACTGCCATCTGAACAATCGATGGTTCAATATTGAGTCGCTCCAGAAACGAGCTGTTATTTAATTTCCCCTGTGCATCATCATAAGTATAAGCAGTAGTTTGCATTTTACGTTTTCAGACTAGTGGTGAAACAACTAATTGGATAAACAAATGAGTTGATCAACAGAATTATAAAGACAGTTAAAGGAATTGATTCAGCCCTACTGCTGAATTTCGAGCTTCGTTAGATGTGAACGTTTGCTTCTTTTATCTGTTTCATATGATTGTAAGTTGAATATCTTGAAAAAAAAGATCTTGAAAACATTTTTGGGACATTTTATATTGATTTACTGCAAAAATACTCTAAAACAGTCAACAGTTCAAATCACATGATGGTGTTTTTTTTTTTATATTGTGTTGTTATGTTCATGTTTTTATTCATGAAATGGGCCTCAGTTGTCCGATTAACCCTCGAGGAGGCCGCGCTGTGTTCATGCTTCCAGAGTGCAGTATTGTTTCCACCCTGTGGAGGCCAGTAACACACACGACTTGATTAACTGCAGTTTGGTGGTCGTGTGCACTGAGCGGTTTGCTGCAGGGAGCGAGCAGCATTAGGAGTGGTTAGATCAGCAGCGCGGGGACACACAGACTGATACAGCAGGGATGGAAAAACAAGCAGAAAGGATGTAGAGAGAAGGAAAAAAGATGATGAACGAGTACACAGAGAAATAATAATGCACCTGACTGGCATATTTTGCTGCTGACCCACATCTCGAGCCTGACATTATTCCTGAGTGTGCTGTTTCCCGTCCGAGCAGAAAAACGGCGGCTGTGCAGCAAAAAGGGAAGAGAAACAAGAGCGTACGATATTAAACCGAGAGAAGAGTCGTGTCTCCGTGAAGACATCACCCGAGACAGCGAGCCAAACTCTTAAACCTTCAACATCATCATCTTTTGTTAGGCCACTTTTAAATTTCTGATCCGTGTACAGAGAAATCACCTGCTGTTAATCCCAGAGCCAACACAGACAGAAGGCCTTTAAGGTCCGATTCATAAGCTCCTCTTACAGATGGAGATAATGAAGGATTACTTTAATATATCCGATGTGAAGTCGCTCTTATTATAACGCAGTAACTGCGGTTTGGTTTATGATTAGCTTCAAGCGTTAGGCGGGCGAGGATTTACTGCTTAATGTAACATCTCGCTTCTGAACATGTTCTGTTTTAAACGCTGTCGGAGCGTTTGTCACATTAAACTGAGTAGACCAGGAGATTGTGAATAATAGGCGAGAGAGAGAACTTGATAGGCTCCATGAACTCACAGCCGTTACACGTTTTATTTTGCCACAGCTTTGCAGAGTTGAACGGATTCATAGCATGTAAAAAATGCTTCAAGCGTCGTCGGCGTAACCTTTCACAGCTGCAGCGTGCAGCTGTGCAGTCTGGGGCAACATCTGCAGCCAGTGGTGGCGTCTGTGAGATGAAACCCGGTGGAACTGGCTGATTCCATCCCCGCCGGTTATTTCAGTATCGCACCATCGTATCAGCCGAAAGCTACACCGCTAGCATCATGTATTATTTGGCTGTTTTTAAGGCTTCTGTCAACACGATGGGTTTCTGTACCCTGTGTGTGATTTGTTCATTTCGAGCTCAATGGGAGCAACGCCAACCAACCAACCAACACACACTCAACCTCTCAAGTTTAATCTCGGGTGGATTTTTTTAGAATGAACATAGAAATATTGTGGGAATATTGCAGGAATGTTACAGGCAGCAGTGTGTCTGTACGATCCTGTCACTCCTTAATGACAACATGTTCCTACTTTTGACTTTGTTCATGAAGACGACACTACTCTACAGATATATCTCAAGGAAATTGAATCGAACGCAACTGGATTTGGTTTTTGTCTTTGAAGACGTTTCACCTCTCATCCAAGAGGCTTCATCAATGATGAGATGCAGGTTTTCTGTATTGAGACGTCTTCTCCTCTCTTCTTCTTCTTCTTCTCTCTTTGTTATTGTCATGTTGTGGGTTGGATCTTCTCAGGATCCAAGAGGCTTCATCAGTGATGATGATGAAGCCTCTTGGATGAGAGGTGAAACGTCTTCAAAGACAAAAACCAAATCCAGTTGCGTTCGATTCAATTTCCTTGAGATAACTATGACCTGGATGAATGAGAATATTCACAGGCTCTACAGATATAGTATAGAAAGCAGTATTTATAGTACATTGTTTAATAGAAATATTATAGAATATTACAGGAAAACTTCAGATGACATGTCGCTTGTCACTTTGTTCATGAAGCTGACACGACTCTAAGTGACAATATAGCATTTAATTGAGTTTAGAGACACCACTGAATGATCCGGGGAATATTACAGGCAGCAGTGTGTCTGTATAATCTGCATATAGGCTTCAATATAGTAAGGAGTTGAGTGTTTAAACCCTGGATTTATCAGTGGACAGCACAGTTGTAACTTCCACCAACTTCAGTTAAATAACAGTGAAACACACGCAGCTGTCGGAACCAAAAAGGTTTATTACCCGACCCTCACTGCTCCTGAATTATACACCACGTCATGCACAGTAAGCGTGGAGGGCTGTTTACACTAGATGCCGCGGTTAATGGCATTCGAGTCAGGTCCAAGTGTTCGTTCACCGATTGGCTCGAGCCCAGAGGGGAATATCTGGGGCACGAGCTGGAGAGCAGCTCGGCTGTTACACTCAGAGGTTTCTATAAATCATATAACTGTGTGTGATATCACAGTATTCCCTCTGATGTAGATCATCCTTAATGCGGACAGATAATTAAATATGTTGGATCTCTTCAGGTGTTGTAATCTCTGCAGCGTATGAATCGTATCATTAGAGTTAATATCTGTGAGATGCAGGTTTTCTGTATTGAGACGTCTTCTCCTCTCTTCTTCTTCTTCTTCTTCTCTCTTTGTTATTGTCATGTTGTGGGTTGGATCTTCTCTCTCCAGGTAGCCAATCAGGGCTCGCTCACATCCCAGACAGCCAATAGCGAGGCTGCTCTGCCGTCACATGTCCTTGTCACGGCTGCAATCCTGCGTCCCCGCTCCCATGTTGTTAATATTCAAAGGCTGCGATCCACCGACGTGAGCTCATACCGGCACTGATCACACACACACACACACACGTATGGAAACACAATGCAGAGACGCTCTGATCTCTCCACACACGGCTATAAATCACATTCTTAGGAACATTTTGACACGTAGAGGACGACGTCACAGATCATATAATCATTGTTGTCGCCTGAGGCAAAAATCTGTACGTCTTTCTTCTCATTAGATCAGAGCTGATGGATGCAGCTTCCTTGAACGTAGATAATTGCTCAGATACCTTTAAGGTACGACTCTCCTGTGTCTGTGTATATCAATGTATCATGAATAAAACATAAGTATCTCAATAATTGATCCGTTATTGCTCAGCCGCCTGTGTGAACCTCCTCTGTTTATTTCTTAAAGTAAAGTGAAAGTGTTTGTGGTTTCTCCAGTTTCTTTTCCAGTTCTCGAGGATTATTGTAATCAATCCCATATTTGTCGAGATATTGAGACACTAGCACGGTTAAAAATGCTAATAGCTGTTAAATTGTGGGTAAATGTTTATTTATATATCTAAAATAGTTCATGAGTTTATTTGACGACAGCTGAATCATATGAAAAACGTCAATTGAGGTCGACTGTTAAAGCAGCTTATTATGACCCATTTGTATATTCTTTGTTGGGTGGTGACCTCCAGTGGTCGTAGTAAGAATTACAGCTGCAAAGGAGGAAGTGAGGTAAATTAGTATAAAGAGTGAAGAAGACTGTATACGGAGCTGGTCGGGATGGACAGTCGGGTTTAACAAGCACAGGACTTTCAAACAGGAAACCCAAGTCACAATGTTCTCCTAAACCTAACCAGACGAAGTTCTGGTACGAGTGTCACTGGTACGCAACGGTCATGTTGTTTTGGGAATCACTAGCAATTGTTTAGGAATCAGAATGTGTTGGATTTATGGCATTTATGATTGATCAGTTCTTGACATTTTGTTTCTTGTGGCTCACTTTCTCTTTGTCTCCAGGTTTATTATACAGTATATTGTTCTTCAGATTGTTTTTGTAAAAGCTGCTGTAAACTTCCAGTCTGTTGCTCGCTCCGCTCTACGTCAACACACTCGCACGACTCCTTTCTCTGATTCGAGGCTGCTCTCTTTGCCTCTGTTTTTCATCTGTTGGCCTGTTTGGTAGTATAAAGCATCACCAAAGCTCTGGAGTTGGTAGTTTTGTTCAGGCGTAGGTACCAGAACAGGAGGATCTCTGCATGTTCATGAGCAGACAGGACCGCCTCTTAATGAAGTGTTCTCTGTCCTGATTGGGTAAAGTGGGCAGGGATGCTAGAGAATTTATTTTCTGTGTCAAATATCACGCCATTAAGCCAATCACATTGAAATCGAACTGTACTCTTGCTGATTCGGTTGAGTTGAACATTCGATTTGTTGATTATACGCGATTCAGACGTTCAGAAATCTGAATTCCGTTCGTCGTCAGCTCCCGTTTTTGGTCCGGGAGGATGAGCAGGAGGCATCAGCTCAGTGAAGAGGCTGCGCTGAAGAAGTTTCATAACAGGAGCATCATGGCTGCACACTTCCTGCACGGCGAGCGCTGCCGGACGCCCGGCGTGAGCGTTGTACTGTATGTACCCTGTGTGAAGCATCATCCCCCCCTTTCTCTCTCTTTATCTCTCTCAGCCATAGCCAGCTGGTACTAAGCAGAGGTATTCATCCATCCCTTCTCCCTCCTGTTTTTTTTACTGCTGTCCCAGCTGCTCTCTCTACCTCTCTCTCTGCCCCCTCCTTCCTCACCCCTCCCTCCTCCTCCTCCTCCTCCTCCTCCTCCTATCTCAACCTCCTTTCCTCTGTCATTTCCATCCTGTTCACATGTCCCGGCGAGACGTCGCGGGCTGAGCGTATGCGTGTGAGTGTGTGTGAGAGTGTGTGTGTCTGTACGTAGAGGATGGCTCAGAGCTCAGGTGCGGGCGGCAGGCAGCTCTGGGAACCAGTCAAGCAGGCAGCAGGACCAGTTAATTTACCCAGGAGGCAGAGCGCTCTGCTGGGCTAGAGGCTGGAGCTCGGACCTCCAACTCGGAGCTCAACGAACATCACCTGGAACTGAGCTGTTTTTATACGTCATTCCTAATCAAGAGGACATTTCATCAGACTGTGGACCATATAGATGAGTTGTTTTTTGTATTTTCTCTAATTGTTTTGCACTTTGAGCGGAAGGAGGAGGTGAACCACAGGAGCATGAACAGTCTCCGTCCTGCCCCAAACTGGACCAGTGTGGATAGCTGCGGAGGGAGATAAAGAACAAAAGGAAAGAGGGGAAATCTTGACAACGAGGAGAGGAAAATCCCTTCCCCTCTCACACACCTGTCAGGGCTCCTTCTCTGACAGCAGCGCTCAGCCGAGGACGGGAGGAACAAAAAGATAATTAGGAGCTGAGAAGAAAAAAAGAGCAGACTTTGGGTCCACGCTCTGTTCATCCACCCCTCCATCCTCCTCCCGTTCCCACCTGTGAGGATTAATTGGGCTGGAGCAGCATGGCGCACGCCGCCTCGCAGCTGAAGAAGAAGGCGGATGAGAACCTCAACGCTGCGGAAGACGAGAAGGAGAAGAAGAAGGCGAAGAGGCGTCAGCGTATAGAGAAGAAAAAGGTAGAGAAGGGAAGGAGGAGGAGGAGGAGGAGGAGGAGGGAAAGTGATGGTGATGGTGATGGAGGAAAAGAGAGCTGACACAGGGGAGGGAGGCTTGAGACGTGTCGGTCTAGTGGAGTCTAGGAGCTTCTCTTTTGTCATGATGCAGCCTCCTCACACACACACACACACATTCATGCACACACACACACACACCCAGTGCGATAATAGTGCGGGGTGGTCCCACTGGGAATACAGAGGGGGGTGGGAGGGTGAGAGAGACGGAGGGAGATGGATGAGTCGAGAGCACCGACAGGGAGAGAAAAGAAAAGATAACAGGAATCAGACAGAGAGGACAGATTTGGTATTCTAGGCTGCGTGTTGCTAATAATATGATGAGTGTGTGTGTGTGTGTGTGTGTGTGTGAAAAAGATGGAGATGATGACTGCTGAGTTATGAAATATTTCTCACGGACATTAAATGAGTTGTAATGACTCTAAAAGCTGAAAATATGAAGAAAATGTACTTTCATATCCAAAATGTCTCGCTCACGATTAAGTTGTGTGTGTGTGTGTGTGTGTGTGTGTGTGTGTGTGTGTGTGTGTGTGTGTGTGTGTGTGTGTGTGAGACTTGCCCTCAGCCACCCCACTCCGTCTCCATGTTTTAACTTTCTTGTACAAAAAAAAAAATTTTTTCCTCTATTTCATCTCCCTGATCTGAAAATATTGTGTGTGTGTGTGTGATATGTTGGTGTGAATTCAGGGAGGAATCTGTTCTGAAGCCAGAAGCGTCAGCAGTCACACCCTGCGGTTCGCTGTGGGTTGTTTTGGTGCATGTGTGTGTGCGCGTGTGTGTGTGTGCGTGTGCATGCGTCATTGTGCAAGGACAAAGTTAAGACTTGATTCGGACGATCGATAGGTCTGACTTGTAATCGATGATCATTCTCACTTCAGTGGCAGCTTTTGACGGAGCGGCTCAGCTGAAGTGGTTCTGATGGACGCTCCAGTGTTTGGATAACTTTGTTGACCCGTGTGTGTGTGTGTGTGTGTGTGTGTGTGTGTGTGTGTGTTATGATTGGCTCGGTGCTTAAAATCATTTGTGTTTGGCCCGAGTGTGTACATGCTGACATTTGGGCGTGTGTGTGTGTGTGTGTGTGTGTGCACACATGCTGACTGCCCCGAGGCCGTCATTAGCCCGAGGTCAGCCACCTGTCACAGCGAGTCAATACCAGTGACCTCATTAGCATCAAGGTCAAGATGGATTGAGAGGTGACTTCCTGTGGATGCAGGAAGTCCAGGTTGTTGTGAGGTAGTTTCACCACAAAGACGAGCATCCGGAGAGATGAACGCTCTCTGGAGGGGCGTCTTTAAAAATCACATCGTGTCCTCCCGAGACATTTCCTGTGGTTCTGGAAAATGCCATCAAACGACAGACGTGCCCTTCAGTGGTCTCAGTAGGAAGTTAGGTAACGTTGTTATAAAGTACATTTCTCTCCACCTTATTTAAAGAGGTCATATGTTCACACTTTAATTATCAATAAAGACATTATTTTTCTCGTATGGTGCATCGCTGCAGCATCACTTTTCACACTGTGTCATGCAACGATCCGTTTAAGCTACAGAGTGAGAACACTGTCAATCTTTGGTGAGAGTTGCACATGCGCCTTACGTAACGGGCAGGATGTAGCCAATCAGAGGCAGCGTAGGGCGGGGTCATGCCGAGCAAGGTAGTGTGATCTAAAAGTATAAAGTATAAAAGTATTTATATTTTATAATATAAATATATATATTTATATAACGCCTGTTACATAGTGACGCACAAACCCAAAAAGCATCATATGACCTCTTTAATACACATTTTCAAAGTGTAAACACTAAAAATTCGTTACGTAAAAAAAGAATACGAAACATGGATTAAAGGTTATTAAAGGTTAAGTGTGTAGGATTTAGTGCCAGCTAGAGGTGAGGTTGCAGATTGCAACCAACTGAACACCCCTCACCCTCCCCTGCAGAGGCCACTAACGATGAGGTAAAACACATGAAACAATCCGTAGATCCAGTTTGGTTTGTCCGTTCTGGGCTACTGTAGAAACATGGTGGACTCCTCCGCTCCTTCTTTATATATAAAAGTTTCATGTTAAGGAAACGAAAACATAATCATGTATAGTATGTTACATTTTTAGCTTCTAAATCTACTTCAATCCTGCACACTGGACCTTTAATTCACATTTTCTTTAGCAAATATTTTTGGGGAAACTCTGTTAAAATGTACATTTAAAGAGACCTGATGCTGAAATTTGCATTTTCGTTTGTAGATTTTGTGTAAATTCTGTTAAATTATCACTTAATGGTGATGAAAACTTGATAATAGAGCCGTGAAGTCCTCACTGAGAAGTCGAATGATTTAACAAAACAGCTGGACTTTTTCATTTTTAACAGTTGGCCTATTATAATGACAACAAAGTTTGTCACTGGGAGATGAAAATTAGGTCCTTGTCAGTTAAATTTGAAGTAACTATGGTCAACTCAGACCCTTCTGTATTTTCTAACTTGGTGACGACAGAAGCCACACTCACATTTCTTCACATATCAGCCAAGAAACAACAACATTACATTTGTAATAAATCTCATTCTGGCTTCCAGCAGTATTGTAAATGACATTACATCCAAATTTCTAAACGAGTTTCGACTTGGAAGGCCTCAGAACGTATCGATCCTCTCCCTCGTGTTGGATGTGTGATCGATCTCCTGCATTATGACGCACTTCCATCAAACGCTGACAGGATTTCGAGGCAGAAGTCTCTTTTGGATTCTGCCGCTGAGGCCTGAATGTGATTAGAAATGGAGGAGGGAGGTTTGACCTTGACTGCACAGAAACGTGAGCCGTGTGCGATCGCAGACTTACGGTTTCCCTTAAAAGGCGCCAACAGGTGAGGGAAACGTGTTGCTGTAGTATTATGTGTGTCAGGCGGCGTCAGCAGTTTCTCTGAGCTCGTAGCGTAGCGTCGTAGGGAGGGTATCGGCTGTCCCGGGCTCGCTCAAGGTAAATCCATAACACTGTCTGCCCTCGGCCGATTCTTGGCACCGCTGGGCAAAAATATCCTCTCCCTCCTCGGATCGCATCACCTCAATTAGCTTCCTTTTATTTTCCTCGCCTCACCTTACCTCACCCCTCTCCTCCGTCTCTCCTGTTGTGTCTTTACCTGGCTTAGCTTTCCGTCTCCCTCTCAGGTGATTAAACAGACACTCGTCCCCTCTTACCCTCCCTCAGCAATTCGGTAATGATACGTATTCGCTTTCTTTCCGAGAGTGACAGGAGACGATCGATATCAATTTCATTTCTGTGCATTAGCCTAAGTACAGTGTCAGAGACAGGACGTGTTAGCATAGCTTAGCTTAAACAGCCTGTCTGGCTCTATCCAAAGTTAACTAGATTAATCCTCTGATACGTCTACGTTTGTTTTATTTATAGTCGTTTGTTTCCCACACATGAACAGAAACAGCAAGGTGAGGGTCGCCTGAGTTTTGGTTATGCGTAGCTAGCACTACTAGCAAGCTAATCTGCTAGCCTGTGAGCTGTTATTACAATTTTATTTTACCACACTGGCTGTTTGGTTTATGCTCTTTGCTCTCATTTTTGATGAGATTTAGTCGGGCGACATTACACAGATTTTTAGGAACACTGGTAATAGAAAAGCTAATACAGAAACTGATTTAACAAATTGACTCCGAGTTGAATTTTCAATAAATGTATTGATATTTATTGGTATAGTGGCATGATGATGGTAACCTGACTCTCGCCAGATGCATTTCGTTCCGCCTAGCTCCGACTAGCTCCACTCACGTACATCTGGGATCGCTCCCGTTGGGAGGGATTTCGGCACCAGATTTTATGGTCGAGCCAATCAGGACCGCCGGGCGGGAGTTTCATAGATGTGACTTAGCGGACAAGCGACTGTTTTGACTCAGACAACAATGGCGGCTCGCATCGAGGAAGCAAGCAACAACATTGATGCTGCTATTTCATCCGTGTTGTCCAATCTACCCAATATTGTTTCGTTAAAAGAACATCAGAGAACGGCTCTGAAGGCTTCTGTTGGTGGAAACGATGTTTTTGCCCTTCTCCCGACCGGATTTGGCAAGAGCTTGATCTACCAAATGGCTCCGACAGACAAGTGGTTTATCCAATCATATGCAAGGATTTTTGATAAGGCCCAACCTTCTGAAACACATCTCCAATGGAGCGATCCCAGATGGATGAGGCGGAACAAAATTCATCTGGCGAGAGTCAGGTTTTTTTAAATCGCATTTGATTGAAAGATTTGTTGATTCAGAATACTTAATAAGATGATGATGAGTTTACATTTCTGAACCTAATTATTTCTCTCTATTTGTGCCTTCCTTCTCGTTCTGTCACGTATACCCACTTATTTTTTTAAATGACATGCAGCACTGCATGAAATAACATCATTCCCTTCCATTGAGCCGTTCATTTTAAATTGATCCAGTAATGCGCTCCAGGCCCGTGCCGCGCACCGTTTGCTGTGTTTATGGGTCTTACAGGAAGAAAACAACAGCCGTGCATTACGAGCACCACTCAGACGGATTCACTGTGCCGCTGCCATTAAAGCTTTTAGCTGCATGCTTCAAACAAACATGTAATATTGAACCTAAGTCATGCTTTGGTTTTAAGATGGGATGCATGACCAAGTTGCGTCTCTTGTAGTCGATCATACTTCTCAGATTGGTTGGTCGGTAAAATGACTCGTACGCTCTCAGCTGATTGACTCATTCATTAAGAGGCTGTCTGTCTGATTGCTCTGCTGAGTTTTTGTCCAGCTGTCTGGCCGACAGTCCGACTGATTGGCTTAGCAGAGCTAAAGCTACATATCAAAGTCGTTAATGCGCAGCCTCTTCTACGTTTGAAGCGTCAGTCATTTATGAACACAAATATTGATATTTGTGCAAAACGCCATCTGTGTGCTGACCCTCCGAGGCAGTCGAAGAAAGTAATATGCTTCTTCCAGCAGGGACTGAAATTGGCAACCGGACAGAATCAGTGTGTGCAACCAAATGGGTGTAATGAAAGCGCTTCTCTCAGTCAGAACTGTTGGCATCAGTCGTCTTCTCCCACTTGTTTGCTTTTATCGTTTCTGGATCTCGTGCTTTCAGTGAGAGGGTGTGAGTCCAGACAATCGGCGGCGGCAGCTTCACCTCCACTCTGTCCTTTGTCTGAGATAACACACACTCAGACGTGAAGACGATGACGGAGCAGGATATGATCACAAGCGAAAGGTTATCTTAGCATAACATTACGACGTGTATCCTGATTTATCTTTGAGTTTATTATAAGATCATTTCAAAGTCGACAAAATTACAATGAAAGAAGTTGAGGATATAAGTGGGATTATCAATAACCGCTATATTGGAAATGTACGCAGATGATGTCAGAAAGAATAAAGAAGGTACATTAATAGTCTTTCCTGAAAGATGTGACACAAAAATGATTCTTACTGATCTGTGAATAATATCACAATCACAATTTCTGTCAAAATTTGTTTGTAGTGCAGCTGCAGTTGTGCTAATTAGCGAATGTTAGCATGCTAACAGGATAAACTGATGGTAAACAATATACCTGCTCAGCATCAGCATGTTAGCATGCCGATGATGATAGCATTTAGCTCGAAGCATCACTGTACAGCTGCCGACTCTTTTACTGATGATCTTGAGGACTTTTGCTGTAACTTGGCTATAGATTAATCTATTAGCATTGAGTTTGTTCCATATAAACCTCACATTTACTGTGCGGTTCTGCTACCAGGCACGAAATCTCCTGGAGAACTGAAGAGTGGTGATCTGCTGCTGTCTGAGTTGCAGCCTGGCACCATTTCTATCTGATTCGTTGTCTCCATTAGAGACTAAACGAGTAAACTGACTCCTCGTCTTGCGTTGTTGCCTCTCTGAGGAAAACGAAGAAATAATCTGTTTGTATTTGCAACAGCGGCGCCTGGAAAACGCGGTGGGGAGGGGGAGCTGTTTGTTTGAACTATGAGGGAAAATGCAATTTCATCCGAATGTGAAAAAGATGCATCTGTTAAAGATAAACTGTGGGATTGTTTGAGAGGATTAAGATTAGACGATGACTCCTCCGAAGCATCCTATAGATAATCTCACGGCTGACGTCCATCACAGATTGGAGACTGGGATGGGGATGAAAACGCTGCTTCTTCTTCTGAGGTTTATTTTTGGGACGGACTCGATTCTGGCTTCTCTTTTTTTTTTTTTTTTGTTCATCGGCAGCCTCGTCTCCTCTCCGCTGTTCCACTCTGCTGTCACTCCCCCACCTCCCCTCAGCTTCCCCCCTCCCTCCCTCCCTGCATCCCTGTCAGCTGGCAGAGGGCTGTATTGTTCTGCCACACTTCTGCTTCTGGGACCGGGGGGGAGGAAAGCTGGCTCACACACACACACACACACACACACACACACACACACACACACACACAGGTCCCTTGTGACCAGGCATTGTACCACATTAATCCCCCGACACTTATTTAAGCCGAGATTCATATTTCCAGCTCCTCGTTTTCGTCCTCCTGCTCTCCAGCCAGCATCTCCACATCTCTTTGTTCTCCCCGCTTAAAATATTCAATCCTTACATTTGGTTTTTGTTTTGAATATGCAGTCGATTTACATTCGTCGAAGGTTGCGTGACGTATTTAAGAAAGAAAATGTGTCTGTTAGTGCGAAGATCAGGGTTGTTTTGCAGAAAATGCTGTTTAAAATAGCCGAGAATTCACTTTAGGAAACTGACATTTGAGTGAACGTCTCCTTTTTTTTTATCAATCAATCGATCAAACTTTGTTTATCAAAATGCAATTCAAAGTGTTTTTGAAAAAAGGGATATTAAGAAGACAAAAACAGGGAAAAAGAGACAAATATGATGAGAAATAAAAAAAATTAAAGAAAAAAACAAGCAATAAAAATAACAATAAAATAAGATACTGCACGTTAAAGTAGATTTTTGAAAAATGTTATTATAATTTATTATAATAATAATAATAATAATAATAATAATGATAATAACAGTAAAATATAGATAAAAAGAATAAAGGGTTATGATAAAAACTAATAAAATAGAAATATAATATAAGAAACAAATCTGTGAGTTAGTGTTTTGTTGTAAACACATTAAACACAACGTTACCGTACTGCAGCATGTCTTTATAAAGATGATATGACGAACATGATCAGTGACTCGCCTCCTTTTTGCTCTGTTTTTGGTCTCCACCTCCTCCTGAAGGAAATATGTGACTCGTTAGCTGCTAAATCTTCAACCATGTTCACAAGTTTAGCTGCTGACTTCATGTGTTTGGTGTTTGGTGCTGGACCGGTCGTGTACAGCTCGTTTTATTAGAGTCTTATTCCTGATATAACAACTAGTAACGGCTGCTAGCTTGTTTATATTTCACACCGTTAGCGACACAGTTTGTCATTTTGTAGCGTGCAGGTTGTCCGCTCAGCGTACGATTAACTGTCCAACAGACCTTTTGACTGAATAAATTCATACTGTTTTACTTTGTTTACATTTGGCGGACCCTGCCACCTTTTCTAGCTGCAAACAGTGTTCTTCTTGGACTCTTATTGTCCCTCTGAGAAACAGCTTGTTTATTGGACGTGAATTTTAATTATAGCCTCATAAATATTGTGAATATTAAAGGTGTGAGTTTTACATAGTGCCCCTTTAATAACCTCATTCCGGCCCTTTGATCATTTTGTTAGCAGGCCAATTAGCCCATTTATTAATTAAGTCTGTTGCTAAGCACAAAAATACTCTTATTTCTTAAAAGAAATACGAATAGGAATAAAATTTGAATCTTTTTTGAACTAATAACCAATCAGGAAGAATCACAACATTCACATTGGACATTATTATAAGAATATTGATTGGCAGCAGCTCTTAATTGTATCAAACAGACGTCCTCTGTGTCTTTTAGCTCAAAGAAAATGTGAGACTTGACTCAATAACAGCTTCATAAAACGCTGTCACAACAGGAAACATAGCCGTCGTCTTCTGTCACTCGCTCCTTTGTTGCAGATTTGTCGTTGCTTTTTGTTTTTTCGAGCTGAAGCAACTTATTTCTGTCGTCGGAAAGAATTGCCGTCGTTTGTAACTATAATGTTAGAAAAGGGAAAAGGGGGAAAGCGACACTGAGAATCTTCCAGCACTCAGCAGAGATGACAAAGTCGGGAAACGGGTAAACCTGACGGAGGAGAGAGCGTTTATGAATTATAGAATAACTCCATTAGAGAGCAGAGGAGGAACGACAGCTGGAGTGGAGAGAAGACGGAGCAGAGATGAAGTCTGAACTGAGAGGAGAAGGATGGAGGGGTTAGGATGGCGTCTATGAAGGTGGCGTGTTTTATGCCACCCTCGCGGCACCAGGCTGTAATGTTCACTGTAGCACGGCTGTCGAGGGGGTTGCTGGGCCCGAGGATTGGTGCAGAGCCTGCCAAGCATCGTGATTGGAGGATGGGGAGGGGGGTGGATGTGGATGTGGATGTGGGGGAACACTTCCCCAACATACTGCGAAAAAGAGATAGAGAGCGAGAGGAGGAGGAGGAGGAGGAGGAGGAGGATGGAATCAAATTAAAATGAAAGAACGCATCCAGAGATGGAGGGGAGCGATTGATGAGGAGCAGAGAACGAGGAGGAAATCGGAGAGAGAGAGAGAGAAGGGGGAGAAAGAAGATGAGGATGTTGTTAGTTGGGCCTTTCATCCTCCTCTCCTCCGCCTCCCCTGCAGCTCCTCGCTCTCCTCTCTGCTATAAAGTGGAAGATCGACACTAAGAACTGGGACAGTCCATTTACTCACACACACACACACTCCCACACACACACACACACACTCGCATATCAGCATAATCCACATTTCACCGAACACGCCGCCTGTTTTTGTTTTCATTTTTCCACGGGCGGATTAGTGACACGACAGTATATTAAATGAATCTGGCTGAAAGAGACACCTCCACGTTTACATGTGCTGTGTCGCCGTCACATGTAGCCGAGCGCTGATGCGATGTTCGTCGCTTACAGACCGTCAGCGAGAACAGATGGTCGTGTTTGCATCCTGCAAACAGCTGCGCCTCTTAAAGGGAGAAAAGGTATTAGAGATAAGTTGCATCTCACTCAGTTCAGTTTCACTCATTCCTAAAACAAATGAAAATGTATTTGTGCTGGCCAGATCAAGATCTTTACCAGATGAGGCAGTGGAAACATCACCCAACTCGTCCACAGGGGGCGCCAGAATCAGCAACAACAAAAGTTTCTTGTTGCTGCTTTAACAAGAGTCAGACCAATACTTGATTTTCTGCATTATTATCTCAAACAAGTTTCCATATTGTTGCCTGTCGGACATTATACAAGCTGATTCTTAGGGTGCACATAAGTCATCACATCATAGTGAGGTCGCAGCACAATGGAGAACAACACAGAACATGTCTTTACTGACTTTTTTGTGGCTTATATTGTATTGTTTCGTTCGTAGGCAGCCCTCCTGGATTTCTTGATTATGCAAGTCGACGTAATATGCATGATTATACTTTATGTCCACGTTGTGCACCCGTGCTTGTGCTCGTGCACAAGCGACCATATTGTGCCGTTCTTGCAGTGGCATTAATGCAAATTGCTGGAGGAAGTTTACCTCCATCCGACAGTTTTAGGGGTTTTGGGGTTTGCATGCATTGACTTCTGGCTCTTCAGCTCTGTACACAGTCCAAAGACAAACAGGTTGGGTGAATTTTAAACTTAAAACGTAATTACAGGACTAAATACTTGTGCACCCGGCACAGATATGTGAGTTTAGAAAACTGCTGGGTGTGTTTGTTTAAAGAAATATGTGGACAAAAAGAAAGGAAAGTGACTGTTGCTGCTGTGTGTCGTCACACGCCAGGCAGAAAAGCACAAGCAGAAAACAGCAGTCGATATACGGTGTAAGAAAATCTATATGGGAATACCAGCACAAGGAAAGAGAGAGAACCGGGGAACAGGATTACGTGATGTGTGGACCCCGTGTCGGCTCTCAGCGGGCGAGGTGTTGATCCGCGGCTCGGGTCCAGCACGGAGTCACGACAGAGACAGGATGTGCTGTCTCCTGTGTTCTCAGGGTGTTAGCGGACATTTTGAATGTGAGCAGCAGACAGACAGACAGACGGAGGATCACACAGTCACACACAGTTCACTGAGAAAGAGAAGCTCGTCTTTGACTGTGAAAATGTTGGTTTATCATTAATTCACTCCGGTGCTTCCACGCGCCTAATTAGATCCTGTTGTTGTTTGTCCGAGGCCGAAGTTGTTCTTGTCTCGTCTCGTCTCCTAAAAAAAGGTAACGGCTGAGTTTTAACTAAGGAAAACATGTCAAGGTGAGAAAGCAGGTGTAGTGGCCTCTTGTGTTCACCTCTGCAAGAGGTCGTGTTCTGGAATTAGCTTCTTTACTCTACTTGGAAAGTCGCCATTTGTCAGCCGAGTTGTTGGAGGATTCTGTTTCTGATGCTGATGATGATGCTATTTTATTATCATTATATCAGTGTTTATTGCAATTATTTCTGGGACAAAACATCGTCTGACAAAAAGCAGTTATGGTGACGGGCCTGATCTTAAACTGGACAGACGTTTTTGTAAATCTCAGACACGACATGTGACCTTTGACCTGCAGTTTTGACGTGAAAGAGGGGAAAGGCAGCGTTACGTTTAGAGAAGTAAGAAGCTATAGTTGGAGGAAGAAGCAGCTGTGTGTGCTGCAGCTGTCTCAGTCAGGTGTTATCCGTAAATGTAACCGAGCCAATAACATCCAGAAATTGTTCTGAGCTTGCTTTAAGTGATCTTTTGACAGCAGCCACGAGGGAAATCAGACCGCGGAAACGCTCAAACTGCGCGAGAGCAGACCAGAATTTCTGACATTCCAGAAATCCAACAGATCAGATGAAAAGCCGGATCTTTGAGAAGTCATGACCTCAGTCTGGTTGTTAGGGGCAACAAATTCTGGGCTATAATTGGTCCCAATCCGTACACTACCGCCTGGTTTTAGATGTGAACTTCTTGTATTTTACTCTTTCTTACGCCTCGTTTTGCAAACCTTTCTGTATACATGCTTGTCAGCTGGAGCTCCATTTATCTGTATGGGCAGCTTCATGATCTCTGATGTATTTGCAAAACTTCTCTTCTATTCGTCTGCAAACTGGGTTCCAGTATAACACCCCATTCACTCCAATAAAAGTTTAACCAGCCACATTTTCTCTGGCTGAGTTGACTGTCTGACTGCTGGAGAGTCATGTTCAGAGTGTTTGTGATTTATTAACGGGTGTATAGATGTTTCTTCTGTCATGATTTTGCACCACAGAGTCCTGCACTGTTTGAGGGATCTTGTTCGAGGATGATTCGTAGGCGTGTCGGGATAATCCTCAGCCTCCTCTCCCCTTGAATAAGAGCGCGGAGGTGGATCAGATGTATATCCTGTGTGAGTCTCTCTCTCAGCGCTCCAGTTGGCTGCACAGGATTGCAGTGGGCTTCTCTGGGACTCTGAAGAGCTGCACTGCTGCGTTTTGTTCGAGAGCTTTTCAGGGTTTCTGCTCTGGCCCACTAACACTGTGCAGAGGTTTGCAGCAGCACGAATCGTGGAGTGTTTGAGAGCCAAAAAACACTGTCCTCATTTACACCGCTCGCTGCTCCCCCTCTCTATAGGCGTCCATGTTTTTCCTTCTCGCTCTCTGTAGAGCTCGTTACATCTCCTGTTTGTCGTACGCTTGCAGCGATCTATCCAAACTCCCCTCAGGCACTTCTTTAATATCATTAAAACAGCTTGTATGATTTCCTGAGGTTTACTTTTATTTTACAACGATTCGGCAAGATATCAGGGAGTAATCTTTATTTTAGAAAGAGAGAAATAGTTGCTGTCAACAGACTCACAAAGGATCGAACGATATATATCCTTTCAAATGCATCGACCAAGATTTTAAATATCTTCAACAGCAGTTGTTCGGCTTTACGTTTTCAAGTCCAAAATGACCACAGTGAGTACAAACGATGTCATCTGAGATCAATTTTTACATATTTTCATCATTTATTTAGTCACTTTTACCCATTTTTATATTAACTTTTGCATTTTTTAAATCATTAGTCTGCTGTGTTTTTGTGTTTTATACTCATGTTACTTTAATTTTGAGCATTTTCTGGAACAAGAATCTCCTTCGGGACATTAATGTCCTTCGGTATCTTATCTTGTATCTTATTTTATTTTATCATTTCATATCGTATCGTATCGTATCTCGTATCGTATCGTATCTTCGTACCGTATCGTATCGTATCGTATCGTATCGTATCGTATCGTATCGTATCGTATCGTATCGTATCGTATCGTTTCGTATCTCACCATCGTCAGTGAGCTTTTGAACAAGGTTTTCCTGCTTCTGGAACACGACCAAGAAGTTCTGGGATCACTCAGCTGTCTTCGACGATCCACAGCTGAGAGAAGAAGAATAAAAACAGAATGTAGGATTTCAAGATGGCCACCACAGCCCGGTGTGTGTGTGTGTGTGTGTGTGTGTGTGTGTGGCTGGTCAGCAGAGAGGAAGCAGCCGTGCTGATGCACAACACACAGCTTGAGTGCCTTTATTGATTCCCTAAGTAATTCCTTAATTGCTTTTGGACTCTATGAGCTGTAAAGCGAACGGTCACTGTGCTCCTGTTCTCTCCGTTTACTGTAGATTTCATCAGTCTGGATGTTTGTTCAATGTGTTACCGGCCATCGAGGGAAGAAAACAAATATTTAGTGTCGAGCGGGAACTGAAGCTGAATTATCAGAATAACAATATTGACGGATGGAATCACAATCACCACATTTTGTCACAGATGGAGGATTGTTTCAGTGAAAATCAGAAGCTTAATATGAGAAGAATGAAACCTTTTGTTGATAAAATGTGAGAAAATACTGAAAAATAACATTTACAGATTCCTAACTGAAGTCGACATCATCAAAATATCACCTCACCCCCCAAAATATTCAATTTATAATAATGTAAAAACCACAAAAGCAGCAAATTGTCCACATTTGAGAAGCTGAAAACATTGATTATTGGGCTTTCTTCCTTCATGACATTTAATCAATAATCAAAATTGTTGATTGCATTTTCTAAATGAATCGTTTCAGCTCTGAAAACATTATTGACAACTGTTCAATATATATTTCCACCCAGGTATATTAAGATGTCTCAGTTACAAATCATCCTAAAGTCAGAAGAAAATGGACTGAATTAAAGTCAGTAAGTCAAAAACACCATTCCAGTCTGTAAAATGTCAGAAAATGGTGACAAATATCGATCAGTGATTCACAAAACACCAAGACAACGTCCTCAAATGTCTTGTTTTGTCCACAGAGGAGGAAAGACACCAGAACATATTCACATAAGCTCAAATCAGCTAAATCTGCGAGGAAGGAAGTCGACAAACGTGACTGAACATAAAGAAACTTTAATACGTCGCCTCGTCTGAGAACGTTTCTGTCAGACAGATAGTCATCAGTAATGTTTTTCATGACGTCATAAGCTGGCCGACATCTTTTGTTTTCATTGTTTTGAGTGCAGAAATGACACTCTGGGTGTTTAAACTCTGAATCACTCTTTGTCTCCTCATCTTTGTGCTTCTCAGTGTGTGTTCACATTCACCACACTCTCCCTGTTGGTTCACCGAGTGCTGTCGGCCTCGGCCAGATGTTAATTTATTCATGACCACAGCTCTGTGTCTGTCAGAAGAGATTAACCCAGCGGTGGTACAGTAGCTTCAGTCCTTCTTCTCTTTGGACCTCGCTGAGCTTCGGCGTCATGAACACACGAGCAGACGTGATCGATGTCCGTCTTTCTGATTGCCTATCCCGGCTGGTCAGTGTGTCTACATCACCACATCCAGCCTGACATCAGCACCAGCATCTGTGATCCAGCAGCAGGACGACGTCACCCGGCCTGTCGTCCAATGAGGGGCGAGCGGAGCAGATCTAACCAGCCAATCGCGGGGAGCCTTAATGAGGGCCGGAGCCTGCAGCTGACAATAAGAAAACAGTCGGAGGGAGGGCTTCTCTGACGCACAGTGCGAGCGTCTGATGTCTGGAGTTTGGACGTCTTGAAAAGAGACTAAAAATACGTCCGGGTTGTTATTCAGCTCCTCAAAAACACGTTCAGACAATTAAATAAAAGATCACAGGTCTGGAGTCTGTGCAGAGGAATGTGACGGAGAGAGCAGCAGATGAAGAGTTGGACGCTGTGTTTTCATCCTGCTCTCAACCGCTGTGAGAGAACTGAGACTGCAGTGGACGAGCAGCCAATCAGATCGCAGCACTCGACACACACAGCCTCACACACACACACACACACACACGGACGCTTTTATCTTCACATTCTCTGTCGATTTCATAATTTATACCAAAACAAATGATACGAGCCCTCAGCTAAAAAAGGGAACCGACTCGTTCTTATGTAACCAGCTCTCGATCGCTGTGTTGTATTGATTTAACAAGATTGATTCTGTATTAAATATTGGTGTTGTGTACTTTTACCACTTGTCTTTGCAACAAACGGGGACGGACGTGTTTTATTAAGTGTTTACATGAAAAGGACATTCATCATCATTAAAAGGCTTCTCTCTCCTGCTGCAGTGGGTGCAGTACCACCGACAGACCACCAGGGACCGATAGAGGACCTGAGAATTAATGAGGGTGTGTGTGTGTGTGTGTGTGTGTGTGTGTGTGTGTGTGTGTGTGTGTGCTACATTACTCAACACTTGCCAATACAGCAGTCTGTTTTTGTTTTGTCCATCACACACACACGTAAAAAATAATACTGATGGCTTCAGACTCGACCTTTTTTTTTAATCATTCAACAAAAAAATGAAAAATGATAGTGACAAATTATTAATTAACAGCTGTTTTGACAATTAATTGATTGTTTCTGTCATTTTTCAAGCAAAAATGTCAAACTATCTTTGTTTTAAGCTTCTCAGATGTGATCATTTGCTGTTTTTTCCTTGTCAGATGACAATAAATTAATTATCTGAAGGTTTTAAAATGTCAACCAAAACAAGCAAACAGAAGACATCACCATGGCTACTGAGAAATAGTGAATTAAGAAACATTTTTTGTCTGTTGATTAATCAATTTATCGATTAGTTTGGTCTATGAAATGTCAGAAAATGGTGAAAAGGTGTCGATCAGTGTTTCACGAAGCAAATGTCTTGTTTCAGTTCAAAGATGGAGGAATAGAAACTGAAAGTATTCACATGTAAGAAGCTGAATCAGAGCTTAATTCTTTCTTTAAAAATTACTCAAAGCGACGAGTCATAGTTCGTTTAGTCATCGGTTTTAGTAACAATACCAGAACTGGATACCTTTTCTCGATGTCGGCACTGCAGCTGACTGATCAGATGTTCAGTGTCTGTGTAGACGCAGACTAGTTTGCATGTTTATTTAAAACAGATCTGTAATTTCCACTAGTAGCACTGAGAATTTGTTTAAAGGTTTAAAGAGCTGAACTCTTCTAACTGAAATAGCTGCATAAGTTCTTAGTAGATCAGCTGGTTTGTCTTTAGCTGCATTTCTACTGCAGGAACTTCCCCCAGAGACTCAGAGGAACCTTTGGAGGAAACAGGGTCTAAATTAAGGATCTGCAGCATTAGTTTGTCCACCAAGAAGTCCCTGCTCAGGGGGTAGAACTTTACAAGATCAGGGAACTTTGGAGATGGGACTTGCAGCACTGAACGTTCCTGAGTGGACGATTACTTGCTGCATTTTGCTGAAGTCAAGTTGTTGTTGTAAAGTGACGCGCAAGAATGAGGTGTTAAAACAGATTTCACTTCTTCATATGTCAGCAGACTTTAACGTAAGGAACAGTTCCTTGGATTAAAAGTTCTGTCTACTTTGGTGGAAAGAGGAACATCTGTCTCCAGAGGGTCCAGATGTGGCTGAACAGACTCTCCGGGTTCACTAACCAACATGTCGGTGATCATAGTTCTGACACCTGATGGTTTTTTTATCCATCCCACGACAGAGCGGTGAAGCCGGTGCAGTGCTGCTGAATTTTGGAGCTTCTGTTGCCATGGTAACCCCCTTCTCTCCTCTCTCGCTCGCCCTCCTGCCATGTCTCCCCCTCCTCCTCCCCACCACCACCGTACAGATGTCATAAAACACCAAAGACGGATCATTGAGCTGTGTCTGTGTGTGGGGGAGTGATGTGAGTGTCACGGTCGACTCCCACCTGCACTGACAAAGAAGAGACACACGGTTTTTCATCTTCAACCTGCATCAGTCATCTTCATTCAGTTCATCTTATCAGTCATTTATATCTTGAACAGATCTGTTTGTCGGACAGAACGTCTACGTATGTGTATGTGTGTGTGTGTGTGTCTGTATCATGTATCACATCCTGTAGTGGGATTGACAGACATTAAGCGATCAGGTGGAGGGTTCAGTGTCAAGCTCAAGGAGACTTCAGCAGCGCTGCGTGTGGCTGTTGTCTGGATTTACTCTGTAATCTGTTGCAGTCGAGAGGTTCTCGGCTCTGCTGCCTCTGCGTCTGATCCAGGCCAGCGTTCATACTTGTGATAAGGAGATCCGTCTTTGTCCTTTATTTAGACTTTCCGGCAGTTAGTGGTCAAGTCCAGCGAGTGAACTCATACTGTAAACATACTAGTCATTTCAGAGGAAGTGGCAGCGATGTGATTTGACGATCTCTCGGTCATAAATCCATTCTGAGACGATCTAAAGGAGTTTTAATGAGGATTTCTTTCAGATTTTTCACATTATAGACGCATATAATGCTCATTTTCAGGTTCATACTACTACATATTATTTATTCCCCCTCTGTCTGAAACACTTCTGTCTCTTTAAGGCCCCTCCCCCCTCTTCCTGAATACCCAGTCTGCTCTGATTGGTCGGCTCACACACACCCGAGCCAGCACCGCTAACAACAACAAAGTGGCTTCGCTAAATCAATTCTTACGTGCCAAACTAGCCACTAGGAATAAATGATGCAAATGTGACATGGTGACGTCACAAAGTCACAGAATTAAAGGCGGGACTGCTGACGAGGCGTTTCAGGAGGCACAATCCAATTTTCAACGTGGCCTCTTCGTTAGCCATGTACGTACGTAACCCATTTAAACCAACACTCTTCACTCTATATGTTGTTTACAAGCTCTCTCCATTGTGTCAGACCGGGAGGCTCTTTAAGAAGCCATCTTGCTTGAGTCACTCTTTTTGTGTGTAAACTCATTTGAACTCTCACTGTTGAGCTCATAAACTGGCCGGTGCCCGATGCAGCCTGCCTCTTTAATACCTGAAAAACCACCCAAATCCTGCTAATCTGTCTCCTGGGCTCCGGGCCTGATCTCTTTTTTTGTTGTGTGTGTAAGTAGCGTGTTGCACCAGCAACCAGTTACTTGTCTCCACTATGTAGAAGAAAATAACAGGAGAGGGAATATAGTGGAGGATTTTACTTCCACAGTATGGTTCATTTTCATCAGGGTCTTCACAGACGCCTTCTCCTGCGAGTGGATAAGTTGGCGATCCTTGACAGTCGAGCTCTGCGGCTGGAGATTATTCCGGGTGCAGGAGCTGCTGTGTTTACTATGCAACCAGCGGCTCGGCTCAGCGGAAGCAGGAGATGGTGGATTTAGATATGGTGAGTCAGACGAGGGATTCCCTGAACATGTTTCATGCACGCAGACACACAAATGGAGATATAGTTGAAATTTAAACCAATGTAACTCACTTATTTCATTAAAGGATGGTCAAACATACCCAGGTCAACTTCTCAGAGCCCAATGTCACATCTGCAGATGTTTGGTTTTGTCTCAGAGCATTTTAATACAGACAGAAGCAGTGAATCCTCATAATAAGATGCTGAGGCCGGCACATTTTAGGCATTTTAACTTATTTTGATGATTGCTTTTGTTTCAATTTATTAATCATCTAATTGTATCTGTATCAGATACTACGTCAGCTACACTGTTGTTGTGCAGTGATGACTAAACATGAAATTGGAATTTGTCCATTCTTAGCCACAGATCTGTGAAGAGTTTATTTTAGAGAGAGAACAATTAGTTGACTCATCAGTTATTTGATCGTACTTGCTAACGTACATATTTACAGTAATTCCGTACTTACTTAATTACATACTCACTTGCTTACTTACTTACCTACGTTCTTCCTTACTCATTCACGTACTTATTTACATACTTACTCAATTAGGCAATGACTTACTTACTTACGTCACTCACTTACTCGCTTACCCCTTGCTTGCTTACTTACCATACTTACTAATATACTCACTTACTATTAACGTACTTACTCACTCAATTACACAATGACTTACTGTACTTACTTCCTTACTTACCCACTTGCTTGCTTACTTACTTACGTTCATCCTTACGTTCTTACTTACTCATTCACGTACTTATTTACATACTTACTCAATGACTTACTTACTTACGTACGTACTTGCTTGCTTACTTACCATACTTACTAATTTACTCACTAACTATTAACATACTTACTTATTTACATACTTACTCAATTACGCAATGACTTACTTACTTAGTTACTCACTCACTTACTTACTTACGTACCCACTTGCTTGCTTACTTACCATACTTACTAATTTACTCACTATTAAAATACTTACTTACTCACTCACTCTCTCACTTACTCGCTTGCTTGCTTACTTACAATACTAATTTACTCACTAACTATTAACGTACTTACTTAATTACATACTCACTTGCTTACTTACTTACCTACGTTCTTACTTACTCATTCACGTACTTATTTACATACTTATTTAATGACTTACTTACTTACGTACTTGCTTGCTTACTTACCATACTTACTAATTTACTCACTAACTATTAACATACTTATTTACATACTTACTCAATTACGCAATGACTTACTTAGTTACTCACTCACTCACTCACTTACTTACTTACTTACGTACGTACTTGCTTGCTTACTTACCATACTTACTAATTTACTCACTTACTAACTCACTTAACTTACTTACTTACATACTCACTTGCTTACTTACTTACCTACGTTCTTACTTACTCATTCACGTACTTATTTACATACTTATTCAATTACGCAATGACTTACTTACTCACTCACTCACTTACTTACTTACTTACTTACTTACTTACCCACTTGCTCACTTGCTTGCTTACTTTTACTTCCTTGATAACTCAGATACTAACTATTAACAAACTAACTAACTCATCATCTGCATCATACTTTTGCAGCTTTATCTCTGGATTGTCTTTACAGGTAAACTCTGTTTAGTTTGAGCAGTCGGCCGTATCCACAGCTGTCAGGTGAACTTAATGGCGTATAAACAGCAGAACATCTCCCTCATTAATGTGAAGTGAAGTAGAAAGTAGAAAGCAGCACAGACTAGAAAGTACCTCTGATCCTCTCCACACACCGGTTGCGGTGCATTTGTCCTCTGATCCCGTGTTGCTCCAGCGAGAGTTGGTTTGAGATTAACGCCGGAACTCGTCTGCCTCCCCCCTCCCTCCCTCCCCCCCTCCCTCACCCCTCCTCCATGCTCTGGACTTTCTCACTGTAAGCCAGGTATTTTTAGCTGTGACATAATGCCCCTATCTCCCCCTCCCTCCCTCCCTCCCTCCCTCTATCTCTATCTCATTCACACTCTTTCACTCCCTGTCTCTCCCTCACCCTCTCTCTCTCTCTCTTCTCTCTCTCACCCACAGTCTGTCCCTCCCCCTCTCCTCTCCTCCCTCACCCCCATCCCTCTCTCCCCTAGCTTCCCCGGCTATAGGGCTAGCTGCCACAGTAATTGAGTGCTCAGGTTTCACACGTTTCAGCTGCAGGGGCTGAGAAACATGGCAGTGGAGGAGGCAGCAGACTATTTGGCAGAAGTAAGTCTTTACTGTCTTCACTTTCCTGCGAGCTGACTCGCTGTAAACAGACGTCCTCTCTCTCTCTCTCCTCACACATTAATCCTCTACAAGATTGGGTGGGATTTATAGCCTGTGGGATTTGCTGATGTTGTGGTCGGTTAGCAGGTCCGGAGTGAGATGGGACATTTGTTGGATGCTGGGACGGGTCGCAGTGGCAACTCTGCTGCACCACTCTGCTGCAGTGTGCGTGGATGTGTGTGTGTGTGTGTGTGTGTGTGTGTGTGTTTGGATTCCTGACAGCTTTCGGTGTGATTCTGCATGTTTAAACCTGCTGATTCTGGACCTGTGGGCCCGAACATACAGCTGCTATGTGTGGACACAGTTTCATGTTGCACAGGGATGTGGACGGGAAGCACCTGACCTTGGAGACAGTGGCGCATGCTCTGTGTGTGTTTGTGTTTGTGGAAATTGGTGAGAATAAAGTAGAAATTAATAAATAAGAGGAAGAGGAGGAGGTTTTTTTATCATTTCATCTTGTAATTAACTCAGATCCAGTGAGTGAGGGACCTTCAGGAGCCCCGGGGACGAGTGAAAGTCTCCTTAAAGCTGCTGATATGTGATATACAGCATGCAGTATGGGCATGATTGGCTTACCGCAGGAGCTAAGCAGCAGATTTGAGGCGGTTGAGCAGATACAGGATCAGATCTGCACCTTACAATTATTTTCATTATCGATTACCCTGCTGATTATTTGAATAAGTCGAATAAGCGTAGTACATAGAATGTCAGTATATATCATTTTTACTGTCGGAAGCACAAAGACTCTTCATTTACTGTCACAAATGACAAAGGAAAGAAGTAAATGCTCACATTTATGAAGCTGGATCCGGCAAATGTTTGAAAAAAAAGAACCAATCATCAAAGTAGTTGCCAACATTAATCTCTTTCAATCCATCTGCAAATTAAATCAAGTCCAGTGATGTAAATCTAATGCAAATCCAAAACCCAAAGACTTTCATAAATTAGCAAGAAAAGCAGCAAATCTCATAGTTCGGAAGCTAAAAACAGCAAATTCTTGACATTTTGTTCTTGAAAAATGACTGAAAACATGAATTGATTATCAAAATAGTTCATTCATATTCAAATAGACCAAGTAGGAGGATGTAAATCTAATAAACTATGTGTTAAAAAATAAAGGCGGTGATGTGGCTGTGACTGAAATGGAAGAGGAGAGTGAGTTAATTTTCTCATTAACTTAAAATCTGCTGATCTACGTCATCAAATGCTCAACAAAACACCAAATGAAAGTCTTCAAATTGCCTCTTTTGTCCGACCAACAGTCAGAAAAAGGAAAAGCAGCAAATATTTTGACATTTTTCTGTTTTAGAATTATAAAAAATGATTAATTTTTTTGACCGACTCACCGTCGCAGCTCCATCTGCAGATAAAAATCGAGTAGGAGGAAATAAATCTAATGAACTATACTGTTTAAACTGGTCACATGTCCGACTAACTCTCCCTCAGTGTCGTCGTTGTTGTCGTGCTCTCATGTTGAAATGGGGGAAAAACTACTGTTGACCTAGAAAATTAAGCTTAGAGGAAGATGAGAGAGATTTTTTAATCAGTTAATTTTCTCATTAACTCAAATCTACCGAGACAGTGACCTTCATGATCGTAAATAACAAAGACAGGCAGCAAATCCTCACGTTCAAGAAGCTGGAAGCAGCTAATATTTGACATCTTTGCTTGAAATATAAAACAAAGTAGGAGGACGTGAATCTAAAGTCCTGTCGGGTTGTTTTTGTTGAATGTAGCTCAGAGAGGCTGGCCTGTGTCGTGGTCGTGGTCGTGCAGGGGGGCAGCTCCCATGTTGGAATGTGTGTAACCGTATGAGTGTGAGGCGGCGTGCTCCGGAAAAAGAGCGACTGTAGCATTCTTTGCATATCTCTCATGGATAAATAAAGTCACACCGACTGAAGCGACACTCTGAACAAGCCTCCGCTCTGCTGTGACGAGCACAAGACGACATTAAAGTTAAACGACTCTGAAATGATGCAAATTTCAGGCTTAATAGTATCTTTGTTCATTCGGTGACCAACTAATGCATTTACATGTCAGCTGGACCGAAGTCCTGCGTGTCGACCGGACTTCATGTAAATCTGACCGTGTTTTTGTAAACAGAAAGATTATATAACCTGTTATGAACTCGATTACAACTCACGAATCCTATCCACATTTATTCAGAACAAAAGTCTCTTTGCTTCTTTCCGTCAAGTCATAATGTGGACGAGGTCGATTGTTTCCATTATCCTGATTATTTTCCTGATTATTCGCCTGAATCTGTCGTCTAAAACCAGAGTTATAGTCTTTAAATTGCTCGTGTTGTCTAACGATCAGCGGTATGACAGGTGAATAATGCCACGTAGAGTCAGAACTGCTGCGTGGTCTGAATCTAAAGGATCATATTGCACCTCGTTTAACATGATTTATGTGTGTGTTTATTTTTATTTAACATATTTCATTTATGTTGGTCACGTATGAAATACTGAAGCTGAGTTGAGCTTGTTTATCACCAGAGTTGGCGAGTTATCCCTGGGCTGCTTTTTTAGCAAATTGATGCCATTACTTGAAGCCGAATTAGCCGTTAGCAGTTTCTGTTTGCACTGCACCCATTCGTGTACAGACAGCGATCACTGGATCACTGTGGTGCTGAAGAAAATGTAAAAACGTGATGATTTTCAAGGAAGTTTGGTGCTGCGAGGAGACTTGTTGTTACGATGTGTGGTTTAAACGTGTTATTTTTGTCTTGTTTTGTCGTTTAATCTTGTGGGTGTTGAAATGTGAATCAATCTTATAAAGAAAGAACTGACTGATCGTCTCGGCTCTGAATGTGGACGCAGGAAGAGTGAGATAAACAACATTGTCACCTCTGCATTCCTGGCTCACACCAGCCGCAGCAACACGATAGCCGCGATAGTGAAGACTCCCTGGCATGAGCGTCCACATAAATAGAATACGGTTTAATTGATTCTAATTCTGAAGTCTAAAGCCTCCGTGGAGTCTTGGCAGCGTGCACATGTTTGTGCATGTACTGCACGACATGCATGCTTCCTGCATGACTGCAGGGAAGCTACAGTAAGCTTTAATTTACTCGCTTTAACTGCTTATATCATGTTTTGTTTTCTCAGTTGTCCTTTTTGAGACAATACAAAGATGCAAAACACTACACAGGCTTGTAAATATATTAGGCACAGTTAGCTGCCAGACACTGAAGCTGCACGGTGGGGTTGTGCTGTCATGGATGCAGGAAGTCAGTCACAGCTGGAGGTGCTGAGGTGTGATTCCATGTAATGATGTCACAGTAGCACGACATTCATGTTTTTCGTATTAATTTGAGTTTGCAGGATGACTTATATCTAATAGTTATTAACAACAGTTTCGCGCTGCAGTAAAGAGCAAACCTGAACATTCTGCAGGTCAAAGCAGCCAGACTCCCTTAAGAAATCACTCAATTTTGTGAGTCGTTGAGTTAAGAGAAACTTTATAAACCGTGTGAAACAATCTATATGATAAATTCTTAATTAATTGGGCCTTCTTGTTAATTCGGCATATGTTATACATTCAATTATTTCTTTTGCTGGTTTTTATAATGCTTCATTTTAGGGGTGCTGCAGCCCCCTCAGCAGCCCTGGTACACGTGTCCATGTGTTCAATATATTAAAATATTCCAGCTAACAGCTAACGATTGACAGTATGTTCGCACAGGTGTGTGGCGTTTTTGTGTGCATTTGTGTTTTAAATTCAACTAAGAACAATTCAAATGACGGCTACGACAGATATAAAAACAAAGTGACATAAAGATATTGTCAGCTCTGCAGTCTGACTGTCTGTTAGTGTCATAAAAACATAAAGCTTGTGACAAGTTGTGATCTACCGAGATGTTTATTCGTTGTTTTGTAACGTGAAGCTTTCGGTGTCAGATTCACAAAAACAGAGCAACACTCGGCCGTGCTTCAGTACTTCGCAGGAGCGTGTGACGCTTTGAACTGGAATTCTGATAATGCTCTGAGTTATGAGCGGCCGAGCCCGGTGCTCCATTTAACTTAAAAGGCTTGGCATGGTGCCTTACAACCTTTCTCAGGGTTTAGAAAACCTACACAGCAGTCTGCAACCGCACAGGCTGCTACTTTCATCAAACGGTGGCTAAATCATTCACAGGAAAAAAAAAACATATGAAGTTGATACACACTGCACATGAACATGCAGCACATACAGTATGTGAGCTGCACTGAGTAAAGAAAACTGCCTGATTACCTTTAGAAAATACTGTTTTTGTGCGTCTTTACTGGCCATGTTTGATTCTTTCCTGTGATGTGATGATATGCAGGGTCATGTGACACAGGAGCTTAGTCATTCCTCTGCAGGATGTGATGAAGCCTCTCCAGCAGACATCAGACATTAGATTCAGCTGGAGGTTTCATGTGAAATCATAAAAAAAGAGGCTCTATAATGCCTGAGAATCATCATGATTTTAGGTTTTCTTCAGTGTCAGAGTCATCCAGTGACAGCTGTGTGGACATAAACAGGTACAATGCAAACACAAACTGCTAATAGATTATTCGGCATGCTTGTTATTATGGTGCCAGTTTGCTAAAATGTGAACTCACTCACACAAATCTGTCAAAGACTCTAAAGTACGAGACCTGTAATCCCAAAACACAGTGCATGATTACAAAAATATACAGAAGTGAGACAAAGAACAATAACAGGAATGATTTTAATAAAAGTCCATCATATTAATAGTGACGGTGGGAAACTTGATGTGAGAAACAGTTTGTTTTAAGCACGGATACCTTCACCTTCCTGTTACTTAGGAGGCTAATAGAGTTACAGCAGCTTATGTTAAATCATTTTGCAGAAACGGGGGTTGACTGTGGGTCAGAATAGTGATGAGAGAAGCATTTGCTGGTTCCAGCTTCTTAAATTAAAGGATTTGCTGGTTCCCTTTGTCAGCAATGATAGTAAATGAAGAGTGTTTGAGTTTTGGACGGTTGGTTGGACAAAAGAAGCAATTTGAAGACGACATTTTGGGCTCTTGGAAGCTGTGATGAGTATTTTTCAAATTTTTTTTTGCCATTTTATAGACAAAAGGGTTGGTTGTGATTAATCGATAGTGGTCTGCTGGAGGGAACACTTCACTCTTCATCAGGGAACTGAACTTCTGTCTTATATCATATGATAAGTCAGTGTTGGTGAGGTGGAGTCTGTTGTGTTTGGTGTTCAGTTGCTCGATGTGTTTGCAGTTTAATGGTTCAGACAAGAAGTAAGGATGAAGTGACGCTTTGTTGATGAAGTAACAAGATTCAGAAACATTTACAAAAGACTGCAGGACAGTAATAATGTCAATCAAGTGATAATAAACAATATTCTAGAGGTTTGTAAAATAATCATAGAAGCATTCATTCAGTAAACTTCTGCTGTCATGACGTCCGGTGAGCCTCCCGGTCTGTGGCCCACGGGCTGGATGCTGACACCAGAAACACTGTGTGTGTGTGTGTGTGTGTGTGTGTGTGTGTGTGTGTGTGTGTGTGTGTGTGTGTGTGTGTGTGTGCGGCGGTGATGAACTCAGCTAGGATCCATTCACCGGGTGGGAAGTGAGCTCAGCGATCAGCTTTAGCCAACAATCTGTCTACGATAACAAACGTCACGCTGCAGCGAGCACGGCGAGACTTTCTGCAGCGAGAGTTAATCCTTTAAATTACAGACACAACTCTGTGTTCCTCTTCGCTTTTTTAAATCCAACATCATGTCATCATATAAAGTTGTTACAGCAACACTTGAAGCCTGGATCAATAGACATGCTGCGACTGTGGTTAGCATTTATTGTTAGCTCTCCAGAGGAGGTGTTTGGAGGCGCTTTTCCATTAAATGTTAATATTCTTCATGTTTTTTTTTGCATCATTTTACAAACATGACTCCCAAATCAGAATGACATATTTGCCATCTTTGGAAACTTTGAGATCTTAATCACAATTTAGAATAAAGTTTAGCTCGCTGGCTTTTTGTATCTACATCATTAAAGCAAGACATTTTTGCCCTTACAAATTAAAAGTTGTATTTATTAGCAGTAAAACACTGCTGCAACAATCTTAGTTGCTTATACTGAAGCTGTAGGAACTGTTAGATATAGATATTGCTGTGTAATGACATCACTTTAAGACTTAAATAGACGAGAAAATAACATTTTTTTATGAGTTTTTTGTTGCTTAGTTTAGTTTTTTGTTGTTATGTTTGAGTCACGTACAATAAAGTTGTTGTATAAATGTAATTTTCTTCGTTTATCTGAATTTATCATCTAGGACGTAATATTTTTTTTACATTTGCTCTCAATTATAATAAACATGTACAGTAATTGACTGCTTCCTTGATAAAGAACTGGTATTGTTGGTTTTGCATAAAAAATTCTGAATGTTTCATCTCTATCTTTATCTTTACAGAACTGTCCTTTAATCCGTTACCTTTGATTGGTGATCAGTTCTAGTGTCTTATCAGGAGAGTTACGCGTAAATAAAAACAACTTAATGATATTTTTACCTTTGAATGCAGTTAGGAGACTCTTTCTGAGCCATGAGTAACGTCTGCTGTGTTGTTTAAAAGCTGTATTCAGAAGTGATGTTTGTCTGTTGCCACACCCACAGCTTCTTAAACATCAAATTCCCCAATGTTTCAAGGACTTTTCCATGACCCAACATGGCACAGTTTGAGACACAGATCCAGGTTAATTTCTTAATTTTTAATTTTTATAAACTAGCAGGTTGTACAGAAAAACTCTGCTGCTCTGAACGTTCACTCCTTCGCCTCCTGAGAACGACTCGGGGCTGTCAGCATCCCAGAAATGACTGTTTACAAACACTTTAGAGCATTTCTTTCCAAAAGGCAGCGTAACTGGGACACACACACACACACACACACACACACACCTACTGCAGCATGAACAACAGTTTTCTGTCTCAGGGGGAAACAGCAGCGACAAAAGCAGAACAATTTGCAGTTAACCCGCCTGAAGATAATCACGCTGAGCTGAGGATGTTTACAACAAATACTGTGTGTGAACATGTGAACATGTGTGTCTGTGTGTGTGTGTGTGTGTGTGTGTGTGTGTGTGTGTGTGTGAGGATTCAGGGTGTGGCTTGGTGGATGTGTAGAGAGAGAGAGAGACAGTGACAAGCGAGCGTGGGGTTGAAAAACACGACGGCGAGGACAGACAGACAGGCAGGAGGGCAGACGCTCTCCGATGTCTTGATTGCAGTGCAGCGCCACAGTCGGCCACACCCGTGCATTCAAACCGATACTCACACACAGCACACACAGCTTCAGCTCTCCAATTACCCTCTGCTCCTGTGCTCATTAACCTACAGTATTCTCTCATTTACACACAAAGAGGCATTACAGGGCTGCTAACGGGCCGACGCCGCCGCCACAGCATCAGAGACGGAGTTCTCTTAGTTCTGCTTCTGAGTAAAAGCAGAATCTGTGTGCAGAAGTGCTGAAAGATGGAGCAAATATCTACGACTGGATTATTATTAATAATCCCCACTTATTCTACAGTGAACAGGTAGTAAGAGACCACATTTTAAAGGGGCACTGTGTAGTTTTGGAGAAGAACCCTGTGGATAGTCTCATTCATCCAGGTCATAGTTATCTCAAGGAAACTGAATCGAATGCAACTGGATTTGGTTTTTGTCTTTGAAGACGTTTCACCTCTCATCCAAGAGGCTTCATCAGTTCATGCTCGCTGACTAGGCTGGGACTAGCTAGCTAGCGAGCAGGAACTGATGAAGCCTCTTGGATGAGAGGTGAAACGTCTTCAAGACAAAAATCAAATCCAGTTGCGTTCGATTCAATTTCCTTGAGATTTTGGAGAAGAAATACAAACTCATAATTTGAATATTCACACTTAAACAAGCTCCTTTCTCAGCTGTTCTCAGAGGAAAATAAGGTCCAGGAACACTGTCCGAGGCTTGAAAGGTGGCAGGGTCCGCCACATATAAACAAAGAAATGAGATTAAAATGAAGAGAGTTTGTTTATTCAGTTTGTTTAGGCATTAAAAAATCACTTGATGATTCAAATTTCTTGCTTAAAGTGCACCTTTAAGTTCGATTCATCTGATGAAGACTTAACGTCGTCTTCCTGCTGATGTGATCCAGATGTGAGACACTATGAGATGATTAAATGTGTTGTGCAGGGTTTCAATTGTTTAACAATTTGAGGGGACGAGTCAAGTTTTCCTCTTTTGCCCGATGAATGTGTACATTTATTAAAGCGCTGCCTTCACAATAAGAGCACACACACAGTGATAATCTTCAACCACAGGAGAGTCGATGATCTCTGGAATTAGGTGTAAAACAAAATACGTGCCTATATCAGGAGCAGCGATCTTTGGAAAACACTGGCATATTGTATATCGGCAAAACTCCAGCCGAGTGCATCCCCAGTTGGCACCGAGCGAACCGTCTTATCTATCAGATATAGTAAATCCCTCGGCTGCGGGCCTGGATTTGGCAGGCTGGTTATTCCTGGCGTGCCGTTGTTGTCGTCGCCCTTCGCTGAGCAGCAGGCGTGTTGGAGACGGTGCACTCTCGCTTCTCTTTCACCCTCAAACCCCCTCAGATGTTTTTCCCCGTTCCTTGGCTCCGGCTCAACTCCTGCGAGCTCTCTGAGGGCTCGCCACACAAAATTTACCCTATTTTTTCCAAAGCTAATAACACACAAAGCCCGCGGAGGATTTATTCAACTTATCTCTCGTTGCAGGGATCCGAGGGGATGCTGTGACACATAAAGCCCCGATATTTTTTATTATTTTCACAAAATAAATAGCCGAGAATAAGCTCCGAGTTATTAAAGGATGTGTAATTGCGGTTTTTGAATAATTCACGCTTCTTCTTCGCACTCAGAAACAGCTAATTCATTTTGTCTCATCTTTTTAATCACATTTGTTCACATATTAATTACGTTTCACAGACCTCACATTTTTATTTGCACCTGCAGTCACCTTTTCTCGTCAGCTCCAAGTCGAGATGACAAACTAACCTCTGTTCCTCTCTCTGTGTTTTCCCGCAGACGGATGTAAACGCCTGTTACCTGCGATCAGCTCGAGCCGGGAACCTCGAGAAGGCTTTGGACTACCTGAAGAATGGAGTCGACATCAATATTTGCAATCAGGTGAGCTAACACGTAATCCTCAGGAACAAGAACAGCACTTCCACTTGATAGTAATCTTTTCTTAATCTTTTACTATCACGGTGAAGCTGCCGGTGAAGTCTGCAGAGATCTTAAAGTGATGCTCTCCAACTTAAATCAATTTTACAAAACCTCAGTAAAAGCCTCTCAAAGCGTCCTGTAGCAAATCTGCAAAATGTTTTCATATTCTGGACAAATTATTTTATGATTTGTGAAGCAGGAACACGAGACAATAACCAATGTAAGAGTGTGAGATTTGATTTTAGCTGTGGAAGCGGCGTGACGCTTTGGATGGCAGGTGTCAGTGAGCGGACCAATATTGGACTGACACGATCCCCTCAGGATGATTTGCAATAACTTTGATAATCTGCTACGGCAAAGCAACAGGTGGCGATATAACCTTCACTGATAAGGCCACGTTGGACCTTCAGAAACCTGCCAAACAAAGGAGACGAGCCAAAAAACCACAGCTTTCCTGTCTACACATAAACACTGAAAACGGCAATTCTGAATATGGCAGGAGTTTTCCAAAAGCTTTTCATTTTCAGTGACGTGAGACGCCATTTACGTGCGTACATAAGGCCAAAAGCACCTTCGTCTTGTTCTTTAAAAACCTTTATTCGCAACATCCTTCGTCTTAAAGGGATAGTTCGGGTTTTTTGAAGTGGGGTCATATAAAGTACATATCTACAGTCGGTCTGTTCCCTACCGTAGCTGCCGATCAGCGCAGCCTCAGACGCTCAGCTTTGAACTGCAGTCAACGGAGACCAGATGCAAAGCGAATTTTAACCACTTAAAACAAGGCCCACCTAAACACCGCTTTACATCGCCGTCAGACCGTCCGTTCTTCTGGCACTACATTTTCTCAACCGTAGAACCTCCGTATCCCTACGCATTAGCACAACTGGGCCTCGCAGATCCCCTGTTTTGGGTCTCCGTATCCCTACGCTACGGAGGTTCTACGGTTGAGAAAATGTAGTGCCAAAAGAACGGGCGCTCTGCTCCTCCAAACTGAGGCTGCGCTGATCGGCAGCTACGGTAGAGAACAGACCGACTGTAGATATGTACTTTATATGACCTCACTTCAAAAAACCCGAACTATCCCTTTAAGTTGTTTGACTTTAACTTTGAGTTTTGCGCTGATAGAATCTGAGTTATCGTGGAGCCACAGTCAGCACCAAATTCATCTACCGTAGAAAATGTTTTGAAATAATATTTTTTACTGTATTTTTCTTGTCAACAAATCCCATGAAAAGACCGAAACCAACGATGAGTTGATCCGACTAACGAGTAGGCTGTTTGTTCTTGTATCCAAACCCTGGATCCAATATCAGTCTCTCTTAATCTGTCGTTGTCCAAAGACGACTGAAAACTCTGCTGCACTCGGCTCACTGGAGTTTAGTTTGACTGAATCCCACATACAACAAATGTGTGTTAATCACAAGACAACACTCTGGTGTGTAAACAGACCGCAGTGCAGTTCACAAAGAGATTTAAGAGACGGACGAACACGTTGTTGGTTTTGGTCTTTTCATGGGATTTGTCAACAACAACACAAAAAGTAGAATAACATTAGCCGAGTTCTTGTAGCATTTTGTTTTGGGTGCTTTACGGTCAAAAGTTTAATATCAGCCAACTTTTAATGTCACTCAGTAAAAGTGCAGAAGGCCGTTTAAAGGAAGGACGATAAATAGACTTGATTTTAAAAAGCTCGCTCTGCCTTCTCTCCCTGCAGAACGGACTCAACGCTCTCCATCTGGCCTCGAAGGAGGGCCATGTGGAAGTGGTGGCTGAGCTCATCAAGCACGGCGCCAACGTGGACGCAGCTACTAAGGTGTGTGCCACCCAGGAGTCACACACACACACACACACACACAGAGTCACCCACACAGGCTCAAAGTGTATGCATGACTTCACACACACACACACACACACACGCAGTGCAGTCTGCTTTGTCAGCTTCTTCCCAATGTCACATTGCTTGAGCAGCAGTAAAAGAGATGAACGGCTGCTGTGTGTTAGCACCGAGGTCGACTGAACTGATTTAGTGAAAGGGAATAATCCGTCCCGTGTTTTGTGCATGACGGGGTTCCTCACATGAGAGTTTCTCGGCTGGTCGGTGCGTTTCGGTCAGTGACAGTGAACCTCTGCAGCCTCCTGAAACCAGCAGGAACGATCGTCAGGATGAAACCTTGCATATTCCTTCGAGCTGTTGTGTACTACTACGATTCACACATCACAAAATTAACACAGTTTGCACCAGGGGCTGCAGATCCGATGTCAGGATTGGGGAGGACACAAAAGTGATTTTCTTTTTGCCCGTATGCAACTCATACCATGCCACCATAAATCACAACTTCGTAGAGGCTCGCCATATCATTCAAAAAGTACTGCACAGGGAATCATTTATTGTCCTTACCTTTCTTGTTTATTTGTCCTAAACAGCCAACAGCGTGTATCACTGCTTACTTAACTGTTATATTAGTAAATCATAATTTTAACGGTCTCAGGCATGTCTCATGTTCTTATCTTTCGCCTCCCACCAACCCTCCCAGATCCCCAATTCTTCTCACCATCTTCCTTGTCTCCCAGTGTATGGGACTACTTTATGCATGATTAATTGATATGGATGAATATCAAAATATGAAGCCCAAACCAAGCTGTGTAAACCAAGTGTGGATTATTGTGCATTATTTGTCCCACCATTTCAATCATTTCTTTCTGGATGTGAATCTAAAATGTGAGGAATGTGAAGTCAGAAAATACATTTGTTAAATTTTGAATAATTTATTGTATTTTTTATTGGGGGGACAATTCAAGTTTTTCAGAAATTGGGGGGGACATAAGATAAGAGCTCAGGAGTGGTGTATGCAAGTTAACGTGAGTTCGGTTGCAGCGACTGTAGGAGTCGGTGAAGCACGAGAGGAAAAAGAGCTGCAGCCGTTCAGCGTCAGGAATGAGGGAGGTGGATGTATGGAGTTTCCAACAGCAGCTGCTGCTAAGCTGCTAAAGCTGACACACATGCGACAGGTGCCTCCGTCAGAGGTTCTGTGTCGCTCTCACATGAGACGATCTCACTTTTTTAACATCACAGTTCCTCGTTTTTTATGGTTTTAAAGTACCTGAATTGGCGCCATGATCTGTATGTCGTTGTTGATAAGTGGAACAAACCAATGTGACAAACTCTCTGCACCTCCATCCACATAAACTGCAGATACAGTAAAACAATAAAAAGGTTTAAAATGTTTTTCCTTTTCTTGTATTTTTCTAAACAGAAAGGAAACACAGCCCTCCACATAGCTTCCCTCGCCGGCCAGACAGACGTGGTGAAGGAACTCGTCACCCACAACGCCAACGTCAACGCACAGTCTCAGGTACAACACACACACACACACACACACACACACTCACATAGAAACACAAAGCTCTCCGATTGTGAAATCATCTTTTTGTGGAGATCCGCGTTGAGTGTGTGCGCTCATGCAGATCGATGCGTATACAACTGTTGTGCACACACTGTCCATCTGTGTGTGTGTGTGTGTGTGTGTGCTGTGTCAGCAGCTCTGCAGTGCTTCCTGGCCCACATTCAATAGTCAGCATGCACACACACACACACACACACACACACACACACACACACAGCTCTGGTCGCCACAGCAACGATAATAACGTCAATGTCAAAGCCGTAGAGAGGAGGAGAGTTAAGTCGATATTGATGAGCTGTAACTTTCCTGGCTGTCCTGAAACTCGATGAAAAGTTTGTCTTTTGTGATCGTCTCTGATTTTAGAGCATGATTCACGTTACAACACCGTAAGAGAACCAGACGGATGGAACAGCTGATGTAAAGTTAATAAACAAAAGTTTCAGATCGTATTCTGACCGTGAGGTTCGAGCGTTATTCTGTACGAGAGGACGAAGCTTTTGGTGCATCGACACCAGAATAAATACACAGACGAGGAGGAGGAGGAGCATTTTTTTGCATGCTGAAGTGATTTTTGGATCCTTGTGTTGCTATGGAGATGAGCCTTCTTGGCCTTGTTCTAGTGTCGCACCACACACACACACACACACACACACACACACACTCAGCTTCTATCGCTGCTGTTATCAGGTGTGAGTTATGCAGTGAGGTGGCAGCATGAACCTCTTCAGAGGTCTGCTGCAGTGATGCGTTCATGTGCAGCTGAAGAGATCAGGAAAAAACAGATCAGATGCTTTTTACAGTATTTAATACCAAATAAAACAAATCTCCTCGAAATTCGTTTAAGAAACCATTTATAGATTAAAAACCTGCTGACTCGGTGAATTAAATACGGGACAGATCGAGGTACTTTATCACATTAATGCAAAAATCCTGTGAATCCAATATCGCCATGAAGCAGTCCTGCGTATTGATTTTCAACGCTGCCCGCAATGAGCTAATGCAAGCGGAGAAATCGTTGAGATAGATCATGATATCAGCCGACCCTGCCATGAAGACCTTTTTAAAGTGGTATCATTGATATATTTAATAATGTTTGCTTTTCCAACAACATACAGAAGCTTGTGAAGCAGAGGCGGCTGATATTGTCCTGGAAATTAAATTATTTATAACTTTAAATCTACCTGAGACAACTTAAATTGGTGCCATTTGTAGGTGAATGTGACTAAAGAATTTATATTCTACAAGTAAGTCCACAACTAGCACTCGTTCAACTCAACACATTTAGAAAATAAGAGTGCTTGTACTTTGGTTTCAACGGATCTGTGTTAGTTTTTCCAGTTTTTTTAGATTTTTGAAAATCTTTCAAGAGAAATTCTCTCGTCCCAACACTGATAATTATTATACCATATTATGAAAAATGTAAGTGAACTGTGTCTTTATTTTCCCTGTGACGTGTTTCTTCTATTTGAAAAGGTCAGCACTTACAAAAGTATATAAAATACAAACATACACCATGTAAGGCAAAGAAAGAAAGAAAATGGAGATGGTTCATACGGAGGTCTGTTAAAGTAAAACACAGAAGACTGGTTTAATGGACCGTGTAAGACAAACTTCATGATCGTCTTCATTTCTCTTCCAGAATGGCTTCACTCCGCTGTACATGGCGGCTCAGGAGAACCACATGGATGTGGTGCAGTTCTTACTGGACAACGGCTCCAGTCAGAGCATCGCCACGGAGGTAACTGAACAGACACCGAAACACAATGAACTGTTCGTGTACGCCTAACACAGCCTGTTTGCACACACACATTTATGAGTCCATGACAGCTTGTGATGGATGTAATATGGACGGAGCTTCTGGGTCTGAAAGGTGAAGAGGAGGCGACTCCACTGGTTGCAAAACAAAGTCTGATTGTCACTAGTCACTAGTTTCAGGTCGTCTTCAGTACAGTACGATGTCGTTTTGTAAATTATGGTGATTGTGACTGACAAGTCGAGTCCTCCCCTAGCTCCATTCTCTCCTCTTTTAGCCACTTCTGGCTCTAGAAAACAAAGATGGCGACGGCCGTGATGCCAAGCTTGAGGCTTCAAAATGTTTACGCTCGCCCTTCATCCAAACCCTCATTTAGCCTCCTTGTGATTAGACTGCAGCATCATGACCGTCCTGTTACAAACAGTAGCTAAGTGCCTCCCACCGGTGGCTCGTTTAGGAGACAGACGTCTCTTTTATTATGAAGTAGGGGTCATAAATGATCAAAGTTAACTGTTTTTCTAGATGAGTATGTCGACTAAATGGTAAAGAAAGCGAGGGAGGTCGAGAGTGAGCCACTGACAGCGGCGTTTATTCATCCGGACTGACCTTGACTGTGTTCAGCTGCCTTCAGACGGAGGAACTGACGCCGTTACAGAAGTCTGTCATGTGAGGCGTGATCGAGCGTTACACCCAGGAGAGTGTCGGCACGATCCGTCATCTGCTGTCGTACCGGCAGACGGCCAACTGTCGCTGTAGTGTGGCCAGACCTCTCTGCCTGGAGCACATTATGAGGCCACTTCTGATCACATTAAAGGGCAACTCCACCTATTCTACACATTAAAGAGTGTACTAATGCATATGTGGGAAAAAAGTGGTATAAAGTCTTTTGTGGCTCCAGAGGAAGCTGCATGTGATCTGATACATTTCCTCCAGTGATGCCACTTGCATTGTGGGTAATGTAGGCAGCAGGTTTTTGAAAAGGAAGGTGACATCAGGGTTCCCATGCGTCCTTGAAAACCTGGAAAATGTTTGACCAATTTTCCAGTCATGGAAAACATATGGAAAATGAGAAAAAGGGATGAATGTCCTGGAAACGGTCAAGTTTTGTCCTGGAAAATAATTTCAGGGAGCGTGGGAAGCCTGAAATTATTTTCCAGGGCTTTTCCAGGACACTTTTGCTGTCCTGGAAAATAATTTCAAGGAAAGAGTGGGAACCCTGTGACATCTCTGGTTGTGTATAGGTTTTGATCATTTGTTTTTTTGTCCATAATGAGTTCAGCAGTGTTGTAGTGCAATGTTAGACTGCTTTTCACACCCTGGTGCCTACATTACCCACAATGCAACTTAGCCACCGAGTGACATCACTGGAGGCGAATCTATAAGATTACATGCAGCTTCTTCTTGAGCCACAAAAGGCTTTATACTATTCTTTTCACATATGCAGTAGAACTCTGCTCCCCCAACACCTGTAAACACACTTTAATGTGTAAAATTGGTGGAGTTGCCCTTTAAGTTTTCCTCTGTCACAACAAATCTGTGCTGCAGCAATTAATGAGCTTATCAGCGTAGCGCGTTTGTTTACAGAGCTCGTTCCTCGACAGCTCGTTCTTCTTCTTCTTCCCCCTCAATTCTCCACCTCTTCTTCCTCCTTCCTCCTTTTGTCTGCCTCCTCCTCTTCTTCCTCCCTCCACCACAGCGCTCCCTCGTCTCCTCCTCCAGTCGGAGACGGAGTGAATTATTCATGTGGGGAAATATATATCACACGTTTGAAGCAACTCTGTGCGTTTAATAATTCATGTTTAACCGTTTCAGCAGCGCACGTGGCAGAAGAGATCAGGAAATCCTTTGTGTTTATAATCTTTTGTCTGCGTATGATTTGTTTTTAATTGCATATATTGTATTCTGGAGCTTTAATACATATAAATGTATGTACTGCAGTGCAAAGAGTATTAATATTCTGCAGTTATATCCACATTTGACCTCAATACTTCCTTCATGATTTGAAGCTTGCGTGCAGGTTTATTTGTGAATTTTCAATTACTATCCTAATTACAGTGAAAATAAGTTGTCATGTTTTATGTATTTAATTTAATTTAAAGTTTCAACGAGGCGAATTTGCTGCGTCACTGCGAGTTTTACAGCCTGAAGATGAAGATCAAAACTCCTCCGTTAGCGCCTTTTTGTTTTGGTGCTGCTGTCTGTTGTGTTTTGAAGTATTTTTGGGAGATTAAAGTGACTTTGTGTCCTGAATCCGCGATGGAGCAGATGAAACGGGAGCAGGGCGGTGCTCTGGGATGGCTTCTGACTTCTGAAATTCTTAAAAAAGGGCTAAATTTATGCGTGGTTGTGTGCCCGTGGGGGTGGGCGGTGTGTGTGTGTGTGTGTGTGTGCTAACATGGGTGTGTTTGTTTGGAAGGTGTGTGTGTGTGTGTGTGTGTGCGTGCAGGATCTCTGAGGGGAGGATCTGCTTTGATGTGTGGGTGTAAGTGATGCTGACTCGGTTTTATCCAGACGGTCTGCGTCCCGTGTAAACACACACAGATACACACACAGATACACACACATGTATAATCGCTGTTGTCTTACTTCTGCTGGTTTTTCCTTGATGACTCATGGTAACTGCTGCTGGTCGCCTCGGCTGCATCCCTCATTTATCACACTGCCTGTGTGGAGTGTGTGTTGCAGGATGCAGCTACCTTCCTCTTGTCTGCTGCTTGATTTGAGCCCATTAGCAGCTAAATATCCTTCAATTTGTCCTTGTGTAACACTGAACTTCTACCGAAGCACTCAAAGTATCTTCAGAGCATTAGCGAAAGTGCCTGAATTGCCAAATGGCTGAAAGATTGTCCTGCAGTTGTTTAAGACAAGCGACCCTTCACGTTAATCTGATGGTAATTCAACACGTCCGTCTGAATAAACACTCTGGCAACCTGAACGCCAGGATAAATGTTAGCTAAGTACATTTCTGCACGACCACAGATAAGTTAAAAACTAAACACTCTTCCATCACAATGCTGTGTTTATGCTCTGGTTGATTTTAGGCACAAACACTGCTTGGTTAGAGTCAGGAAAGCATCACGGTTTGGCTGAAAATACCTCTTTTGGTGCTGCAGTCAAGCCCGCCACCACTCCGAAAACCCTGGTCAAACAAGCCCCCAGTTGTTTTGCGGTGCCTGTATATATTAGATATTACGGTAATGCAGTCCAAGAACAGAATTCAAAATAAAAGCACCGACTGATGAATATAATTTGCAAGTTCACATGAATTCATTCAGTCAGTCAGTCTGTTAATTGATTGATTAATTAATTGAACGCTTAGTTAATTAATTAATTGGGCATTTAAGGAATTAATTCATTGATTATTTACTTAATTCGTTTTACCATCCTAATTCTGATCACATTGAAGCCTCAGAAAATGGAGGCCATGACATTTCATCTGTGTGAATGATTAGTCCAACATGTAAATAAACTCAATATCTTGAGCTTCTGATGAGAAATTTCAAAATAAAAGCCCTTTTGATAGTCAAATATTTTCAATATTTCCCTCAAATTCAGTTTTACATTAAAGGAAAACTACCTGTTTCCACAGACTCATTTCAGGTCAGACTGACAGTTCCCCACCTCAGAGAGTCACTCATGTAATAACAGGAAGTTCTGATGTGGAATTTCAAAGTAAAAGCCCACTGAAATATCAAATATTTTCAGTATTTTCCTTTAATTTCAGATTGAAATTTCAAGGAAACTATCTGTTTCCACAGACTAATTTCAGTTCAGACTGATAGTACTCCACCTCAGAGAGTCACTCATGTAATATCATGAGGGAGATGAAAAACCACACTAGCTTTATAAACTGTTACGCCGTCTGTGCAGAATTTTGTATGTGACACCCAACTTTCGTTTACAAGCTGCTGTTATGTGCTAGCAGCGAAACATAACGTATCAGTGTTACTGCCCCCTGCTGGTCCTGACTGGTTCTGCTGCTCCACAGGATGGCTTCACTCCTCTGGCGGTGGCGCTGCAGCAGGGCCATGACCAGGTGGTTTCCCTCCTGCTGGAGAACGACACCAAAGGAAAGGTCCGCCTGCCCGCGCTGCACATCGCTGCCAGGAAAGACGACACCAAGGCCGCCGCGCTCCTCCTCCAGAACGACCACAACGCCGACGTGGAGTCAAAGGTACGATACAGAGATGACATCATGACCTTCTGACGGAGAGGAAGGGGTTTTATTTATTTCTGTTCTTATTGCTAACCACATGATACCTTACATGAATTCTGGGTGTGACTTCGGGCTACTTTTGTGTTGTGTTTCCTTTTCTTTGAGGATTTAGGAAACTAAATAAGATATAACATGTCAATTAATAAGCTTTATATGTGCAGGTACCGAGTCAGGCTCGCTGTTACCGCCTATTTCTAACCTTCTTGCTAGGCTACATTAGCCGGCTGCTGGTGGTGGCTTCATATTTAGCGTACAGACGTGAGAGTGCTGTTGATCCTCTCATCTAACCTTCAGCAAGACAGCGAATTATTCCCCAAATTCTGGATGGTATGATGCTAAGCTAGTTCAACGTAGCATCTGTCAAAATCCAACTAAGAAAACTGCAAGAATTTTAAGTAAAAAAAGATAAATTTGCACTATTCTCCTAAAAATATGCTAGATTTTCTCTTTAAAGATATATTTTTTTATTATTTTTACTTTATTATTTGATAGTTGAACCAAAGATCGACAAGGAAAGGGGGGAACATCAAGCAAAGGGTTCAAATCTAACCCGGGATGCCCCTCCAAAATTTGCAAGAATTAACCATAAATCAAATAAAGACAGCAAAAAGGACTCTTAAACAACCTGCACCCTCGTCTGTTCACCCAAAAACCTCTAAGAAAAGGAAAAACACACGCTAACTATTCCAGACAACAGCTCAGTGAATGAGGTGGGTAGACATTTTCTGTCATTGTGTTTTTTTATATCGACACTTTGTGAACTTTTCCTTGCTCCGTAAGTTATGCATGAAAATGCAACCACACTCTTAGTACAATCAGGGCAAGAGCAATTTAGTCTTTATATTAATAAAAAATATGCAGATATATTTATTACATATTACTTCTCAGTGTAGATTAACTGACAGACTGTGAGGGAGAGTCTCAGTCCGTCGTCCAGTTGTGTGAACCTCTCTGTTTTGTTTCCTTTCATTACCTCCGGCCACATTCTCATCTACCCATCCTACAGCTTCGTGCAACCATAGTGTTGGTGTTGCTGTTTCAGTTGTTGTGGAGCACTAACCACCCCATTCTCTCCTCCTCCTCCTCCTCCTCCTCCTCCTCCTCCCTCTATTCGTTCCTTTTTTCTGACCCTACCGCTTCCCCCGTTTTCCCTTCTAGATGGTGGTGAATAGAACAACAGAGGTACATCTTCTCTTCTCTTCTCTTCTCTTCTCTTCTCTTCTCTTCTCTTCTCTTCTCTTCTCTTCTCTTCTCTTCTCTTCTCTTCTCTTCTCATCACTTCCTCCTTCTCTTCCTTCTTCTTCTGTCATTATTCACTCATGGCCACCATTGCAAAAGCCAAAGCCTTCTGTCTGCTAGCATGAACGCTAAATGCTGGCATGAATGCTTTTGCTGCTGACAGTCGTCTCACCTGTGTGCCTGTTTTTTACCAGCATGGATCGCTTTTCGACTTTTTGCTTTGTGTGCATCCGGCGGCTTGCTGCTTCTGTGCAGAGATTAAATAAATAACAGAGTTTAACAGTCATCTTAAGTAAATCTACAGCTTTTCTTTCATCACAGGCAGATTTGGGTCTTTTTCAGTTGATAATTTAATTTATAGCAGGAGGGGGATGTATTTAGCAGGATTACAGTCAGATGGTAAAGTCAGCATAATGTACATTTGCACAGCAATTAAACCATCAGTGCAACAAGAGTCTTGTTATACTCCCAACTTCGCTGTTCTGGTTTCTGTGGGATTCTGTTTTTCACAATAATACCAATTTCAACCACATAATAACTCTTTTTTTGTTGTTTTTTTTGTTGTTTTTTTTACTTCATCGACCGATATTAAGCTGCGATCACTTCCTGGAGGATTTTCATTTTAAAACACAGAATTGGAAATAAAGCTGGAATAATATCGGTGCCACGTTGCATGAAAGAGACACTGAAAGAGAAAAAAGTGAAAAGTACAGGAATAAATTGGTCAGTGAGCAGCTCAGTGGTGAGGAAATGTACATGAGCATGTCGCTAAATTTATCAAGACAACAGGTCGACGAGGAGGAAGTTTTGAGTTTGCATCAACTGGAAAACAGGTGAAAATAATGAGGAATAAAAGCCTGTTTCTAATATAAGCCTGTTCGAAAATAAAGGCCTGGTTTGCCATTCAGGTAAAGTTTTCGGGAGTTTATTGTTTGTACATATTATTTACTTAACTGTAACTTAATAGTTACAATTTTCCAGCTCTTCACTGATGGATCTATCGATAGATCTACTGGTAGATGTCAGCTGTTACTTTCTGGTCAAGCTATGGACGTATGTGACATGGACGTATTACCTGTTATCTTAAACCAAACTGAGCCTGTACTGAATACATTTTAACTGCTCTCATCAGGGGTTCTCATGTCTTTGTGTTACACATTGAGCTACAGCCATTAGCTTAGCTTAGCACAAAGATAGGAATTTAGGCAACAGCTAACCTGGTTCAACAAAATTCACCTACTAGCACCTCTAAAGCTAACACATTCTGTAATACCCTAATTTAAATGATTAAAAGTAATTTTATTTGTGTGGTTTGGCCAGAAAATGACTGACATGTATTGCTCATGTGTTAATCGCCTCCATCAAAGGTCCTCAAAACCTCACCGCAGGTCATCACAGTTTGCATCCGCTAGCATTGTACAAAATACACAAGTACAGGTTTTTATCCTTTTCCCCTTTGACGTCTCTTTTTCCATCCACAGCAGCACCTCGAGTTACAACTATTGTTTTTTCACATCCATCACAGAGGACCAGTGCTTTTTGTTCCTCGCACCGCTTGAGCGATTGCATGCGATGCACATCCTCTTTGAGTTTTTCACTTATCTCAGTGTCGTACATGCTGCTGTTCCCTGATGTCTTTATTAACTCTAACTGAATTTGGTTGTGCATGTGATCATCTATCTCCTGTCCAGCTGTCAATGAGAGGGAAAAACTGGAGGGCTGAAGTGAGCATGCCCATAGATTTTAGTTAATTGCATTTTTTAACGAACAGGAATTTGACATTGTGCTGACTGTCCTTTAAGACGATGCAAATTAATGTCGCCGTGGCCTGAAAGCAGCTTCATCAGCTTTAATTAGAAACAGCAACAGTAGCATGTTAATGTATGTTGGCATAAGTTAAGGATTTATGGATTTATTTATTGGATGAATACTTTTTAGAGGACTTGAGCTTGTTTTTAAAGGAACAGTTCACCCAAAAATGCAAATCCAGTCAGTATCTGCTCACCTTTATGGATGATGGAAGCAGTCAGGTGAAGGTTTGTGGTCCACAAAAATGTTCTGGAGCTTCACAGAAAAACAGTGTAGCAGCGTTCCAGCAGCTTTGGCTAATCCAAGTCTGTAGAAACCCTGAGATCCCAAATTGATTTGAAAATGTGCTAATTACAACCTTTTTAAAAAGGAAATCTTCAGTGTAGCTGCTAAGCTAAAAGTGTTAGCACGCACCTTGTTCGACCGTGTGTTGAGGATTTGATTGAAGTCTTTTTAAATCAATTTGGAATCTTGGGCTTTTAGAGACTTGGACAAGCTGTATGGAGCTATTTTATATATTTTCTTTTTATATTTTAGAACATGTCTCCATCTACTTCAGTTGTTTTGGAGAATGCTGCAGCTCTGTTTTGCTCTGAAGCTCCAGAAATGTTTCGTTGACGACAAAACTTCACCCGACTTTCCATCGAGTGTTGGAGCTGGGGAGATGATTTTCATTTTTGGGGTGAAACTGTCCTTTAAAGCGGTTGACTGTGTCTTTAAAGCAGCTTTTTTTTTAGAACTATGAACTCTAGATTACCTCCAGCTAATATGGACGCATGCTCACCTGCATGTCTGTTTATTATTTCCGGTCAGGTGAACACATTTCACAGAAGAGTGCGATTTTTAGGCACCGAGACAAAAACTAAAAATAGATTTTTAGACCCTTGCATGGTTTTCATCTGACAGGAGCTTCTGTTTTCTTACATTATGATTCTTTCCGCTCTAAGAAATGAATTTTGTTACAGAAAAGGGAAAATCCAGCAGCTAATGCACGTTCGGCTTCTGCTCAGCTCCGGCTCTGTTAGCTTGCTTTTGGCCAACCTGCTGTGTAAAAACCCCGTCATGCTTCGCTCATGTCGCATCACCAGAGATTCCTCTTCTTCTTCTCTCTCTCTTTAACTGACTCCACTGTCTCTCTGTGTCTCTCGTCCCTCTCAGAGCGGCTTCACCCCTCTCCACATCGCGGCTCACTACGGCAACATCAACGTAGCGACGCTCCTGCTGAACAGAGGGGCGGCGGTGGACTTCAAGGCGAGGGTAGGCACTCGTCTTCAAAGATAACACGCACACACACACACACACACACACACAGACAGACTGTTTGAAGTGTTGCAAGCACTCACTTCAGGTCTCTCATGTGAGCTGGTGGGATGATGTGTGTGAGCTGGTGTGTGTGTGTGTGTGTGTGTGTGTGTGTGTGTGTGCAGGAATCCAGCACTGACTCATGTCATGCTGCAGCTGTTCTTGTCTCTCTGCTGCAGGACACTTATACATGTTGTCTGTGTGCTGCATGATCCTGTAGACTCCAGGAATGTGTCTGTAGTTTGTGGACGTGTGTCTCAAATAATTAATGACGACTGATAATTTGGCAAACGACACTCGAAATTCAGTTTCAGTGTTCAATATTTGCGTCACAGAATCAGAGGGAACAACAACAGTGTGTTTTATTTAAAGATGAAACTGATGACAATGTGTATTTTTCTTGCTGTTTAACAAAAACAACAGAAAAACACAGACACTGTAGTTTATATTTGACTGAATCCTTCATACAAAACTGCTAGTAATTTGACTAGTTGCTCCTGTTCGAGTACAATTTGCCTAAAACTACGATGTCCAGCTGTATCAGGGAACGGCCGAGCCATTTCTTTTAAAAATGAAGCAGTGTGTTTGAAAGTAAAACAGAGAAAACAAGACTTTTAGGTGAGATAAGGAAGTGAGGACATGTTAAGAAACAGACCGACACATTGTTGGTTTGGGGGTTTTTGTGGGATTTGTGTCCGGGTGAAAACAATTGTGAAGATATAAAAGTTTTGACGTTATGACGACCAGCTATATCTACTTGTAACGATAGCATGCTCACACCAGCTAGTCCCCGGGTGCTCAGATCTCACAGTCCAGACCGCTAACTGCTGCTAACTGTACCTACCGTTAGCTAGTCAGCTCAGATAGCTTCGCAGTTAGCGGTTTGGAGCTCTGAGCGTAATGCTGATTTGTTTTGAGGACATTACACATGTGGCACCTTTAAGTAAAATCTAGAATAAGTCACATCCTTTAAGATTTACTCAACAAAACTGTGCAAATTATGGTAAAACAAATAATATTGTGATTATTGTGACAGATATTATGATTGTGTCATGATTAAAAATGAGTGGGAATGATTTATTTTTACTGATGTACCAAACAAACACAACAGCACTTCATTATGAGGCTGTTTGTCACACATGCAGATGATGTAATGAAGATATAGTCAGTAGACCAACGTGACGCTCTGTAAGTAGATCGAATGCAGTTAAACCAGAACAGAGCAGTGTGCAGCTGAAGTTGTTAGAGTGGTTCTGGTCCTCTAGAGGGGGATGTTTATCAGTTTTCCTCCGGAGCCAAATTGAGTCTGAAAAAGTTCTGCAGCTTCATTTTTGGGCAAATTGTGCACAACGTGATGCAGACTCATTCATCAGTTTGAAGTCAGGACGCTCTGTTTGCCTCGTTTCCGTCGTGTCACTCGAGTCTCTGTGGCTGAACGATGAGATGATGCTTCTGTTTTATTCCCTCAGAACGACATCACGCCGCTGCACGTAGCGTCCAAACGAGGGAACAGCAACATGGTGCGACTGCTGCTGGAGAGAGGGGCCAAGATCGACGCACGGACCAAGGTAACACAGTTTAATTACCACAACACACAACACTAACAACATTTCATCATCTTGAGGCATTACACAGCAGCCTCAGGATTTATAACGTAACAACAAACATTTAATTCTTCAAATAAAATCACAAATATCCCCAAAATCCTCCTGAAGCAGTGAGGAAGTAAAAAAAACACCTGCAGCGAGGTGTCTTTAACCCTTCAGTGCTTCATTGAGGACTCTGTCGGTGGTGACATGAAGCCGACGTTCCTGTAACTGTCCTGTTTGTGTCGACAGGACGGTCTGACTCCTCTCCACTGTGGCGCCCGGAGCGGCCATGAGCAGGTGGTGGAGATGCTGCTGGACAGAGGAGCTCCAATACTGTCAAAGACCAAGGTTTGCTTTTCTTCTGCCATGCTCTCCTTCTGTTCCATCTCCCTCTCGTTTCTTTCTTTCCTTCTGTTTTAACTGTCTGTCGATTCAATCTGCGCTTCCTCCCTCCAGAACGGCCTCTCTCCGCTCCACATGGCGACGCAGGGCGACCACCTCAACTGCGTCCAGCTGCTGCTGCACCACGAGGTGCCCGTGGACGACGTGACCAACGACTACCTGACGGCGCTGCACGTCGCCGCCCACTGCGGCCACTACAAGGTGGCGAAGGTCATCGTGGACAAGAAGGCCAACCCCAACGCCAAGGCACTGGTGAGGATGACGGGATGGAGGAGGAGGAGGAAGTGGAGGGGTTTATTTCACCAGTCAGTCATTCAGTTTAAGATTTCCTGACTGTCTGAGGCATAAAAAACATATTCTCGATCAATTTAAGAAGATGAAAATGACCAAAATAATTATCATTATCTCGTATTTCCACAATGTGGGCAAGCGTAGAACTTGTTGCAGTGCGGCCTGAGACTCGTTCACAGTATTTTAAGGCTTAATAAACAACATTATTTTTTATTTCTTAACGATAATTAGGTGACAAATTGATCAGAGCACTCTCAGAAGAAGGAACAAGCAGGGCATTGTGTCCGTTTCTTGTGTTGCTGCAGACTTTACTTTAATCTTTGCATGTCATAAAAGGGCTGAACGGCAGAAAGGGATTGTGATTATCTTTAATATTGGAGATTAAAATAGATTGTGGCGGTGAAACGTTTGCGTGTTTGCAATCAGGCCTCGATGATTCCAGCTACCAATTAACCGAAAATGTCTTCCTTCCTTTCAAGTCCTTCATTTCCTCTCCTCCTCCTCCTCCTCCTTTCTCTCCTTTGCTTCCTGACCTCCCTCATTATCCATACTTTCAACTTTTTGTTTACGAACAAAGAGACAGAAATAAGACACTTTAATGGAGAAACAACAGAGCATGAAGGAAAATTAACGAGCGGGGAAACAAGACAAGGGAACGTAAAGAGACTTAATGACCTCGACCAGCGTCTCGGTGTAAGACAACCATCTCTGCTCTGTAATGGGAGAAGTCTGGGTGTGGTTAGAGCGCTGGGACTTTATAGCCAGAGAGAAAAAAGAAACGGACACGGAGAGGAAAATGAAGTCATAGGATTGAGCCAGAAACCTCAAAGTGGAGCGAGTAGGAGCGGGAGGGAGGGAGGGAGGGAGGGAGGAGGGGGAGTGTTCGAGTTGGCCGCAGAAGAGTGAGTTGTAAAGAAAAGTATCTGTTTCAGCGCAGCTCACTTTTTTTTTTATTTCTTTAACAGCTCAGAGTCGAGCCGATTGTTTCCACACATGCTCGTCTGGTTATGCGTGCAGAAGGGTTAACGGAGAAAGTGTAAGAAAAAAAGAAAAAGAAGGTTCCTCTTGTAGGTTCGTACTGTATTTTTTCCACTCGGCGTTCCAGATTTGTCGTCTGCCAGCGCCGTGGAAAAACACAAAAGACCTGCAGCAGAGCAGCTCAGACGGAGCTCTGGGACTATTTTTACACTTTTGATAAAATGTTTTTGTTTTGGTTCTCGTTGTTCTAGAATGGTTTCACTCCGCTGCACATCGCCTGCAAGAAAAACCGAGTCAAGGTGATGGAGCTGCTTCTGAAGCATGGAGCGTCCATCCAGGCGGTCACCGAGGTGAGTCTGAGACGGCGCCAGACCCGACTTCATCAGGTTTACTACGAGGAAATCATCTACTTTACTGCTGTAGTGGCTTCACACGCTGCAAGAATCATCATCTTACAAAGTCATTTTCGTCTTTATTGGATCCTAAATGTCTTTATTGTCTCGACTGGAGCGCCGACCTCCCGCTCGCAGTTTGATTCAGGCTTGTACACGAAGCGATTGGTCAATTTCGCTGTCAATCAACATATCAATAGCCCTGTGGAAGAATGAGGCTCTACTGAGTTTAAGTGAACGATATATAGTCTCATAGTCGACTCTCGACCCTGTGAAGTCAGAAACTTGATTTGATTTGTGTAAAAAGTTACTAAATCTTGTGCTTAATAAATGTTTTCCTGTGTTTTCTATCAGTTATGAGATATGAGGCCCATCACTCAGCTGATAGTCAGCTGATCGTGTCCATAATAGACGCTGATTCAGCGCAGCAGCGTATCACACGCACCGCAACAAACACAATATTGATTCCCCCTCTGAACCGCAAAAGGTTTAATCAGGAATGACTGTCATCCTCTAAAGGATGTGGTCTTCAGATCATCCTCGTGATGCAGAAGACAGAAAGAAAGAAAGAGTCTCTTAATACTTTATGTACATTGAACTGATTTGATTAATTTCTCTTCTGTCTCTCGTCTCCACACAGTCCGGTCTGACTCCGATCCATGTCGCCGCGTTCATGGGACATGACAACATCGTCCACCAGCTGATCAACCACGGGGCTTCACCCAACACCAGCAATGTGGTGAGTTCAGGAAGTTCATCTTTGTTCTCACGTCCTTCTTACTTTCTTGTAGTTTCTGCAGTCACTAGTTGTTTTTACGAGAAATGTCTCTTTACAAAAGAACTTCTGATGTTTGAATTGTAATTTAATGATTGTTTTAGGCTCAAATTTTTAAGAAAAGCAAAGATTTCAGACAGATAAAAAACAGTAGATGTGTCAGATTTGTTCTCTAATCATCTCACAATCTGTTCAGATTTAGATCTGGCTGTTTAAACTAACTTATCTATCAGCTAACACAATTAAAGTCAAAGTTAAGTGCTGCTGACAAACCAATAATGCATGAACATTTAAGGTGCTTCGTGTCAGATATGGCCAGGACATATTTTAACTGATATCTGACACCTGAAACAGAAAATGGACAATGGAAAATGACCTCACGCCACCCTTTATTAGTTTGTAGTGAAGCTCTGAAGTTCAGGGAGGAGGAACACAAAGTCATAAAGATAAAGTAAAGAGAGATCGATGGGAGCTGGAAGAGAAGAAATGAGCAAACAGAAAAAGGGGGGAAGAGAGTCCTGCACAGTCAACTCTTCAACCCCGAGCATTTGGTCGCCCACGCCGTGTCTGTGGCCAGGTTACCGTAGAAACGGAGTATTATGGCACGTCATTATGGGGAACTGGGTGTGGAGAGCGAGGGGGTCTCTCCCTCTCTCTCTCTCTCTTTCTTTCTTTCTTCACAGAGGGCGAGTTTCTGGAGGAGATCTGTGTGTTTTCATGAAGGAAGGAGGGAAGAAGAAACTTAAGAATAATAATTATCAATCCCTCTTTCTTTTGTGTGTGTGTTCCAGAGGGGGGAGACGGCCCTCCACATGGCGGCGAGGGCAGGACAGTCAAACGTGGTCCGCTATCTGATCCAGAACGGAGCGCGAGTGGACGCCACGGCCAAGGTAGACCACGTGTGACCCTCAGATACGAGACGAGTCGTCCTGAATAGAAAACACATTGAGCTCGTTCGGCCGCGACACTTCTGCTGCGTGTGTGCGTGTTTGTCCGAGACGCAGTAACGAGCGTGTGTTTGCACGTGTCTAATTACTGAGTGACGACAGCACGGAAACATTCCTCCTGTTTCCAGTTTGAGGGTTTGTCTCAAAAAGAAGACAGGAAAAGCTCGAACATAATGATAGAAATCCATTATTTCGCTGTGTTCTCATGTTTAAATGTCAGACTCTTTTCAAGAATAAAGCCTCCTCTTATTATACTGTCATTCCAAGTTGTGTGATTATCGTAAATTGATGGTTTCTTGGATGTAAGTCTTATTTAAAAATGCACAAAAAGCTCAATTAAATAAATTACATCTTGCTCCAGGATGACCAGACTCCGCTGCACATCTCGAGCCGTCTCGGGAAACAGGACATCGTCCACCAGCTGCTGGGGAACGGAGCGTGTCCGGACGCCACCACCAGCTCCGGGTACACACCTTTACACCTGGCGGCCAGGGAGGGCCACAGAGACGTGGCCACGGCGCTGCTCGACCAGGGAGCTAACCTGGGCATCATTACCAAGGTAAACATCATGTGTCAATGTGATCTGTGTAGCACGGTTGTTACTGGCAACTAAGACTAAACTAAAAACAAAAGAAAATATTTGAGTTAACTGTAATTAAAAAAACAAACATACGAAACTCTAGATTTAAAAGAAACGACTAACTGAAACAATATTGTGGACCTAAAAAAGTAGCTAAAGTAAAATATAAATACATGTGAAATGTGTAGTTACAGTCTTTGTCAGTTTGGGCCGATATTTAAATTGATTTCACTCTCGGCAGTGAAATTATAGCTGGTGAATATTGAGGATGACACAAAACCATGGATATAAAAAACTTTGCAGTTGGTTTGAGATACGCAATTACACACAGTGGGAGAAGAAGAAGAAGAAGAAGGAGAAGAAAGGAGGAGGAGGAGAAGATGGAGAAAGAGAAGAAGAAGAAGAAGACGAGGAGAAGAAGGAGAAGAAGAAGGAGAAGACAGAGAAGGTGAAGAAGAAATGAAGGAGGAGAAACAAGGAGACAAAGAGAACGAGAGAAGGCTGATGAAGAGAGGATGAAGAAGAGAAGAAGAAGAGAGGAGGAGGAGGAGGAGGAGAAGAAAGGAGGAGGAGAAAGACAGGGAGATGAAGAAGAAGGAGGAGGAGGACAAGGAGAAGAAGAACATGGAGAAGAAGAAGAAAGGAGGAGGAGAAGGACAAGGAGAAGAAGAAGAAGGCTAAGGAAAAGACAGAAGGAGAAGAAGAAGAAAGGTGAAAGGAGGAGGAGAGAGACGGAGAAGAAGAAGAAGAAGGAGAAGACTGAGAAGGAGAAGAAGGAGGACGAAAGAGAAGGAGGAACAGGAGGAGGAGAAGAGGAAGGAGGAGAAGACTGAGGAGGAGGAGGAGAAGAAGGAGAGGGAGAAACTGGATTAGAAGAAGGAGAAGGAGAAGACGGAGAAGAAGAAGGAGAAGAAGAAGGAGGACAAGAGGAGAGGGAGGATCAGAGTAGAAGAAGAAGGTGAAGCCTGAGAAGGAGAAGAAGAAGAAGAAGAAGAAGAAGAAGAAGAAGAAGATGGAGAAGAAGAAGAAGGAGGAGAAGGACGGAGAAGGAGAAGAAGTGCAGGACACAACACATGTTCCAAAAGTCTTGTATCACAACACACCTGATTACAGCTCTTTAATAATAAATCTTGTATCTTTGCTCACCACGTCTCAGTCTGAACCTTCAGGTGTGCAGCACAACAGAAATGTGAAATGATCAGCGATCTTATCGATCGACTGTGAGAAACTGATAATAATCGGTTATAGGTTTCAGCTGAAAAACATCCACATCATGCAGCCCTAAAAAAACCCCAGTGAAACATCCTCAGTGTAAACTATAATTACTTTGTGTGGAGAACGTCAAACATCGGTTGTTTTGATGGCCGGAGGGCGAAAACAGGCCGATATAAAGAACCTGTTGTGTTGATTCGACTGTGAAGCGACTGAATCATGTTTTATCTTTATGTTCGTTTAAAGAAGAGACGACGCACATTGATTAACACGAGTTGGTCGACAGCTGCAGATCTGCTGCACGAGGCTGTTTTCACATTCTTGATTTGTCGCTGGCCGAGCTGAAGAGGCCGTGAGTTACAGCTGACCGCCTGCCAGCGGGAGAGTTTGGTCGGAATAACTTCCCTTACTGTTCCTGGAGAGGCCTTCATTATGAATTACTCGTTTCATAACATCTATTTAAACTGTAACAGAGCCGTTCGATGGGCACGTTTTTTTTCGACACTGAGGAAAGTCCCTAAACTCTAAATATAATGATTCCAGGTCGGAGGAACAGACTCTACGTTGTGTCTTCATGTTGAATATCTCGAGGTCGACCGGTTAAAAGTCCAATCTAAGAAAGAATAATGTGTGTTCTGGTGCATATCAGATCATAATCATTCACCGATCCTCCAGAGATATGAGATAGAGATAAATATCGAACCAGGAAGCTGCTCTGGATTCTGTCAGTCGCCTCTGAGTTGAGCACAACCGGGTCTATCTGGTTCTGTTGTTGCCTCATAGCTGAGGAATCTGACGTAAGACGCACAAACTCTCCACACCCTGAGCCTCTATTTTGTTTCATCACTCTTTTGAAATAATCAGTTTCTCATGTTTGTCATGACACAACCCCTCGATTAGAAGTGATTGAACACATGTGGCCCTTCATGAAGAGAACCGTAACACACTCATCACCTGGAGTGTGTTTTTAACAGCCGTAGCACATAAATTTAGCCTATAATGTCGTCTGTGTGTGTGTGTGTGTCTGCAGAAGGGCTTCACTCCGCTACATGTGGCCGCGAAGTACGGGAAGATCGAGGTCGCCAACCTGCTGCTGCAGAGAAACGCTCCGCCCGACGCTGCAGGGAAGGTAGAAATCTAAAGAAACACATGTATAACTCACACTTTCATTGCTATTCTCTGTATCACCTCACTGCACTGTTCTGTGTGTACATCACCTCCCAACACTGGCTGTGTGTGTGTGTGTGTGTGTGCACAGAGTGGACTAACTCCACTGCATGTGGCGGCGCACTATGATAACCAGAAGGTGGCGCTGCTCCTGCTCAACCAGGGAGCTTCGCCGCACGCCGCAGCGAAGGTAAGAATCGAGTCCCCCGACTGCATTAAAAGCACGGAAACGTCCCTCGCCGCCTCTCTCGCTCGCTCTCTGGTTTTGGCTCTGGGTGAAAGCAGGCTGACCTAGTTTCAGTCACCCACATAGTGGAGCTGGGGCCGAGCGGAGCGTCGTGATTGGCTGGCGGGACGGACGGATGCCTCTTCCACTCTTAACAGCATCTTTCCAGAGAGAGCTGCCACTGAAATTAGCCAGGCCCCAATAAACCTTATTCCCCTCGTAGAATATTGAATAAGTTTAGTGTTTCCAGGCAGCGAACCCGGACGAGACGGGACATTTTTTTTAGCCGAGGCTTTTCAAGGAGCGCTCTGTAGTTTTAGGGAACACGTTTTAATCAGACGAGAAAGATCTTCATTGACTGAACAAACCAAATAAACAAACTGACCTTAAAGGACGACACAGTTTCATACTGTTTTACTATATGTGGCGGACCCTGCCACCTTTCTAGCTTCAAACAGTGTTCTGGGAGCTTATTTTCCTCTGAGAACAGCTTTTTTATTCACTTATGGAAAGAAATAAATATTTCTGAGTTTGTCTCATTACCTCATTAATATTGTTGATTTTAAAATTCTGAGTTTGTTAAAAAAATATAGTTCTGCAATCCTTAGTAATGCACATTTAAAGAGGATAAAGCTTTATTCATCATTTAAAAGAGGAACAGCTAAAACTGGTGGCTAAGATTAATATGATGATATGAGCTAGAACATATGTTTGTCAGATTTATATGTCTTTATATATCATAATATTGCACCTTTATGTAAAATTGTTAATAAGATTTTTTTCTATCATCGTTGTTTGTCTTTTCATATCATAGCTGACTGATAAATACACATGACACATGACAAAAACTAGAGTTTACCTGCCAAAATCCTAAAATTTGAATAAACAACCAGACAACAAAAGTAAGAACAGAAGACAACAAAGACTGTCAGTAAAACTAGGGCAAAGAAAATTGCGTATAAGATAATCAAATTGATGTAAAATGAAAAATGTTCAACAATTATTTACATGTAAAAAAAAATAGTTTGACTGCTTTCTTTGTTCATTTTAAATTTCACTTTTCTTGGAGTAATTATTACACTCACTCTCACGTCTGACCAGTAAATACGAAGCTACATCCAGCAGCTGGTTAGCGAAGATTAGCTTAGCATAACATAGGCTAAGCATAGGCTAACTGTTTCCACCTGTTTCCAGACTTTGTGCTACGTTAAGCTCCCAGTCACAGAAATGTGGGAATGATATCAATCTTCACATTCAATTCTTGGCAAGTCAGCAAATAGAAATAATTCCCAAAATGTCACTCAGCCTCAACAGATACACACTTGTTCTCTCAAAACACCTAATACTCTATATAACAAGGTCTCTGTGACACTTAAATCCGGTATGTTTGCACATAGCGAACATATTCTGTGTTTGCCTTGTGAGCTGATAACGTTGGCGTGAGAACAAAGACACAACTGTCTCTCTCCGTCTCTCTGCGCTCAGAACGGCTACACGCCGCTTCACATCGCGGCCAAGAAGAATCAGATGGAGATCACCACCACGCTGCTGGAGTACGGCGCCTCCACCAACACGGTGACGCGCCAGGGCATCACTCCTCTGCACCTGGCGGCGCAGGAAGGCAACGTGGACATCGTGACGCTGCTGCTGGCTCGAGACGCTCCCGTCAACATGGGCAACAAGGTTCGACATCTGTGTGTAGAAACTGTCTCTGTGAGAGAGTCATACAGGCCGACAGAGCTCAGAACATTAGTTATTATTATTATTATGAATCTTATTGCCACTTGTTAAGGTATTAATCTATCCTGTTTTTGTTTTTATATATATGTAACTGTAATTTAATTCATTTAATTTAAGAAATCTCTGGCACAAGACTGTCTTTAAAGGTTAATAAGGTTTTATCTTATCTTGTTTTTTGTTTTAAGTTTCCTTGATGGTCTTTAACTTGAAGTTTTCTTGTTCCTGTCACATTTTTACTCACTGTGGGCCATGTTTAAGTCTTTCAGCTCTATGGAAACCAAACAATCATCGCTAGAAACTCAAAAATGTGTTGAGTGCAGTGTGACATATAGAAAAATATAATTCCCCTTAATTATAAAATAATGAAAAACGTTGAATTTCATCGCTAACTTACATCCATCAACACTTTTCAGCCCACAAGTGTTACAATATTGAAAAACATGGAGGCTGTTTAAATGTGTACAGTTTCTCTCTGTTTATATATCTATTCCTGTCTGTCTGTCCTCAGTCCGGTCTGACTCCGCTCCACTTGGCTGCCCAGGAGGATAAAGTCAACGTTGCTGAGGTCTTAGTCAACCAGGGAGCGACTATAGACCCAGAGACCAAGGTAATGTGACGTGTGTCGCCTTCAGGCTCAAGTGATTATGGTTTATTATAGTTTTATCAAGCAAAAAAGCACAAAAATCTCTTCAGGATTTGCTGTTTTGCTCCTCTGTATAGTGTTGAAAATGTTCATATCTCTTGGTTTTGGACTCTTGGTTGAGAAAAAACAATATGAAGATGTTGCCCAGGCCTGGGTCGTCCAATCCACAAACTTGCTGTATTTGCAACGACTGGTTCACCTCTAATCAAAACTTGCGTTGATTTCAGCTGGGATACACTCCTCTCCATGTGGCCTGTCACTATGGCAACGTGAAGATGGTCAACTTCCTGCTGAAAAACCAGGCGAAGGTCAACGCTAAGACCAAGGTAACTGTGTGTGTGCAGAGGAGATTAAAAGTGTGTGAATGCATGTGTGTCGTTGGCTTTTTGTTTTCTAACTCTCACCTCTCTCTGCAGAACGGTTACACACCGCTCCATCAGGCGGCGCAGCAGGGACACACACACATCATCAACCTCCTGCTACATCACGGAGCGTCGCCCAACGAACTCACCGCCGTCAGTACACACAGATATTTAAAGTTTTACTCTGAGCTTTGCAGCTTGTGATCTGTTCTCAATCAAAAGTACCGACTATACTCTTCACTAACCTTTCTCTTTTTTATTTTTGCGGTGCAGAATGGGAACAGCGCTCTGTCCATCGCCAGGAGGCTCGGCTACATCTCTGTGGTGGACACACTCAAAGTGGTGACGGAGGAAACTCTGACCACTCAGGTGCGTTCGTGTTTCTGAAAATGAATTGACTGAAATGTAAAATTTCCCAAATCTTTCTCTGTCATGATCTGAAACAACGGGTGCATAAACTTTTACTTTTACATCCACTCACCATGAACTCTCAGGAAAGCCGGATTATGTTAAAAACAGGCTTTAATTCCTACTTTTTGAAGTATATTTTACCATATTTCTGTCGGAGGTCTTGCTCATCTGCTCTCTAATTTGCTGTTGATGCTTCGATTACAATTCAAACTCAACAATTCCTCCATGTTTAACTGATATTCTGGTAAATCCAGCTGCAAATTTAAAGACGGGTCTCAAATACAGGCCGGGAAAAAACGAGAGTCACGTTATGCCAATACCACCTAATCATAAAGTGTATTTCTGTCGCCTTAATTTAATTAATTCAACAATATAACCCACTATGTTTAACACTTTATCGGTCAAGGTGAGGGTTAGCAAACCAATGACACAACTCCGCTGATGACACATTTGAATCTGCGTGACAAAACATTACTTGTCTCGCGAGCTCGTTGAATATTTTATACGGTACAAAAACAGCTCGTAGCTCCGTTCTCTTCTTCTTCTGTTGGGTTTTATGGCGGTTGGCATCCATAAGTGTTGCATTAACGCCATCTGCTGGATCCGCTGTCCCTCGATCCATCTATTCCAGCACTGCATGTGTGAAAAAAGGCACAAGAGGGAAATTTACACGGTGTGAATGATTTACCAGAACAAGCGTGTGAAGCTTAAATCAAGAGTGTGTTTCTGTTCGACAGACGGTGATCGAGAAGCACAAGATGAACGTTCCAGAGACCATGAACGAGGTGTTGGACATGTCCGATGACGAAGGTACGGATTCTCTTTACAGCTTGTTCGTGTGTCAATCTGTTTTTACTTTAAAACAATTCCCCCCTCGTACAACCTGACCCCAGTCACAAAACCCCGGAGAGACGTCCTGAGTCTGTAAAATCTCACGGTTGAGTCATATTTGGCTTTTGGGCTGGAACTGGATGATCCCAGTGCTGGTCTCATGGTTAACAACCGTCCTCATTGTTGTCAAGGGAATGGTTATGTTGTTGTTGCTGCTGCTGAGTCATGAAAGTGAAAAAAAAACATAATTTTCTTCATCATTAACTTATTTGATTTCATCATTTTACCTTTCAGTTACAATCATGATGATTTATTTCCAACAATAGAGCCACTGAAAATGTGCAGTCATCACTTTGTTGTTGATTTTTCCATATTTTTTGGTTTCCTTTTCTCTCTCTAACCTTCTCCTCCATCCCAATCACACAGTCTGTAAAGCCAATGTCCCCGAAATGATCACAGAGGACTATATATCTGATGTGGAAGAAGGTATTTTCATCTTTCTTCATTATTTTTTGTTCTCTCGCTTCTTTCATGCTGCTTTCTGTATGTCCTTTGTGTTTTCCCAACATTTCCAGTCTTCAGTTTCTCTTTCATGTTTCATTTAACCCTTTTGCAGTTGTGTCGAGATTTCTGTTTTTCCTTTATTTAATTGAAAGTAGTCAAATGTGTGATCAGGGTTCCCGCCGCCCCTTTAAAAGTCTTAAAGCTAGATGTTGTTCTGAATCACATTTTGTTATACTGGGTGAAATGGTCCTTCTGTCCTGAGAGTAGTCAATACATTATGTATTCAGAAAAAGGAGCGAAAATAATCAGACCTCTGTGGCAGCTGCATGACTGAGAAAAAGCTGACCAATCCGATGTGTGCAAGCGCGGAGGAGGGCGGGACATGAAGGCATCTGACCAATCCGTGCTATTCGGCCTGAATGGCACTGATTGGTCAGCTTTTTTCTCAGTGCCTTCACTGGTCAGATGCCTTCATGTCCCGCCCTCCTCCGCGCGTGCACACGTCCGGTTTCACTGATGCCGGAAGTATTCAGCACACTCCTCTGCAGGAATACGGAGTTCATTTGGTTACAATGGCAGAGAAAATGCAGCCACCGTTACTTCTACCAGCTCATCCCGCTAAAAAGGCAAGGAAAAGAAAGCCTGAGGCAGAAAAAGGTGCAACGAAAAAGTCTCTGGATAAAGTAAGAAGTGTCAACATCGGTGCTGCGTTCAAGTTTGTGGGGGCGTGGCTTTGGACGGAGGAAATCTCAACCTCTTGCTAGCTCTCTTGCTAGCTCTCTCTGCTAGCTCTCCAGGATTGTAGACCCTAGCTTTAAAAGGTCTTGAAATCAAGAAAATGAAGGTCATAAGTTGTCTTTAATTTACTGTAAATTTGCTGTAGGTGTTAAATGTGCAGTGTAAGGCTGATTGGTTGGCTTTAGGCTGCTTGTTATCTTTTTGTTCGCGTCGGTCGCGGTTGCTAGCTAGCCAACGAGCTACAGATGAGCCAAGATGAGGCGACGCAAGTTTGATGTTTGGAGGAAAGGACGTTTCAGAGATGGTTGGCAACGGCAGGAGAAAAAGCATGGTGTTAATTTATGACGAAGACTTTATGCTGGGAACGAAAGGCCGTTAAATATACAGCGGCAACTAGTTAGGCTATGCTAATGCGTGCATTTTTCAGCACGTAACTTCATCCCACTCCCTCGCAACGTCTCAAGAAGCAGTTTTATATCACTGCCACAATCACAAAATGACAGTGGTGACATTTACTCAAGTCCTGTACAGTGCATTTTTTGTGGTACTTTATACTTCCACTCTACTATATGCATTTTGAAAGGGAAATATTGCAGTTTTATCACATAAATTACTAGTAACTTTGCAGATTGCAAGCTGCAGCAGAGCCAAAGTTTATCGGCAATTGGATTTAAAAAAAGGAAAATGATTCTGATAATCAGAAAAATGCTGCATAACGGATCAGACAGTGTGTTAGCTCATCGTCTACACTGTGAATTTGAGAAGTTGACTTTCAAAGGTCGACTATCTCTCACCCTTAAGAGAGTCACTCACAATTACCAGGTAAAGTAGATTATTTTTTTAAAAGTAAATTCACTTTTAGGTACTTTTTACAACACTGCAAGAAGTTGAGGTGTCGTGGGATCTTCACATGGTGACTAGGCACCATTCATTCAAGTCGAATGATGACACCCGTTAGGACTGCCTCAATTGTCTCCCCTATTTTCTATCAAAGAAATTGTTTTGGTCTGAATTATACTTACTGAGGTCTAAAAAAAGCCTCTAATTTGAGCGTGTGTCTTCTGTCCTCGAGTCCTTTCAGCTGCTGCGTCGCCTCTCGACTCTCTCATGCTGTGTTTTTGTAGAAAAAAAAAAAAAACCTGCAGTATTTTCATGCATCAAAAAGAAAAATGCGGGGAATATGTCTTTCTCACGGTTGCCATGCCAACCGTCTGCACATGGCGTTGTGCGAGCGTGTAACAGATTTCTTTTCACGGCTGCGGAGTGGAGGCGCACACACTCGACCCCTTTGTCCTCGGAGGCTTGTCGGTGACGCTTCTATTGTAGATTCAACGCGTTCCGGGCTGCTAAAGCAAACATGGTGTCAGCTGCTGTGTGTGTGTGTGTGTGTGTGTGTGTGTGTGTGTGTGTGTGTGTGTCTGACTCAAAAAATGGCTGAACTTGAACTCGACCTGACCAAATGTCACAGATTGAGGGAGGGGAAAAAAAATAACGAGGGATTGATATATTGAGGTTTTTGAATCGATCGTCTGTTTGGTTTTTCGTTCCGCCCTCCGGTGCTTCTGCTCAACAGTCTGCATTCATGGTAAAGAATGGCCGGCTTTCTTTTTTAGGCGGTCACATGTTTCTGTGCCCTCTGTGCAGCTCCAGGTTTTTGAACATCAGCAGCCTGCAGAAATCCACATTTATATAACGTAATGGAAACAGTTCATCTCCCGCAAAGATTGAGTATGTGTAAGGGCCATTATCATGAGATTACGAGGTGTAATGTACTTAAGTGGATCTTTCAGGAACAGTGTCTGTACTTTACAGGAGTACATTTTAACACAAGCATCTGTACTTTCTGCTCCTTACACTTTCAAAACAGGCTAGTTAATTTAATGCATTTGAGGAGACTTACAGATTCATTTTATTACTCAACATCACAAGACTGATTTAAACCTTTCAGAGCATGACAGACGCAGCGAGACGAAACAACATAAAAGACAGAGGGAGGCTGGGATGGGGCGAAAGGTTGTGTTAGTGTCTCGTCTCTGCAGAGATTTTCTTATTTTCTCACTTTGTTGCTGCTCAGGACGCTTCACCGACCCAAAATGTGTCTATTTGACGTCCTGGGAATGAGACTCAACGATCAACTGTCTTTGTGGTGCGTTCAGGAACAGCTGGGACAAATCCTACTGATTATTTAAGTCTAATAGTCTTTGAATTATATTAATATGACGTGAGCTTCAGTTAGCTTTGACCACAAATGTCCTTCACAGGGAAACTTTTAACTTTGATAATCAGAGTATAAATCACAGCTTGTACTTTATTACTTTTACTTGAGTAAAGAATCAGTACTGCTGCTTTTTAGACGTTTTTTACGCAAGTGTCTGTACTTCTACTTGAGCACTTTAGCCACCTCTGTATGCAGATCTGAGTAAATGTCTTTACCGTGAATTGTGGAGAAGTTGTGAGCAGTAAGACGAGTTTAGAAAGAAAAACAGAAACAGAAAGATGGAGGTTTACGCAGGTTCCTGAACATGTACGGTAAGGTGTGTTTCTGCTTTGTCTAAACAGAGATGGATGTGGGAAATATCTGCATCAGCTATTCCTGTAAGTCCAGTCGAGCGGTGACGTCGCTGTGACTAACTCCAGTAACAGTCTGAAGTGTTGCCACTAAACTCCGCCGGTGTGATTTCTGGCGTGCACGTTTGCTCTCGCGCTGAATTTGTTGTTGCTGTTTGTGTTGTAAAGCTTTAAACGAGCGTCCGTCTTTCATTCCCCGATCTAAAAATACATCAAGTGTCACTCACACACACACACACACACACATGCAGACCCACATACCAGATGAGCAGCAGCAGCGATTAACATCTCCGGTAACACACACACACAGCCGATGATCTAAATCTGGACGGCCCGTAAACCCTCCGCAGTCTTTTGTGAACCGCTGTGGGTTTTCCAGAGTTTTTTTGCAGAGTTGTGAGTCAATATTCAATCAGCATGGATATAAAATCTGCATCATGAGATAATTAATTACAAGGCAATAACGTTTTCACCACATGTGCGATTATATCTGTTAGTTTTCTACTTGTTCCAGTAATTTATGTGGTTAATTTTTGGTTTCCAGTGTTGTTTTAGACAAAATCCGCCGTAGGTTTTAATTCTTGACCCTTCATGTCTTTGGTTTTGACGTTTCATATTCTAAATACAACACAGCATAAAAAAACAGGAGCAATATCATGGCTACTGACATGTGTCTCTACATGATAAAGGAAAAATAAGATAGATAAAGATAAAGGATGAAGGGACATGTGTCTCTACGTGCATGTCCACCTTTGATCGAATCTCACCTCTACGATATTTATGCAAATAAACGCGCACGTCTTTCTGTTTGCAAAGACCAAATGCATTGTTGGTTTTAACTGGTAGACCCAACAGTATCAGCCAACATGCAGCGACAGACAGAAACAAAGAAAGAAATATCGTTCATGTTTACAAGAAGCCAAAATGAGAATTTGTCATGGTCGTTTCATAAAGTCTGTGAAGTTTCTCCTCATGCAAAAACTCACAACTCATGCAATTCTACATTTTAGTGAGTCTGGGGATGTCGCAAATGTTCACTTGAGTTTTTTTTTTTTGGTCAGCAGTAACATTTTTCCATAATATATGGATATAGAAATAAATAAATCAAAATAGCTTTTTTACTGTAGCATGTAAACTGGATTAGTGCTGGTTTAGAGCCACCTGATTTTGGCAAACAAGAAGAATGCATTGAATAAAAAAAGACAATATCACTTTTCTTTACTTTTTAATAGACTACCTATTATGATTTGAGAATTATATATATATTTATATTATATATGTGCAGTGCTGAATCAGTTCCCTTTGCAAGATGGGTCTGATAAAGTGTTGGTTGAAATCTGTCGTAATGGATTCAAAAGGTTTTTATTTAGTATCATCACAGTCCACAGAAAAATAAGAATGAGACAAAAGAAGATAAAACGGTTAAATGTGTGCAGCAAAGTAAAACCCAAACAAAAAAAACAACTACATCAGCAACTTGCATCATCCATCTTTATCAACTTCATTCAAATATGGTTTGGATTTATACGCTCCAATGAATTCTGCGTCATTTGAATGCCGTTAGTTTGAAGATGTGTTTGTATCCGCAGCCACACTTTGAGAATTCAAACCTTAATTTCGCTCAATGTCAGAAGTTTGTCTCAGTCTGAAGCTCTGAATCAGCTGAATCTCTCAGTTCACTTCAGGACATCGCTCTGAATCGATGATCCGAGGTTTCGGCCACGTTTTTAGAGTTACATATGTTGACAGAGTGACCACATCAGGATCTGACAGCTGCAGTCAGACAGAGACTGTTGTGTCGACACCAGCTGGAGTCTCACTGGACAGAGTTATGCATTTCTGCAAACACTCTCCAATGAGCAAAAAATGTTTTTTTTTCATATTTGTTATAAATTATTCATGACACAACCCACCAAAGAGCTGAAACCAAAGATCAAACCAACATGTATCAACTTAAATATGTAACAAAACATTACATCAAAGATAATAAAAAAATTGTTATAAATAAATAAAATACTTGATTGCACTTCATCTTTATACAGAAATGTCATATTATATGTAAAACATTTCTACCTGATAGGAAAAACAGAACATAAAGTGATATAATAAACTTTTTTTAGTTAAATAAATAAAAGACACTCGGCAAAGTTTATTATTTAGCAGATCGAGAGAGAAGAATATAAAGATCAACACATGAGAGAGTTCAGCCCGAGTCACACACCCACTTACTATTTCTGTCCTGCAGTGAGATCTAGGTGTCTCTTCTGAAACACACACACACACACACACACACACACATGCACACACACTGGATAATCCGAGTGCCGGGTGGGTAGGCGGGAGAAAGCTGATCTGTTTGTGCAACGCCGGGGCCGTGAGAGACGGTGAAACAGAGTCCGGAGGGGTCGAAGAAGAGAGTCGCAGGAGAGAGAGAGAAAAAAAAAGTTAGTTCAGGGTTGAAAAAGTCCTGAAGAAGCGAAACTGAATGAAGTGCTTTAAGAGAGGAGGTGAGTTTTGCGGAGAGAGTTGGAATGTGTCCAGATGGGGGTCTGTAACGTGAGGGTGGGTGGGGGGGGGAGAGTTTAGGGGGGAGGGGTGGTGCAGCAGCGGGGGATGAGGGGACAGGAGGGTGGTGCAGGAGGGGGTCCGTGGTGCTTTGTGGTCGCTGGAATGCCTTCCTTTTTCTTTCTCCTGGTTTCTCCGCCTGCATGCACTTGCTCCCCTCGTTCCCCCCTCTTTGACTCCTCCTCTCTCTTTTCAACTCTGCGGTCAGCGGTTCATCAGTAGGCTTCGGATCTCTACGGCACCTCCGAGGGGGAATAACATGCTGCTAACTGTGTTTTTGCTCCCGCTGGGCCTGTAACGTATGTTTTCAGACACTTTTTTCTTTAATGGCTTGAGTGATTTGTGTGCTGTGATGACACCAGTTCTGCTGTGTTGAGTGTTTTGGACTGTGCTGTACGTGGATCTGTGCTCAGCGTGTTCAGATATAAAGCTGTTAAACTGCTGTTCACTAAACTAACCTGCCATAAAAAAGCGACTGACTGTTGCTTGCGAGCTTTTACTGTGGCTGAGACCACAATCCCTCAGTGACAGCGAGACTTTTGTGTTTTTTGTTGGACCCGAGCTGAACTGGAAAACAGCCTCTGGGTCCCCGGCTGCATTGATCTGTCTGTCTACAAGAGCCGGTTCTGTTGTGGCGTTCATGGCGACACAAACAAGAAAAACACAGAGGAGAAGCCAAACATTTTAGAATTTGCATTCACAAAATATCCCCCCCACCTTGTTAAGATAATCTGGCAGAGCTAATTGTTGTGATGGAGCAGGAGCGTGGACGCTTAGTTCCCTCTCCAGTCCAGAGTTTTGGCCCCAGAAGAGAGTAAAACAGATTATCTTTCCTCCTGTAACATTTCTTCTGCCCTGTGTGTTTCCGTCCGGCAGGTGACGATGCGATGACGGGGGACACAGACAAATATCTGGCCCCCCAGGACCTGCGGGAGCTCGGGGACGACTCGCTCCCTCAGGAGGGCTACATGGGCTTCAGCGTTGGTGCCCGGTCACAGAGGTGAGAGACGTCAAGAATCAACCGTCAACGTAGTCATTTTAATATCAGATTATAATAACTATTGTCAGTGACTTGTGGAGAATACATGTGAGATGTGTGCAGGCCCGGTCACACCAGAATTTAACAGGGTTAAAGGGTTCAACACCGGTGAACTCTGACACGAATTCACAAAGTCAACCGACAGCGAACCATCGTGACAGTTCGGACTTTTGAGCAAACGTAAAGCCAAACAATCTCAAGATGGAGAACGTTTCTGTAGCTTGTTAGACGTGTTACACCTTCAGCTTTTAACCTCTGCTGGAGTTTAAACTTCTCCACATAAGAAGAGCAGTTTAAAGATCAGTTATGAGACAAGATTCAATGCTACAACTCACTGTGCTGTTAGCAACAGGGCTAACAAGCTTGCTAACCGACAGTTGCCAGCTGTGAGAGCCCTTTTCCCCTCTTTAATTACTCTTTATTTAATGAGTTAATCAAAGAAAATGTGTACAGACATGAGTCTATGATACAAATATGTCTTTTAAATAAATTATGTGACTTTATTCACCTTATTTTAAACATAAATTCTTTTGCTAGGCTTCCTGTCAAGCACTTCTGCCCGCTGGCTAGCTATTAGCTTATTAGCCAGCGGGCAGAAGTGCTTCTTTACTTCAATTACACTTTATTTAAGATGAGATTATACAAATGGATTGAGACATGAGGGGGATCCATGCTACCAAAATGTCTTTTGAATAAACTTGGGTGAACTCACTGTCCTGTTAGCTGGCCAAGTTAGCCTTCTAACTGTTAGCAAGCTTGCTACTGTAGCTGTGAGAGCTTTTCGTCCTCGGCTTTAATTTCTCTTTATTTAATGAGATAATCAAAATGCTGTGGAAGAGTTATAAGACACAAATCCCTGCTACAAATATGTGAGTTTGAATAAACTGTTCAAACTCACTGTCCTGTTAGCGACCAGGCTAACAAGCTTGCTAGCTGCGAGAGCTTTTGTTCCCTCCTTCAGTTACTTTCTGTTTGGTGAGATAATTTACAACTATGAGAACAAAAATGCTCAGGTTGAGTTCAGGACACATTATCAGGATGATAATTGCTTGCTAGCCTGTGTGAATGATTTGTGTTAGCATGTTGCTGGCTGGACTAGCGGTTATCTTGCTAGCTACAGTAGCGTAGCTCTTCCAGTAGACGTTGCTGTACATATTTAACAAAGATGTGCAGTGATGTTTGTTTTTGCCACTTTCTGGTGTGACTGGGTCTTAAAACACACATCAGGTGTTTATAGGATTGCTTAAAAAAATGCTCATTACACAGAAGAATACAGGAAACTGCTCTTTTACACAGGAGGTGACATAGTTTACGGGCATTGTTGTCTTTTTTATTGCTGGCATGTGTTAGACATTCCCACCACGGTCTCCCCTGGTTATGCTAATTACCCACCAAAGGTATCGCAATTAATTTGATGCGCCGGATTTAGGCGTGCCGAAGAGTCTTTTGAAGAAACACAATGATTTCTTGATAATCATCCAGTGATTAACAGGTTGACCGGGTTACGCTGGAGGCGCACGAACCCGGTCTGAACAGAACAGGGAGTCTTGTGAAAGCTCATGACCTAAAAACCAACACAGCCGTCGACTCACAGAGAGTTTGTTTCATCGGTTTAACGTGAAGCTGTTTCCAGTAATATCGTAACAGAAGAGGTCCTCCTCTCAGCAGCGGGAGGTCGTAGTTCACTCTCTGTCGAGCTCACACGAAAATATTGACACTGAAGAGGGAGGAGGGAGGAGGAGGAGGGGGGTTATTGAATATCTGAGGGGTGACACACATGGACGCCGAGCAGCAGGAAATTAGCAGCATGTTCGATCCTGTGGCCTCGAGCGCTGGGTTACATCAACACACACTGTTTGAGTGTGTGTGTGTGTTAACAAATTTGGTGCGCTGCAGGGTTCAGATCACTTCCTGTTCAGTCAATTTAGGAAGGGGGAATTATCCAGGGTGCAAAATCAGTATTAATGAGGTGAAAGAAAGTCTCGGGGATCACTGATAACATTTTCTATTTGAGGTTTTAAAATTGTCGATACGTCGCGGTTTTGTTAACTTCGAAGTGATTATGTCGTCTTAATTTTGTTTCGGATGATTCAACCAAGACTTTCATACTCATTCAAGCTTTTAAGGTGCCGAGAATAAATAGAAATATCACACTTAACGATGTCTGTGCAGAAAACAAAGGAGTTTTTTACAACTAGAAATGAAATATAACTTCAAAACTCTATAATACAATTAGTGTTTTTGGAGAACACTAGTTGTCGATACGTCGCGGTTTTGTTAACTTCGAAGTGATTGTGTCGTCTTTATTTTGTTCCGATGATTCAACCAAGACTTTCATACTCATTCAAGCTTTTAAGGTGCCGAGAATAAATAGAAATATCACACTTAACGATCCTTTTACAACTGGAAATGAAGAATAACTTCACAACTCTATAATACAGTTAGTCTTTTTGGAAAAACTGTCAGTCAGTCGGCAGCATCCTGCATCATTTCTACCAAACCTGCATCTCTGCTCTGGCTTCTCTCCTCTCTGCATCTCCGTGTCCACTCCCCTGTTTGTTCATGACCTTTTTATTCTCTCCTCATGTCCGTTTCTTTATGTTAGTCCCAAAGTCAGGTAAGGCTGAAGGCATGACGAGGCCTCCCTACACCTCCCACCTCCTCCTCCCCCCCTGCCTCCCCCCATCTCACCCCTCTCCCCTCCCACCTGGACTCCAGTCACTATCAACATCATGACTTTGTGGTCCAGCGTGATACATATTTGTATGTTTGACTACTAACGTGATGATTTTTTTTGTGTACTGTGGTTAACGTTTGTGATCTTTACGTCCGATTTTCTCACTTTCAGTTGAAAACGAGTGCTGCTGTGTTTCCTGCTTGTCGAGAACAGCCTGTTGTGTTCGCTTTTGTTTGTTTTTTTGACTGTGGTTACCGTGTCGTTAATGCCTGGGCTTTTTTTGTGGGTCAGCGTTAAAAGTGGAGCTTTGCATCGTTTTGGTTTTCCTGTGTGTGGAGTATTCCTTCATCGAGCTTCCAGGGACCTGAACTGATATATCTGTGGGCAATAGTGATTGCCTCCATCAGTTTAGAGTCAAAATAGTGATGACAAGTAGTGAACAGTGCAGAGTATTCTCACTGTATGTTGTCAGACACTGTCACTGGTGAGAAAGATATGTGCATTTCACACAAAAATGTACATTTACGCATATTTAAGAATATTTTTAACAGCAAAAATACCTTACCATGTGTTTATTTTGAAAAGAAACAACAGGAAGTTGTTGTTTTGCTTTCTTTGTTAAGCACCATAGATTATGTAGTGGTTGTTTTTTAATTTAGTTTAACAGTTTGTAGGTTTTATTTTTTGCATACCCAGCTGCTTTACACAAACCTGCATTTGTAATGTATTAGATGCATTACAAAACAAATGTTCAGGCAGTTCAGATTACAGCTATCTACTTTTAAATCATATGTATATTTGTCTGATACGGAAGCAAAGAGCGGCCACGGTTGCACATTTGATCTCCTGTTGTTTCAGGATTTTAAATGAAAGTTTTGAAATGGCTTATTAGATAAACAAATGCAACACAAACCCAAAAAGACAAATGTTTAGGGACCTTTAGATCAGATGAATTAGTTTTATATCAGATGTATATTTATCTGATATGGAAGCCAGCCTCCAATTTTAGGATCATTTATGGGAGATTTTTAATGCCTAACTTAAAACAAATCAAACAAAAAGTGATTTTTTATTTATTTTTTTGCACATACAGAACCCTTAAATCCAGATCTAACAGACAAATGTTCAGGGAGTTTTAGATTACAATTATTACCGTTAAATCATGTGTATTTTATCTCCTATGGAGGCCTACAGCAGCTGTGGTTGGAGATATTTGATATCTGAGGATAATTTATAATTTATTTTTATTTTAATTGATTTTTTTCTATAATGTATTTTATTTATTTAAAAAGCCTAAATTTAAAACAAGTCAAAAAACAAATAAAACAGAAATAATGTGATTGAAACAAAAATAAAAATAAAAGGTTGTTTAACTTTTAGTCTTTTATAGCGTATTGGATTAGATACATTCCTCTTTGAGGTTTGAGTTACATAAAAATGATAAAATTATTGTTGTTATCCAGAAGTAACAAGATATCAGGATCATTATCTCATTAGTTCCTTTTCTTTTCCACGAGAAAATCACTTAAAGCTAAATATCTCTGCGACCTTGAGGAACTAGGATGAAGTTTTTCTATAAACTGCAGCCGTGATCCGTCTCAGCTTCCGTAGATTTGTCGCTTTGGTTTAACTGTGTGGAGCAGATAGTTGTGTTGTCATTGCGGTTGATGTTGCAGGCAGACATTCATCACACGTCATCGCTCAAGAACGCTCTTTATTTGCCTCATGAAAAGCCTCTCCCATCACGAACAACACCGACAAATGAGACGGAAGCGTTAACTTTTGAAGAAGCTACGGTTTAATGTGGATGTGATTAACGTTACAGAAGCTAATTACCCTGCAGATTTGTCATTGTGACGGCCGATACCAGCCTCCTGTCCTCGCTCTGTGTCTATTGTCCATCATATAGTAATCTGCTTAACTTTCATAAGCTGCTCTGCTTCCCTCAGTCCTGCATGGTTGCATGGCAGGTACAGACGATGCATCTACCCACGTTTTTTTGTGTTTCTGCTCTGCACATTCACCTTCCGAGAGGTCTTATTATAGAATCAGACAACACTGACAGCTGCATCTGGACGTCTACAGATGCTGTTTTGTGCCTCAGACGAATTAGTCGAATCACTTCTTTCTAGTTTTGGGGGTTTTTGTCTCGGATTCAGTCTTCGTCAGCGTCCTTTCTTGCCTTTGTGGTTGTTGCTGGTGCCATACAGTCAGGTTCCTGGAAGCTGCATGCATTTTAATGTGTTTATGTTTGTTTTTTCTGTTCACTTTCATATTCCCCCCCCTTACACCCACCTTCCTCCCAACTCCTCCTCCTCCTCCTCCTCCCTTCCCCTCACCTCCCCTCTCCATCATTGTGACTGTTGTCTTGGTAATCCGTGACTTCAACGGCAACCACACCAAGCCTGCGTTCCTTCAGTTCTGATAGGTCCAACACGCTGAACCGGAGCTCGTTCACGCGGGACAGCATGATGATCGAGGAGATGCTGGCGCCAAAGGAGATGGTACGTACACGGTCTCTATTTTCGGTCGGTAATCCGCAGGTCGTTAACTTCACGGGAGACACAGTTCTCTCTCCAAATGTGCCGAGCTGTCTTGCCGCTGTGCCAAGAGCCGGGCTACTCACCAATCCTCTTACCCCCGAGTTGGTGATGACATAAAGACGACCAATCCAGTTACATTTCACTGAAAGAGGAAATGAGATTAGCGGTTAGTTCTGCTATCCGAGAGGGATTACAGAGATGGCACACCTACTTAAAGGGTGCAGCAAGATGGTGGCAGCTCAGGTAGAGGTGTCTGAGGAAAATATCCAACAAGCAAAAAGACAGCAGGGCGGCTGGTGCTAGAAACGGAGAGGTGGGATGTTCATGATGTGTTTATAGGCATCATAAATAATGGAAATAAGGAATAAAACTCAGATATAAGTGAGCATTTTTGCACCGAAGTCAAAAGGTTTTGATTCTGTTTTCAGGTTGTTCATCCGTCCCTTTCTTCTACACGTGAAGTTTGAGCACGAACATCCAACATTGGATGAACCGATTAGATTTCGGTGATCACAGATTAAAGATCAGAGTTCAAGATCGCTGTGACTCTTAAAAAAAAAAAAAATGTTTGGCCATTACTCAACAGTTAATCTGATCATTATGACAACAATTGGACTTTATATCCAAAAGGTCAAAGGTCAACTTCACTGTGACATCAAAATATTCTGCAAAAAAATGTTCTAGCTATTATTTAACGCCGTATCTCAGGAACAGTACATTTACTTTGAATGGGCTTTTAGTTACATGCCTGAAATAAGATCTGTGGTTTTATTGTCACCTCAGTAACTACTCCAGTTTGAATTATAAAGGGCTTATCGTGTCTTAAAAACGGCGGTTGCTAACAATAAGCTAAATGAGACTACAGAAGGTGTCGGGGACATTAAACGTCACGTCGAATTCAGAGATTCATCTTCTTACTCGTTCGTCTTTTAGCGACCTTAACTCTTAACTTCACAACTCATAGATTGATCAATTCATCGTAAAGCGCGTATGATATAATGTTAGCTTTTACTTCTGGTGATTTCATTTACGATTCAAAACCCATAAAAGTTCATAATTCCTCTGTGAAGATTATCTTCAACCAATCTTATTTTTTTTTTTTTTTTTCGGAAAGTCCAATTTTAAAAATCTCCGACTTTTTGTTGCAGGAACCAGAGTGATGCTAATACGTCATCCCTGCAGCACTTAAACTTTTTTGTCATGACTATAATGTACACTATAATGTTTGAATAATGACTGTTGACAATTATAATACAAAGAAATCTAAACGTATATATTTATTGTATGTATAAAAAACCCTGTGCTTGATGAACAAACAAAACAAACCCTGCAAGAATCACTAGAAACACAAGACAGGATCAGCTGTGTGTGCGGATTCGGCTCGGTATTGTTAGAAAAATGTACGACGTGTAAGTATAAAGCTGCATCAAGCACCTCAAACTTGTACTTAAGTACAGTACTTGAGTAAAAAGTGCATTCCATCGCTGTGTCTCCAAACACGAGCCGTCATTAGGAGTCTGGAGACGCTCGTCTATGCTGTTATCTTCCGCCCGTCACAGGATCCAGTCATTTACCTCCAGAGTAACATGATTATATGATCTGTGAATGAAACAGCTGCTGAGTGACAGCTTGTCTTCCTCTCACGCTGCTCCAGATGCTCTGTAAGGAAAGGTCTTTCATTGTAGAGCACCGCAATAAGGTAGATGCTCATCGAGTCCATCTGTCAGTGCATGTGGAGGATGTCAGTCAGACTTTATTATCATTTATTTTACGTTGTTTTTCAGTTCAGTTCTGCCGTCATCAGAGCATGAATGTAGTCATCATTTAATATTCACTGCTATAACGGTTTTATATATTTTGTTTTTTGACTCAACGTGCATCTACTCATGGACGAGAGGCTAGTTCGCTAAGCTAACTAACAAGGACGCCGTCAGTGTCCACGAGTAGATGCATGTTTCCGTCTCCGGTCGGCGGGCAAACCTCGCCATCGTTTAGATTTCATCATCAGCACGTTTCATTCTCCTCATTTTTGCTCTTTTTCTTGGTTTATTTAAATGCACGACTTCATGAACAAACACATTTTGTGCACCGATTTCTGAGATTTCTTTTAAAACCCATGTCAGATTTCAAAACGCACGTCATCATGTCAAACACTCATGCACCGGTGTGACCTTGCCGCCTCTCGTCCGCAGCATTTGGCGGCGGCGAAGGACGCGGATAACGACTCCCTGAGGAGGTACAGCTGGACGGCAGACGCGCTGGATAACATCAACCTCGTCTCCTCGCCGATACACTCCGGGTAAGCACGTTTGAAAGGATGAGTGGATAAAGACAGGAGGGAAACGGAGTCAAGAAGGAGGGGAAACTTGCTTCGGCTTTTTAGATGAGAAGAGGAATTAGAGGTGCGAGGCGAGAAGAGCTCCACCTGTTCTGCATTCTCTGTCTGTCGTCCTTACCGAATCTCCCTCTCTCATTTTCTTTCCCCTCGAAGTAAACATCTCCTACCTGCAGCGGTTTCTCTTCGCCCTCTCTGATTGTCTGTTCTTTTTCAAATTTTAAAGCCAATCTGTCAGCAGAAGTTACACCTCCCTCATTTTCCTTGATTACTGTATGAAAACATGGCATCAAACCTGTAATAAAAACACACCCAGAGCCTGAGCTGCTGCTTCAAAGAGATGAGACTCGGCTGTAATTCGTCTCTACAGTGCAAACAAATCCAGAAATCCGAGCAGCTCCCACCTGATGCTGAAGGTCAGGTAAATTATTGACCTGGCAGCAGCAGATTCACGTGTGAGTCACCCTTTACTGTGGAAATGAAGGAGCTGTAACCCCGTTTGACATTGTGGGAAAAAACACAAATTCTCTTTCTGGCGGAGTTAAATGAAAAGATTGATACGACTCGAAGATAAAAAAAAAAGCCCAGAGCTGCTTATCTTGGCCTGAAGGCTGGAAGCAGCCTCACTCTGTACCTCGTGGTATCTCCTTTGTTAAATGTGTACAAACAACAAGTCCAGGCTTGCTGTGAAGCTAAGCTAACAGGCTAACCGAGATAGGCTGCAGCACAAGATGAAAACAAGTAATTATAAACCGATATAAATCACAAAACAGACAGTATAACAGTGTGTGACATCCTGAGGAACACACTGCACCAGCCATGCATCCAAACAAATCAGTTTAAGGGAACATTTGAGGTCAGTTTCAATTCGGGGAAAGTTTCCTAGTCGACAAAACCCTCAGCAGCCCTGAAATTTATGATCTCAGGCTTCCAGAGTTTTGGATTATGCAGCCATTTAATGTTTTTCTATCTGCTTCAGTTGTGTGGACGATGCTACTAAACTGTTTTTCTATTAACTTACTCGACTTCCCATCGGCATGGGGGTGAGTAGATAACTTCAAGCTCCGACACCACAGCGATTTTGTTACTTCAGAGTCTCCGTGTCTCCCAAAATGTGTTTAAAAGCACTCAAAGAAATCAGATTATGGCGTCAATCTCCTCATCTAACTCTCCGCCAGAAAGCTAATGAGCCTATCTCCCAAAATGTGGAACTGTCCCTTTAAAGGACTCCTCGGTAGCGGTCTTCTCAGTGGTGTTTCCGATGACAAAGCTCTGTTGTTGACCTGTCACTCCTGCGTTGCTTTGTCGTCCATCCTGCAGTTTTTCCTCTCCGCTCCCGCAGTACGACAGCAGGTGATTGACTGTGATTGGTTGCTCCTTCTCTATCACCACCCACCGACCTTTGTTTGTGTTACTTCCTGTTTCCGGTGACATCACCCTCCTCCTCCACCCTCCTCTGTGTTCACTCATAACATCTGTGTTTGCTCTCCTCACAAATGAACTGTGTCGTTACAGACCGTGACGTAAAGTGGTTTGGATTTTTGTCGATGTCTTTTGTTTTGGAGGACGTTTGTCGTGAGTCTCTCGTTGACGCGGTCAAATACAAAAAAAAAGTCCCGCTCGAGATGAATTTACTGCAACCACAGATTACATTTGTGTTACTGAATCATACTTTTCAAAACGATGATTTGTGCAAAGTTATGTTTTGTATTCTCACCATTTTGTTCAGCAGCAACATACGAACTAACCTGACATCTCGCTCACCGAACTGCATGGTGTGGATTCGTGTGTGTGGATTCGTGTGTGTGTGTGTGTGATTTCCTTCTTTAAAAGTCAAAACGAGTCGCACACAGAACTACACCACCTTCTAATATGGATCAAACTCCAGGTGACACTGGAGGCTCCTGTGTTGGCATCTTGGCTGTTTCACCCACAAAATAACTGAGCATTTATCGTTGTTTTTGCGACATACGTAGTCTTTAAATTAAAAGTGCAGCCGCTGCCGACACAGAAACCTCCTCACATCTCTGTTCCTCCTTCGTCGTTAATCTATCTTCTCTTTTTCTCACACTTACGTTTTCGTATGTTTTGAGGATCACGGCATGGGAACAGACCTCAGCTCTTCTCTCGCCATCATCATTGCTGTTAAACTGATAATGTACTCTGCTTCCATCCTCTCCCTCCCCGCTGCTGTCTCTCTGTCTCTTCCTCCTTTTTTTTTCTTCCGTTTCACTCCTCCTTCAGGTTTCTCGTCAGCTTCATGGTCGACGCCCGGGGCGGCTCCATGAGGGGGAGTCGCCACAACGGCATGCGCATCATCATCCCGCCCAGGAAGTGCACGGCGCCCACCAGGATCACCTGTCGGCTGGTCAAGAGACACAAGCTGGCTTCGCCTCCTCCGATGGTGGAAGGAGAAGGCCTGGCCAGCCGGTTGGTCGAAGTCGGTCCGGCGGGAGCTCAGTTCCTCGGGTAAGACTCGATTCTTGTTATCTCTCTTGTTATATTGTTGCTTACTTGCTTGTTTTCCCACTTCTGTTCGGTGACTTGACATCTCTTTCCTTCCTGCTTCTTGCATCGCCATCCCCCCAAAAACCATCTGTGTTGATATGTGAAAGTGTGAGTGTGTGTACGTGCATGTCGAGGCGTAAAAAACCTGCTGTGTAATTTGCAGTTGGAGTGTAAATCGTTGCAGTGTGCTCACCCTCAAGCGTCGAGTCCAGCTGGGGTTTAAACGCAACATCACTGCCAGATGTGAACTGTGTTAAAGTGTTGATTGTGAAGATTGAAGCGACACAAAGTTACGAATATCTGTTACACTGAACCCTCCAGTGTTGTTGTGTTTTCTGACATCATTTTGTTGATGGTTGAAATTGAAATTCCCTCCGATTGATCGATAATCTGTTTGTTTAGTGATTCCCAACCAGGAATACACAGGAGTACTCGGGATGTTTGAGGGGCAGGGGTGAAAAAAATTAAAAGGGCACCAGCTGACATGATCGATTTAAAGTGAAGAGAGGTCTCTTAATTATTTTTTCTGTCTCTTTTTTCTGCTGGAAAAGCACCCTAGAGGGCACTTTTTATCTTTTTATCTACCATAAGGACATCCAAGATGGCACTTTTGCAGCCCCTTAGTTACCAGTGGTGTGCATGTACCTCAGAAATTATGATTTATTTTAAAAAATCAGCCAGATATTTGTGTTTTGGAGGAACATGAACACACAAGAAGGATTACAAATCAGTGTGAAGCTGATCTTTAGTGTATTTATCGTCACAATAACCTACAACCAGATAAGATGCACAGGAATCGTCTCCCACAAGCTGAAAGATAAATGTCTGAAACATCCAGCTGCAACGTGCATTTAGGATGAACACATGCTTCAAAAAAGAGGACAAAATCTATTCAAAAGAAGCGATTTGTTGTGTCGATAGACGACTTCTTCTGAAGCCTACAGGGGTTTGTCAGCAAAATAGTCTGGGACCCACTGATGTAATTTTCCAGAGCCGATGGTCACGTCTTAAAGGGCTCGATTTGTCCCACTTGTAGTCCAGATACCCAAAAATATCCATCATGAAATCATAAAAAACAGAAGACAACAGCACATGCTCACATTCTGATGAAAGCAGACACTGTTTGGTATTTCTGCTCGATGAATCACTTACAGAGTGAGAACACCGTCTCTGCTTTCACCTCTGACCACGACCGACACCTGTTCACCACCACTGTGACATCACGCAACCGCCGCCGACCCGTGACCTTCCTCCCCTCAAACCTGTGCTGCGAGACACAACTCATGTCTGTGCAGGACAGAAAGGCTTTTTGTTCCGATCTCTGTTTCCTTGTTGCTTCAAACTGAATCTCTTTAGTTCCCTGTTTGTACTTTTATACGTATCAGCTGTATTTGACTTTTTCTGACACAGTGGTCTCGATGAATACTTGATTCTGATTGGCTGGCAGGTGTCAATTAACTTGTGATGGATACCAGTTCCAGTGAAACTGCCTGTTTACTGTTATAAATGAATGCGCTACAGCCTGTTTCTAACATGAGCGGCACTGTGTTGTTCAACTCACAACTTCAGGCTGTAGTGATTTTTTCATTGATTTGTAATAAGTGACATGTGGTGTGTTAGCTAGCTTGTGTCGTACACAATGCTATTTCCTTTGGGTCTTGCTTGCGTAACGTTAGCAGTCTGGCTAAGAGCTGAGACGAAGGCTTCGGGCTGAGCAGACTAGTTTATCTGTAGTGAACGTTTCCATTACATAAGAACCGTATGGGATTGTAATGATTCTCTAAAGACGTAAAAGTAAACGTTAATCATCGTAATGTCTTTTTCATGGGCGAGCAACTGTGTTAGAAGCAGAGTAATGCTCTTAAAGGTCCACTGTGTCGTGTTTTAAGTAATTTATTACCTCAAATCAGCGTCTTCATTCATAAATAAGTCCTCATAAGTAAAAAAGGCCTTCTCCTCCTGAGGGAAGAATCACTTCTCTGTATTTCCATAGGACGGGCGAGCTCTACGGAGGCTTCCATGTCCTTCCGCTCTATAAAAAACGATGAACTGGCGAGAGGGACAAAAAGCTCTACGTGGTACAGATAAGGCTAAAGGCGTTTTCACTCAGAGCCAGCGTGACTGTGGAACGGAGGAGGAGCTTAGCCAGACGCGCTCGTCAGCTGCAGTTTGAAGTCTGTTTGAAATAACGTACCTCATCACCCGAAACTAAACTTGATGAAGTGCTGTTTGAAGACACGTTGCTGTCACAGCTTCTTGAATCTTGACACATCCCGCCTGCCGTAGTTCCAACAGGCTGCAACGCACATTTGAAAACGCGAGGCGCTAGAGAGCAGTATTCGTTTGGATGCAAAATAACATTTAACCACGAGATGGGAGAAATAATTCCACAGTGTGTCTTTAAAGGTATAAAGGTGTCAATAGTCAGGTAACCTCAGGTAACCATCGTCCCGTACATAATCGATCTATACGTACTAAACTAAACCGCTGACTATCTTCAGTAGGCAACACGATTCATCAACATAAGATGTAACCAACCAGCGACTCTGCTGACGTGTGTGTGTGTAGTTGCCATCACTGTTGTCACTGCTGCAAAGAGGAAATCTTTAACTGACTTTGCGAGTGTGTGTTTTGTCGTGTGTTTGTGGGTGCGTGTGTGTTTCATTATCTTGCGGACGCAGTAAGCTACATCTTCCCAGAAAGCTGCCAGCCCTTAATGAAGGCGAGAGCCTGGTTAGTCCAGTGCTACAGCTGGGACCCAGAGGAACTAGATTTGTTGGGTAGGAAACCAACTATAGCTCCCCCACTCCCCCCTCCACACTCCTCCCTTCTCCTCCCCCGTCTGTACCTCCCACCTCTCCCAAGGAAACGACATGACAGAGGCTGATTCATGCTGATGGACATGATTATTTTACCCATCTCTCTTGACTTTGATTTGTTAGGATGCAGCATTACTACGACACTGTACGGTCGCCATGTAGTTTTGGGAAGAAGTCAATGTTAACCTGTTGAAGGGAAGAACAACTTCTTACGTACATTTAAAGTATTTAAAGTTGGTCAGATGACGGGTCAGAATGTAGTTTTTACATTTGAGATTTTAAAAATTCTTCCTAAAACTACAAAATATAACTTTAAATCCATTACGGTTACTTTTCATTTAGAGACCATCGTATTTTTATTTTTATTTCGGAAGCTTTCAGTGGGCTTCTGATGTCACTGAAAGTCAACGTTTTTGATTGGCTGTTTGGACTGGACTGCGCTTGTTGGGCATGAGCCTTTTCCTCCTCAAGCCGAGCATCATCCTGCTTCCCATGACCGTTGTTACTTTACTTCACCTTGAAGATCAGTTTTACGATCATCATCTCACAGTGTTTTGTGTAATTTAATTTCCAGAGCCATTGATAGAAAGAGTTGTAAGTGCCAGAATAAATGTTGGCATTGCACATTTTCTGCAAACCACAGATCTATTGAAACTGTTTCTATACATTTCAATTTTCAGTTTTATGTTGTGCTTATTGTCTGGTTAGCTTTAGGCACAATAACCACTTGGTTACAGCTCGAAAAAGATCATGTTTTGTCTTAAATTACCAAGTGTGTTGCCACAAAAATGTCCCGACATTGCCACAAAGACGGCTTGAAAAAATGTCCTGACGTCTCTCTCTTTTGTTGCCATGTCATTATGTTTAGGAAAGATAATGTTTTGGTTTTAAAATACCCAAACACAGCTGGAAAACGTCCTAAAAATATCCAGTTTTGTTGAAGCAAAAACAGCTTGAAAACGTCCTGACGTCTCGCTCTTGTGTAGCCACATCATTTCCCAATGCTGCTAATTTGAAAAACAACACACCAGGTTTTTTGTATTGTGATCCGAAGAATTACAACATTTAATAAAACTTATGGAAGGAATTAGGAGACTGTAACATTTTAATTTTGTCCAGGAAACATGAGCGAGGGATTTAGCGAGCTTGAAACAAGATGGTTTAATAGAAATGTATGAAAGTTGGAGTTTACTGTTGGAGCAGCTAATAACAGGACAGAAAAAGATGTCTTGCCATCTGTTAAAATGTGATTAGAGTTTGTTAAAAAGCTAAAGTTGAGAGTTTAGGCCTAGTTTAATGGCATTTGATGACAACTAGCTCTTCTCAAAGCGCTAAAAAGGCAAAATCCTTTTCCTTTTAAAGATATAAATGGAGGAGTTCTGTATTAAAATGTCTAAAAACAACGTATCCTCAAGCTACTGGTACGTTTTATTTGGTCGTGTGTTGCTACTTCCAGGATGTTGAAGTCTTCGAACTTAATAAAACTTTAAAACGTGACCTTGTTAGTGAACATTTGTGCCTACAGATGTAACCTACAGTGTTTATCTGCACCTAACAGCCAGATTACTTTACTGTACACCAGCCAAAACCAGCTACTCAAGTACTCTCTCTTCTTTTCCCTTCTCCTCTCTGTAACGTTCATGAAGTAAACAACCTGGATTCATCTCTAACATTACCAGAAAACAATAAACGGTGTCCATGTCGGACTGCCTCAGCTAATCAAGAAAGCAGAAATATCTCAGTCTTGAAGGGATGATCAATGAATATATTTCCTCTGATGCCTCCACAGTGGTTATTTTAGTCCGTCTCATTCTACCCTGAGAAAGGAAACAGTCCTCAGGCCAGAGTACGTTCATCCTTCTCTCTTCTGTTGCATTCATGCCTTGTCTGAATCGGGGCTGTGCAGCTTTCTCTCTCCCTCCGCTCCTCGTTTCCATCTCATCCGTCCCGTCGAGTCATGCCGAGCTCTGTGAATGTCTCATCCGACTGCAGCACGGCCACAGCTGTCATCACGACATCAGCACACGTTCATTCACACCTGTGCAGAATGTTTCTGAGACCCTCAGTGTTCCTTATTTATATTTCACTTTATTTTAAATGAATTAATGCTTCACTTTTATGAGTGTTAATTCAATGTATATGCTTAAAGAAAAGCTCTGTTGTTTTTGAACTTCAGTTTTGATTTTGCAGTAGTTTAGCCCGAGAACGAGAAAGAACAAAACTCTCTTCTCTTTTCTCGACTTTAAAGCCAAACAGTGGAATTGACTAAATGCTTCTTTGATTGAGTATGATTGAATAAAACCATACTTCCGTGACGTCTACCTCACCAGGCCTGTGATAGTGGAGATCCCTCACTTTGGCTCGATGCGAGGCCAGGAGAGAGAGCTGATCCTGCTGCGCAGCGAGAACGGAGAATCCTGGAAGGAGCACCTGTACGACTGTAAGACCGACGACCTCAATCAGCTCCTCAGCGGGATGGATGAAGGTGAAGCTCACGTTTTGACTCTTTTCACTGTGATTATTACGTCTTATAGCGGCACAGGATCGAGTTTGAAAGTGTTTTTAATGGATTAATGGATCCCTGTAGAACTGGACAGTCCTGAGGAGCTGGAGAAGAAGAGAATCTGCCGCATCGTCACCAAGGATTTCCCGCAGTACTTCGCTGTGGTGTCTCGAATCAGACAGGAGACCAATCAGATGGGACCAGAGGGCGGGACTCTGTGCAGCCGGAGCGTCCCATTGGTTCAAGCGTCCTTCCCTGAGGGGGCGTTAACCAAGAAGATCAAAGTCGGACTGCAGGTGAGAAGTTTGTTGTTTTTATTTATTGATCCATCTCACTCACAGGATCAAAGGACCACGCTAAAGATCAAAGACAAAACAACATCAACATTTACACAAATGAAAACACGCTTCATCACTGACTCCTTGCTGCCTCGTCTCTCTCAGGCTCAGCCGGTACCCGACGACACGGTGAAGAAAATCCTCGGTAACCGAGCAACCTTCAGCCCCATCGTTACCGTGGAGCCCAGGAGAAGGAAGTTCCACAAGCCCATCACCATGACGATCCCTGTCCCGCCCCTCTCAGGGGAGGGGCTTAGCAACGGCTACAAGGGAGACTGTACTCCATGTCTCCGCCTCCTCTGTAGTATTACAGGTGTGTGTGTGTGTGTGTGTTAATATTTTTTGAAAAGCAAGGATATGCACATGTCAAACACATTTCAGAGGATAGATGGAGTTTAAATTATTTTAAATTTAAGTCTGGAGGGGACCTTTTATTAAAAACGTCATAACATTAAACTTATCTCAGTCGAGCTTGTTACCGGCTGTTCCTAAATCGGCAAATCTTATTATTAAACTATAATTAGAATAGTATGATCACGACTCCTGTCTTTTAAATCCCTCTGCATGTTCCCCGTCCATTATATTGAAAAAAAGAATCGCATTAAAAGCTAATCTTCAGGATGTTTGATGTGTTTTTATCTGATTCCCTCCCAGGTGGTACGTCCCCGGCACAGTGGGAGGACATCACTGGCACAACTCCTCTCACCTTCGTCAATGACTGCGTCTCCTTCACCACAAATGTTTCTGCCAGGTGAGACACACTAAACACACTTTATTTTGGGTAGAACTCCATGTTGTTTTTCTCTCCGCGTTTGAACTGTTCATGATTTCACGCGTCTCTTGTGCAGGTTCTGGTTAGCAGACTGCCACCAGATCCCGGAGACGGTGGGTTTGGCCATGCAGCTGTACAGGGAGCTGATCTGCGTGCCCTACATGGCCAAGTTCGTGGTGTTTGCGAAGATGAACGACCCGGTGGAGTCCAAACTGAGGTGCTTCTGCATGACGGACGACAAGGTGGATAAGACCCTGGAGCAGCAGGAGAACTTTGAAGAGGTGGCCAGGAGCAAAGACATTGAGGTACATGATCACTGGTTGGTTTTTATCTATTCTAATCCTGTAGAAAGGCTTTCATTTGAAGCATTATCCAAAGTTAATTAGTAATCAAGCCCCATCTCCTGCCTGCAGGTCCTTAAAAAGTGTTACCATTGCTTAAATTCAAGGCCTTAAAAGTCATTAAATTGCCTTGAATTTTAATTTGTGAGGTCTTAATCACACAAACATTTTATCTAATTTAATTTATCCACCTTGTGACTCCTTCTGTCGTCAAAATGAGTCGAGCTCTTCTGCGTGAAAGTCCTCACTTCTGATGTTACAGTTAAGTTTTTAAACCCACCACTGAACCGAATACTGTCTCTTACTTTATACTTGAACCTGTAGACACCTCGATTTCAGCGGTGGGCTACTTCCAAACCTTACCGTGACCGTTGTTCTCACCTCTGCGTTGTTCTCTCTCAGGTTCTGGAGGGCAGGCCCATCTATGTGGACTGCTACGGAAACTTGGCTCCTCTGACTAAAGGCGGTCAACAGTTAGTTCTCAACTTCTACGCCTTCAAGGAGAACCGTTTACCCTTCTGTGTCAAGGTACTACAGTTCACACAGTCTGTCATCAACACTGACTACAACACCTCGATGTCAATAGGATGTGTTTCCGTTATGTCACTAGACCGTGATTGTTTTAACTCTGCTCTACTTCCCACACTAACTTTCAATACAATGAACCCAGTCCACAGGGGATAACCTCGTTCCCTTTGCCACCGCTGAATGACCTCATGTTATTGATCAAACAACATCATGCTCTCTGTAATCAATCATTTGTCGATCTGTTATTATTGAAACTATCCAGACTGCCTGCGAGCTCGAACAGACATCACTTTATCGCAGCACAACTTATTGGAACTGCAGAAGCACGCCAACATTTGTGCAACGGAATTTACAAACAGGCCTGTTCCATAAGTTCATTCATTCAGTCAACCTTTATTTATTATTTATAACGACACTGAGTCAATTACAAAACAAAGAAAAACAAAACAAAGACACATATTGACTAAGAAATAATAATCTCGCAATTGGCTAATAAAAAAGCAGCATTTCACTGGAGCAACCTCTAACTGCTGCTAGCTATGGCTGCTGTTAGCTAGTTAGCTCAGTTAGCCTGCAGCTTGCAGTCTAGCACAGGAGATTTGGACCGGGGCTAGCTGGTTAGCATGCTAACTTCAATATCTCGGGCAACACAATAGCCTGAACATACGTCACAACATCAAAACTTTCATTTCTTCACATTCGGCTGATAATTGTAGTTAATATCCGAATGTTTTCAACCGAAACACTTTGCACTTTTAAGGAACAAGGTTTCATAAAGAAGCATAATGTTCTGTCTGTAGGTGAGAGATCCGAGCCAGGAGCCCTGCGGTCGTCTTACGTTCCTCAAAGAGTGTAAGATGCAAAAAGGCCTCCCGCAGACGGCCGTGTGTAACCTGAACATCACGCTTCCCGCGGTGAAGAAGGTAAGGTGGCGTGAACTCACCATTCTCTGTTGTCACCTCCATAACCATGATCACGGTCAGGGTAGTTTCGGCCCCAATAACACTGATGAGATGAAAGACGGAGGAAGACTTTGGCCAAACTGCCGCCACTGTGTCTTTTATCTGTTTACAGCTTCTCTTTTACATATATCGGTTATCTTTGCAGTGGATTCTCGCCATTGGCTGTTTCATTTCGTTCCTACCTACCTTTTGATTTGGATGACATGCTTTTGGCTGAGGGCTTCTGTGCAAAAAGGCTTTTATGACTATAAGGCTGGCTTTCTGTGGCTTGATTTGCTGTTTGCGTGTTGGCGCCTTTTTTTATTTTATTTTTGTGTCTGTTCAGTCTTTTTTTTTTTTCTCATTTGCTTAAGCGGCTTCTCTTCTGAGTTTGAGCTTCTGTCAATCACTCCTTTTTCACACCCTGATGTTTCTTTTCCCCCCTGCTTTCCATTATGTTACTCCCCCTGTTTCTGCAATGCATCTTGGGAACCAGGAAATGGAGTCAGATGCCGAGGATGAGGTAAACCACACCCTCCCCACCATGTGCTGCCCTCTGCGCTTAGACCTATAGCGGCCCTGCTCTGCTCATCATAGCCTTATTCTTTCCGCTTCTACAAGGGGCAATACGAGCTTGTTCAAAGCAACCCGTAGCTGCTCAGTTTTGCATGATATATATTGTAGATATGAAAAATAATTTGTTTAATGTCCAATTCTTATCCCCTCCACTCTACGGTATGTGGTACAAGTGCCGTCGGAGTTAAGATGTGCTTACATTGTCCCTAAATTAAGATTTAACCTTTCGTATAAATAATCTAGAGCTGATTATTTGTACTTTTACATGACAACTTTAAGCTAATTTGAGTAGCTTAGCATAGAAACGCTTATTGTAAGTATCAGTGCTTACAAAACTAGTCGATTTAAGTGCAGTGAATACTCTTAAAGGAGAGTTTGCTGCTGTATTGTGCAACTGTTAAATATGGGCTTTGTTTCTTTCCATTGGGTTCACTTTAAATTAATATAATAAGGTCCAGATGTTGCTCATTTGGCAGCACTTTACACAATGTAAGGTGACCTAGAACTGATGTGTTGTTTGCTATTGTTGCAGACTGAAAAGCCAGAGCGACGTCATACCTTTGCATCCCTAGCCTTACGTAAGCGCTACAGCTATCTGGCCGAGCCTGCACTGAGTGAGTTTGACATTTTCACTAACAAACCCTTTGATGAACATAATAATGCCAGTTTTCGTGGATTAAGTTAGTTTATTAACAATTTTAACTAACCTGTAAAAAATGCGTGATCAGTATGTAGATAGTTGTGACTTACTTAATGTAATAATTGCATATTTCTCATCCCACATGACATGCACTGTTCACATGCTTGTTTACAACATGGTACATATTTTTGCATGGGTCAATGAGTGGACTTTTAAGTTTTTGTGCTGTGCTTGCCCACGTTGTGAGTTGTACTTCTTCTGGGTTTGTTTGGTTGATTTCCACTGCTGAGTTCCAGAGGTCCAAATGCATCAAAATTTTTCTTTGGCTTACCAACACAGGCGTTTGGGAAAGTCAAAGTAAAATTGTGTTTACTTTTCATTTGTCCCCTCAGAGTTGAAAGCTCTTTTTGGCTTTGTGATGGTGTAGCAGCAGCTTTTTGTGGGACAAAAATGCATGTTAGGAGGTCTTGAGTTTGGCTTTCTTCCAGGTTTTTCTTTTTCAGTTTTTTCACACTCTGCTTGTTACCAAGTCTTATCGATCCTGCATGACAAAATGGGCCAAAACTTTAGTCTTGGAGAACACATTTTGTCATATTTTGTTTGTTATATAATAAAAGGAAAATGGAAACTTCTGCAGCCCTTGGCTGTATTGTATCATAGTGTCTAAATTGTCTTTGGGGAATCTGTCATTACATAATTTTTTGGACCAAACAGATAAAAGGCACTTCAAAAAGCGGATTGAAATTAGAGCCAGAATCCATATGAGATTTTAGAACATCTGAAGTCCAAAGAGAGAAGTTGTTTTTGTGTTAATCCTGGTGCATTTGTCCTGCCATTTTTACGTTGTCAGTCGTTAGTCCACGCCATCGTCTTTGGAATTTTACTTTGCTGCTGTGTGTGCGCTTCGTTGAGTTTATTCATTATGTTGTTGTTGCTTTCGCTGTTGTTTGAGTCATCTCCCAATCCTGAATCACACAGGATCACAACTGTTTCTTTTCATAACTCCATCTTCAATCAGTACTCAAATATCTTATCTCGGCACTTCATAAAACTGCTGTTTTTCCCTCCTTGATACCAGGACTGCGTCACTGACCAACTCTTCCTCCTCTGATCCCTTCTTCTTTCACATTTTTTCTTCTTTTCCTTCCCCAACATTATTTTCTTTTACCTCTTACTACTCCACATTCTTTTGATTATTTTTTCCATTCCTTCTTTGTTATTATTTCCACAAATTCATCTGAAGAAACAGCAGTTGAGCGAAGCACATCAGCAAGAACACTGCCTACTGGTTACCCTCACAAACCTGTCTTTCCAACCAGAGCTTACCCACCATGGTCGACTGCTCCTATTACCGTCCCTGGCCAAACAAGGCCCGTCGGAGTGGGGGGTTCCCTCAACTCTACCGATTCACCGGCAGGCTCACCAGCTGCTTCTCCATTAAAAACAACCTGGCCCCTCGCCTCCCCCTCACCTGCATGCGCTGCAAATATCAGAGTCACCCTTGGAGCCCCGCCACCAGTACCTACCCAGACAACCCCAATTAAATCAGTCAGCGACAAAATGTCCTCATCCCCCAGCAGATCTTACAGGACTATGCCTTCACCCATCAAAACTGTTGTCCAGCTGGGTCAGTACCCTGTCCAGGGGTCTGCCAGCCTTATGTCCTCCGGAAGCCCATGTAAAGCTGCCACAGATCCAGCATCTATCAAAAGCCTCGCTTCAGCATACACATCCACTTCCCCGCTTCACTCAATAGCCAACGGTTCTGTACCATCAGCTCACATGACTGCTCCATCATCGCCAAAGACATCTTACAACATGTACAACTCTAACCTGCCTTTTAAAACTGCCCTCGGGTCCACAGTTGCAGATACGGTGGCACCTAAAAGCATCTCCAACCTGTCGTCTTTGAAAACCTCCGTAGATTCGACGCTCTCAACCAGAGGAGGGAGGTCGTCCCACTCGTCTCTCTCCTTAACTGGGCAGACAACCATTGCTTCCTCAGAACTGTCCACGATGAACGGATCAGTCTCGCCTGTCAAATATCCATCCTCCTCCTCCACACCGTCCTCCCCTTCTTTTCGCCAACTCTCAGAGAGAAGTAGCAGCCTTCAGGAGAGGATCCAAGCCACCACCCAGGCAGCGACCTCCGGTGTCAGTGCAGCCATAAATGAAGCTATAGATTCTCATTCTGTGTCGGGCTATGGCACTCTCAGATCACTGTCCTCCTCGCGTAGGACTGCAACAGCCAGCTCTGCTTACGGATCTCTGAGATCTGCCACCTCCAGCCCGGCAGTTTCGTCTAATACAATGACTGTACCTGTGTATTCCCTAGTCAATGTAATTCCAGAGGCCCCTGTCAAACCAGGGCCAGGGTCTCTCAAAATGGCACTGCCTGACTCTCCTCGTGCCTCACCCATGCCTTCCTCCTGTATGTCTTCCTGCGTTACGACATCAAAAATCAATTCCCAACTGAAATCTCCTCCATTTATCACACCGCCTATCATCCACCCAACTGCAACTTCCAACCAGGAGATTCTAAAAGATGTAGCAGACATGAAAGAGGATCTGATCAGAATGACAGCTATTCTTCAGACAGACACGCAGACGGCAGCTAAAACTGTCCAAACATCCCATATTGGCACTCCTAAAGAGGCCAAGTTAGAGGATGAGGAGCCGTATACACTAGTGGAGAAAGTGAAGGAAGATTTAGTGAAAGTCAGTGAGATATTACAGAAAGATATCATGAGTGAAGGTAAGGCCATTACGAGTAGAGAGAAAGCCTCCGAGGACGAATGGGAGGAATTTTCTAAAGACGAGATCGAGGAGGCACAAAGAGGTGCCCTCTCAGATTATTACCCTCCATTTGATGAAAACACACTCTTGCTCAAACACCAGGCCATGTCAAGCAAAGACTTAGAGTTGGCTAAAGTAGTAGACTTTTTAACAAACGACATTGGCGCTAGTTCTCTCTCCAAAATGGCAGAGTTAAAGAGTAGGTACGAGGAGGAGGCAAAAAGAGAAGGGGAGGAGAAACAGAAACGTGTTCTTAAACCATCTATGTCGATACAAGAGCACAAACTCAAAATGCCTCCACCAGTCTCGGGCATGCTCAGGTCTCCCTCAGAGAAGGACCTAAGCAAACTTGCTGAATCGTATCAGGGGACGGACACTATTTTGGAATCACCTGAGGACCTGTCTCATGAGCAGGATAAGAGTCCCCTGTCAGACAGCGGCTTTGAGACAAGGAGTGAAAAGACACCTTCTGCTCCTCAGAGTGCAGAAAGTACAGGACCGAAGCCTTTATTCACAGATTCGCCCATCCCTCCTTGCGTAACTGAGACTAGAACTGAAGTGGTCCACATTAGGAGCTTTGAGCAGCCTGATGATCTTTCCGAGCCTGGTCTCATGGAGGAAGCTGCATCTGCTCTTCCATCTATGGAGCCAGATGCAGCTTCAACGAGCTCTGTCAAAACCTTACAGTTGAAAATGCCAGAGGAGGACTCAATGATGAACAAAAGTGTGTGTCTAAAAGAGGAAACTCATATCACGACCACAACTAGAATGGTCTATCACAAGCCCCAACTGACTGATGGAGCTGAGATGATAGAGGAGGGTATGTCAGTAAGCGATATCATGAAAGCCTTCCAGTCAGGTAGGGACCCGTCCAAAGAACTGGCAGGTCTATTTGAACACAAAGCTAGCCAGGATTCTGTTAAAGGCGATGAGCTGACTCCTAGATTTCTCGACAGAGACAAATCCAAACCCAAAGTCGAGAGGATAATTGAGGTTCATATTGAAAAGGGCCACAGCACAGCAGAGCCAACGGAGGTTATTATCAGGGAAACCAAAAAACACCCTGAGCTGTATGTCTACAAAGGGGACCATGGGATTAGGGAACTTACTGATTACGATGAGGCCCAACAGGAAGAAGAGGAGCTCACTGCCGAAGAATCCCTTCCCTCCTTCCTAGAAACATCTCGAGTTAACACCCCAGTGTCACAGGAGGAGGACAGTCGGCCAAGCTCTGCCCAGCTAATGGCAGATGATTCATATAAAGCCCTGAAACTATTGAGCCAGCACTCCATAGAATACTGTGATGATGAGTTATCAGAAATCAGAGGCGAGTCATATAGGTTTGCTGAGAAAATGCTCCTCTCAGAGAAACTAGATGCGTCATCATCTCACTCTGATACAGAGGATTCAGCAGTGGGAACTGACAAACACCGCCACCTAGCTTCTGAGGAAAGTGGCAGCCGTGGCAGTGAGAGCATGAGTCAGCAGCATGGAAGCCCCAAAAGAGAGTTTGTTTCTAAAGTCATCAAAAGATGGTTCCCCTAAATCCGGTAGATTCGTGCACAGGGATGAACCATCTCAGTTTGATAAAGTGACAGTGCTTCATTACTCCACAGAACAGGGTAGCCCCAAACACGCTGTTTGGATGCGATTTACAGAGGATAAACATGACAGGACTAGGGATAAGCTGCTTTATGAGGATAGGGTAGACCAAACTGTCAAAGAAGCTGAGGAAAAACTCAGTGAGGTATCACAGTTCTTCCGTGATAAAACAGAGAAGCTCAATGACGAGCTGCAGTCCCCTGAGAAAAAGCCCATTAGACGAGAGCCGAAGGAACCCAGGTCCTGGCCTAGCTCAGCCTGCAGTAGTCCAGAGAAAACACAGCAGAAACCTAAATCAGGTGAAGAGGGCTTTAGTAAAAGCAAACTTAAGGAGCCTTCTGTTGGTAAAATATTTGGCAGTACCACTACAACTGAAAAGAAAAGCTCTAGCTTACCAAGTAGTCCCCAGAGAGGCATGATCTCTCGTGTCAGTGAGGATAAAATTAAACAACAAACTAAAACCAGTGAGTCTGAACCCTCTTCTCCAGCTCATACACAATCAACATCCAAAGTCAGTGCAGTGAGGATGAAGTTTGAATCTGCAGCTCAGAAACAAAGTCAGTCTAGCCCAACTAAAACTCCTCCTCCAGTACAGCCAAAACCTTCAATTAAGAAATTACAGGAGAGCAAACTTCCTGTTTATCAATTTTTCACAGGAAAAGCATCAAAAGTATCTGAAACATCAGAAGAAGAAAGCCAGAAAAAGGATGTTGAGAAGGTCACATGTGCCACCACAGATAGCAGTAAACCAGCTTCAATATCGCCAACATCTAAAGCCCCAAAACATCCAGGAGAAAATTTGGCAAACAAAAACATCCCAGAGGCCTCAGTGCAAAAACAAATTAGTGGAATTGAAACTCAAAAGGCAACTCCTAAAGGGAAATATATCACTTCCAGTGTTACTCAGGACATTAAAGACAGCAATAAAGGTCAGAAAGTTCAGACACCTGTTGTTCATGATACTACGAAACCACCAGAGAAAGACAGTGGTGCTAAAAAGTACCAGCAAGTCACAAAAAGTGAGTCTGCTTCCAAAGAAGTAATAGCTGAGGTTTCAAGAAAAGACACAGAAGAAGCACTAAACAAAAACCTTCAAAAAAAGACAGAATCCCAAATTCCTGTAAGGGCCTCTTCTACTTTGGATAATGACCTCACAAAGAAACAGACAGTAACTAGACCCTCACAGATACCTACATTATCTAAGAGTAAAATACAGATGAGTCTTGAGACAATCCCAGTCAAAACAGATGACACTCGGACATTTGAAATTCTAGATAATGCACCCAAAGATTCTAACTCTAATAACCTCACCAGTCCCAGAGAATTGCTGGAGAAAGTCATTACCCCTTCAGCTGCAGCAACGACCAAAGAGAATTTCAAGGGCATCAAAACATTACCTGTTTATGTCAGTGTCCAGGTGGGAAGGCAGGCAGAGAGGGAGGCCAAAGGGACGGTGTATACGGTAAAACAGAAATCAAACTCGGCACTCAGTCCAATTAGCCCTGAAGATGACACGCTAGAACAGGTCTCGTTCATAGACAGCTCAGGTAAAAGCCCAATTACACCAGATACCCCCAGCTCTGAGGAGGTCAGCTATGACCTCACGTCCAGGACTACTGAGTGCTTTATGGGATTCATGCCAGGGAAACCTAGCCCCATCTTGGAGGTATCTGAAGAATCAGAGGAAGATGACCAAGGCAAAGTTGTGTTCTCTTTCAAAGAGGCCTTACCAGAAAGCAAAACTAGTGTTCTTGCCACTCAAGCAGACCTTGTTAATGCTAATAAGGAGGAAACTAAAATGAATGATAACCAGCAGGAATCAAGTAATAATCTCAACCAGCAGGATAGAGCTAATGGCAGGCAAGATGAAACGACAGGGCAGGAGCACCAAGAAGTCTCAAGAGACAAAGGTATTGCATATATTGAGTTCCCTCCCCCTCCTCCTCTGGACTCTTCAGAGGCTTCAGACCAGGAAAGGAAAGGTTCCTGTGCCTCTTCAGAGACCGAGACAGAAATGATGGAGGTGAACTTACAGGAAGAACATGACAAACACTTCCTGACTGAGCCGATTATACGTATCCAACCTCCCACCCCGGTGCTCCCTGGAACTGATGACAGTCAATCAAATGATGAAGAGGATGACGAGTCAATCTTCCAACCAATTCCTTGTAAGAAATTCACTGGCAAAGTTCCTGGGGAGGAGGATGAGAAGAAGAAGGAGAAGGAAAAGGCATCTAAAGCCAAAAAACATGACAAAAATGGAAACAACAATGAACCTAATGGTGGGACCAATGGCTCCAATGGTTCCAATGGGTCTAAAGGTTCTAATGGCAAAGGAGAGGACTATGATTATGAACAAAATGGAAATGACCAGTCAATTACTGACTGTTCAATAGCCACAACGGCTGAATTTTCTCATGACACAGATGCAACAGAGATAGACTCGCTAGATGGGTATGAACTTCAGGATGAGGATGATGGACTGTGCGAACAGGCAGATTTACGGCTGTTTGGTCTCCCAGACAGTAGGAGAGACGTCTGGGCAACAGATACATTTAGGTCCACTGACCGTTCTTTTCCCCCAACAAAACTGGAAGTTATTGAAGAGGAGAAAACCCCAGAGGAAATCCAAAAGGACGCTTGCAAAAACGATACACCCTCAAATGGTGAAAAACCTAATGGTGTCAGTAAGGATGGGGTTAAAAGTCAGGAACAAAAACCCTCGGACAAAGAGGGATTTTCAGACACTTACTTTAGTTATAAGTTAGAAGAGGAGTTTAACTCCCCTTTTAAGACTGTTGCCACTAAAGGGCTGGACTTTGACCCCTGGCCCAGTAAAAGTGCAGAGGAAGATGTCGTTGACATGGGCGGGACGCGGGACAGCAATGGTGAGCCTAAGCCTTTTGGACTGGCAGTGGACGACCAGTCTCAGGCCACGACACCAGACACTACCCCAGCCCGAACACCAACGGACGATAGCACGCCAACAAGCGAGCCAAACCCATTCCCCTTCCATGAAGGGAAGATGTTTGAGATGACACGCAGTGGTGCGATTGACATGAGCAAGAGGGACATGGTGGAGGAGAGGCTCCAGTTTTTTCAGATTGGTGAGCATTACTTCTCGGCGGGCAGGTACAGGGTTAGGGACCTGGAGGTTGATGATTCCTCACAACACAGAGATCAGTTTGATGCTCAGAATACCACAAATACCTTAACAGCCCCCCAAGTCCCTATTCAAACTACTACGGTCCAGCTAGAAATAACAAATTCAATTGGTAGTTACACCACATGCAGAGACTCAACTTCCAATACTGAGCCTACATTCACCACTTTTAGAACAGGATTTAAGATGTCATCTGATAAAACCTCAAATTCGTCAAGTAGCAGTTCTGAATTAAGACTCCCAGGCATTTTTGATGATTCCAGTGACATAACCTCAGGAACAACTGTAGATAGTTCTCATTCTGTAACCTCGAACTACACAGATTATTCTAATTTTATATCAGGCATTGCAGATAACTATTTGAGCAATAGACCATCAAGTTTCACAGATTATTATTCAAATCATAGAATTCCTTCAGGTACGTCCAAACAGAGGGACCATTTGGACTGGAATCAGAGCACTTATTACCAAAGCACAGATTCTTCTTCTGCACTTTCACAACAGATTAGCAATCCCCAAATTTCAAGTAGCAATACCAGTAGCAACATCCCTGACTCCCATTATAGCCATTCAGACGCCATTCAGGCTGGCAGTATTGTGTTCAACTTGTTGTCCTCTTCGATACCCACTCTGCAAGAGGTCAGCAGGATAGAAGCATCCTTCAGCCAGCTAGAGGAGAACACCAGGGAAGGCCAGGCTTTTACTTATGTAGCAATAACAAACACAGGAGCCAAAGAGGTCAAAGGCAAGATATGCAAGTCCAGGTTACCAGTGAGGGCACCCAGCCACAAACTATGCAGTAAAAGTCAACCAGTAGTGAAAGACAAAGCTCGAGAAAGTGCAGATAAAGTCCTCGTCAGGAAACAAGCCAAGTATAATGTCAGGGAAAGATTAGATCCTTTTGAGAATATTTTTCCTAAATCTAGAATCCCAGTATTGAAAGCCATGAAATATCCATCTTGTTCTCGTGATCAGAAGCAGGTTAGAAGCAAATCTGTGGGTACAGATAGAAGCATTAAAACTGCAAGGGGCAATAAACAAGTACCTAAAGGCAGATCCAGTCCTGGAAACAGATACAGTTCAGTGAAAACCCAGAGTAGAAGTAGCACAAATGACACAGGTAAAAAAAGCAGTGCAGTGGTCTCAAAAAACTTTAAAACAAGGTCTGTCACAAGCCAGGCAGCCAAGCTTTTGGACCAAACCACTCCCGAGGAGGCTGAAACAAAGTTAGCGGGGAAAACATTGCCCACTGAGGACGAAGAGAGCTGCAGCCTCAGCACTACCAGGAACACTTCCCTGTCAGAACCCTCTAGAGCTTCTAGAAGTTCCTGCCCTTCACGCACCTCTACCTCCACCTGCACCAGCACCACCACATCAACACCATCTGCTAGAGATGTGAGAGCTGAGGTTGAGCAGGCCAGCAGTGAGAGGATGAGGAGGAGCAGGAGGAAGAGTAGGCGGACACTTGGAGGGAAGGAGCAAAAGCAGGAGGAGAAGGAGGAAGGGAGTCAGGTTGATCAACCAATCGCGGCTCCTGTCACGGAGAACCAGACTAGTTTGTAAACTCTTTCTAAACACTTTGTTATACTTTATCTTTCTCTATGAGATGCATGTAGCTGTTGTGGGTGCTTTGTGATGTGACGTTGTAAGTGTAGCTGTTACTTCTTCTTCTTCTTCCTGTCATTCTTGTTATCTGTGTCCTGTGCTGTCTGATTTAGACAATGGGGTATAGACACGGACAGTCGATGACAGAATCAGCGATACCGTTAGGGAAAGGGGTGCCTGTAAAGGGGTTTAGGAAAAAATTGTTACAGGAACTCGATTTCAATTTCAGTAAGAACTTTAGAGTTGTCAGTATTGGTTTGCAAGTAAGCGCACTTGAGGGGCTAAGCTTAGTATGCATTTTTTCTATTTACAGTACAGGCTACCACACACATTCTCACTGTTTAGATTAGCCTTGCACCTCACCACATGACACCACACCACTCACTTCCACGCTCGACATGGCCAAGACTTAGATGAAAAAGATTGTTTGGGGGAAAATGCGACCTTGTGTTTGTTTTGGTCTGCTTGCCTGGTTTGTAGATTTCATCTGGTGGTCTCCGAAAACACTGCGAAAACAATTCATCGGCTGAACTTGACAATCACGTGAACGCCAGCTGCACAAGCGCGTGTCAGTGTAGTCAGTCATTATCAATGTGGTGGAACAACTTCGTGCAGCTGGGTCACTTCTGATTTCAAGTTGAAGCCATGAAATGTTTTTATGAGTGGGAGGGAATGTTGCCTGATGGTAGATCGTGTGTTGTTAGTGATGTGGAACGAAACTCTTTAACTCTCTGAACTATTACTACTTATACTAATACTACTGAACATCAAACATTGTAGTGTGAAAATGTGATTTTTCTTTTTTCTTTTCTGGCCTCACTGGTCCTCATGCGTTTGATTTCATTTTTATTATCAGTCGTCTCTGATGTTCTAGTGCTAGTCTTTAAATAGTGGCTGCAGCCATTTAATTAGATTGACATGTCATGTTTAGTTCTTCTCTTTAGTCAGGTTAGTAGAGTAAAGATGGTGTGGACATCTTCACTTTTACAGTACAGTAGTCTTTTTGTCCCATCCAGAGGGTACATCTGCATTTCACAAGGTTTAATAAGAGAAAAGAAAAATATTTTTTCCGAAAAATAATCCAACGTAAAGCTGAAGATGTACGTTCACATACGTACTTGCCTATGTACTACTTGTGTGTTACTGGAGGATTCCACTAGAGGGCACACCTGAGAACTCAGACTGTAGACCGGCGATTCATAAGCTGGTTCAGAGTGAACATCTGATGAATGGTGGACAAAATGCACCACTGGCGCCGTCCTAGCCAGGGATGTCGACAGGGAGAGGACACCAGGTCAGTTGTCTTGGGACCTGGGTCATAAGAGGCCCAAAGGCCCCTCTAGCCCTTGAGATATACTGGGGGGCCTCCAGAGAATATCTTGTCCTTGGCATGTCAGTGGTCCCAGCTATGGTTTTGCGGCAAGAATCGTTTCCAGTCTTTATGCTAGGCTAAGCTAACCGTCCTCCGGTGCCTGATTCCTTTTTAATAGAAAGAGACAAGTGAGCGGTGTCCTCATGTTATTCTCAGCAAGACAGTTAAGCTTCTTTCCCAAAAATGTTTGAACTTTTTCTTTGAGCATCTATTATCTAAACTGAATCATTGAGGAGAGTCTGGCCAGAAAAACTCTTTTCCTTTTTTCTCAGACCTGAGACCTGGGACAGTGAGCTAAAGTTAGTCTTTTTGTTAACTCAGTCACCAACACTACAGGGATTACTATGAAAATTTATCGGAAAATAGCAAAAAAATGACAAAAAGTTTAGTAGACATTAATTAACAAGGTATTTAGTAGGTTTTTATGGTTAAACCACATTAATGTCAACAGTCTGAAACAGACAAACTTTCAGTTCACAATCCCAATCTGTTTCTTTCGGTCCCCTCTGCGACCATTTTATAGGAGCCATTTTGTGTCATACTGAGAACCACATTTAACTAATTATGGGGGTTGTTGTTGTAATATCATGCTAATTGTTTGTATCCTGCCCTTCCCTGCTTCATCGCACAGGCCCTCAGAGTCCCTGTGAGAGAACTGACCTCCGCATGGCAATAGTAGCCGACCACCTCGGACTCAGCTGGACTGGTGAGCCCACACACATCTCATTTTTCTCACTATTGAAAGAGTTAAATCAGTTTCATCTCAATCAGTTCCGTACTCACAATAATATTTGATATATTTACTTGTATATTTAGTATAGATGATGAGTTTTGTGTTCTTAATGTACATATTTATTGTTTGGTTTGTGTTTTTGTTCTGTCTCTTATGTATTTGTTGTTGAGTTTGATGTATTTTAAAAGTTCAGGTTTTTGTCCCTATACATATAAACACTAAATAAATAAATAAATACCCCTCATGCACCAAAGAGGATTCAGCATGTGAATTTTTAAAGAACACCCACGTGTGGACTGAATAAACTGCACTGAACCCGGCTCTCACACCTTCTAGTGTTGCAGTGTTTGTTGCCATCTGGTGGACATGTATTATAAAAAATGTCTCCACTGAGCAGCACTGCAGTGGCTTTTATAGTCACATGCATCATATCAGTACATATATGATGTAACATCAAAGTAGGAAAATAAAACTTAGCTTGCAGCATAATTTCTCAGCTGGATATTTTTGCTCCACCTCATGATGTGACTTATTCGCAGCTGCGAGGCTGAAAATACTTACAGCAATAAATGTATTATTAGTTTTAAAAGCAAAAAACTTGTAAAGAGATATAGATACATACTCTTTCATGTCATGTACGTTTGTGTTTGAGTGTGTAAGAGGAACCACAAGATGATTTTGATGTATAAATCGCACTCGAGCAGTGTTAAGGGTGTGGCCTCTGCAGTTCGGTCCAAGCCTGACCACCTGCACTGCAGCACTGGCCCACGCCTTCCTGGCCGCATATGTCTGAGTGGGCGTTGCCATTTGTGTGTTTGTGTGTGTGTAAGGGAGTGCACAGTGTACACTGGCGACCATGTGAAGTGTGTACGAGTGTGAATACTTGTGTCCGTCCAGTGCAGCTACCGACTGACTGAGTGTTCAGCAGAGAAAAGGGGTTTAATGCATATTTAATGTGTGTTCCTGTTGCAGAGCTGCGGTGAACCAGTGGATCAGTAGCGGCACATTATGTTCTCACGTCTTTAAATTTACAGCCAAGTTTTATGTGCCTGCAAGCTGCATTTCACTGCTTCGTTAGCTTTAGACTGCGCTTGGCAGAGCTCAGTGAGCACCAACAGGGATTTCAGTGTTGATTTGTAGTTGAAAACTCTGTGAAAACGTGTCACAAAACACAAATAATTTTGATTATTTGCTCATTTGCAAGTTGAAAGAGAGACAATGTTGAGAGGCGTAATGTGCTTGACACAGACACGTTTAATGTTTCATGTGTGCTGCCAACAAGAAGCTTCCATGACATCATAACGGGAGCAGTAACATGCATAATGTAATAAAGGACATTGTGCGTACTGTTGGGAAGTGCATGCGCAAATACTCACAGCCTCCTTAGTGGGCGTCCACCAGTCAGAGGTTTGGTGGTTTGATCCCCGACACCGACAGGGAAATGCTCTTGGAAATAGATCACTGCAGGATTTTTTCATCCTCTACAATGTGCAAAAAAGAAATCACATCCAAATTTCTCAGTCGAACTTAAGAACTACAAATCCTTTGTGGTCAAAATGGGAACGTTTGATTAATTGACTTCAAACAGTCGGTGACAAATCAACACTAAAGAAATAGATAAAAATATAAGTATTGATATGAATCGTAGGGCTACAGTTCAGATAACATCACAACACGTCCATCACCTTTTGTTTTATAAGGAATCAAGTTTAGCCTGCTACATGAGAACCGATCGATTGGACAGTTATTGTCATTTGGTCTAATCTAATTTAAAATGCCTTGCACACCATCTAGCTTTGTATTGATGGTGTTTTTATCCATTTTTGCATCAATTTGTTTCACATTCCAGCAAAAAGAGAGAATTTCTCATCTCTGTATTGATGAATATATTAAAAAGGGTCAAATGTTGGTCAGAAAAACCCTTTTAAAGTTTGAAAAGGGTCTTTGATATATTCATTAATATTAATTTCAAGACTTGAAAAAGGTCTTTGTGACCCAAATGATGCCCTTTTTAATAATATATGCAGAAGTGGAAAGTGTGTTTTAGGGGGTTTGATTCCCTGAACCACAAACAGAGATGAAGCAAGTCGAGTGCGTGTTGCCTTCGACTCAATCTGTTCACACCCATCTGATGTCAGGCAGCAGCTTGTCATGTAGATGAATGATGGTGTGGAAGCTTTTTTGCAACGTTGTGACTTTTACAGTAGTGTTGATTTGATTCTGTCAGCGACAGAGTAACACAGAACCTGCCACGAAATGGATGATAAATCACAGTGCCTCATTGTCTGTGCAGACAAGAGACTCTTATGCCTCGCAAACGTCAGCACCGAGGCCGACCCTGCGAGCGACAAAGGAAAGCATCTTTATGTTTTTTACTTTCTCAAGACGAGTGTTTGTTTTTTTGTCGCTGTTGCAGAGCTGGCCAGGGAGCTGGATTTCTCTGTGGACGAGATCAACTTCATCAGAGTGGAGAACCCCAATTCCCTGACAGCACAGAGCTTCATGCTCCTAAAGAAATGGGTGCACAGGGACGGTAAAAACGCCACAAGTAAGCAGTGTGTGCGTGTGTTTGTACTGTTTGTATGTGTGCAGGGTTGAATTCCAATAGTGTTTGAAAAGGTCTTGAAACTAACTATATTACTTTCATAATGAACTGACTTATATTGCCAGGCTAAAAAACAGGTGACACATACTTGTGTTTTCCTTCTTCTGTGGGATTTCTGCCAAACTCGCGGTTGGTAAGAGGTCTTACAGTGGTGTTGTCACGTTACACATCAGCCATGTTTCTGTCTTCTTCAAACTCGTCTAGCTGCTAATTTTGTCTTTATTCTAATGCCGTTTTTCCACCGACAGTACCAGCTCGCCTCGCCTCGACTTAGCTCGCCTTTTTTGCGTTCCCATTACTGAAATCTGGTACCTGGTACCTGCTAAAGTGGTACTTTTTTAGTATCACCTCCGTATAAGTTCCAACCGAGCTGAGCTGATGCTTCTGTGTGACGTAAGCTGGCAGCCGGCCACTGATTGGACAAGAGCGACGCCACTTGACGACTCGTGACGAGCGCGACGTCCAAGCCTGACGCCCGCTACCTTTAAAAACTAGCATCTGCGTTCAGTCAACATAGCGATTACATGGAAGGAACAACGTGCAGGAACACGGCGTGGACCGTGGCAGAGGTGGAGACGCTCCTGAGTGTTGTCGCTGAAGACGCATCCAGAACGAGCTTGATGGTGCGACAGGAAATGAAAAGGTGGACGTGTTTTGCGTCGCCCACAGCTAGCCCTGTTTATGTGTCGCGTGGATAAGTACGTCACTGATGAGGACCCATCGACGTTGATGAGATACTAATTCTAGATGGAAACGCGTCTGAAACCAAACCAAGTAGAGCCACGCTAAGCCGAGGCGAGGCGAGCTGGTACTGTCGGTGGAAAAACGGCATAACTGGTCTATTATTCTGACTATTAGTGGAATATTAGTGTCTGTGTAAACGCAGCTGCGGTGGTTTTGTGGTATTCGAACATGCGATGTGAAATGAGAATAAATGAAATGTCTCTGTCTCTCTCTCTCCCTCCAGCGGACGCTTTAACTGCGGTGCTGACTAAGATCAATCGGTTGGATATTGTGACTTTGCTGGAAGGGCCCATATTTGACTACGGTAACATTTCAGGCACACGCTGCTTTGCCGATGATAACGCAGTATTCCCGGATCAGTCCGATGGTAAAGTGTAGCCCACCCTAGCTGAACTCTCAGTCTATCTCTCAGTCTATCCCTTCACCCTTCTTCACCTCCTCTCTCAGCCAGATAGTCAGACTGTCGTAAAAACGATTACAGAACCAATCAGGCTTGACCAAAAATTAATTAGAACTTGAACTAAAAAAAACTGCTTAATGCCTCCAGCTGGCTCATTGAGCTCATATCAGTTAATGGACCATCAGGTTATATAGAGAAGTCTAGTTTTCCAACACTGTTTCCAGTAAATTTGGAACATTAATGTCAAGAGATAGATATTTGGGTGATTATTATTATTATTATTAACAGTATAGATCTTTACACTTCTATCAAATCTGTACCATTTTGGGTGCATGACACTTTTTTTAGTGTGTGTGACTGTTTTAAAAGCATGAAGCAAATGTAAGCCTCCGATGAACCGGCGTCCCCGTCCCATCTGATCACCGCTAGCGACTGTTTTCAGACAGGTCAGGGCGCCGGTTCATGATTTGGTTCAACGATAGTTATGTTTATGTGTATGTGACGAGTTTTAAACGTTAAACCCAGCACGTCTCCTTTGTGTCACACGCTGTTAGAAAAAAAAAATACATAAAAACATAATTATAGACGACCAATTTATTACGATGGCATGCTGGCTTTAAGCAGTATGGCAAGTCTTTTTCCTCTCTTTTCTGACTTTTCTCTCTCTCACTCTTAAATGAAAATGAAATGTGGCAGCGACCAGTGTTTTCTGATTCTGACGGACACGATGAGGCACGTTTCAGAAGTTTGAGGACAATGTGCCTTTTGTTACAGATAGTCCATTAAAAAATGTGGAAAATGTGACAAGTTATGGAGAAATTAGCCTTTTAACACTCACATTCATAATTTCACAGTCTTATATTTACTCAAGAACACATTTTTAACTACTACTTTTCTGCTAACTGCTATAGTTACTAGCTAGCTAACAGCAGCTACAGTTAGCGGTTGCTCTGGTGATATGCTGCCCCCTGTTGGTTTGGAGTATGAATTTCATCGGCGGAAATACTTTAAAGTACAACAAGGAGTTTATAACTCAATCTCAATTTAGTACTGATGCCTCTATTGGACCTACATAATCAAAACAGACCATCAGTGAGAAGAGTGGCTAATTTAATATGTTAATAGAGTTAATTTTACTCTCTCATAAGTCATAAAATTAACATTTTTATGGAACAGTGCTTAAAGGAAGAAGCTGCTCTACAGTCTGGTCATACAGCGCTAAAACAAAGTTTACTTACACGTCGTCTTTTGTCCACAGAGGCCACCAGAACCGACAAAAAACATAAAATTCTTTGTAGAAGCTTTAACATAGAAAAAACAAATTCAAAATGTGAAATGTAAATTGGACAAATTTAGAAATAACATAGTAAAAATCAGCTCAAGCACAACTACAACATTGAAATGCTTCATGTGAAATAATAATAACATGATATTTAATGTATGATAATGATGAAAATGGCCCCTGCTGCATGTTGAGGACTAAAACTTGTAATGGAGTATTTTTAATATTAATGTGTAAGTAAATAATTCAGGCTTGCATTTGTTTCCACTGCTTTTATTGAGTTGCCTCCATGCATCCCATAGTATAATTTTTATAACATTTTCCCATTGTTGTACCTTTTGTTAGTCAAGGCAACAACAAAATAAAGAGCCTCTCCTCAAATCAGAAGATAGAAGCTGCAGAATTAGCCGGTTAGCGAGGCACACTTTGCGACAAACTTCTGAAATGAGCCTCATTTCCAGTCTGTCCGCTGAGGTTTCTGACAGTCGTCTTAACAAAAGGATCGGTGTTATCGCTTCGTATAACCGGATCTTTGTGCTAAAGATGACTTAAAGTGATTTTTACCAGATGAAAAGAAACAACAACAACAAAAAAAAATGCATGGCTCTGGCTTTGTGTGAGAGGCTGCCTGCTCTGATCGCTTACGACGATACACTTTTAACACTCTTCAAACGGGCGGAGCCTTTTCAACACGCATCCTCGAGTGTTTGTTGGTTTTTGTGTCGATCAGTAACGTGCTCCGTCTCTCGGCGACACTCACAGATGGGTTGAAAATGAAACGCCTCCTTTCAAAGTGTGCAGTGTATATAACTCTGCTTCTGTGTCACTGCTGTCAGCTGTACTGTACCCGTCATCTCCTGGGTTCCTCCGAGCCTCCCAGCTTTCTACGCGCCACTGTAGCTTCTCCTGCTTTGAGACCAGCCCGCCTCCTCCTCCTCCTCTGCCACCTCCTCCTCCTCCTCTTCTTGCTTCTGACTGACTAACTCCTACAGCAAATTCCCCCTGTCAACGCTAAGCACCACTAACCAGCTAATTTTCCAACAAGAGCTACCTTTTTCGCTAACTTCAGCAGCTTCTGGATCCAAACCCAAACGCTCGCTGCTGAGCTCAGGCTGACTAGAGTTAAGACTGGAAGTGCAACAGCGCCCCCTGGTGGCAGCTGTCCACAACTGGATGACATCTACAGCTAACTAGCAGGCTTTAGCATTAGCATGCCCCCCAACTATATGGCCCTTTAAACAGGACTGTAACTTTGATGAAGTTTCTTTCAACATATTTAGGGGAATGTGAAGGTTTTACTGGACTGAGACGGGAGTTAAGGGTTGAATCAGGTTTATATTTCAATGTTATATACTTTAATTAGTTATTCTCCAGTAGAATTTGATCCCTGGTGGGTTGAAGAGGGCTTTGACTTACAGTGTGTTGTGTCCTAACTCCATCGGCATTAAAATAGCTCTCCACTTATTTAGCATTAAACAACGGACAGTTTAAATCCAGATGTATAATAAATGAGGCAGCAAGAACCAGAGATTTTCTTCCTGGTCAAAAGTTGTGGCATACATTACCCACAATGCAACGCCACTGACAAAAGTTTGATTGGAGGCAGCTAATGTAGCCTCGATTAATTTTCCAACTTGTAGTGTTCACACAAAAGATAAAAAAGATAACAGATGTGGTCGTACTAGTCTCGCACCAAGATGTGACAACACTTTGATGTGTAAAAATGGTAGTTTCAGTCAATTTACAAGTTTAACACTGACAAAATTAAGTATATTCAAGACTGTTAATGGACAGAAACACTTCATAAGGCACACAGGAAATATAGGAGGGAAAATAATGACGATGTAATCCCAATTCGATTTGTAATCCATCAATATCTAACCCAGATAAATATGTAGTATGGATTTGGGACACAGCAGCTGAGGGGGTGAAATTTGGTCCATGGCTCGATCTCACAGCATCCCCACTTCCCATCCTTCCTCCTCTTAGATCCTCAGTTGCAGCTCAACAATCTTTAGTCTTCCTCAATCCCAGAACTTTCTTCTCAAGCAGGACAAAGCCAGAATATCCCTGCTGTTCACTTAGAGGCCTTTTTTTTCCCTGCTTATCACTGGAGATAAGCAAATCCCTGTGATTCTGGTGTGCAGTATCTTTGCTTCTGCAGCTTCTCCAGCCTCCATCGGTCACAAGTTCACTGTGTGCATCGATCTGTTTTTTAAGTTTTTAAAGCCGTCTGTCTTTTCATCTCGTCTAACTGTGGTCCTGTTTCTGTTCTGTCTCTTGTGAACTGTGTTAACGCTAATAGCTCCAAAACTTCTTAGGTCTCTTACGTTCCCCCTGAGTTCTCGAACGCCTCGGCCTGTAGCTCCTCCTCCTCCTCCTCCTCGCTCCGTCTCCTCTTCCTCTCCTTCTTCCCATCCCAACCCCATCACCTCTTTTTCCTTCCCCTCCTTTTCCTCCGTCTCCTCCTCCTCTCCTTCTTCCCATCCCAACCCCATCACCTCTTTTTCCTTCCCCTCCCCTTCCTCCGTCTCTTCCTCCTCTCCTTCCTCTTGTCCCGCTCACATCACCTCTCTCCCCTCCCCTCCTGCCGTCCCCTCTCCTTCCTCTGTCTTCCTCTTCCCGTCTCCCCCGTCCACACCTCCCGTTTACTTCCTCCCCGTCGCTCCCGTCCTCCCTCACTTCTTCACCCTGTCGTACTCCCCTCCTCTCCCCTCCTCCCCCCGAAGTCCTCTCAGCGGCACCGCGTTCTTCTCTCCTCGTCACCTTCCTCCCTCTCCCCTCTGTCTTCCCTCCTCTCCTCCCTCTTCTTCACTTTCTCCTCTCGTTCTTTGCCCTCCTCCCCTTCCTGCCTCCCCTTCACCTGTCCGGTCATCTCCCTCTCTTCCCTCTCCTCCCATGTCCTGCTCCTCTCCCCCGTTTCCATCTCCTCCTCCCTTCTCACCCTCTCCTCTTTACGTTCCCCTTTACTCTCCCACTCCTTCCCCTCCACTTCTTCCCTTATCTTCACCTCCATCCTCTCCTCTTCTTCCTCCTCCTCCCTCCCCTCCTCCCTCCCCCCTCCCTCCTGGTGTCCCCCCTCACTTCAGGCGGGATCGTTCGGTCCCTGAGGTCTACATTTAGATGTAGCCCGTCGCTCGCTCCGCTCTTCTCTGCCTTCTGTTGAAATCAACACAAACTAACCTGCCTGAACTCTTCTGACGCTTTCGCTCACGCTCGTATAATTATTGAGACGTTGAGCTGAAGTTTCCTTAAAACTGCTGTCATGAAGAGCTCCTTACTAATTTTTACTACCGTTGCATTTCAATTGAAATCAGTCTGAATTTAAGTGCCAGTTTGAAACCTCACCTGGAACGACAGTAAACAGTTCTGCACATGACATTAGTATAAAAATGTACATGAATACAGTGTCTGTGAAGTTTCTATATCACTTTTTATATCCTGTCTTTATATTCTGTTTCCATCTCTTTGTGATCTGGTCACGTGTCTCCTCTGTAGCGCCGGTTCAGAAGTCACACACGACTCCCCCACGTCTTTACTGAAGGAGATTCCTTAAAGGTGCACTATGTAAACTGAAAACCGACAACGGAGGTCAACTGTGAAAGCAGCTTCGCCTTTCTTTTTATCACTATATAGTCCTGCATTCTTGCACCGTAATGTGAATATATGGCTTTAAAGTCCATCCAAAGCTCATGTTAGCTCCTGAAAACTGATATTCAACATATCAAGAGTTCTGTTTTTGTTTATCGGCCTGTACAAAAGTTTCGCAGTGCACCTTTAAAGCAGTTTTGAGACACTTGGGGGCAGCAGAGCAAATGATTAACCTGGAGAACATGGAAAACATTCGCTTATTTACAGATCTAGCAAATAAAGAGCAACATCAGCATTAACTGGGGTCGTGTTTCTCGTCACTGACTTGTGTTCGTCCCCCTTCAGACAACTTTTGTCACGTTACGTAAATATGCACGCCAGTTCTTCTAATAAAGAGGCTGCAGATGACTTAACGAATATTTTCCTCACCAGCATCCTCTCAGATATTAATGCAGAATTACAATTTTTATGACCCATCCTGCCTGATCTGCGCATCAATATTACACATACACAGCAATGTGCCGCTGCAGACGCATCTAGCTCTTCAAGTTTAAGCTTTATAAGGTGATAATGTGTCAGTTCTGTGTTTTCAGCTCGCTCTGCTGCCCCCAAGTGGCCAAAAATCAGTAACTGCAGCTGTAAAGTGTATCGGGGTGTTACGTCTGTGTGACGGCTGAACAAGCGCTACCTGTAAATGTTACAAGTGTTTCTCATTTCATCACCGTCACCAATCTACCTCTCCCTCCATCCCCTCCTCCCCCCCCCCTCTTTTTTGTCTCCCTCCCTCGACGGTCCCCTCACCCTCTAATCCTTTACTCCTGCCATCCACCCAGGATACCACAATATAGATCTGGAGCTGAAAACCCCCACAGACCTGAGCTACGAGCCCCCCACCCCGCTGCGCTCAGACAGGTTCTTTAGCGAGGGCGAAGCTAGCGCAGACTCCCCCACCAAGACCACGCTTACTAGACCTAGCGACCTCTCCCTCACTCAGACCACCAGTACCTCCAGCAGCGACCCCCTCACAGTCGCCCCCGCCCCCGGCGCCAGTGCCCTCGAGCCCCCCATCGTCGGAGCTGAAGACACGACCCTGACCGCTGATGCGCGAGGGATGTCTTCAGAGGAAGAGACAGGGCCGGTTTCTTACGAGAGGCCGGGTAACGACAGGAGGGCCGTAGAGAAATCAGGAAAGGGAACAGACGGGCACGCTGAGGCCTTAGACACAGATCTGAAGGCAGGGGAAGGCGTTGCTCTGGGAGGAAACCAAAAAGAGGTGTCAGATCATGGAAATGGACAGCAGGAAGAAGAAGAAGAAGAGGACGAGGAGATGACCCAGGAGAAGCTGCAGAGTCTGCTGGAGGACATAACCCTGGAGGGAGGCTTGGAGGACGTGGAGATGACGGAGGAGGGGGTGAAAGCCATCCTCGAACAAGTACGGCAAGCAGAAAAAGACGTGTGTTCAGTTCCAGGCTGGAGAAACGAGATGTCCGGCGCCATCGGAGAGTCAGGAGCCCCTGGCCTGAGCGCGGCGGAGGAGGGCAGGTAGGAACGTTTCTCCACCATTTTCTCAGTTTAGAGATTTACCCTCCAAGTTTTTCTCAGTTCATCTCCTCGCTATATTTCACTCCCGCAGCCCCGACAGTCTGGCCGACTCGTTGGAGCAGCCGGCGGCTCAGACGGGCCGACAGAACGGAGATCACAGAGACGCAGCCAGGGAAGGAAAGGAAAAGGAGGCCAAGAAGAACGGCTCTCAGGAGGACAGCAGCACAGCGGGACCAAGCAGAGGACGGGAGGAGGGAGGCGAACGGTCCCAGCACAAAGTCCAGGTGAGAGTCGCTCCTCAAGACAAATGTGGAAATGTTATATGTTTTGTGAGGCCTTGAAAAAGTCTAAATGACCCCACAAAGTCCTACAGTGAAGACACATGCACACACTTAAACCCTGCTGGGCTGCCTTTGTCAGGGCAGCGTTAGAGCCGACGAGTCCGGCTCTGACGAGGAGACGACCGTCACCACCAGAGTGTACCGCAGACGAGTCATACTCAAGGTGTGTGAGGCCTGCCGGTGTGTGGACGGCTCGACGCAGAGTGAACTCGCATAAGATCTGTGACTCAGAGGAGCCACAGAAAGATTGTGAATTTGATGGCAGCTGTGTGTTTTACAGAGTGCAGTGTGTGTTTGTGTCAGATGATGTCAGAGAGAATAAATCGAAGAGCCGGTTTTCCATCTAAGTCTTTTTCATGCATATTTTCTTTTGAAAATGACACGATTGGATGGAAACTTGACTGTAGTTTCATAGGAGAGAGAGTGTGTGAGTGTGAGTGTGAGTGTGTGTGTGTGTGTGTGTGTGTGTGTGTGTGTGTGTGTGTGTGTTTAGCCTCTGCTACAGCATGAAGTGCCGCTCACTGCTTGCTGGTGTGAGCTGCTGCAGCACCGGCCCTGCTGTTTGGTGGCGTGTTGGTTGTTTAAAGTTTAATAAACTGTGTGTTTCTGAGGCTCGATTAACACGAGAGCAGAACATCTGATTGCTGTGTTCAACCCTCCTTCTGATAGACATAAGCTGGCCCTATAAACAGTCAACGTGTCCATATCAAGACACTGACCTCCTCAGATGTTTGCTCACTTTAGAGCTGCAATGATTCCTCAATTATTTGTCAACTATTTATTAAAGAATGAAATGTAAAATATTCAGCTGCTAAATGTGAATATGTTCTAGTTTCTCTCCTTTTCTACGACAGAAATCTAAAATTTCTTCAGTTTGTAGACAAAACCAGACATTTCCGGACGTCATCTTTCGCTTTGGGAAACACTGACCGACATTTTTCACAGTTTTGCGACAAAACAACTTATCGATTAATCAGTGAAAATAACCGACAAATACATCAACAGTGAAAATAATCTGTGTTGTAGGAAATGAGTGACATTTTACACTGAATCTGTTATTATCTTTTGATTTAAAGATTCGTCCTGTTGTCTATAAAAGTTTCCCAGTTTTGTCTGACCAACAGTCCAAAAGATGTTTAACTTACGGTACAATGAAATTATGAATGAAAGCAGGAAATGATCACAGCTAAGAAGCTACAGGAACCAGAATTTGGGTTTGTTGACTGTCCAGTTATCGCCCGTGTTGCTGATTCGTTTGCCGTCTATCGACTGATCGCTGCAGCTGTTAAAGTCCAGGTGATCTGTCTCTGTGTGAGTGGAGCCTCAGGTTTTAGGTGACGGTCTTTATTGTTGATCGAGCAAACTCTTTCTCCTGCATGAAATCAATCGTGCTCAGCAGAGTTTGCAGCTGGAAGTTTGAAGCTTTGTTTGTGTTGACGTGATTTTACAGTTTAAAAAATAACCAAAACAGTTTTCACACCTGTATAAACTCAGGTAAAACAAAACACGAAGCTTTTGTGCGATCACAAAGCCTGTCTGCTGCACGAGCATCAGCTGGGTTTCCACTCTGTCCCAAACAGTCTGACTGCAGAAAACACATAATATCTGCAGTAAAATACAAATTTAAATGAGCAGAACATTTTTCAAATCTTCTAAAGCAGCTTGAGAAGTCAAGTTTCATGCCACTAGAGAAGATTTTCATCCATCCAAGAAGTTTTAAGAATGAAATTGCGCTTAATTTCTTCATTTCTGTCAAATCCGACATTTAAATTCTTGATCTTAACAGCTGGAAACCCATCGGCTGCGACAGGAAATGTTCTCTACTCTCTGAATAACCAGATAACCTCTCAACCCTCCCCCCTCCTCCCTCCTCCCCCTCTCATCCTCCATCCACCTTCAAACCTCCACCTTCAGGGAGAGGAGGCCAAAAACATTCCTGGCGAGTCTGTGACGGAGGAGCAGTTCACAGACGAAGACGGGAATCTGGTCACCAGAAAAGTAACCGACCTCACCCTCCTCCATCACCTGTCACACACACACACACACTCCACACTTCTCCACCCTCCTCTCCATTGCTTCTCCTCACAATACGCTCCTCCACCTCCTCCTCCCTGACTTGCTTCTTCCCGCAGGTGATCAGAAAGGTGGTGCGCCGTGTGTACAACACGGAGGAGAGGAGGGAGAGTGAAGGCGACGCTGTCGCAGAGGAAGGAGCTGCTGCTGGTGGTGCTGGTGGTGGTGCTGCTGCTGGTGGTGGAGGTGCTGGTGTTGGTGGGGATGTGGCGGCAGCTTCTCCTGCAGCAGGAGCCACAGGGGGGAAGGGCAAGAAGAGGGGGAAGCGCAACCGACAGGGTCACAAGTCTGGCGAGGAGGCCCAGAGAGGGAAAACTGAGGTTGGCGTTACACCGACCGACGGATGTAGTTTGCTTCCTGCATGACGCTGTAGTTGTAGTAAACGCTGAATCAAAACACTTAGAGGACTAACACCAAACTCTGCAGCTCTTCATACTCGAGAAGCTCGATCTCGGTCTGTAGAGCCCTCTGGATCCAGGTTTAGACTTGATCTTGAACCCTGACCAGTGTTTCAGGTACAGCATGTCGAGCTCAGGCGACAGAAAAACTTTCATCATCAGCCATAAGTGTGTTTCAGTCCACTTGTTTTCACACAAAACCTCAAAACAAAAAGTGCAAAAGACACAGAATAAGCAAATAAATCAAGAAGCATCTCACTCAAACAATCACAGGAGACATCCAGATTTCTGTTTTCTACTTTGTTCTTCGTTCTTGATTCGGTCTGACTGACTCTTTTCAACACGACACCTGATTAGCATCAGAATTATCACCGACGATGAACTAACTCCTAGATATTCACACAACGGCAGTGGATTGAAACGTTTCGGTTCAAATTTGCGCTGGTTATAGACGACATTTAACTAGACGAGGCCAGAACAGGAGATAAATATCACAGATCACAGGTCATCACAGCAGTTCTTACTGTGTTTACATGTGCAGTTTTGCAGCGGTTGCGTTGTGCTGTGTGTGTTTCCTCTGTGCTGCAGTGCCTCAGTAGAGCTGAAGAACGACTAACATCACCAATCCAACTAACACAGAACAGTTTTTCTCTCTTTTAACATGTGTTGTTGACGCACGTGTGATTTCAGAAGTGGTGATTCTAACGTCCTTTTTTCTCTCCTGAACTCTCCTCCAGCATGTCGCTGCTCTGATCTCCTCACTGTGCTTCACTAACGCTCGCAGGTCATTTTCAGCCGGAGCACAACGCTAACTTTTTGTTTTTCTCTCTCTCTCAGCCTGGAGACGGCGCCAGCAAGAAACAAGGGAAGAAGAGTCAGTCATAACAGAGGAGCTCTCAACCACACCAGGTAGGAGGCTGATACCTGGACGATCCACTCATGAAGTCATTAAATTTTTTTTTTATCGAGACTATATTTCCACCGTGCAATGACACAAGATGGAAGAAGCCAAAGATATCTATATATAATGATAGAAAACTGAGAAAAGCAGTTGAGTTCTCACGTTTTTCACTTGGAGAATCAATTAACTGATTGATCTTTGTACAAAAAAAGTTAACTGTTAGTTATTTCTGTACTTTCCTGCACACTGCATAACTTTTTAAGCACTTTCGAGGCACCTAAACAAAAGATTTCCAGACTCTCAAAACATTCGTCGTCACATCTAAATTGTTATAAATGCAACTATGAAAAATAGACCCACAGAAATCGATCTATATCGTCACATTTTATCTGCATTTTAACTTGTTTAGACTGAGTTTTGATTGTGAGAATTTAATTCTTGCTCATTTTTGACACCAGGAGACGAATAAAAACGACGACAGGATTGTTTCATTTCAATATTTTTGAGAGATTGTGTCGATGAAATTTTATTTCAGACATGTGAAAACAAACAAAAAGTTAAATTAGTTCGACAAATTCGCAAATAAGATCCTCCAATCGATGCTCCAAAATCAACCATTTCTCAAGGAGTTATATTCAAATTCAAGCATATTCCCTAACTTTGGAATCATAACGGTTAAAATCTAAGCATTTTTCCAAACGTTCCGGCTTTTCTACAGTGTAATCTTGTTGTTCTTCGTCCTGCAGGTCCACCGACGTCCACCTGCGACACCACACACTCACACACCCTGGGAGGAAAAACCGGACTGGAAAGCCTTCGTCAAAATCGCGCCGGAAATTAAAAAACGCACCTGAAGCTTTCACTCACAACGCATGCAGGTTCCTACGGCGAGACGAACGCAAGAACAAACGTACTTCTCTCTACTCTTTTTGTTGATTTCGCATGAGCATGTCACCAAAAACTCACTTCACGGTCGGACACCTGGAGGAGGACACGCGTGAGTGGACGTGGAGCGGGAACTTTTTCTCATCGGCGTCCCGTGACCAAAGACGGCGACGAAAAAACAGGAAACGACGTGTGACTCACTCTCTCTCTCTCTCTCTCTCTCTCTCTCTCTCAGACACTCGCCTTATATGGTTCTATTTTTTCCTCCTGGACCCGCAGTATTGGGGTGTAACCACGTGGTTCTTTTTTTAAAAAACAAAAAATGAAATATAATAGTAAATGGGTGATTTTGTTGTATATAAATGACACTGTATAAAATCTTTAAACAGAAAAAAAAACAAAAAAAAAACCGAGGAGAAAAAAAAAAAAAAAATCAGTAGCTTCACGGATTGTTTCTGCACTGATTTGAGTTGAAGCTTCGCAGAGTTTCGGCGCGTTCGTAATCGAGAAGGTCGACACTGTCTGAGCAGCCTTGAAGTGTGTGTGACCTGACGTGCTCTTCCAATATATTAAATTAAAACAAAAAAAAGGAACAAAACAGCTGTATGTAAAACGAGAATGGAGATTAAAAACTGCTCGAGGACATTTTCTTCAGAGGAACGATATTTTGCTGCATGTGACGTCACTTTATTTTTAACGCTCCCCTTTTGTTTTCCTCTCCTAAAGCACTGTAACACAACTACGAGAGGGTCTGACGGTACTTCTTCTTCTGTCTTCTGTGAGCGCTCACAACAACTCGACCATCCGTCATCTATCGCTGTTTTTTTATTTTTCCGAACAATAACGCACTCTCTCTCCGTGGCAGATCGCTTCACCCTCACGCTTCAGGACGGTCCCTGAATGTAACCTGCAGACTGGCACAACCTGCTAGCACCAACCCCCCGCTCGCCGCGAGTGTGTGTGTGTGTGCGTGTGTGTGTGTGTGAGTGTGTATCTGTGCGCCCATCATGCAAAATCTAGAAGTGTCTGTTTCGGCTTTTTAGGTCTGCTGTGGTTTTTTAACAGGGGGCTGGTTTTATTTTTGATCTTTTTATTTAATAATGACGTGAGAAAAAACAGAGAATCTCGTTTTTTAAAAGCCCCCGCCGGCACTCAAATCTAATCATTTCTACTAAAAAAATCACCGTATTGATCACACATTGTTTAAAAAAAACATCTGATTTTCTGTTCCTGTGTAAATCCTTTGTTTTTTTCTCGCTCTCTTGTCTTTTTTCATACAAAAAAAAAACACCCCGAGCATCCGTTTGTCGATGATAAAAATCTGGTACCAACATGTATGACGAACCAACATAGCCTACACTGGATGATCCAAGTAATTATTTAAGCAGAAAAATAAATTGTGTTTAAACTGAAACGCCTGTGAGTCCGTCTGGTTTCTGTCAGCTGATTGAGTTCTGAAGTTTAATGGTTTTAACCCGAGACTTTTCTAAAATGTACCTGGTAAGTTTGGAAAACGAAATTTAGAAACTCAGAAAGGTCAAATGTACTGTATGTGATTGATAAGGTGTTAATTCAAACGCCAGAGATGTTTATTTTTTCCATAAGTGAATAAACAAGCTGTTCTAGCTAGAAAGGTGGCAGGGTCCGCCACATATAAACAAAGTCAAACAGTGTGAAGTTGTGTTGTCATGAAAATCAATCTCTCTTCCCAAAACCTACATAATGCACCTTTAATAACGTCTTGAACTGCTCATCCTGTCGATGTAAGTGGAGTTTCTCAGCTCTCACTTGTCTTTTTTGGGCCTTCTGGGGCTCCGTAGTGACGCGATTACACCATCCTCTGAGCCAACGGGGAGAGTTTGTTCATGTTCAATCGATTAAATCGCTTCACTGTCCTCTGTTGTGATGTAATAACCTTTATTTGGACACATGGTCAGTAAATGCATTTCAACTTTTTCTTTCTTTCCTTTCTTTTAAGTGCTTATAAATGTCTTAATATCTAAGATATAACGTGTTTATGATGATATTAATAACACTTATAGTCTTTTTAACACTTTAATACTGTTAATAAGAAAGTCATGAGGACTTAAAACACTTGTTTGGGTGAACCTTCATATCACTTTTGATCAAATAACAGGAAAACGCTCACAACAATTAAATTATAAAGACGTCCAGCTTGTACTCAACAACTCTGCTCCTCAGCTGCTGCAGTCAGAACTCATTTATTATCTCACAAATAGTCTGTGTTTAATGATCATAAAGATCACTTGTGTCTTATTTGTGCATCTACGTCATGTTTTTTATGAAAAAGCTCAGTTAGCTGTGAACTCGTCCAGACAGGAGACGTCTCAGATCACATCTTTGAAGACGGTGATGAAAGTTTCCTGCATTTATTGATGATTTCCAACAAAACACTGCAGCACTGATTTTGTGTGATGAAAGAAAATGTGTAAAATGAATAGAACAGTCATAGAGTATAAATGTTCAATTATAAATTATATTGGCACACGACAATAAAACAAAACATTAAGACATTTTTTTAAATAAATTGTCTAATGAATACGTTTGGTACATGATCAGGCTGAGACACATTCTTCAGTTTCATATCAAAGACATCTGATGAAAGAACATTTCATTATATATCATGTGTTGACCGCTGATTCACAGGATAAAGTTAAAAACATACCATTGTTGTTTGTTTCTCATTCACTGCATCAAATTAAGACACTATTTCCTGTTTTCTCTTCCACATTTGGCGACATGGTTTTACTTTTTGAGTCCCTGATGATATACAACAACTTCACTGGGCTTTTCTTTCTTTAATAACAACATTCAGAATATGTTGTACTTTGTTACGAAGCATCGGCACGTTCCGTATTGCACATGACTTTAACATCATTGTCACAGAGGTAACTGAGGAGCTGCTGTACAACAATCTGATGGAGATCATTCTGATTCAAGGTTTTTAAGGATTTGTTAATGTCTGACTCTGTAGAGCCGAAGGAGATGATTTTTAAGATTTTTGCATCTAATCATGAAAAAAGGCTGCACTGTAAGAACGAGACGTTGATGACAGACGCAGCTTCTGTATTTCAACGAAGGAAAATAAGAAAAGATAATGGAACTTTCCTGTAAAAACAACTTCCTGACCATTTGAGTATAATTACTGTAATAGTTGAGAACTAAACGACTAATCGTTCCAGCTCAAGACAATAAACAAAAAAAACCTCATATCTGTTTTTCGGAGAAAAAAACATCAAATATACCAATAAAATGTCAGAAAATAGTGGAAAAAATTTAAATTTTCCTAAAATGTCTTCAAATGTTCGATATGTCTGATCAAAAGAAAAATCTCATGCGACATAAAAACAGCAACTCCTCACAACTCAGGAGCTGAAACTCTGCAATATTTGGTATTTCTGCTTGAAAGGTTTCATAATATGCTTATTTTCTGGTTCGTACTTTATTTTGGGTGTTTACATGCTTTAATGTTCAAAAAACACATTATTTTTCTTATTCTGTCCATAGCTGCAGCACCTCTATTCACCCTCCGACTGAACGCTCCTGTCTCTTTAAGGGCGCCCCCCTCTCTCTCAAAGCCCAGTCTGCTCTGATTGGTCAGCTCTTACAAGCCTGAGCCAGCACTATTTTCTATATTCATACAGCACCAAGGTCCACTTCATAATCAAAAACACACGGTATGGTAACATTTTCTCTCCTCACACTCAGACAGAAAGCATTTTAACACATTTCCCCAAATCCTGAACTGTTCCTTTAACTGAGCATCAGAGACTGGTCAGCTGTGTGGATTCGTCCCCGTGAGTCTGAGCGTGTCTCCTCAGATCCTCTTTCCTCCGCTCGCCCTCGTGGACGCCCATGTGTTTGGTCAGCGAGCCGCCCGCCGTGAAGCTTTTCCCGCAGACGTTGCACAGGTACGGTTTCTCTCCCGTGTGCGACCTCATGTGGATCTTCAGCGCGCCGCTCTTGTAGAACTTCTTGTCGCAGATGACGCAGCGGTGCGTCGACTCCCCCGTGTGGATCATCATGTGCGTCTTCAGGGTTCCCCTCTGTCGGAATCCTTTCCCGCAGACGCTGCACAGGAACGGCTTCTCGCCCGTGTGGATCCTCATGTGGGCCGTCATGTACTCCTTGTAGCTGAAGCTCTGACCGCACACGCTGCAGACGTACGGTTTCTCCCCCGTGTGAATCCGCATGTGACCCATCAGGTTGCCGTTCTGAGCGAACGCCTTGCCGCAGGTGGCGCAGACGTACGGCTTCTCTCCCGTGTGGGTCCTGATGTGCATCTCCAGCTGTTTTTGTCCGTCGAACTGTTTCCCACAAACCTCGCAGTCGTTCGTTCGGATGTACGTCTGCAGGTGAAGCCTCAAGCTCTCCTCGGACTCAAAACGTTTCCCGCAGACGCCACAAACATCCGCATCCGTCTCGTCTTCCTGCACGTGCTTCAGGAAAGAGGTTCTGTAGCAGAAACACCTGCCGCAGACTTTGCAGCTGTATTTCAGGTGAGATAAATCCTTATTTTTATGTCCTTTAGGTTTGATCGCTCCATGATTTTTTGTTTTTGACAGCTTTTGTTCACAGCGTCCTTCTTTGGTCTCATCTTTCTCGCCGTCACTTCCTTCACTTTCCTTCCAGTCCTCATCGCTGTCGCCCGCTTTGCTCTCGGCGTCAGAATCCGTCTGATCCCCGCAGATGTTTTCCTCGCTGTGTTTCTGCAGATGCTCCTTCAAGCTCTCGTCAGGGTCCAGATGTTTCCCGCAGGCTCCGCACAGATCGGAGCTCTGCTCGTGTTGAAGAACGTGTTTCAGAAAAGAGCGTTTGTACCTGAAGAACTTCCCACAGACTCTGCAGCAGCTCTGTCCTGCCGTCTGAATCTTGTTTGTTGGAGTTACTTTACTTTTTTTTCCTTTGCGGAAAGACATTCGACGCATTTTGCAACCTTGGTTTTGTCTCTGAGGTGTCTTTCTTTTGTTTGACTTCTCGTCTCGCTCTTCATCACTCTCATCATCATCATCGCTCCCAGTTTCTGAATCTCTCGATGAAACAGCCTCCTGGTCACTCGGAGCCTCGCGACACTGCTCTCCTCGTGTCTCTGTTTCTGTGGTCGAGGTTCCCTTTTCTGCTCTCTGTGTTTGGTGAAGATGTGAGGCCTTCCCGTGGTTTAACTCAGAGTCCGTCTCTGTAGACGCGTCTTTTATCTGTGGTTTGTTTGATGTCTTCTGGACCTGACCGCAGCTCTCGGCTCTGCTCAGAGGAAACATCCTTTTCACAGCCGGACCCAGAGAGCAGCGGTCTGTCTGAAGGGAAGATCCGAGAGAAAATTCACAGTGTGTGTGCATGAACTCAGTCAGCAGGTGAACATTTGATACTTGTGACTGATACTCTGTGACAATAAACTGAATATCTTAGTTATTTGGACAAAACAAGACATTTAAGGACGTCATCATCAACATTTTTCACAATTTTCTGACATTTTATAGACCAAACAACTGAAGGATCAATTTGAGAAAATACCAGCAAGAGAATAAAATCAGTGCCAGCTGTAAAAGAATTTAAATAAAACGTACCTGTTCTGTGTAAATTCGTCTCTGTTTTCAACGTGATGTCCAGCAGCTGGTGACGACGTTCGACCTCCTCGTTGGAACCGGAGACCTCCGCCTCGTATTCAGCCGTCATCATCTCCAGAATCCTACAGATCTCGTCAGCAACCACCGACAGACGCTCGTGTACGGCCGCCCTCTGCTGCTCAGGAGACATTTCTGTAGGAGGGAAGAAACATGTCAAGTAAAAATGAAAAATAAATGCTTCCCATGTTTACTATAGAAATGTTCTGCCCAGTTCATTTTATGTCCCAAAGAAGGTTCGTTTGAGTTCTGAAAATAAACATCTGAGTCAATAAAAAAAACATGATATTTTTTTTACTTAAAATTTGCATCCCTAGTCAGCATATTTTATTTTTCTTGTCTTTATTGTTTTATCATTCATTTTATGATTTTCAGCTTCTATGTTTAGCACCTTACATTTTTACATTTTAGGGCATTTAGCAGACGCTTTTGTCCAAAGCCTTGGGTTGCATTTTATGCTTTCTAAATAAAGTTGGTTGTTGTTCTCATTATTATTAATATTAAACAGACACCAGTTTGATTGTTAAAGTAAATCAAAATGGAGTTATTTGGAGTTATTTGTTATTTTTTTAAGTTTCTATACATAATAAATGCACAATCTTAATCAATATCTAACCTGCTGGCATCAAAACATGATGTCATGCTGTCTTTATTTTTAGGCGCAGAAGAAGAAAGTGACTGGTTTGCACAACCTGCTGGCTGAATTGGAAAAGTCGTAAAAAGAAAAACAGTCATTATATGACAGTAGTTTTTCCTCCAGAGTTGAGACTGACTTTAAAACAGACTGTCTTGTGTTTACAGACCTGCGGTGTGCAGCCTCCTCCTCTTCTTCTCCGTTATCATCCTCTCCACAGCGCTGAATATCTCCTCCACAGCAGCCGTCAGTCTTTCGGCCACCAGCGACCTCAACGCCTCCATTTTTGACTCGACGGGCCGATAAAGTTTATATTTAGTGTGCGAGCATTTTAAAGCTTCACACGAGCCTTCACAAACAGTTTAACAGGCGTCAGAAAACTAACAAGTTCGCTGTAAATCATACTACTTCCGGGGTCGTCTTCTTCTGTCCCGAACTGGTCAAATCTCACGGTTGACGGTAAACACCGCCACCCTGTGTTCGTGAGCGGTACTGCAGCCGCACACAGACACAGTGGTGGAGGAGCAGCAGTACCACAAGTACTCTATTAAAACTAGAAAATCCTGCATGTATGTAAATGTCAGATAAATCCACTCGAATCCATTAGATTACAGATTGTAGGCCGCATCAGAGCCAAATAAGTGCACTTGAAATTAATTGATTTTTATTGGCAAACAGGGATTTTTAAAAGAAAAATTAAAAAAATGAAATCACAAATAACGATAATCAAAAAAATCTTAAATATTGCATGTGCTAATTGGCCATAGTGTATACAAGCTATATACATGTAAATATATGTATAATTTTCTGATACTTGAAATGTTTGTATGGACAGAAAATTAGTTTTGAAATGAAAGTACATTTAAAATCGCTTACTTTAGGACTTTTACTCACGCACCATTTGTACCAAAATAATAAAGGGAGTATAAAGTCTCACAAAATGGAATTACTCAAAAAATACTGGATACCTTTTAATTTATAGCTACTTTCTAATCAATTGTTATATTTTCTTGTATTTTATTCTGAGTATTTTCTTCATGCCACTTGTTGCTGCCACGCTCTTAAAGCACATTGAGTTTTCTTCTCATAAAATGTGCTGCATGAGTAGAATTTGGCCTTGGCTCGCCTTTCTTCAATGTGAACAATGTGCAGAGCTGTGAGAGAATAACACGCTGGATTCAAAAAGGAAATTATACCCAGAAGATTTTGAACTTTTGCCACATTGCACTGACATAAAACCAAAAGAAAAGCAGACAAAGAAAAGATCTCTGAATGAATGAGTAAAAGCTTCTTCCAAGCCCTGTTTTCAAACATCTTCTGGGTAATGTAGTTTTTATATTTTGTAAAGGAGGGCATTGACCTCAGAGTGGGTACTGATACCAACGTGTGGTGGATCTCACGTGTCTCAGTTTCAGCTCTGCGGTCGTTCACGCTGGTCTGTACAAACACAACACATACTGCAGGATCAGCAGTTCAACTGTGAATGACGGGAGTTTTCTCTTTGTGGAGAGAATTGGTTCACTTTTAAATAAACACAAATACTAATTTTAAAGTAAAGAAATTCTGAGATGCACCTCATAAATAAACCCTGTCTCCAAGAAAATACATTTTAGCAAAAAACATGCATATATTCTTAATATCTGCATTTTTAATATATGCACAAAAGTCTATGTTGGCATTTAAAAGCAGACAGCTTCACAGAAAATGTAACTCTTGCAGTCTTGAGTTATTTCTTAAAGCTGTATGGAACTTATTTAGATTTGACAGGATTAAATGTTGACCCAGTGTTTGTGACACGGCACGGAAAAACACACATCAGTGACACACAAGCGTTTTTTTCCATAACTCAGCGTTCATCACAGATGTCATGTGTATTCTGCAAAACACAAACAGACAAATATTGAAAGTTCAGCCCGGCCTTATGTGCACTGGCTGACACACAAACACACACACGCCGCTGTATGACGTGTGGATCTATGTCATCGCTGTAATTTGGGTTAAAGGGCTTCTTTGGTGCTGAGTCAATGATTTAAAATGTCTCAGTGTTTATCTTCTGGGGCTAGACAACAGCTGAACTGGGACACGGGGTATTTGAAATTGGGGTCATGTGTATATATTTTTAATAAATTATATAATTGTGAAAAGATGTTGTACTTGGGTGGTGATTTTCCCCCCACTTCTCTGGAGTCAAACAAACCCTTGGATGAAGTTATTTATTTATTGTTGCAGAAATTAGCCTGGATTAAGCAATTAAATAATCAATCACTGATTATCAATGGATCAAAAATTGTTGTGTTGAAGAGTAGAGTTATGGAGGCAGGTTCATGTCAGTGCACTACAAACTGGAGTTTGGTGAAGGTAGTTTGGCCCACTGGTTTGATCACCTTACTTGTACTTCTCCTACTCAAAGTTCTCATAACTCAGCCAAATCTAAACACACACGGACAAGATGGACGTATTTTTAGATTAAGTGTGACTCACGAGAATATCGTGACAATCGGATTAAACGTCCAGAAATCCGTTTAGAAATCACAGAAAAAAGACGCTACTTATACCTCCGGAACATTCCTAAGAATAGTCAAGTTTTAAGGTTTCAGTAGTATCAGCGCAATTCAGTGATCGTTGTCTGTATGTTGATGACTACAGTATAAACAGAAACGTTTAATCGATAATTCGGCATACTTTTTTGCCAAACAAATTGCCAACATTTAAAGAAAAAACGGGAATCAAGTTGTAGCTCACAGCTAATAGCACGCTACCTAACTTTCTCTATGGCAACATGACACTTCCTGTAAACATCCTCCACAGCCCCACATGAAGTCACGTTTTAAGGTACCTGTACTTTCCTTTAATATTTAACTTATCTGTTCATTTTATATCTCGGTCAAATATGAACACAGAGACAAGATAGACGCTTTCAGCGGATATCATTTCCATCGGATTAAACGTTCAGGAATCCGTTTAGAAAGCACAGAAAAAAGACGCTCCCCGGAACTTGCCTGAGAATAGTTAAGTTTTTAAGTTTGATGTAAAATCAACGTCATTCGGTGATTGCTGTCTGTACGTTGATGAGCACAGTATAAACGCAAACGGCTAATAGCTAATTCGGCATACTTTTTTGCCAAAAGAATTGCAAAATTAAAAGAAAAAACGGGAATCAAATTGTAGCTCTCAGCTAATATCACGCTAGCTAACTTTCTCTATGGCAACATGACACTTCCTGTAAACATCCTCCACAGCCCCACGAGAAGTAACGTTATATGAAGTATATGAATCTTGGACTACTTATGGAAAATAAGTTTTTTAATGCACATCAAAGTTGGGCAAAATATCCTTATTCTTGTGATCTGGTCAGGATTTTGACAAAGGATTACTCTAAAAGTACACAGTAAAAGTGCTTCATATTATGCACGCACGTAGTCTATGAAGTACTTAGTTCAGTAGTACATGAATCTTGGACAACTTATAGAAAATAAGTTTTTTATTTCACCTCAAAGTTGAGCGAAATATTCTTATTCTTGTTCTCTGTTAAGGATTTTGACCCAGGATTACTCTAAAAGTACACAGTGAGAGTACTTCATATTATGCATGCAAGTAGTCTATGAAGTACTTAGTTCAGTAGTACATGAATCTTGGACAACTTATGGAAAATAAGTTTTTTATTCCACCTCAAAGTTGGGCGAAATATCCTTATTCTTGTTCTCTGTTAAGGATTTTGACCCAGGTTTACTCTAAAAGTACACAGTGAGAGTACTTCATATTATGCATGCAAGTAGTCTATGAAGTACTTAGTTCAGCAGTACATGAATCTTGGACTACTTATGAAAAATACGTTTTTTTATTCCACCTCAAAGTTGGGCGAAATATCCTTATTCTTGTGATCTGGTCAGGATTTTGACAAAGGATTACTCTAAAAGTACACAGTGAAATGACTTCATATTATGTATGCAAGTAGTCTAGGAAGTACTTAGTTCAGCAGTACATGAATCTTGGACTACTTATGAAAAATAAGTTTTTTTATTCCACCTCAAAGTTGGGCGAAATATCCTTATTCTTGTGATCTGGTCAGGATTTTGACAAAGGATTACTCTAAAAGTACACAGTGAAATGACTTCATATTATGTATGCAAGTAGTCTAGGAAGTACTTAGTTCAGCAGTGTATGAATCAAAAACTACTTATGGAAAAAAAAAATAATTAAATTCTCACGTCGTCCTTTACTTTGAAATCCGGAAGGATACCATCGTGATACCTTCAGCTCACTCCCGGGAATAATTACTGTAAAAGTATCGTATGTTTCGTGGGTCTGACTGAGAGACTGGAGTCTGCCCCACAGTCACTACCAGCAGCTCTTCAGAGCGGTTTCATCACGAATACCGTAAATGTTAGAAGATTCGCGCACCTGAAAAAAATGTGCGGCTGATTTGACCAAGCAAACGCGAACCACGGCTGGTTTGACCGCAGTGAAAAACTCTGCTTCCTGTTTTCTCCCCTGTTGCCATGGTGAATCATAGTATCGGAGCTCCATTGATGATGGCTTTTTACTAGTCGTCAGGCACAAGCTCAACTCAGAGTTCTGGAATACCCCCCTGTGCTTTACTTTAATATTTAACTTATCTGTTCATTTTATATCTCAGTCAAACACAGAGACGAGATAGACGCTTTCCGCGGATATAATTTCCATCGGATTAAACGTCCAGGAATCCGTTTAGAAAGCACAGAAAAAAGACGCTCCCCGGAAATTGCCTGAGAATAGTTAAGTTTTTAAGTTTGATGTGACATCAACGTAATTCGGTGATCGCTATCTGTACGTTAATGCGTACAATATAAACGCAAACGGCTAAAAGCTAATTCGGCATACTTTTTTGCCAAAAGAATTAAAAAGAAAAAACGGGAATCAAGTTGTAGCTCACAGCTAACTAGCAAGCTAGCTAACTGACTTACATGCCAAGGCCCCCACATGGAGTTGCTACAGTTTCAAGGTAACTTACTTTAACCTTTTCTAGAGTATATTTATTATCTACTCACTTTTAACTTGTACACTAAGTTACTCACATTATGTCAATTAGTATTTTTACACTGAGGTACTTTTATAAGGAGAAGTTCAGTGTGATTGAATGTTGCTGTAATAAATTAAATTCAGTCACTTAATACATTTTCAAGAAATATTTTATTAAAAATATTCAAAACACTTCAAAAAATACTTTTTAAAACATTTAAAATACATTACTATTAAAGTTGACACACCATATGAAAGCCGTGAGGGACTGCTTTTGTCTTTAACGTGAGGTTTGACTGCAACTGGAAGAAAATATTCACTTTACAGTTCGTCGTTTTTGTCCTTTTCCAGGACTCTGAAGCAATTGTAATTATCATATTTTGTGAATGAGTTCAGAAATGGTCTTTGTAAGTGCCCCTGAACATCCTGGATATCTCTTTCACATAGTGTCACACAGTGCCCGCAGAGTTCAGTGTCCAATGACAGCAGTGATAGGCTTTTCCTGAGGGTCAGTTGGACGTATGAAGGCAAAAGCACCAGAGGAAAGTTTTTATAAAGTCTATATAATGTGAGTTCATCTCTCACATTCCCTTCTTGTTCTGCAGGCTCAGAGCTCCGTTCACGCAGTACGGGATGATGCTGACGGTGACCAGAGGCACGGTGGCGCTCTTGCAGAAGGACAGCAGGTAGAAGAGGGCGGCGGTGTGCGTGGGAGGCTTGAAGGAGTCGAACAGGTGAAGCAGGACTAGAGAGCTGATGACGCAGCCCGCTTTCACCAACGTGCTGCTGCTCTTCTTGGTCTCGGTGTAGAGGGGCGAGTGCAGGCCCAAACCCAGGCCGAACAGGGTGCCCATGTTGCGCAGGAGGCTGGCGAAGGGTGTGCTGTCCAGGTGGACCCACTCGGGCTTGATGCACCACTTCTGGGCTTTCTCCAGGGTCCACAGCAGGTCCACGCCCAGCGCTTTGAGCAGGAGGTAGAAGCCAACAGCGAAGGAGGTCAAGAAGAGGGTGGTGTAGAAATATTTCTTCATGCTGGCGTTGTAGATCCACTGAGTTCTGTCGAAGGCTTCAGCCACGATCATACCTAGAAACCATTGAAACATCCAGGTCAATATTGAGTGTTAAATAGCGCGAGTTAGCACTGGACTTAAAGGAACACTATGTAAGTTAGCAGGCTAATCAGCTAGCCCCGAGCCACTTTGCACCTCAGGAGCTGAAAGTCTGATAGTAAACAACACCAACACCTCCCCGGGGCTCTGAGCTCTCAGTTTGGCTCGCTAGCTGCACAGCTAACTGAGCTAAGTAGCTAACGACAGCTAGAGTTAGCATCTGCTAATATGCTGCACCTTTAAAGTTGCAATATGTGACAATTTTAGATGAAAATGTAACAATTTTTTTTTTAACAAGAATGTGAAGTTAGAGCAGTTTGGACGTTATGATGTCATGCCCTGTGTTGGAGAGATATCTAATTAAGTTAGCGTGCTAACCAGTTAGCCCCGGCCTGTACCGGTCCAAAGCTCCTGTGGCAAGGCAAATGTTTTACTTTTTAACTTCACCCTGTTTATTCAATTCAATATTCAAACTCTTGTTTCTTTGCAGACACCAAACGTTTTCTTAAATTAATTGTTTTTTTAATTTGATTATTTTAAAGTATGACTTTTGACGATCATAACAGCGCAGGCACAGACACTCGCTCCTCGTCCTGTCCAGAGTACTGACCTGTGATAACACCGGCGACGACCTGGTGTGGGAAGTGGGCGGCGATGAAGACTCTGGAGAGACAGACGCACACCTGGACTCCACAAAACAGCGTCCACAAAGCGGCCTTCAGATACCTGTCAAAACAAAAGTTCAGACAACTTTGATTATTTTTACTTTTAAACAGGCAAAAATTAAGTGTGCAGATGTAGAAGTCCTTTGCTGGTCATCACCCAAAACAAACAAAGCAATATAACAATTAACACAGTTTTTCTTGGCTGCCTGGACGTCAAAACAACTCTGTGCAATCTCCTCTTCAGGACCAATAGTTCTCAGGAGTCAATGATCAACCACGGAGCAGATAGCGTGTCCACAGTGATAAGCTCCGGATGGAAAATGGTAAACAACACAGGCAGAAGAGTGAAGCTGAACACTTCTTAGACGAGGTCAGGGACTCACCAGTTCTTGTCGGTGGATTTCTTGCCGCCGTATTTCTTCTTGCTGGCCATGACGGCGAGGATGGAGGTCACCAGGGTGTAGTAGACGCCTGCGGCTCCCATAGCGTGGCCGGAGGGGCTGCCTGGATAACACGATCAGATATCAGAGGCTGATTCACTCAACGAGAACAATGACTCTTCACTTGTTACACTCAAGTACTGAACTGAAGTACAATACTGAGGTACTTGTACTTCTACTTTCAGAGGAAAATATTGTACTTTTTACTCCACCACATTTATTTGACAACTTTAGTTACTCGTTACTTTGCAGATTTAGTTTTAATTACACAAAATACCGTCCAAAAAATCTAACTTTATTGACCCTTAGCGGGAAATTACTAAGTACAAGATCTGATTTTTGATACTTCCAGTCAATTTTGCTGCTAATACTTTATTACTTTTAGTAAAATTTTAGACGCTACAAGTTTAATAATTTGACACTTTGCTTTAAAAACGTGTCCTCCTCACATGTTTTGCCTCAAGTAGAGGTTTTACGTACTTCTTCAACCATTAATTAAAGAAAAAACATGACCAACTCAAGACGGGTCGGGCTTTATAACCCCATCTTGAGGTCCAAATCTGCAGCTGATGTTGGACCCACATGAGTAAATTAATTTGTGCAGTGAGTTTCTCTCACCTGGTCCGGTCTCACAGGTCATGGGGTACTGCTCGATGTGTGGACGAGCGCTGTCTGCGTAATAAGCCGTCTCGTGGACCCACCAGTACGGCCTCTCTCCGAACAGAATCCTGAAGAAGACAGCAGAAACATTCGCTCTTTAAAAAGCCGCTCGGGAAGGTTAAGTTTTAAGTTTCTCGGATGAGAATCTTCTCGCCGACTCACCATTTGAACACCAGGTTGAGCCAGTCTCCGATCACGGCCACCCAGATGAGCTTGACGCCCACCGACGCCCGCAGGTGAAACCACAGCGGGAAGAAGATGAAGAAGGTGTTCCTGAGGTCCGCGGCCCAGGACACCCAGAGGAACAAGCCCTGGGCGTCCTGGTAGTTGGTCTGCAGGTAGTGGGTGGTGCTCACCCCAAAACCCTGCATGGCGTCCATTAAAGCGTTCATCTTTAGCCTCTCGGAGAAGGAGGGACCTCTGGTGATGTGTGAGTGAGTAAGAAGTAAAAGGACTGTCGCTATCAGTAAGACAGCTGGTTGGTTTTATACCAGAGGGACCCACCACCCAAACGCATGCACACGCTGATCTTTGGACCTTGCACAGGTGTAATAAAACACTGGGAGTCGGGGGAGTTTGGGAGGGTTTGCCTCACAAACAAAGGTGAAAAGATAGCGGGAAAACAAAACGTCAATCAGTATCTTAGTCACTGTACGCAGCACAGAGAGGAAGTCAGGTGACCGGCGGCTGACTGAATATATCACACGACTGTTTGAAGAGCTTGTTCATGAAATATCTGTGAATATCAGCTCTTAATTTCTCTCCTCAGTGCTTCAGTTTAGGCTAAAAACAATGACCTTCAGGGTGTTTCTTTTTTTTCACGCAGCCTCTGAGTGACAATCTTGACAGTTATGTAATTGTTTCTCCGATGATTCGGTGGCATCTCACTGGTTGGAGGTACGGTGGACTTACATAAGGAGATCAATGATTAAATGATTGGGTTTAGAAGCGGAGGAGATAGTCGGGTGATAAAACAGAGAAAGGTTGGAGGTCATGTACAAGCTGACGGCCCCGTCGTGACAAACAGATGAGCTCATGTGTCTTCTCGCCTCATCACTCCTCACTTCTCGTCTCAGGAAGCCCCGAGATCATAAACGGATTTGAGAAGACTTAATTTACACCCCTTAAACCTCCGTTAGTGTCCGTTTGTTTGTTGGTTTGTCATCAGGATTACACAAAAACTACTGAAGGGATTTCAACAACACTTAGATGGAGGATGTGTCTCAGCCCAGAATAGAGCCTGTTAAGTTTCGGTGAGGATCCGGACAAAGTTACTGATTTTTTCTCACATTTTTCAACATTTAGTTAATTTCTTGGTAACAATGCATACATCTTAATGAGCTTTGAAAACTGAATTTTTACTCTTTTTAAAAAAGAATGTAGACTAAACAATTAATTGATGATTTTTTTAAAAAAATGCCATATTTTGCAGAGATATTGTGATAGACTATAATAAAAAAAAAATATTTAAATCTCTTCAAAAGCACTTCATAAATGACGGGACTGGGTGACATATAAAACATTACAATATGTTGGCCAAATACCTCGATATCAATATTGTGACAATATCGTAGGGATGACTATTGACAAAATATGAAAACAATGATTAATTGATTTTTATTTTTCATTTCATACACTTAGAGAAAACAAAAATACAGTTACAGCTGTCAAACAGTTTGTTACATTTCATCACAAAATTCGCAAATTATTTTGCAGCTTGCTCTGAAATGAAACTTTCTGTCTTCTCTCCCAAACTTGACAAAGAAAATCTGCTTCTTATTCATCCAACCAAAAGAAATCAGCATTTTAGTCAAAAGTACATCCCTTACTTTGTCATAGACGGAAATGACAACAAAACAAGAAATTTACCTCATTCTCTATTGGACCTAGTGCCTTTTGTTTAAATTATTACTTCACATGAGGTTCTACAGTGAAACTGTCCTTTATGAGTCAGTGGGTTCGTAATTTAAGTTCTTAATTCTTTACACATGAGAAACATCTTGGTCCTAATCTGAATATCACAAAGTAACAGAAAGACAAGTCGTTCAAATAGAATCAGGATTTCAACTTAAAAAATTTAAAAAACTTTAAAAATTAAATCACTTTAGGAAACACTTTTGTCAAATCCAGAATCAAAGACAGTTTATGGTCTCATATCACGGTTTATTGCCTCGTCCTGATTTGGGTCGGGAAGAAACAGATGACGCACTCGTCACCATCCCCGGGACACGGAGGATAACATCGTGAGCCAAGATCGATGGATTACACAAGTGACTGGCTCAAAAAAATGTTTTCCTAGAAATGTGATCCGTCAGAGGGGCAGACGCTGATTTCTGTGATGATGGATTTGAGGTGTAAAGGTCAAGGAACTCGTCTGCTCTGCCCTGAAGGCAAACACATTCGCTAGCCTTGAGTAAAGTCCAGCGGGGCTCTCACACGGCGGCAGACCAGACCAAACACCCCAGATTCAGTGCATCATCCTCAGACGGAGGCTGAGCGATCATGGATCTTCTCCACAGCTGGGGGGTCGAGCTGGCCGTCCACCTGCAGACCACGTACAGCAGCTACGAGGGCCTGTTCGACCTGGCGTCCGCCGTGGCCGACCTGCACACCACCTTCTTCTTCTTCTTCCCGGTCTGGTTCCACCTGCGGAGGGACACGGGGCTCCGGCTCCTCTGGGTGGCGGTCCTGGGCGACTGGCTCAACCTGGTGCTGAAATGGTAACAGAACAGAAAACAGCAGTGAAGTCGATCCGAACTCATTCAGAGAAACAGAGAGTGTGTGTGTTGAGTGTCTTGGTGTCTCCGCGGCAGGGTTCTGTTCGGGGAGAGACCGTACTGGTGGGTTCACGAGACCCGGTTCTACGGAGCAGCGGCGGCCCCGGCTCTGCGGCAGTTTCCCATCACCTGTGAGACCGGACCAGGTAGGCTGGAGGAGGAGGAGAGGTTGTAACACAGTGAACTGGAATCAGCCCGGTTCAGATTAGATCAGGCGTGTTTGGCGCGTGCACACGACCGCCTCTGAATGAATATCACGCCGGATGTGATAACAGCGTTATAAACTGAGCTACCTTTGACCTTTTGTAGTGATCCTAATCTGTTAATCTGTGTGAAGTAATCCCAGTTTGATTGTCGTTGACTCCTATGTGATGATTGCGCTTGCTCCAGTTTTCTTCCTGAATATCTGCCTTCATACACAGAGGAGCGAGATGTAACTAAGTACATTTATTCAAGTACTTTTCACACGTTTTTCTGTCTTATTCGTGTAATTTTCGTACTTTATTCTCAGGTGAAATGTACATAAAATATCACATTTAAAAGTGCTCAGTATTCAGTATATTATGGGGCCTGTGATACAGGATCATATACTGTATGTGAGTGTTACAAACTACATTTAGTCAAATATTTTGCACATTTCTGCACAGAATTATTGTCCTTTTTACACCAAAAAGAGACTCATTTGACAGCTTTCCTTACAAATAACATTACAAATTAAGATTTTATATAAAGATCTTAAAAAATATGAAGCTTTGTTGTGGATTAAACTACCACACAAGAATCTGAATCCATATCAGTAGTTGAGTAATAGATTTGTCAACAAGTTTTTGGCCACTGTTTTATTAATCATTTGAATCATTTCTGATATAAAATTGCCAAACAGTTCGTCTCAAATATGAGGATTATCTGCTTTTTCCTTTAAATAATTAAAAAAAAAATGTAGTTTCATTTCTTAATTTGTCTCCTGTGAAGGTCACAGTGTGATCTAAAGTTTTACAAACCAAACAATCAGTTTATTAATCAGGAAAATAATCTGCAGATTCATCCATGATGGATGAAAATAATAGTTTGTTGTTACCTTAATGCATGAAATCAGTGTTTTTAAAAAAATGCCAAGAGTCAAACTTAAGTTAAAGTAAAGATATCGCGTTAAAATATTACTTGTCAAAGTGAAAGTTATTTGATTTTTAATGTCTTAAAGTATCAAAAGTACAAATAAAAGTAAATTGTACACACAGTTTATTTACATGTGTGTATAAAAGCTCCTGTGTTCTCTGATTTGACCAGTTATGAGATCAGATATTCAGCATTTTTGGCAATAAAATTAATTAATTGAAAAAGAAAAACCTCTAGTTTGGCTCTGATGTAATCTGCAAAGTAACTTGTAACTAAAGTTATTGAGTAAATGTAGTGGAGTAAAAGGCTCAATATTTGCCTGCAAGTACTAAAAATTCTGCGCATACTTTTAATTAATATGACAAATGCATGAAATTTATTTGGAATGGAGTATTTGTCCTACTTTTACCTGGGTGAAGGATCCTCAACATGTTTTGGATTACTCAGAATAATAAATACGTTCTTACAGATAAACGCCGCCACTTTCAAACACGATCTAATCTTCATTCTGGAGTAAATTCAGGTTGACTTTGACTTATATAATACAGATAAAGTCACTACAATCAGTCTGCGCAGCTCATTACGTGACGTTTATTGCTTTCTGAGGAAGACGCTGTGTTTGATTAACCCGGAGTCTGTTCCCTTCAGGGAGCCCGTCGGGTCACGCCATGGGAGCCGCCGGCGTCTGGTATGTGATGGTGACGGCGCTGCTCGCCACGGCAACGGAGAAGAGATGCCCCCCTTTGTTATACAAGTGAGTCTGTGATGACACGTCAATCGTTTCTTTACATTTCTGGCCCCCGAGAATCAAATGAAACCGTCTTCTGTCATCAGATTCTTGCAGCTGGGCCTGTGGGCGCTCATGGGCCTGGTGGTGCTGGTGGTGTGCACGTCCAGGGTCTACATGGCGGCACACTTTCCCCATCAGGTCATCGCTGGAGTCATCACAGGTGAGAATGACTCAGTACTGAGTCAGGTGAGATTCTGCTCCTACTGGTCCAAACGAGATGGTTCTGTCTGATGGACCCTCTCTCCTGTGGTTTTGTTTCAGGCGTGATGGTAGCTGAGGTTGTCTCGAAGGAGAAGTGGATCTACGACGCCAGCATGAAGAAGTACTTCCACACCACCCTCTCCTTGACCTCCCTCGCCGTCGGCTTCTACCTCCTGCTCAGAGCGCTGGGCGTGGACCTGCTGTGGACGATGGAGAAAGCCCAGAGGTGGTGCGTGAACCCCGAGTGGGTCCACCTGGACACCACGCCCTTCGCCAGCCTCCTGCGCAACATGGGCTCCCTGTTCGGCCTGGGTTTGGGTCTCCACTCGCCGCTCGACGCCGAGACCAGGAAGAAGAGCACGAGCACCAGCTTCAAGATGGGATGTATTACCGTCTCCTTGATTCTGCTTCATCTGCTCGATGGATGGACGTTTTCTGCTGAAAATCTCGCGACTTTCTACTTCCTGTCTTTTGGTAAAAGCGCGGTTGCTCTTTTGATCCCGACCACGCTGGTTCCCTGGGCTCTCTGCTGGATCTGTCCGGGGAAGAGAGAAGACAAGAACTTGTGATTCAGGTCCACCTTTTTTGTTTTAAGTCAACAGTTTAATTTTCTATATTTTACCAGGATCATTTGTCCTCGTGTTTAATACAAAAGACATTAAGACTTCCAGGACAATGTCCCTGAAGTGATTGTGCTGGCCTGGATATCAGCTCCTTTAAGGAATATGTACTGTAGGTCAACATTTTGGGAAATAAGCTCATCACTTCCTGGCAGAGCTAGATGGAAACATTGCTTCCACTCTTAGCTTAGCTTGCAGGTAAGAGCTAGCCTGGCTCGTCCAAAGGTAACAAAATCCACCGAACAAATGGCTGTAAAATGTGTGAATTAACTTGTTATATCTCAATTTTGTAATTTGTACAAGAACAGAAGTATTAAAATGTAAATTAGTGGTTTTATAAAGAGTTCATAGTTGGATTTTGTTTTCTTTGTACGGAGCCAGGCTAGCTATTTCCACCTGCTTCCAGCCTTTGTGCTAAGCTAAGCTAAGCTAACTGCCTCCTGGCTCAGGCTCAGTGGTGTCAGGAATCAAACTGCTTTTCGTTTTTAATCGGCCTTCACGGTCTCTCAGTGTCGTCTGCTCTGAACGTTTGGTTTTGTTGTTCCAAGAAAATCATAATTAACGTTGTTCCATCATTTCAATTTCGGAAAAAGCAACAAAGCCCATCGCTAGAGCTCGCTGCTGTGGCAAAAAGTAGAAGACTCCCTGTTACAACATTTTATTATACTGTTGACTTATTTTTAAATGAAGCCCACACATATTTTGCCTTTTTTATAAAAAGTTGGTGCATAAATGATGGAAGGAAAAGATGGAAATAAAGAATGTTCTTATAACTATTTGCTTTCCACAAAGTAGTCGTTCTTAAAAAATCTGGTGTATCAGGTGGCTGGTACGACAAATTGCTGCAGATCCAAATAAAAATCTGGATCTAGTGGATTTAAATGTGTTTTATTTGACACTGGATCAGACTTCATGAGTTAGTGCAGGTCCTCCCTGTGTGCTTCAGCGCTGTGCTCTCCTATCGGTTTTCTCTGAATGTCTCGGACTGATACTGATTAATTCTCTGGCAGGAACACCCATTAAATATTAACCCGAGCATGCCCCCTTCACTCGGCAGGCCCACATACTGACGCTGCCGCTCACCACAGCCATGAGCTTTCAGAGAGACACGGAGGGTCAAGGGGCAGAACAACACGTGAGTCCCTGAAGGCTCTCGCAGTGGTACATTGCTCAAAGGAGCTTCAGCAGGATGGAACTGAGATCAGCAGGACAGACGCAGCTCTGCAAAGTGTTTTGTAATTTGAGCCGAGTGCAAACATTTCGCCTGAAAACACCTGCAGTGATACAAGTGTGGGAAATATCTGTAGTTAGTGAATACAGAAGTCCTGAGGGGCAAGAGAAGGAAGTATTTTGGTCTTTATTCACACATTTTAATGTATTTATTTATTTGAAAGTGTGAAACCAAGTGAAGAGAAAAAGTTTTGACAGGAGGAAAAAAAGTGTTTCTGGAAGTAACCCAAACAAAAAGCTTCTGAAAACTTTTTTTTTTTAAATTATTTTTTTTTTCCTTGAAAGAAAAATGAAGGGTTTTCTCTTTACATTTCAGAGATGCCGTTTAGCTCAGTTGGTAGAGCAGGTGTCCCGTGTACAGCGGCTTTGTCCTTGCTGTGTCAGACCTGGGTTCGAGTCCCAGCCTGGGTACCTTGGCTTAGTGTCACTCCCCCTCTCTCTCAACCTGGTTCCTGTCATATCTTCAAGCTTTTCTATCAGTAAGGCCAAAAAGAAAAACCTTTCTAGCATATTTTTGACCTTGTATGGCTTTATTGATTGAACAGCTTGGAGACATGACAGGAAATGAGTTGAGAGAGATGGGGAGAGACACGCAACCAAGGCACCCAGGCCAGGACTCGAACCCAGCTCCGCTGCACCGAGAATAAAGCTTCTGTACAAGGGACGCCTGCTCTACCAACTGAGCTAAACGGCTTTGCAAATGCAGGGTTTTCAAGTGAAAAATATCTCAGAAAACCAAGTGAAAGACTAAAAGTTTTGGCAGGTAAATATCTTTTTTCTTTTTACTTTTTTTACTTTGTTGTTTCCTCACTCAGTTTCACACACGGAAAAATAAAGGTTTTCACCAGAAATGTATTTATTATTTATTTTTACCAAGTTTGAAACCAAGTGGAGAGAAAGAGTTTTGAAGAAAGAAACAACCCAAAATAAATTTCTCCTGAAAAACGTATTTTTAATCTGTTTCACACACGATTTTCTTTTCTCTGGAAAAAAAAAAGCTTAAAAATCACAAAAAAATCTTTTTCACCTTTCCAAACTTTTTTCACACAATTAATGAAAAACCATGAAGATTTTTTTTTAAAATTTTGAAACATGAAGATTTGAGGATTTTTTTATTTTCGATTTTTTTGATTATTTTTACCAAGTCTGAAACCAAATGGAAAGAATTTTCACAGAAGAAAAAAATGTTTTTGGAAGTCAACAACATAAAAAAAAACATTTCTCCTGAATTTTTTCAACTCTTTTTCACACATAATTTTTTTTTCCTGAAAAAAGAAAATATCTAAAAATCACAAAAAAAAAAAAAAGAAAAAAGAGAAAAACCTTAAATTTCAGGAAACGTTTGTTGTTTCCGTCCTCGGTTTCAATTGTTGAAAAAAATTGTTTTTCCTGAAAAAAAAAGAAAAATTCTGTTCCACACACATGAAAGAAAATATTCTACTGCCAAACTTTTTTTTTTTTTTTTTGCACCTGGTTTCACACAAAAATACAAATTTTCACCATTAATGTATTTATTTATTTGAAAGTGTGAAACCAAGTGGAGAAAAAAATGTTTTTGAAAGTAAACAAAAGAAGAAAAGAAATTCTAAAAATCACCCAAAAACGTTTTATCGCCTTCACAAACTATTTTTCATACAATACGTGAATAAAAATGTTCTCTTGAAATCATATTTGTTTATATTTTTATATTATAAAAAAATTCACCATAAATGTATTTATTGATTTGAAAGTGTGAAACCAAGTGCATAGAAAAAGTTTTGGCAGAAGAAAAAAAAAACGTTTTCGTGTGTGAAACAGTGAATTTTGTTTTTCCATCTTTGGAAACATGTGGGGAGAAAAAATAAACTTCAAGTGAAAACAATTCAGGAAACCAAGTGAAAAACAAAAAGTTTTTGCAGAAGAATTTTTTTTTTCTTAAACATTTTAACCTTTTTTTCGTCTTCCCACACGGTTTTATACACACAAAAAATAAAATGTATGTATTTACTTTCTATTTTTTCCAAGTGTGAAACCAAGTGGAGAGAAAAAGTTTTGGCAGAAGAAAAACCTGCTCGGTTTCACACATATGAAAAAAAAAAAAATTTGAAACCAAGTAGAGAGAAAACATTTTTACAGGAGAAAATAATTTTTTTTTTGAAGTAACAAAATAAATAAATAAATAAATAATTTTCTCCTGAAATTATGTTTATATTTTTAATGTGTGAAAAAGTTTTGCAGGAAATTTATTTTATTTTTCATCTGTTAAACTGTTTTTTTTTCTCCACATCTGTAAAAAAATAAAAGAGGACATTAGAAAGATAATATTTGGAAATTCTTTTTTTTTTCACCAACTGAGAAAAATCAGACTAAGAAAATGGATCGAAGTCTTCAGTTGTAGACAGTTGGGGTTGGGAGGGAAAATGTGAGACTCCTTCGATGACATAATAATCGTGGCTGTTTCAACCATCTTATCTCTGACAGGCTCTCGTAGCTCTTTTTTTTTGCTTATCTCATAGAGTCATATCTTTAAGCGGCTGCACAGACGGAGGTCTGACACCACAGCAGCGTCAGGCACATTGAGCAACTCCACGCTGTTTACATCACTGTATGTTTATTGGTCAGCTCATGTTGGTCTCAGATGTGATGGACAGATCTGATCTGATCACCAGAGTTTCATCAGGACAACGATAATCACCCAGCTCTGTTTCAGAAAGTGTGTCAGGTGTAGAGGACGTCATGTGTAAGTTTGATTGATTATATTGTATTTATCATTAGAACTCAATATTGAAAAATGAAATATATCTTTATATCTTGGTAATTAACATCAGTGTTGCCAGTATTTTGAGTCAAATGTGTGTGTCTGTCTTCTATTCTGCTGATGGTGAATCGACACCACAGTGACACCTGCAGGTCAAGAACAAACATTGCAACTGTTTCCTCAGTTATAAAATCTATTTTATTGTGTACCTCAACACAAACGTATGGATGTGTGACCGAACATCTTGATATGTGCAGAAATAAACTCACCAGTTTTTATCTGATATCCAATAAATCGATTTCTACAAACACAAAAATACCAAAAAGAAAATCAAAATGTTATTAAAAATGTTTTTATTAAATAGAATCAATGCCTCGATGAAAGACGCTTTGGTGATTTTCACTGAAAACCGATAAGCCTGTGGACCTAAAACCTGCTCAGACTTCATGTTTGTCACGACTAAACTGTGTAATGTACAACATTCAGAGGAGAAAATAAAACAGCATTCATGTTCTGGATCTTTTTAACTACCTTCACATGCAGTGGGAGTCTAACACAAAGACCTCAGTAAAGAATAAACAGGTCAACATTCAGTGGGGCAGCGGGCGGGAAACGACGTTTCTTCAGAGCTATAAATGAAGCAATTTCACAAAAGATCTGAGGACGAAACGTTTAATTAAAATTAAAAAATACATAGCGCTTTTTTTGTCGTCTATGAGAATATTTATGTCTTCAAAGGGTTTAAAACAAGAAAAATATTGTACAATTAAAACAAAAACATGTGCGTCGTGTCCATCTATGGAAGCTAATGTTTCTGTACTGGGCTGAGTTGATTGTACTGAAGGAGGTGAATGTCTAGACGGAGTCCTTTGGACCAGGACCAGGCTTCTGTAGCTGGACAGTCATGGCAGGGAGACGGAGGGGGGGAGGAGGAGAGAGGTGGAGATGGGAGGTGGAGGTTGAAATGGCTGGATGAACATCAGTACAACGCGTCAGTATTACTGCTTCGAGGCCTCTTGATCTTCTCAATGTTCTTCAGGATCATGTCGTGTAACGTTACCTTCAGAAGAAAAAGAGTGTGATCGTGTGAGAACTCTTCAATTAACATGTTGGTGTGAAGGAAAGTTTAAAGTGATGTGAGGAATAAAAACGTACGTATTGATTTCGGAGCTCCGATACTATGATCTTCAGACTGATGTATTCCTTCTCATCAATCTCGGTTACTGTGCGCCGATAGTCCTCCTAATAAAAAAATGTAAAAAGAAGATACTCAAATAAACAAATTAGCCGTCCAAAGTCTCACAGTGAGCCTGAAAACAACCTTTTCCCCCCTTTACTGCTTTGTGACCAAATAAAGTTGAATGGTTTATTGTCTGACATCAACAGATGAGTTTAGTTTAATTTATATTGCTGCTAGCAGACTTCTTTAGTAGCTGCTACTTAAAGCTTTCCTAAAGATTTGTATGAAACCAAGCTCTATTTTTCTTACTATTTGTTGTCAACACTTTTAAAGCGATGGCCAGTTGATGAGTCATTTTCATTGTTAGAAGTGGAGCCTGACATTCTCATCCTGGCTTCAAATGTACGAGAGATTCGTAGGAAATGATGCAGCAAATAATCCAGGAGTTCTGCGTTTCACGTTTCTTACAGCTGCTATTTCACATTAAAAGCTTTAAACTGAGGAAACGTCTCTTGGCATCAACCGGACTAATTTGCAAATGTGAATCAGTCCAGCCTCGTTTCATCTTCAGTATCAGAGGGGCGATAACAATTAGATGGACCTCAACCAATCAGAGAGACAAAACCTGACCTACAACCAATTACATCAACGAAAAGCATGACACATGCAGGTTGGGTCTTTTCTGGTCACAAACCTTCTCAAATAACATTGAAACAGTTCAGTAACACGTGTTTCTGAAAACACCAGTACAGCCGGGCTATACAGTAACAAAACCTTGATTCATATTTGATCAGCACTGCCTAATCTGACTGTTTCATGAGCCTGGACAGACCTACAACAGGTCGGAGGAGCGAAACATGTGACGCTCCTCTCTGTCATCATATCAAATCTGCCCCATATTAGATAAATGGTTGTGATTGGCCCAAAACAAACCAAACCAAGACCGACATGCTGTCTGGACGGGAGGTGCGCCATGAAACATTAGCCTGCAGATTAATCTGGTTTCAAGGACAGATGAATCATGGGTGATGCATCTTTATTGTGAAGAAGTCTCGATTTATTCATCACAGAGGTTTGTGCCAATAAAAAACATACAGGAAACAAAACGACAGTAATTTAGGGATATTTTTTTGTCTGTTTTCTAGTCAACTAATCTTAGTTTAAGATTCATCCCAGGTTGTCAGTTGTGCTTTAATTTATTTTTCAGATAATTTTCACTTACCACATGTGGATATTTTGCTATTTTAGAAACCAGCTTTGCCCTTGTGATGTAGTATCTAGAGGTGAAGAAGGGAGTTAAAATTAAAATAAAATCATAACGGAAAAAAACACGTGAACAAAACTGTAGCAAAAATAACTGTTGCAGCCGAGCGGTCCGACGTGGCCCCGGTTTCATGCCTCGTACCTTGATATCTGATCGAGGTAGGATGCTGCCTCCCCTTCAACTGTTCTGAGTTCGGCTACCGTCTCCTCCTGGATGGACACTCCGAAGTTGTTGCCGTCCTCTATCCTGGGGATCAGCAGCTGAACCCACATTTTGACCTGAAGGCGAAAAGAGAAATGCTAAGAAGAAGGAGAACACAACATCTGGGATCAGAGAGATCATATTCACAAGACCTACAGTGCTCTTGAAGTTTTAGACTTTGAAGTAGATCTCTCGTTTAAAGTAAAATGCCCTGTAATAGGTTTCAGTAGATGAGAGAGATGTCAAATCCTCATTAGTCCTTCACTTATTTTAAGCTCATGACTTGGCACTCACGTAGGGTCACTGCTGCTAATCCCTAAAGTGATGCAACATTACCAACATAAACTACTGAAGCAAGAGTGTGACGATTTAAAACATTACTTACAGTGTTACATTTCTCTATGAGCGTCCTGATCTCTGGTTTGACCTTTTCGATAAGATCAACAAGGTTACCGTTGCTCTTCATCATCCCACCAGGCATGACAAAGACCTTGGTGCCGGTCACTGGGCGAACAAGAGAGAGGAGGGTCAAATAAATAAAGATTCAAACTTAAAAAAAAGGGACCAGGAATGATGATGATTATACAGAGAGGATCCATTTTTATACTCACCAATGTCCTCCGCACCTCCATCCTCCAGCTTCCTCTTTTTGGCATTTTGCTGTGGAGCAGATAAAACAGGGTCTCACCTCTGCTCTTCACACAGTAGCTGTTATAAGCACAGAATAATTAAGTCAGCTCTAAAATGGAGCCTCACCGCTTCTAGTCCGTCATGCAGGTTTGGAAGCAGGATGGGGTCCGGCACCGTCAGGTTTATCTCCGAGTGGATCTCCTTCAGTTCAGTGATGTTTATGATTGGGTCCTGAAGAACAACGAGGAAACCAATTGTGCCATTTTTCTTTACAAATCATGCTGCCACTCTACTAGAGCTGTCATGATTGATCAATAAGTTGTCAACTATAAAGTAGAGGCTGACAATTTTGATAAATGTTTAATCTGTTTGAGTTTAGACATTTCTCTGCTGAGCTCCCGATTGGTAATTTCCCTCATTAATCTCCTGATTTCATAGTGATACAAATCAAAGGGAAGGTCGATATGTGTTGTGGCACCTGGCAACCCAACCCCAGAATCCTCCCTCTTCTTTGAAGGTCTACCTGCCAGTGATGGCTCCTCAACACAAAACCTCTGACAATGCTTGCACTTAAGGGACAGACTGATTATCAGGGCCGATATTCAGCATTTTTCCCATTATTGCTATCTGTTTTTTTTTTTGGTAGATTGTTGACAAAATACATGAATTTCAAATTACACTCTGAAAATGGCTCTGGTGCAACACTCTGTTGTGTCACTCAATGTCCCGCCCACCACACTATCTGATTGGTTACACATCCGAGTAATAGCCAATCAGCACTGAATGATCTGAATCTGCAAAAAAACTTTGAATTAAAGTTATCAAGTAAATGTAGTGGAGTGGTTCCAAGTATCAGTTATCTGTCTCCTTAATTACAAATATATTGATATTGGCCCTGAAAAAAAAAACATAATGGTCAACCCCAAATTTCTTTCATGAAATTTTTGGATGTTGACTTAAAAAGTTTTCATACAGTACTTTTTTTGTTTTTATTTATTGTACTGTGAGCTGTGAAATTAAGCGTGATGAAAAGTAATTTTACTGTCACACACTTGTATTTGTTCCACTAATCTGAGGTGTATGTGTAATGTTGGCAGGTATGAACGTGAATATTTTCTGGTTTCTTTCCTCCTCTATGACAGTAAACTGAATATCATGGGGTTGTTGGCAAAACAAGACATTTAAAAGACATCATCTTAGGCTCTGGGAAACTATGATTATCATTTCTCACTATTTTCTGACATTTTAATCTAGAAAAATGATCAACAGTTTAACTGACAATTTTCCAGGATGCGTGGGATCCCTGATAAAAACCATGAGACCTAACCTTTCATACTAAAACATTTACTACTGTGGTCAGCATACACAACTGCATTAATAGGATTTTATCCATTTAACCACACACTCCTAACCAAGATATACACAGATGTAAGACTACACAACATGTACTCAATTAAAAGAACATCTAACTTACCTTGAGGAAGTGATCGAGCTCCAATAACTTCTTTGGGAAAAAATTCGCAACTAGATCTTCTGCCTGAAAGAAATGCAAACTTTTAGCTGATTCTGGCTTGAAAATAACTTTTATTTGTTTTGTTGTTAATGTTATTAATTACTTACTTCTGAAGTTATACGTTCCCTGAAAGCATCAACCTGCAAACACATAAGACAAGAGTCAAGATATCAGACAATATCAATGAGAAAGCACACTTAGTTTCTTTGCTAAAAGCAGCTGGTGGCTTTATTTTTATTAGACTTAAAGTGGGTTTATTTAGTAAACACCATGGAGACTATACATGACAGGTATAGAAGCTCTGACGTTAAATTGGTAACATGACGCTATCCTAACGGCAGTTTGTTGGGTTGGCTAACATGCTAACTGAGGCCCTTTCCGTTCATGTGCGCTCCCAACATTAGCTGTTATGTCAGGAAGAAAGCGACGTAACAAACTTTCATTCACTCCTCGTGAATCTCAACGTCACCCTGACATGTCACCTGTGTGAAGGTTTGACAGGTGTATCGTAGCAGGCGGGAAACAAGCCGGTTAGCCGTTACTAGCCTGGCCTTACCAGAGCTCTCACATCATGCTACAAAAAACGTGGCTAACATGCTAGCAGGCAAATAGCAACAACGCGTCGTATAACCTCAACGCGGCTTCACAGAAGACGACGCTCACCTTGGTTTTAATTTCATTGTCCACCTTGAGGAGTGAAGACATCTTATGTGGTCAAATATGCGAAGAGCGATTGTCCCAACAGCATTAAATTCGGTTGTGAACGTGTGGCTCACTGTTTGTCAGCCACACTTGTGAGCTTAAAGATGACGTCGTCGACACGCGACGCGCACACAAGGCGCAGGGGGTTTCACTGCGCACGCGCGAAACGTCACCGTATTTTTCTAGACGCAGCTGACGATGTAAACAAGAAAAGACAGTCGAGGGCAACAGGGATCAAATAGGCCGGTGTCACCGCAAATGATAGCCATTATACACGCGTAAACGGCTGACATGGGGCTGCCTGTTACTATTAAAGTCAATTTCCGGGGCAACGTGAAGAGATTTCTGGCTCAGGATCTGGACAAACTGGAGTGGGAATCCGTTGAAGCCTGGGTAAGCTGCTAGCTGAGCGTGTTGGCTAAACGCTGGCGCAGTTTGGTGAAAAGTAGGCCCAGACGTGGCCTAACCACGTAAACAATGGGCCACCTGAAGGACAGTCGATACTGCTGCGACAAAAACGTGTTTACAAGCGGTTGTTTTAACGTTAACCAGTACGTGACGACACACGTAGGTAAAGGTGAATGTTTTCAGTTGGCTGTGACTCGTTTTGTACAGCAGCTAGCTGTGGAGGTATTTTTTTTTCTCTCCAACGTGCCGTTATTGATGTTTCCACAACACGTGTGGGAAAGAAAAGACATGTTTGCTGTGGATCTGATCTCAACTCTTCTGTGTTTCAGATCAAAGCGTCTTTCGGGATCAATCACTTTCAAGTCAAATACTTTGATGAGGATAACGAAGAGGTAAGAGTGTGTGTCTGAGTGTGTGTGTACTGCTGGAGAGCTCGACCGATACTTGATTTTTGGGAGCCGATGTTGATGTCAGGAATTAAAAAAAATAAACAAATTTGTCAATATATCCTCAGATTAGGGTTGAGCAATATACACAATCCATATAATTAGGCAAGAGCGATTATTGGGGCCGATATTCAGCATCATCCGATTATCGGAATCTGTGATTTTTCTGTCAGATTGCTGAGAAAATAAACAAATTCAAAAATGTAAAGAGCTGTAAATGTTATATTGTGTTCGTCATTCCTATAATTAGGCTCTACAGTTGGCTGCACACCATCTGGACATCTGAACGACATGCGCAACGAGTCGAAAAGTCGTTTTACTGCATTTTAACATACTCTACCATGTTACTGTTCTCAGTAGATAATGCAGTATCGTAACAAGTTACTCTATAATGGCAGTAATCTTGTAACGAGTAAAAGTATATCGGTCCCAAATATAATTTTTCAGTCTCCTTGATTTCTAATAATCAAATAAAAAAAGTCATATTGGTCGACCCCTAGTTATCGTGATATGAGACTGTATATCGTCTTAGATTTGTATACCGTTATATCGTGATATGGCATTAATGTTGACTTTTCCTGGTTTTAAAAGCTGCATTACAGTAAAGTGATGTCATTTATTCAAAAAAGCTATGCTATAGCAAGTTTGTATGTACTGTATATTGTGGCACAGGTTTATATTGTTTATATTATATTTATAAACTATCTTTTTTCACAGAAAACCATAGTCACATGAATTATTGGAATCTTCAATCTTGTTTAATGACTATTAGTATATTGGCAAATCATGACACATCACTATTCCATATTGGTCAATATATCTGTAATGGTCCAATATCGGCCAGCTGATATATCAGTCAGGCTGTAGTTTTTACATTAATTACAAAAGTATGACAATGTTTTGGTTTGGCCCAAGTTCATTTGACTCATTTTGATCTTATTCTCTCTTTATTTCAGATTTGCATTAACAGTCAAGGTGAGAAAAATACTTTAAGTAGAATATAAGCAAACATTGTTAACTGGTTGTTAGTCAATCGTCCAACTAACTTACTCTTTGATTTTGATTTTTTTTTTTTCAGATGAATATGAAGAAGCCATCAAGGTACTGGGACACTACTGGATATTGTTTAACAGTTGAAAATGGGATTAAATGTGTTTGGTGAACATGCAGTGCAGTAGAAGTAGAAGCAGTAGAATACAGTGAACTTTACTCCATGGAGAGAACATAAAAAGAAAAATACCTCTGATTACATGACAAAATGTGACTCATCATTATATACTTAGCGTGCTGTGTGTGACGTCACTTAAGAGTTAAACAAATATGTGCCTGTTCCAGTGTGACAGCATTCACGTAGTCATAGTCACAAAGAGCAAACAGAGGACAGCAAATAGCAAAGACGTGTTGACTTACTGAATTCTAAACACTCATATGAGTCATATGATATTTATATGTTTCTTTCTTTTCTTGACTATTTGCATATTCCTGTCAGTCCTCTGTGGTATGTGTCAAATGCTTTATTTGTGCGCACAGAGTGCCGAGAAGCAGGGGAACCAGCTGCACATGAACGTGTACAAGATGAAAGGCCAGGCCTGCGGAGGCCCGCTGAAGACCGAGGTGAAGGAGCTGAAAGGAGACCTCCGCCCGGCTCCTCCGTATCCGTCGAGGGTCAAAACTGTGGACAAAGGCACACAAGTCACCCCGGAGAGAGAAGCTGTAAGGAACCAATCAGATCTTGTTCAGCTTTCTAGCACCACATCTTGAACACAGTGTCGGCTACTGTTTATCAGATCTTGTGATACAATTCGATGTGGCTGGTGACTCAAATGAAATTACAGCCTTTCATTCATTGCCTGTTTATTTATGTGGCAATGGCAGAACTTTTGAGTCACTACTGCTGAATCCATTTCAGTCACTTGCGTCCAGTTATTTAAATCAGGCTGAATTACGGATGTATTTTGAAACAGGTCACGGTTAAGGACACCAAGGGGAACAAACCAGAAGATGAGCCACCTCCCATGTGGTTTAGATCGTACATGGAGAAGGTGAGATTGACCTTTGATCTTTCAGCTTTGATGCAGGATTCACCCAAAAATAAATATTCCCTCATGTCGATGGAAAGTCAGGTGAAGCTTCTTAGTCCACAAAACATTTCTGGAGGGCAACTGAACAACTGAAGGAGGTGGGGGACTTGTTTTAAAACATAAATAACAACCATAAAATGTCTCTATACAGTTTGTCCAACATAATCCAAGTCTCCAGAAGCCCTGAGATCCTAGAATGATTTAAAAAAGACGTTAATCTTCACTGTAGCTGCTGAGCTAAGTACGTAAGCATTAGGGCACACCCTGTCTGAAGTGGGCACACAAGCTTGACTGTTCATCGAGGGTGTAAATAAAGTCTTTTCAAATCATTTTGGGATATCAGGGCTTCTCGAGACTTGGATTATACCAGATGAGCTCTATGGAACCATTATGTGTTTAGTTTTTTTATGTTTTAAAACAAGTCTCCATTTACTCAGCAAATTGTGAACAACCTAGGGGTCAAAGTGGATGCTGAACTAAAATTTGACAGCCAGATCACAGCAGTGGTTAAATCAAGCTTCTTCCAGCTAAGGCAGTTGAAAAAGATAAAACCAATCATTCACGGACGTCTTTTTGAGACAGTGATACACGCCTTCGTGACCTCCCGCCTAGACTACTGCAACGCACTTTATTTCGGGGCTGGTGCATCCTCCATTGCTCGTCTGCAATTAGTTCAGAACGCTGCTGCACGTATTTTAACTGGCACCAGAAAGTTCGACCACATTCACCCCATTTTAGCCTCACTCCACTGGTTGCCTGTTCGTTTTAGGATTAATTTTAAAATTCTTTTATTTGCTTTTAAATCCTTCAATGGCCTTGCTCCATTTTATCTCACAGAATTATTACACCCTTACACACCTAGCCGGTCCCTCAGGTCAGCTGACCAGTCACTACTGATGGTACCAAAAACTAAGCTTAAGCTCAGAGGGGACCGAGCTTTTGCAGTGGCAGCTCCTAAACTCTGGAATGAGTTGCCACTGCACATTAGGCAGGCCTCATCACTGTCACATTTTAAAAGCCTTCTTAAAACCCACCTTTTTTCTTTAGCTTTCGACACCACTTAGTGTGACGGTGGTGTGATTTTTAGGATTTATGATTTTATGATTTTATGTTGATTTTTATGTCTATATTTTTAACTGCTTTTCTTACTTGATTTTATTTTTATTTTATCTTATTTTTATCTTATTTTATTTTAACTTATTGTAATTTATCACAATTTATTATCCTATTGTGTTTATTGGTTCATTGTGCCTTGGTTGTGCTTTTATTGTTTTGTACAGCACTTTGGGAACTTTGTGTTCATTTTAAAATTGTGCTATATAAATAAAGTGGATTGGATTACTCAAGTTGTTCAGATGAACGCTGCAATGCTGTTTTGCTGTGAAGCTCCTGTTTTGTGGACTACGAGACCTCACCCGTCTTTCCATTAGCACGGACTGAGTAGATAATGAATTTTCATTTATGGGTGAACCTTTCCTTTAATATTTGCCTCTTTTAAATAGTGAATTGTTGTGTTCAGCTCCTACTAACATCGATCAACTCTCTCTTCTGTCATAGTTTAAAGACGAAGTGGTGAAAGAGGTCGTGGAAAGGATGTGCAGTGACTTTTCTGGCCAGTGTTGTACCCACAAATCACCTGACGGACCCCTTGAGGCCATCGGGGCCAGTGGTGGTATTATAGGGCCCAGGCCCGGTCCTTCCACCTCGAATGGGTCCCTTGGCTACACCCCAAACTGCAGCAGCTGCAACAAACTCACCTCCGAAGGGGCCTACAAGTGCAGGTACGCCTAAAACACATTGTAATATGAAATATAAGCCGTATCTTGAATGTGTTTTAGCAATGCATCCATGTTGCTGTTTTTGTTTGTCCCCGTCAGTGTGTGCCCGTCCTGCATCCTGTGTGAGTTGTGCCGACACAGCCACGACCCTAGCCACAACCTCGTGAGAACCAAGACACCTCTCTCCATCCCTGAGCATGGCATGTCGGGAGAGTTGAGGTAAACCCCCAAGACTGAGGAGAAAATCTTCCCTCTTCTGGAAACAATAAGACATTTTTACCTACTGCTGTGCTAGCCCTTTCTGCTATCGCTTCACCTACATTAATGGAAGAAAACGTCAATATGAATAGATGCAAGAACGTGTTTTAGCAGCTAGATTACTGTAAGCTTTGCATTATGAGTGTGTATGTGTTTTGTTCTTGGAAAATAAACTTTTGATAGTCAACAAATAGGTGTTCCTGATGACATTTCAAACCAGGTTCCCAAGGCGAGGAGACAGGACAGTGCGCAAGGCCGAGCGACAGCGCCTCAAAGCTGAAAGGAGGCAGCTCAGAGCTGAAGTGAAGGAAATCAAGAAGAAACTGAGACTGGAGAAGAGGGGGCTGCAGTGGAGCGGGCCCTCTACCTCAGGCAGAGCCAACCTGACAAACATGGCCTCCGCGTCCACCCAGGTCCCAGCCCTGCCCCCCCCTGCTGCCTCAGAAACAGCCTCAGGTCCAGCCCCAGCCCAAGGTCCCATCCCCGCCCCGGTCCCTGACCCCCAGGCCTCCAGTCCAGAGTAAGCGCCACCTCGGAAGGGCGTCCGCCAGTGCTGGGTACCGCCAACCCAGCATGGATGCAATAAAGTCTTTTTTTTCCAAGAAAAGAAATCAAAAATATGCCATCTTTGTAATCTAGTCTGTATGAGTGTATCGCTGGCTGCTCTGGGGTGGTGGATGAAAAATGTTGGAACTACCTCAATGTGAAAACTGCTGCTGCTGCTGCTTCATAGATTTTCTAAGAAAAAAAATTGCTTTTGAGCTGCAAAAAAAAAAAAAAAAAAAAATCTGGGGGTCCTGCTTTTTTGATTCGTAGAGAACAAAAGAGATGGGTATTATAAGAAACCAGGGCTTTTTTCAACAATGCTCTGTACACTTGAAACTAGGGGTCCTGGGGTCTCGCACACGTCCTTGGTGCCCACTATGGCTGCCTTGTTTCTGGATGAAAATCTGCCGGACGGCACCCGTCTGGAGCCTGGTACCAAGTTCATCAAATACTGGAAGATGAGGAACTCGGGCACTATCCGCTGGACCTCAGAGACTAAGGTACCCCTCCCACCCTCTGAGAGGACAGGCTGCACTCTCTCCTCTGCTTCGCCCCCACTCAGCTCATTGCCGACTTCTTATCCACTAACACAAGCTAAGATTTCTCACCCAGCCTAATACAACTGATCCCTTTTCTCCGTCCGAGACGTTTATTATTTACATTCAGTTAAATCTGTGTCGTTGTTTAAGTTTTTAAGTCTTTGTCATCGTTTGACTGTGTGTGTGTGTGTGTGTGAGTGAGTGATTGTGTGTGTGTTTTCCTCACTTGAGTATTATTTCTCTGCCGTGTGATTTTTTGGTTGCATGCCCTCGTCTTTGTGCCTTTTTCGCATGTGTATTCCTATTTTGTGTTTTGTGTATGTGTGTACGTGCACCCAGCTAGTGTTCATGTGGGGGAACCTCGGCCTGGCGTCAGAGGAGAAGAGGGAGGTGCCGGTCCCCCTGCTGCTGCCCGGACAGGTGGGCGTGGTCAGTGTGGCCTTTGTGGCTCCCGTGATGGAGGGGACGTACACCTCCCACTGGCGGCTGGCGCACTGCGGGTGCCAGTTCGGCCCGCGCGTCTGGTGCAGCATCGTGGTCGAACACGGCGACGGCTGCAACGCGCTCGGGCAAGAGAGCAAACGACTGGCAAGTCTGCTAACTAATGACACGCTGTGCTGCAGAACATCAGCCGCTGACATGTGCCGCTAGATTATTTGTGACACCTGAGTTACCAAGTAGTAAATGTAAAATGTTGAGGTACTTGTACTTTACATGGCTAAATACATGTGATGTTACTTTACACTTCTATTCTACTGCATTTTAAAGCGAAATATTGTATTTTTTAGTGCACTGCATTCATTTAAAGGGTACAGGTGTTGTGGAGTACGACTGCATATGTGAAAAAAAAGTAGTATAATGTGTTTTGTGGCTTCAGAGAAAGCTGCCTCCAGGGATGTTACTCAGCTGGCTATGTTGCATTGTGGGTAATGTAGGCACCAGGTTTTGAAAAGTAGGAAGAATCTGTGGAATAAAAAGGTGACCTCTCTGGTTCTGCTGTATCAATTCAATCAAAATCGATTTTAAACAAGTGGACTACTTTTCATAAGCTGGTGCCTACATTACCCACAATGCAACTTAGCCACTGAGTGACATCACTGGAGGCAATTTATCAGATTACATGCAGCTTCCTCCGGAGCCACAAAAGACTTTATACTATTCTTTTCACGTATGCAGTAGTTCTCCACAACACCTGTAAACACACTTTAATGTGAAAATTGGTGGAGTTACCCTTTAATAGATATAGTTACAAGTTGTCGTTACGGATTTCACAAAGGAAACATTGGATAAGCTTATGAAACACAACACATTGTGAAGGTTAAACCAGTGTTTGGGCCCTTTTATAACGTTTCAGATGAGATGAGTGATTTTTCTTCTAAACATCTGTCAGTGTTTCATTTAAATAACTTTCACAAAAAGACAAATATTAAGGAAAACTCCCCAAAAAATATAAATAGATTTGTGTAGCAGAACTTCTTCATTCTGTCCTCATTTATCTACATGTTACTGCACACCCAGTACTTTTAAATTTGATACTTTCAAGTGTATTTTGCTGAAAAATACTTCTAAACTCTTTCATAAGCCAAATTTGGAAAGTATTTTGACACTTATATATGATATATGAATGTGAATATGGCAGAATAAGACAGGTTCCAGGTTAATAATGGGAAAAATATTAAACAGTGGACTGTGTGGATTAGGACTGGAAGAAACAGATAATCAAGACTAATACTCCCTAATCCTTACATCTGGAGGTAATGAAATATAAATCTAAATATGACACATGGGGTCGTCTTCGAGGACCCAGTGTGGCGACGCTAACGATGTCATTCTTGTGTGTGCTTCAGAAGGAGGAGGTGAGGCAGGTGGAGAAGGAGAAGGAGGTAAGGTCCAAGGACTGCTGCCCCGACTTGTCTGTAGACGTGAACCATGAAGACTACTACTTCCCCTCAGTCGACCTGCTCACCGCACAGGTGCACACTCGCAAAGCAGCCGACATTCAGCTCCCTGACAACACGTTCATTCATCTTCTGAGCTGAAAAAGACCTAAAGAAGCCAAACGACTATTAGCAGTGATTATGAACCGTCTTCCTGCATGTCCTTCTGTTTCTTAGGATCTTCTGTCATTTGAGTTGCTGGATATAAATATCGTACAAGAGCTGGAGAAGGTTCCTAACAACACCCCTGTGGGTAAGCAACGAATTAAACACCGGAGAAGACGAGGAGACAATTCTGGCTTCGCTCGTTACTCAGGGTTAATATTCACGCCAACATTTTGAAGTCTGTTAACTGTGTTGTGTTTTCGCTCTGCCTGACTTGTAGATTTGACACCCTGCATATCCCCGCTGCCCCACGATGCACCAGTGTTGGAGAAGGCCGTCACTTCACAGTTGAAAGAAGACACAGAGGTCACAGGCGTCAGAAAACTCTTTGGTGAGGACCTAGTTGTGTACTTTATAACTTCCAGAATAGGGTGTGGTAGTACGAGTGTGACGTTAATGATTACCAGACAAGGAAATGTCACAGGAACATAAATGGAGCCTAAATTTTTATGGCGGTGGATCATTCAGGCAGGACTCCATAAATAAGTCGGACAGAAGACAACTCTGCTCGGGCCGCCTGTCTTTTGTGTTTATCCTTTGTGATACAGGATACTTAGTTAAATGGAAAATGCAGGTTTTCAGACCAAAATACGTAGGTCTGAAAGTTTGGAGGTGCTGGAAAAGCTTGAAAATGCTTGAAAAGTGCTTGAATTTGGCTGCGGAAAGGATGTAGGAGCCCTGATCATTGGGCCAAATGGAGGAGGTAGGCGAAATTGCCTTCAATGATGTCACTTGAGTCGGTGTCGTTGGGGCCGAAGACCCCAAGTTCAGAAATTTAAGAAAATCTGTAGGTGACGAGTTGGAAAGAAGCGAGTTAATGAAAACTCTGCTTGAGGCTAGTGGTTCGAGGCTACATTAGCCACTGCTAGCATAACACAGACTAATCTGAGGCGGAACTCTTAGCAGTCGAGTTGCATTGTGGGTAATGTAGGCAGCAGCTTTCGACAAGGAAGAGGAATTGGTTGAATTTAGAATAATTTTGATTTTGATGCTGTTTCCCCGGCGGAGTTGTGGAAATCTTTTAATGTTGGTTGTGTTTTGTCCAGGAGTGAAACTGAGGCAGCAGAGGGAGCTGCTGGAGCCCGTGACCCAGGAGGAGGACCGGGAGGAGGAGATCAGCGGAGCTCAGTTCCTCTGTGAGACCGTCATCCGCTCCCTCACTTTGGAGGAAGCCCCCGACCACAGACCCCTGCGCAGAGCCCAGCACAGCAGCCACAAGCCACAGAGTAAGTCCTCCAAGTTACACTGTTATAATTACCGAGAAAATCCACTTTTTTGTGCACTATTTCTAATCTATTTAACCTCTCCAGTTGTTTCCCGGGGGCCCAGCTGTTGCTTCGAGAGACCTGTAGATGCTGAGAAGACGGAGACGGTGCATGAAGGAAACGAGGAGATCTGTGCCGAAACACTTGAGAGCTCAGTTCTGCCTCCCAATGCAGGAATCAACCAGATCACCCCGGAGGAGGAGACAAAGCCAGGTCGGAGGAAAATATCCAGGATTCTGTTTATTATCTTAATTTTAACCCCATTTTATTATAACTTCTGTAGTAAATAATCAAATGAGCCTCACCTGTGTGTCTTTTCCAGTTATTCTGCTGGAACCAGTGAATGAAAACCTGCATATCAGTTCCCATCATGATAACGAGGACGAGGAGGTGATGGGCTTGGATGACGAGCAGAACATGAGAGACACTCAAGAGGAGAAGGAGGAGGGAGGAACCAGAGGAGAAGACTGGGAGGAGGTGAGGTTTTATGCTAACATTTATATTATGTTGATGATGAATAATGAGGTTAAGTCCATAACTGTCCTCTCTGTGTGTCTCAGGTCAGCAGCCAGACGTCCTCAGTATCCTCCTGTGACGATTACATCATCGTCCTGCCGGACTGCTTCGACACCAGCCGGCCTCTGGGCGAGTCCATGTACAGCTCCGCCATGTCGCAGCCGGACACCGCTGCTGTGTCCTCAACCGATCCAGACATACAGCAGGAGGATGATGAGGAGGAGGAAGAGGAGGAAGAAGAGGAGGAAGAGGAGGAGGACTGTGAGTCAGTCAGGGCGGCACCAGTGAAGGAGAGCCAGGAGAGGACGGAGGAGGTCGATGCGGAGGTTTCATCTGTGAACACGTGGCCTCCGCCTGTCCCTCCCATCCACGGCAGCGTGAACCAGATGCTGTGCGCCTCCCAAACCCTGGACGCCGTGACACTCACCCCCGAGGTGGTGCGACCGCCGGTGCTGCACGACCCCCTGCTGGCCCCGCCGGCCCTCTACTCACCCAGGTTAGACGGGCGGAAGATCTGTTGCATAAAAGAAATATTTCAGAGTGTATGAACAGAGATGTAAAAGGTGATTTATGTACAACCCTGTTCGCAAACAAACTGTGTTTTAAAACAAACAGTTTAAAAGTGTTTGTGAGCCTGTGACCGACGTTGTACGTGAATATTCAGGGTTGATTTAGGCTTTTATGTCATTTTTACCAGAAGTACTGTGAGATTTTAAAAGAAGTAGAGCGATTTAAACTGGAATTTATGTTCTTGTGCTTCAAAATGTGTTCTGTTTCCCGATGAAACTGTCTGTGGTTGTTTCTTTTGAAGCCAAATATTGATTTTAAATTGATGTTTTGCAAGAAAATATGAGGGAGAGCAGAACTTGGTGTAAGATTTTGGTGACAAAAAGCAGGAATAATGCATTTTAGAGCTGCAGTTGAGCCAGAAAACACTTAATAATGTTAATAAATTGTGTTGTTTTTGGATTTAAATCAAACCTAGAAGTTATCCTGATGTATTTAAATCTTCATCTTCTTTGTTTGCTGTGTGATTCTTCAGGTCGGAGGCACTGTACCTGGCTGAGGACCCCAGTCCTCCAGCCTGTGACCCATACGAGCCTCACCAGCCACGAGTCCACCTAAATGGTGAGTTTTACATCTGAATCTCTTGATATGAGCACATCACAGAATCACAGGAGGTACCGGCAGCAGTGTCGACATAACATCTTCTCTGCTGTTTTTACGCGTGATATAAATAGGACTCAGATTTCAGCTCAGATTGTTAAACTCGAGTGTTTCCTCACAGCCGCATGTGCGACTCACTGTGTTGACCTGAATTAGCAGCGCAGCACTTTCAGGAGCTGTTGGGGTGAGAGAGGAAACACATTTTGGCTTTTGTGGGAAGACGGGAAGTGAGATGGCACACAAGCTTTGGGGGATTTGTTGCTTCAGCAGAATGGACCTGTTCCTCCTCCTCCTCTTCTAACACTGTGCGTGTTGTTATTTCCTTTTTTTTTCACCCGCTCTGCAGTATCATCTGGTTTGTCAAGATCAGCAGGCTCAGCATCCAGTGCCTTTGAGACATATAACCCCAGACCCAGCAACGCTCTGCAGCCAAGGTGCAAAACAACTTGATACTGTCGTTTCTCTTTAACCGTCCTCATCAGGTTCTGTCTTGTCTGTATAATCAGCCTCTCAGCTCTTCTGTTTACTCATATTTATGAGCGTTTTTAGTTAAAACAAGTCGAACTGGAACATATTGTTCTCTGCGGTGCTGTTACGTAACCCGGCCTCACCACATCCTTCTCTTTATACAAGGGGCCAAGGAGGCATCACAGAGGGACTCGTCAAGGGGGCCCTTTCTGTCGCAGCGTCCGCTTACAAAGCTCTCTTCACTGGACCAAACTGTTCCATACAGGTACATCGCACAGCAACTCTCTCTTCTCTCTACTGTTTGTAAATCTAGTAGTCAACATGAGTATATATTACAGTTACAGCAGCCAAGATGAGGCAGTAAGCGAGTCGATGATTCTCACAAGTGACCTGCAGAGATGTGCTCAGGTTATGAGTCAACGCTTCCTTACATAACAGCCAAACATGCCAGACTGTATCGCCCCTCTGTGAGTGTTATCAGAACAGAAGAACATGTGTGAGGTTTCAGATAGCTGTTAGCTGATTTTGTTTAAAGCAAACATAGTTAGTAACGGATGCTGAAGCCCAGAATTAAACAGGCCCTGCAGCTTGATTACTGAAGACCGTAGCGTCAGTGAGCTCTGATGTGGTGATGTCGGTTCTGTTAATGGTATCGGAGAAATGAAAACATTCGTCTATGATGCATTTTTGCCTTTCACAGTTCATAAGAGAGGTCGAGGTGTGTCTGTAAAACCTGCTCTCAGTGACAATGTCGGAAAATAACGCTCTTAAGTTTGGTTTGACTTTGAAAGGCACAGTTGTCGACTGCTTAGCTCGTAGTTTTGATCACTCCTTGCCCACATGAAATTAATTATATTCTACAAACATGCTTTATTTATTCACCATCAGCCAGCTGATTATTTAACTTTAAACATGCAGTTATAAATACGATGTTAAATCGTCAGAGCGTCCTCTCCGCGCCACCGAGTTCAGACCAATGATGTCGATTGTCAGCTGACATTACAGGCTAGTAAAACATTTTATCAATGAAAGTTAGTTGCTAAGTTACGAGCCTGCACAAAGTGTTTTGGGGTCTAATTATGAGTGTGTACCTGCATATTTGGGTAATTTGTAAATTCTTAAATTAGTGATTTTCTACACCAAAACACAGACTTGTACCTCCTCAGATTAAGGTAAATAAAAGATATATATATCGACTTTATTCAGAAGTAAAGCTTTTGCAGACCTGTGGTTTCCAGAAAATCCAGCACAGAAAACAAAAATCGGCCTTCCCCTCAGCTCTACAGAGTTGTGTAACATCTTTCAGCTCATTTGTTTTTATGTTTTTTTACTGAGGCTTCTGTTGTGGTTCACTCTCGCTGCTCTCATAGTTTAATTTCCAGCAAACAAGCTCTTATAAAACCTGCTGCACTGTAACCTTCCCGACATCAAACCCTCAGTCAGACGGAGACTATTATCTGATGAGCACTTAGCGGCTAAAAAGCAAGTCGTTCCCCTCAGGAGTCGGTCGAGATCACAGCTGAAAGGAGAGCGGATAGCGTTAAGTGGATGTGAACATGAGTTAGACTGAATGCTGATGTCACTCTGTGTCAGCTGGATGTGGATGTGGGTAACTGCTCTCCATCATAACGGCTTTATAAGGTGATCATGTGTCAGGGTGTTTCCACCGCGCCGCTCGACTCAGCTGTCAAACATGTGACTGTTCAGAGAATCTGCTGATAATCAAAGCGTTTAATCCCACGAGGGTGAAAAGTGTCAGACAGGAAGTTCAGTGTTTCACCTGATAGTCCTCCTGAATTGTGTCAAGTATTTAAACTCGTAGCTTTTTACTGCACAGAGCTGCCTGCAGTCAACACATGATCTGTGCTAGTTGCGTAATAAAAATGTTCACTTTGAGCTTTACATAACTTTGGAGGAAGTGTTGCCTGAGAGGACAAATTCTGGGGGAATTTAACATCTTTTCCACCGGTTTGTTTGTGAAGTTTGAAACAGAAAGAATTCTTGTCCTATCGTATCAACTGGGGAAGTTTCATGGTGATATCTCTAAGTTTTTGTCTAAAAATGTATGTTTAAAGGTTGTTTTCTCAATCTTTGAGACAGAAATCTCCACTTCAGCAGCACTTACACACCAATCTTTCCAGTTTTATCTATATTTTGAATATTTTCACACAGGAGTTCATTGATATATCTTAATATATCATTCATAGCCTGATGAATAGAACTTTTTTTATACCTCCTACATACATTTTTCTAAGGTTATCTGTCCGTCCATCCCATTTTTGTGAACACGATAGCTCAAGAACACCTCGAGGGAATTTCTTTGAATTTGAAGAATGAACTCATGAGATTTTCATGGTCAAAAGACAATTTTTGGCTATTACTCAACAAATGATATGATAATTACGACAAGGTTTTAATGGATAAAATGACAAAGTTAAGACAGTTTATATCCAAAAGGTCAGAGGTTAAAACAACCAAACAACCTCATGGCGGTAATGCTAGTTTCTAAAAATGTGTTTTTATGGCTGTTGACAGTTTTATCCGATTTATTGAGCGATAAAAAGAGATATCCAAAATTCCCTTTTTGAAAAACCTTTGACTGTAATATGTCGACAAAATGAAAGAAGAACTGTGAAACCCGGCTTCTTCCCACGCTCGGATTTCTGTTCCGGATTTAAACATGAAATTTGAGAAAACTTGGCAACTAAGAAAGTTTCATGATGATCTGTTACTTAAAACTGTTTCACCCTCTTCAGTAACGTCTCCCCTTAAATTTGATTAGGTTCAGGAGGAAACATGCATCAACCTCCCAGTAGAGGCTTCAGACATCTATCTAACCTCCACCTTCTCCTCTCCATCCACCGTCATCTCACCATCTCCTCTCTGGTTTGTTCCTCGCAGCGAGGCATCGACCCCGCCACCCGACAGGACCCTTCCATGATGGCGATGCTGCTTGAAATGGGCTTCAGAGACCAGCGGCTCAACCAGCGGCTGCTGAAGAAGCACGGCTACAGCCTGCTGCACACCGTCAACGAGCTGGTGCAGATGGCCGAGGACAGCCAGAACAGAGCCGTCAACACTCAACACTGAGGGAGGGAACCGACGCTGAGGCTGTACAAGAGTCAAGAGAAGGAAATTATCTGACTTTAAAAACCTTTAAGAGAATATTTAGAGTACCCACCCTTTCCAGTGTTTGGATCTATCTTGATTTACCTTAAAGAAAACCTATTTATGAATCATGCAACTGATTGATTTTTCCAAAAAAAGGGTGGTTAGTTGATTTGGAGTTAAACCGATGATAAAAAAAGAGGAGCTGATTGGCGAGTAAGAAATGAACGGCTTCTTCTTCTTCTGCCTTTGCCTTTAATTTAGCTTCGACATTTTTATAAAAAATTTAATCCACACACACACACTTTGTAAATTATTCTGAATCGTGGTGAAAAAAACGCCTTGTTTACCGGGGCCTTACGTGTTTTGGTCGGACGGATCGGGAGCCGCGGGTCTCGACTCGCTCGGGGGGGACAAAAAGTGTGTTTCAGCTCTTCATCTTAGTGTTTGTATGGCTGTCGTAGCTGCTTCCTCGGCTTGGCTAGATTCTTCTTCTCACAAATAGAGCAGTGGAAAAAAAAATTGTTGAATGTCATTTACAAAAAAAACTAAATGGTAGAAATGCTCTGAAAAGCAGCCAGTTAGCATTTAGCGCGATGCTACTGAAGCTACACGGACGTTCTCGGGCGTGGAGGGTCGGCGGTGCAGTAGTGAGAACAGCAGATATTTAAAGACCTTTTTCTCGATTTATCGTAGTGAAATCTGCCTAAACAATGCAATCTTTTTCTGTATCAGAGTACTGTTATTTTAGACGTTGACATGTGGAATGTATACAAAAACCCCGTCCGGCGCGGGATCACTCGCTCGGACTCGGATGTTTTTCTACCGCTTTTTAGGAGACACCTGCATGACAGGTAGAGGCTTTAGAGATGAGTCGTGTTCTCGTGGTCTTAGCACAGTCACAGTGGAGATTATTAAAAAAAAAAATGTCCGCTTTTTGCGTCATCGTTTAAAAAAAAAAAGTCTAAAAAAACACACACACACCTGCCTGCATTTTCACGTGTCCTCACGCGACCACAAACCTTGTTAGCATTAATCCGAGACGTGACGTCTCTAACAAACACATTCCTCGATCTCACAGTGGAACCAAGTATGTTTTTATCTCATTACATTGCCTTTTTAATGGAAGATGATTATTAGTTTACTGAAAATATACATGTGGTGATTTTGACATTTGTGGTGTGACTGTGCAAGATTTAAGTTAATTTGAATTTTTTCCTCCCGTGTGTGTGTGTGTGTGTGTTTGAGGAGTTTCTGAACCATATTTTCTTATGTTGTGTCATGTTTTAAAGAGTCATGCTCTAGAGAATCATTCTGAATATATCTACTACTGTATGCTTGGCAAATTATCCTTCTGCCACAGAGTGTATACATTAAATACCCTTCTACTGTCAATCCGCCAATAAACTATTTGCACATCGCTCCCGTGTCTTCGCCCGTCTGTTAATGATAAGTGTCTGAATGTAGGTCATTACGCCGCACATACTTTATGGCTTTTATGTGGTACATGTTGTACTGGGTTAAGTGGATGCTGACTGAAGTAGGCTCCATAGGTTAGAGTGTGAAGATTATACAGCTGTTGTGACAGAATGAGGTTTGGTTTAACATATTTTAATAGAGCAACAAAGTACAAGATCCACCTACACCGCAGTATTATAAAAATCTGAAGGCGGCGCCCTCGTAAACGAGCTGTAAAATGAGCTATGTGTGGTGCAAAATACAAAATAAAGTTGTGTTTAAGGTAAAAGTTTAACATTTTCGGAATAAAGCTTATTCGTTTTCTGGTCTTTAGAAGGTCAGAAGATTAATACCACTTAAATGTATAAATGTGAAGCTACAGCTAGCACCCAGTTAGCTTAGCAAAGGCTGGAAGCAGTTGAAAACAGGCAGTTAGCTTGCTGTAGTCCAAAGTTTAAAACACATACCTCTAAAGCTAGCTGAAGTAATCAACTATGTAAATTAGTGAGCTTTATTGATGTTGGTAGGTTTGTTTTTTAAGCTCTGGATGAAGCTTCCTCCTGTTTCCAATCTTTAAGCTAAGTTAAGCTATAGCCAACTGCTGACCAGCTAAATGGCCTTCTCAACACATCATCTTGAAAGTGTTAGCAACCACTGCAATAAAGCTAATATTTCCAAAAATGTTGAAATATACTTTTAAACGCTATACCACTATCACAACTGCTCAGTACATTTGAAGCTACACCTAGCAGCTAGTTAGCTAAGCAATGCACAAACGCTTGAAATGGGTTGGCTAGCTTGGCCCTGTCCAAATTTTAAAAATAGCTAGCTAAATTGATACAATATGTAAATTAGTGAGCTATAATGACGTTGGAAGGTTTGTTTTTAACTTTGGATGGAGACAGGCTAGCTGCTTCCCCCTGTGTCCGATCTTTATGTCAAGTTAAGCTAGCTAAGTAGCCTACTCAACACACAATCATGAGAGTGTTATCAAACAAAGCAAAGCTAATATTTCCTAAAATATTGAACTATCCTTTTTCTTTTAAACACTATACCACTATCACAACTGCTCAGTACATTTGAAGCTACACCTAGCAGCTAGTTAGCTAAGCAATGCACAAACGCTTGAAATGGGTTGGCTAGCTTGGCCCTGTCCAAATTTTAAAAATATACACTGCTAAAGCTAGCTAAAGTGATACAATATTTAAATTAGTGAGCTTTAATGACGTTGGAAGGTCTGTTTTTAACTTTGGATGGAGACAGGCTAGCTGCTTCCCCCTGTTTCCGATCTTTATGCCAAGTTAAGCTAGCTAAGTAGCCTACTCAACACACAATCATGAGAGTTTTATCAATCAAAGCAAAGGTAATATTTCCTAAAAATGTTGAATTATCCTTTTACTATTTAAACGCTATACCACTCTCAACAACTGTGTAGTAAATGTGAAGCTAGCAGCTAGCAGCTAGTAAGCACAAAGAAGCTATTTCATGAAGCTATCTTGGCCCTATTATTATAAATTACACACCATTTTGATGTTGCTTCTGGTACAACGAAGCTCATGGGAATATTTTTGGGGGCTTGTTTACAAAACGTGAATCCACACATTGGCCACTAGGGTGAAGGGTTGGTGGCCACGAGGGGCCCAACATGTTTGTTTTTTTTATGCCCCTGTGGCCTCAGAACAGGTGAATCCGGCCCTGGTGGATTAAATATATATACAGGAAGTCAAGCTTATATAGTGCTTCCTACACGTGGGTGACTTATTCCAGATCAGTGTATTAATACTGGTCATAAAGGAAGGAAAGTGAGTGAAAACCAGCGGACAGCCTCAACGACCTGTCACCTACAGAAGAAGGAGGAAGTGATCCTCCCACTTCGGTTCTGAGCTTCTCTTCACGAAGCTGCTTCAAACCCTAAATGATTAGGAGGCTCAACATCTGGAGATCAGCTCGTGTCGTGAGGTAAGATGAGCTTTATTTAAAAATCATTCTCTATCTAAGAGCTGACTCGGGATCAGCTCTCCCGCACGTGTTCTGCTGAAGTGGCGGGACGTGTTTTAACCGTCGCAGCAGATCGAGACAAACAACAACAACAAGAAGTGACATCCAGAGTCTTAAACCTTTAAAATAGGAAGTGTGTCTGAACTGAGCGCACTTTAGTAAAGATTGTTTTAATGATGACTATATAAAAACGCAGGTTTAACAGCCTGGTGCTCAAAACAGCTGGAGGAAGAGAAGAGCTCATATATATTTAATATAAATATAAATATAGATATAAAATAGCATTAGCCTGTAAGTTAATGCCACCAAAGTGATTAAAAGGTTTCAAAACGACCCCTTTTGTGTTTATATATGATGTGTTTGGGTTAATATCACTGCTGTGGGTGTTTAAGATAATCTGACGTCATCATATTCTTCATCATCATCTTCATCAGCAGCAGCTGTGTTTGTCAAATCTTAATGAAATTTAACTTCTTGCATCGACTGCAGCTGTCTGAAACATGGAGGAGGAAGCAGCGCAGTGTTTTTGTTTTTATCTCAGGCCTTGAGTACAAAGTGCAAAGTCACATATAGGCTACTGGACTTGTACTTGAGTAAATGTAGGCTACTAACTTTCCATCATTGCAGATGGATGATCCACATTTAACACGTTAAAGATGTCACAGGTGCTGATTCGGCCTTCACTGTTAAAATATCCTCATTTTTTTTAAGTTTTACTACAAGATAACAGAAGTTCAACCGTGTGAAATAAAGAAATAAATGTGTAAATGTATGTAAATAGGTTAAAAACAATGAATACATAATGGAAAAGTACATAAATAGTTGAATTTTACAAAACTAAATAAATTTAAAGGCAAATTAAAGCAGAAATATCTATTCAGTCACATTTTTATGAATTAATTCATGCCGCCGTTTATTCTCAGTGTTATTTCTGGTGCATTTAGTGGCATATTGATAATTTATTGAGCCATTTATACAGTTGCACAGCTTAGCCAAAGTGAAGCTTCTTCACTGGAAACTGTGTTTAAATTTATCCAGATGTCTAAACTTGATACCTCATTCAAAAATGTCTTTGTTTTTTTGTCAGGTATAATGTGTAGCTTGACTAGACAAGGTAAATAAATAAAGTAATGCCTCTGTAGAATAATCTGTTATTATTTATTACCACAATGAGACTAGTTTGTGATGAACTTTTGTCTCTGGTTTCACAAGTTTAACTGTTATTGTGAAAGTGGGATGATTCAGTGCTTCCAAGAATGAACTCATTATTATTCATTCACTGTTGTTAGAAGGAAACTGCTGATGGAAACCCTCCATTAGTGTTTTATCCATCAGTAAACAGAGTTAGACGTGTTGAATCTGACCGTGTCCATAAAGTAATGTCACTCCCACACGTTGGACTTTGCTCACGTCCTGACTTGTAGCACAAGGATTTGCTTTTTTATTGACCTTTTAAAGGTTTGTGAGGGAGGCTGGATGGTTCATCAGGGAGCACTTCTGGTCTACATGCTGTCACTTTGCTGCTGAACTTGACGAGTGCACTGGACTTGTTTTCTCTCGATAAAGGCGTCATGGTGATACCGGCCTCGAGCAGCAAACCCACAGAGGGGCCTGACGAGATGAAGACGGAGACGGAGAAGGAGCACACCCTGAAGCACTTCCCTACATATGGCACCCTGAATGGAAACCCAGCGGGGGACACCTGCCCCACCTGCCGAGGCACCGGGCGAATCCCCAGAGGTTTGGGGTTTTTTTAATCTTTTTTGTTTTAAACATCATTTCTCACAGATTCATCAGAACATGTCACGTGTTCCGTGCAGCTGAGCTCGCCACGATTCACTTTCACATCATCTGTGGTCAAACCCGCATAATTTCAAAATGTCTTTCTCGTGTTGTCAGGAGACAAAGACCGGCTCGTGGCTGTGATACCGTGCAACGATGTGAGGCTGAAGCCCAGACGCACGTAAGTTACACATATATGTGTTTATGTGTGCTTTTTTACAGATAGCTGAGTAACCAGTTTGCGTAATATCCACAGAAATGTTCTGTTGGTACGGTTTAATTTAACGTGAACAACGTTGCACTTTTCAGGAAGCTGTACGTGTTCATCTCCATGGCCGTGTGTCTCTTCGTCTGCTGTCTCATCCTCTTCTTCCTCTTCCCGCGGAGCGTCACGCTGTCGCCGGTGTCCGTGCAGAAGGTCATGGTCTACTTCAAGAAAGATACAGTGGACTTGAACATCACAGTAAGTACGAGTAATAATAATGATGACTGACTGCTTGTTAATGTGCCTCCTCTTTGCTTCTCTCTGATGTGTGACATCAGCAACCGTGTCGTCTTCTGTTGTCTTTAAATTTAAATGTACAGTGCAAGTTGTATATTGAAAATTGATATTGAAGTTGAAAAAAGGCAGGAATGTACATATTTTGTAGCCTTCTCACTGCATATAACGCTTCATCTTCTGGTCTGCGACATCTTAAACCTTTTGTTTTTCTCAGCTTCAGTTTCTGTTCTGCTCTCTGCTCTGTGTTGAGCTGCATCCAGACTTCCATTTAAGAACATTTTACGCACTTAATTAAGTTTAGTTAACCAAATGTTCCAACCGAAGGACGTAGCCATGTACGCAGATAGCTGCGTGCTCGCCACAATCACTCGAGAAAGAGGAAGAGAATATCCAAGTCTAGCTTTCCAGGATAAGAAATTCAGTAGAGCAACACAATTAAGAGTAAAACAATATCAGAATAATGACTGAAACGTCAAGATTTATATTTTAAACACATCAGAGCCGAGTGTTTTTGTCCCACACCAGGTGTATCACGCCACATCGCACCACAAAGTGTTAAATATCCGCCTGACCTTCGCTGAGCCACCAGATTTTTAATGTGTCACATGACGGACTAGAAATCTGCTGTGCTTGTAAAGGACAAAGTTCCCTGACACTGTTAAATGATAGAAAAGGTGAGTCGGTTAAACCTGACGAGCTGCTTGTTTCCTCTCCCTAAGAATCTCATCAACATCACCAACGAGAACTTCGTCCCGGTTCAGATCGTCAAGTTCTCCGGTCAGGGTTTGGTCAACAAAGCAGTCGTTGGTAAGGTCAAGCAGATCAATATGACCGCCATCCCGTCACGCCAGCAGAAAACGGTGAGTTTCACACGGGATGATTCACGAATATTCTGTAAACGTGTTTGTCGTGGATTTCTCACTCCTCTCTCCTTAACTTTTGCAGTACAACATTCAAATCGACCTCACCCTCACCGATCCGGGCATAAAGTAAGTTTGAAATACACCTTAATATAGTTTCCATCAGAAACACGGTGTGAAAATGATTGAACACTTTGTCTGAATTCACGTCCACTCTGTCTCTTTCAGCACTTACTGCAAGTCGAGCACCATCAAGATTCACTCGTTATTTCTGGAGCTGCAGTAAGTGTGTCTCAATTTAGAAAAAAAAAACAGCAGAAGAAACAGGAACTTGAGCTTATCTCAAAGCCGCAGGGTGTCAAAGGCATCGCTTTGTGCAGCACCGGGCTAAAAAAAAACACAATCTGCAACACAGGTCCTCTTGAAAAAAAAGTCTTATCCTTCAAAGTTGGATCTTTACATCTGAACATTACATTCTTTTTAGATAAAACTACTTATCTTAATATTATGTGGCTTTCAGTAACATCAGAACCTGCCCTGTATTGAAACACGTAAAAACAATCAAAACAACGATTCGTACTTATTAAAAGGTTTGGAATTGGTCCAGGAGATTATCTCAGCTGGCTGCAGTGAAATCCTTTGTGACCGTCAAAGTTACGTCCAATTAAAGTGCTTATTGTTGCAGAATGAGAGTGTCTAATAGTGATGATGAGGAGGGTCAAATGCGTCTTGAGTGAGGAAAATATTACCTGCAGCGGGAAACAATCTGTGTATCTCTGCATTAACGTGCACATTTGTCTAAAAATATTTATTTCAGAAGCTGAAAGTTGAATTCTGTTTCCTTTGGAGAGTTTCCTCGGTCCTGTCAAGTTTATAACTACAGTATTTTCTACAGTGACATCACTACGCGCGTGGAAATGTTTGAAATTACTGCATCCTTTCTAATCATTAGATGCACATGCAGTTCGCCATCAGTGCGCCTCACTTTAAGAACAACACGCCCAGGGACTATTAGCACAACGTGGGCGGTTGGCATGAAAATGACAACTGTGTCAGTCTGAAACGAGCAGCGACATTTACAAATAATGGGCTCAGTCGACGTAACAGCTGCCAGCTGAGGAGATATACTGGACCGGTTCCAAAACTTTTGATGAGTACGAATCATTTGCACGCTGCAAACATGTACATATAAGACCCGGCTTTACAAATATTGGAATTCATTGTGTTCATTTGGCAGATATGTAGTTGCATTAGTCTGTGTCACCCTGCTGCTTTAAGACATTATGACACCATGACAGAACAGTTTCTGGCTTCATCCGTCTCTAACAATGGTTTTTTTCTCCTGTTCTGTTTCCCCAGAATGACGCTGAACATCTCTTATCTCTCTCACACGGAGCAGCTGTCTCTGGACACCTTTGAATATATCGACTGTGGCAACAACTCAACGATCCCACATCCTATGGGATGATGACGTCCAAATGGAAAAAAAAAAAAACACCGAACTGAAAGTGTGAAGAAATGAATATTCTGCTGCGTTTCAGCCTCGTCTCTTCTGTCAGGGTGTGAAAATGCATCTCATCTTATTCTGTATGTTGTTTTAGCATACCTGAAGACTTTAATCAACCACTACAGTGTTTGAAATTTAAAATATTGATGCTTCAAATACATTTATGTGTTTGCACGGATTTTTTTATTGCTCTTATTTGTTAGAGATCAAACTGTTAATCTCTATTACAGGGCAGGTTTTTATATGAAGGTGTAAATTTCTTTTAAAACTTATGTTGTCAGGATGCTATGTATTGTGTAAAAAGGATGTTAAACTCTTATCTGATCTGACTTTTTTCTTGTCTGTTATCATTTGCACTTCATTAAACTGTGACCTTCCCTCAGTTTGCTGCTACGTTTTGTAGACGCTGCACGGAGCGACCGTTTGCTGCGATCACACTCGAACACACTGCGGCTAAATTTATCCTCCTTGTGTCGATCCACCAAATGAAGAACGTCAAAGCAGCGTGAACACAGTCAGTAAACCTCCAAATGTATAATGATGACCTCACGATATATCCAAACATGTCACAGTGTCTAACATACTTTCTCTAGTGGTGTGTTTGAGTTTTCTTTATTCAACTTCTGAGATATCAAAACACTGAATATCTACTTTTAAAAACTCAGAAGCAGCACATGTTTCCTGCTAAAGTTTCCCAATTACTCTAAATCATCCTCAAAACAAACTGTCAACAAACAAATGTGTGCCGTTATCAAAACTGTTCACAGCGAGGTCAGAGATAACTTCTTGCTTCTGCATCTTTAAAAGCTTCTTTTTCACCTGGAAACAAAAACGACTGTTTATTTATTAAAGTAAAGGTAAAGATAAGAAAGATAGGAGGACATAAAGGAGCCAGAATTTGTAAAATAGTTCAACCTCAGCAATAAATAAAAGGATTAAAATGTAAAATTGGTTAATCAACTGCAACAAGAGCTGCTAGAAACGACTAATTTATTTTATTTTACCTTGAAAAAGGACGTTTGTTGCGCAGCGGTACGAACAACGTGTACGTGGATCAGTTAATTTATTTACTCTAGTGTACAAGTACTGCACTTAATTTGAATTGTATACAGTATTTCCATTTTATGCCTCCTTTTGCGTCTCCTGTTGTCATTTGTCCACCAACTTTTCCCAATTTGGACAACTAGCTGCACAGCTAACTGAGCTAATTAGCTAATGGCAGCTACAGTTAGCAGTCACCCTACAATAATGACCTTTTGATTGTTATTTTAATATTAGTGTCGCCTCAAAACAGAAAAACTGAAACATCTTCAGACGGCTTCACAAGACGAGCTGTGTTTCTGCCACCAGGTGGAGCTGTTCCTGGATCAGACTGACAATCAGGACAAACTGAGGTGAACTGACAGATGCTGAGCTGATGTTAACTGAGGTAAATCACATGAATGTGTTCCTGCCCATGGAAGCCTGTCAGCAGTACTATTCTAAGATATTTTAAAAACAATAGAAAATAAATATTCATGCAGAGAATTTAACTTATATTTGTCCACTGAGGGATGAACTTTTGATGCCTAAACTCTGGAAGAGAAGTTTAAAAACGTTTGTGATCTTCAGGCGATGAGGAGCAAAAATGTTTCCCATGAATAGAGAAATGTTCTGCTGACGTATGTTTATAAACCAAAATGACAGAGCTTATTGTCTCGTAAAGAAAAAGCTGCTCTCTGTGAAGTGCAATTAAACAAAAGTCAGAGCCATTAGCTTCCAGAGAGCAGCAGGTTTATTGCCGTGCCAGAGGAGGTCAGACTTTGTTCGTCGAGCTCGCGGGATGCACTTTAATACTAAAAACATCCTCCCATTTATTCTGATTTCTTTTGGCTGGGTGGTTATGAAACACTGGGAACGGTGCTTCAGGAGGGGAATCTTTTATGCAGCGGGTTTTCTTTGTGAAGCGTCGAGGAAGACTGAGCTGCAGAAATAACCTGTGATTCTGCACGGAAATGAAAAAATGATGTAATGTTGGTGTCTTGTGTTAAAAATTATATCTTTGACAAATTTGTTTTAATATTATTGGCTCTTGCATATTAAATTTAACTCCCTGGACCTCTTGGGGAACCTTTTTTGAAGTGGAGCTTGATCAGACGTCCTGTTTCTGGGCTGAGATTTCTTCCTGTAAATATATAATTGAATAGAAATGCATCATGAGTACTTTTACTTTAACTACTTGAAGTACTTCTACACGTTGCTGCTGCTACTTTTACTTTAATGACATGTGAGGGTCCCTCTTGGCTTCCCTCGCTGAGTCTGACTTGGGTGCAGTTCAGCTGCGCAGCCGGCAGGGGGCGTGGCGCGGCGCTGTCCAGGTGGCCGTGACGTCACCCGGGCTTTAGGTGCCGTGTGAGCTCGAGCCTCTCCGGAGCTGCTCAGAGCCGCGCGAGCAGCAGAGGAGCTGACGGAGGAGACGCGCAGCAGCTGATATGGATGTTTTTATCACCGCAGCTGGATGATTTCAGAGTTTTAAAGGTAAGAGCGCGTGTAAATCTGCGTTTCCTCGCCTGACTTCAGTCTGTGTTGGGTTAGAAGCTCTTATTTCTGTCTGGTTTGTCCGTTAAAGTTAAACCTGCAGGCTCCTGATACGAGAAGTTTTATATATTTCTACACATACATGGATGGATGTGTCTCGTGCAGGAGAGGAAACAAGCTCAGCAGAAAAACTACAAATCTGATCAAGTGATAGAAACACAGACGCTCACACATCTCGCCTCTGGGATCAATAATCGGTGGATGATATTTCTCGTCGTGATACATTATATTTCCATGCAAACACACAGTGCGTGTGTGTGTGTGTGTGTGTGTGTGTTGTGTCCAGAGCAGAGCAGCTGTTTGATGGTATCAGCATGTCAACAACAACCGGATTAGTGCAGCCGCAGCAGTCCTCACACACACACACACACACACACACACACACACACACACACACACACACACACACACACACACACACACACACACACACACACACACACACAGAGGTGAATACACATCATCCAGGCCGGGCACTGACATCAGCCTGTCCCGGGGAGAGCCCTCCAGGTCGGGCCGTCTGGAGAGGATCAGGCTGCAGAAACACCTCCGACACACAGTCAGCTGCTGTTTGTCTCTAAGAGGCTCAAACACACTGATTATTTAATAGAGTCAGGAGTTACTGCCCTTAGTTGGCTTATATGTAACTAAGTACATTTACTCGAGTACTGGGCTGGAGTACAGCTGTGATTTGCACTGTAACAAAATAGGGTTATTTTTGGGAGTTTTTCCTCTCCTTGCAGATGATTTCTGTATATTTGAAACACAAAACTATGAAGAAAATGACATGAAGTTAACTGTGAAACTGCACGTTACATGTAAAATAACATGGAGAATCTGTAGCTGTGAACGACCAGAACATTCACATGTTTCTACTGAAAGTCGACCTATTTGTGTCTTAAAAAAATACTTCAACAAATAAATCATATTTCTATATTTAATAGATGAAACTGTTACAGTGAAGTTCAATACTGTAATCAAATTAACTTAAATCAGTGATGACAGTAAAATAAGTGTTGGTCCTGCAGTTTTACACAGTTCAGGTGTTGATGGCACGATTACAGACATTTTCACAACAAAACTGTATTTTAATAAGAGAAATGTACTGTGTTTTATGAGTAATACACTGTTATATTACAGAATAACAGTGAATAAACCCACCCCCGCTCTTTTTGAACAGTTTCTCAATGTGCTTAAGTATAATTTTGAGATACACTGTAAAAAAAATGAATTATTCCTGTTTATTTGACCAGATTTGTCCCTTTTAACAGTCAAAAATATCAATAAAATAACAAAACAACCCGTGAAATCACACGTCTGATATAGCTGGATAAACATAAAATTCAGATTTTTCTACAATTTCAAGATTTCCCACATAAAAAAATAATTATTTTTTTATTAACAGGTCAAACCTTAACACTGAACTTAAATTACATCAATACAATTCGTGCCAACAGTAAACAAAGTGTTGGTTCTGTAGTTTTACAAAGATTTGTTTGATATTTTGCAGATTTATAAAGATTATTCTGTTGTTTTGTAGAGTTTTTCGCCCTGGATTTCAGAATAATGTCATTTTTTGGTCTTTTTTACAGTGTACACTAAAAATGTACTATTGGTCAGATGCTATACTTTATTTTTTAAATGTAATATAGATATCGTTTACTTTTACTCGAGTATCCCGGGGAAACACGGTATTTCAGTATAAATCTCAGCTGAGGACACAACAGGAAGTCCCAGCTGATGAAACTCAATCACCTCCGCTGATAATCATCAGTATCTATTCCTCTGTCTTCCTCAGAGATATCACCTGCAAACAAACACTCCTTAACGACCCATTGTCTTTCATTAAATGTTAACCCTGTGTGTGTTTGTGTGTGTTTTGATAAGGTCTCCAGCACCATCTGATCTCATCTGCCCCCCGAGGACAAAGAGCAAATGCCAGCCCAGTGAAAAAGGATTAAATCAGGAATCTGTCACCTCGCTAAGTAGGTGTGAGTAGCTGGCTGCGATCATGGGGAACCAGCTGACTGATATGGCTCCCAACACGCCGTCCTTCCTGCCAAACTTCCAGTGTCTGCACGTGGTCGTTATCGGGCTCGACTCGGCCGGTAAGACCTCTCTGCTCTACAGGCTCAAACTGAAGGAGTTCGTCAAAACCATCCCCACGAAGGGCTTCAACACGGAGAAGATCAAGGTGGCGGTGGGGACGTCTCGGACCATAAACTTCCAGGTGTGGGACGTGGGCGGACAGGAGAAGCTGCGCCCGCTGTGGAAGTCCTACACCCGGCGGACGGACGGGATGGTGTTCGTGGTGGACTCCACCGAGCTGGAGAGGATGGAGGAGGCCAAGGTGGAGCTCCACAAGATCACCCGAACGTCAGAGAACCAGGGCGTCCCGGTGCTCGTCCTGGCCAACAAGCAGGACCTGGACGCCGCGCTGTCCGTCAGCGAGGTGGAGAAGCTGCTCTCCGTGCACGAACTGAGCACGTACACGCTGCATCACGTGCAGAGCTGCAGCGCCGTGGACGGCCAGGGCCTGCAGCCGGGCCTGGAGAAACTGTACGAGATGATCCTGAAGAGGAAGAAGATGCTGAAGCACAACAGGAACAGAAAGAGATGAACTCCGGGCTCACGCTGTGGACAGATTTATCCACTGTTGAGACACTTCCAAGCTTAATGGTCCCTTTTAATGGGAGAGCGATTTGTGCCAACAAAACAACAATTACAGACGGCCCGAGGGTCAGGAGGAATGGATTTGCTCATAACAAAAGGAGCAGTATTGACAGATTCTTTGTTCTGCGGTCGTGCAGCTGCCCTCCGAAAGATTAACTTATAGATGTAAAGGGATCTGTGATGGCAGTTAGTCCTCACTAAGTGCTTTTCACACTTGTTTTAAAGGAGAATTCAACATATTTGTTAAGTTTAGGACTAACATATAAACACGTTCACATTAGGGCTGCACAGTTAGTCGGAATATTATCAAATAGAAGCTGCAGATTTTTGATCAAGTGCGACGAAACAGGATTATAATGTTGTTCCCCAGATGTTAGAAGACATGTTTGTTCACCACATCATCATGACTTTATTAGTTTTTTCCACCCAATATGAAATTTGTGGTGCGGAAAATGATCATTCCCACTAATTAGACCATATCGTAATCTGCCAAAATGATCACAGTATGATCCTTCGTACCACATCGTGCAGCCCTAACTCACATCAGTGTGGTAAAGAAATATCTAAGATATGTTTAGAAATGTCTTTATAATCTTTCACATGCTTGCACAGACTCTGACCCACTTAATGTCTGTTTTTGTTGATGCTTCCTCCGAAATATTTATTCCACATTTTGTGTTGTTTGTGTTGGACAGAGGGATTTTTCTTTTCTTTTGTAAAATGTTGTGAAATGAAACAGACTTCAGCGGTTGATCGCCGGAGCGCCACACGATGTTAAATTTCTTTGCCATGGAACCAGTAATCCGAAGTGCATTCCCTTCATGGCCACAGAGGTCGAGTTTCAGCTACTTTAACAATAGTGTTCATACAAATTGTACATTTTTGTAACACTGAAGACTTAATAAAATCGAAGCACTGTACAGAAACCTCATGGATTTTCTTGTAGTTGATGGAAGAGAGTGAAGGAAGATGGTCAAGGTTTGTCGACGGACAAGATTCAGCCTTAATATCTTTAAAACCAGCGAGTTGTATAAAAAATTATCACTCGTACTGTTGCCATGAGACCAAAAATGTTCCGTGTACGAGGTTGTGTACATGTTTCTCTCTGCTGTGAAGTATTTTAGTCGGTGGTTTATGGGGATTGACTTGCATATTTCAACCCCAGAGGTCGCGGCTTGGTTGTAAATAATAATTATAATCTGACAGTGCCGTTCCTCTCCAGAGCATTTTTGAGCTCATTGTTTTGGTTTTCAGGCCGCAACTTTGTTGTCCTGGACACTCGCTGCTTTTGCTCTCTGTGTCGACTGTTTTTTAGTGAAAAAGCTCTGAAAATCCATCGTAACCAGGACCAAACTGTAGACGGACACAGTTAGTGACTAGCTGGTGGAGATATTTCCCTCAGGATTTGGTGGTGGAGACCAAAAACAGAGCAAAAACTGGTGACTCCAAATTTTTGCCAATGTCTCTCCATAGTGGTTAGATGTGTAAATATGCACATTTTTAACAACATATTCACAAAAAAGCCAATTCAGGCACTCCAAATAAAGGACCTGGATATTAAAAAACCCTTTATTGCAGTGGTGAAGACCTGCAGTGGTTAAAATACGTTCGCTTTTTTAAAGATTTAGCCACTGTAAAGGTTTCTTTTTTGTATTTTGGTCCTCATTTGTTACATTTTTTGTTCCACAGCAACCAGTCATCTCTTTTTCAACATGTTACTGTTGTTTCCACCGCCTCCAAAGTGGCCAAAAAAAAATCACATTATAGCATTTTTGAATGTCTGTATCATTTAAAACAGACATTTATTGGATTTTAAAATGACTTTCATCCACATTTTGAGGTCTGGGGTTGTGACCTTCCTCCCTATTCATGTCTGAATCAGCAAATTAGTCAGCGCCTCCTCCCCCACACAGGCCAAAACAATCCATCCTCTTTGGTTCCCACCTTCCAGTCTGCCAGCTGCTGACAGTGTAATTGCATCAATTAGTGGTTGAGGTGGCTCAGAGGTGAGGCGGGTTAGTCCTGTTGTGTGATCATGTGGGACTGAGAGATGTAGCTGCTGTACTTTGCTTCTGATGCGCTGATTTACAAACCCCAAAACAGAGACTCGTGTGGAGGCCACTTTATTTAAGTGCAATAACCACAATCTGATCTACGAAGTGTCCTGAAATGGCGTCTTTTTTCACTTATTTCGACTTATATCACATTTTTTCTCTGTATGTTAAACAAAGATGAGGCTGTTTTATTTAAAGGTATCACAACAATGGATTTCTGACGCGTCGTGCCAACAGCTCATTATTTCTGCATCAAGTCACGACCAGCGGAAATGATTAAAACTGTTCTTGGCGACCCTGCAAGTGTTCCTGATTAAGGGTTTGAGTCCACTTATCCACAAATCTCCTCGGTGACGTTATGCAACAAACAGAAGGTCCGATCTGCAGGTCAGACACACTGTTGACGTGCATGTGTGTGTGTGTTTGTGTTCACATTTGTCTCGCTCGACACGATCAGATAAAGACTTGTTACCTATCAGAAGCCTCCCGCTGAGACTTCTTCACTGCAAGAAAATGTCAAAGCAGCGCACACGGTGTAAAAATACATCCACACACCTACGCTCACGCGCGAGCACACGCGCACACACACATCTCGACTTCTGCGACCTCACCGGCCCGGTTATTAACAACGGTGAAGCTCATTAAAAACTTTCGAGGGTGCCTTTTGCAGAATCATCTTGACACAGCAGCTGGTCCCTGAATAAATTAGCATGGTGATGTGGCATTTTACAGCAGCTGAGACACACTGTGGGCATGCAGAGGCATCGATCAGCCAGCGAGAAATATTCTGCCCAAGAGTACGAGATGTAAAAGACGGCGTGTTGCGGCTCAGAGAAGGCGCTGTCATGCTGACACTACACTGCACACTTGATTGACTTGCTGATTCGGAGCCGTGATCCATCCTGTGGGGGGGAGAACCTGTGGGAGCTGCACGAGCGTCGCCTTCCTCCCAATTTCTTTCTCTGCTTTTCGTTTGCATGTTTCTGTCACAAACTGTACAGGCTCCCTCCCTGCTACTCTCTCTGCCTCCCCACCTCTGTCTTAAACCTAATGGAGGCTGACAAGAAACACACAGAAGAGGGGAAGCCTCGAGGATTGTGTGTCAGGGATTAGGTGTATCCCTCAAAGACAGGTTTACCAGTGCGCTTTTAAAATCCAACAAAAATTTCTCTCAGTCAACCCGAGAGCGTAAACAACCCCGATAGTTCATCCTCTTCTCAAAAGAAAAAAAAAACAGAAATGAAGAAATTCTCTTTTACAGAACTACATACTTTTTTATTATTATTCCAGTTCTACTCGCTGCTGACGCCCGACTCTTACGTTATAGTCCTGATCAGAGCCGCTGTAAATCGCCTCCATACTTTATCTCCTGTATCCAGCTAATAGGGCAACTTAGCTCTATGCCTAACTGAGCTACTTGCTAATGCCAGCTAGTCGCTACAGCAAAAGATAGTTATGGCAGAAGCAGTTAGCGGTTATGCTGCCCTCCATGTTTTTTTTTTAGAAGGGAGGGTGTGTTTTCTTTCCTAAACTTTCGGTCCAAAGGAATATTTTTGGGACTATTATTTGGTGTTTGGAAATAATGGGCATTTTCAGAGCCATGACTAAAAGCAGGAACACAAAAACTCAAATTTCAATCAGTCGACTTGGCAACTGATCAAAGTAACGACCAGGCCATCGCCCCGTCTTCCTCTTCTCAAACACATGTGAAAGCAAAGATACACAAAATCTCCAGATAAATAACGACAGAGCAATAATGCTCTGCTTCGTTTTTTTTTTATAGCCACTATGCTGAAATTCAGTAGGGCGCTGGGCACAAATCCAAGCCTCTTAACAAATCCAACCGGGGGTCTAGACATAATTTTCCCGTCACCATGGCAACCTGGAGTCAGCAGTCACTAAAGGGTGACCTGTGAGGGCAGCGGTGGGGGTCAAATTGCTTTTTTGTGGCTGGATGTCCAATCCAGCTGAGGTTACCGAGCGGGCAGGGAGATTAGAAAGAGAAGCTCAGATCAATACGGGAATCCTGAGATCACCACCTCACACTGTCCGTCCGTCCCTTTGTGTTTTTTTCTCGCTTCTTTATCTCTGTCTGTCTGATTTAATCTCCTTTGGTTGACAACCCCTGTTTTTGTGTTTGCACTCTCCTTCGTCCTGTATTTGTTGTTGTTGTTGATGTCAGAAAATATCTCAGATTTCACACCGAGCGGGTCCTTCGAGGAAATCGACCCCGTTGACACTGCCGTGGACGGAGGAGGGTTGGGTTTTTCGGTTGTTAGCAGAAGACACGCTGCAGAGTGCAGGTTCAAAGGGGACGATGTTTGTGGGAGGGCTGGATTAGTTGCTCTGGCTTTTATTCCCGAAAGGTCGTAAAGCTGCCACTTGGCCTTCATTTAGAGGCGAGCCCGTGGGGTTGGATGGATGAGAGGGGATTGGAGGGAAACTGAAGCTTGACTTCAGCGTATAGAGCAGTCATCTCCCTCGAGGCTGAAAGTGAAGAAAGAACAAACACAGGCTGTATTTCTGAGTCGTAAAAAAGACAATCACGGGGGGGGGGGGCCTCTGAGGTAACCCTGCGCCAAAACATACGGATGTTATCAGTTTTATTCTTCCTTTACAATCAGCATTATGTTTACTGTGTTCACCATCTTGGTTCAGCATGTTAGTATGCTAATAAAAACATTGTTAAAACAGTTCAGCAGAGGCTTTTTTTTATAGGTCATTAACCAAAGTACAAAACAAATAAAAGATTTGATCTGATCTGACCCGTGGAAGCGACCTGTTCTGAATCTTTCTAACATGTGGTTAATGTTTGGTTAGGTTTAGGAAAAGATCCTTTTGTTAAAATAAGTATGTTACGTTTTGTTACGCTGCGTTACCTCACGCCATTCGATGTGACGGTAAGTTACGTCATGCGACATTACATTATTTTACGTTACGTTATGCGTTGTTCTGTCACATTACGTTACCTTATGTTACGTTACGTTACATTGTTGTGCTATGTTACATTATGTAACATTACATTTCGCTGCGTTACGTTACATTATCTTACATTAGGTTGTGTATCCTTGCGTTACGTCATGTTATTTTACGTTACATTACGGCCTCTGATGCTACATTGTGTCAAATAATTTTATGCTACGTTATATTATTTTGTGTCATTATGTATTGTTATGTTACATTACGTTACATTTTATTATTTTACGTTATGTATCCTTGCGTTGCGTTATGTTATTTTACGTTACATTACGGCATCTGATGTTACGTTATGTCAAATTATCTGACGTTGTGTATCGTTACATATTACATTATTTTCCTTGTCCTTACTTTACATTATTATGAGACGTTATGTGTCATTTTGTTGGTAGCATTGTTATTTAATGCACCATTACGTTATTGTACATTCTTTTATGTTACTTTATGTTGTGTTAATTTACGTGACAATACTGTTTGTGGGAGGGCTGGATTAGTCGCTTCGGTTTTTTTATTCCCGAAAGGTCGTAAAGCTGCCACTCTGCCTTCATTTAGAGCCCGTGGGGTTGGATGGATGAGAAGGGATCGGAGGGAAACTGAAGCTTGACTTCAGCGTATAGAGCAGTCATCCGAGGCTAAAAGTGAAGAAAGAACAAACACAGGCTGTATTTCTGAGTCGTAAAAAAGACAACGTCACAGCGGGGGGGCCTCTGTGTTGAAATCGTCTTTACCTCTGAGGAAACCCTGCGCCAAAACATACGGGTGTTATCAGTTTTATTCATCCTTTGCCGTCGACTGAAAGAAAGCAATCATTTTTATTTCATATGTGAAGAAAAGTCATCACATCAGGGGTCAGGGAGCATTTATTCATATTTATAAATACCCTCCTTGTTCCCCTGCAGACTGACACAGTCAGAGATGACTCAGCTCTCACGGGAACGGTGACGAAATTATAGGCCGCACATTTACTGTGATTTAAATTTTACGGCTAAACTTTTCCGTAACTTGTTCGGCTGCAGGGGGGATATAAATATGACCTCATGGATGATTTCATGCCTCCACACAGACTCTCAGAGGGCCGGGATTAAATCACTTTTCACAAAAACCCTCGAAGCCTCTGAGTCCTCACGAGGTGCAATTTTAAAACATCTGGAAACCATCCCGCTGTTGTGTTTTGAATTACAACACACACACACACACACTTTGAATGCTCTTCTGGTGCTTTTCCTTTGTCTTTATTTTGCAGCGATTAATCCGGCGTGGATTCCGTGCACCCACACCGCCTCCCTGGGTCTACCCCTGATCCCACGCTTTAGGATTACCCACAAACCCATCTGGCACATGCCAGCTAGCGAGGCGTACAGTGGCCACTAGACACCAGCTCCTGCTAATCCCGACTATTTTGAAGCAGCGAGGCCTCTGGGATGGATGTGGAGCAGTCACGCTGTGAGGTGCTATATCAAGATCTGAGCTGTTTATTTGTGTCGCCCCGGCAGTGGGTGGATCTGGGAATGTGCTGACTCGGGTATTATGTGGCTTGATTTAATGCAACACAATGGTTTAATGTGATGGAGTGAGACATAAATAATTGCTACTGTTCAACAGGGACTCAGAGATCACAGCTGTGAGTGCGGACACTGAGCCGTCAGAACTGTTTACAGGAAAACACAGCGCGTGATTAACTCCTCTGCATTTCACTGTAGCGTCTAAAGATTTTAATTCTCAGCACTGAATAGTGCACTAAAAAAAATTCCCACAATGCACTGCTTAAAGATAAAGATCATCCCAAAAGTCAGTCATTATCTTTTCACCGTCGTGCTGATGTGAAGCCGGGGGAAGTTTCGTCGCCCACAAGACATTTCTGGAGCTTCGCAGCAAAACAGCGCTGCAGCATTCGACTTAACAACTGAAGTGGAAGGAGACTTGTTTTAAAAACTTAACAGAAAATGGCTCCGTATAGCTTGTTCAGAATCCCAGAAATTCCGAATAGATGTGAAAAGATGTTATTTACAGCCCTGACAGACAGCGAAAGTCATCCACCCACCCAACGCTCTTAGCTTAGCAGCTACAGGGAAGATCTCGACTTCAAACGTCCGAGAAGATATTTTTTTGTTGTTGATTTTAAGTTTTAAAACAAATCTCCATCTACTTCAGTTGTTCAGGAGAATGCTGTGACGCTGTAAAGCTCCAGAAATGTTTTATAGACCACCGAACGTCAGCACAGGGGCGAGTAATGACTGAATTGCTCCATGAACTCACTAGTGACAATATGTTAATGAACCTTACGCTACACCGAACCTGTCGGTGACTCACAAGTGTCCTAAATATCAAATGAATCAGTGCAGAACGACGGTGGATTCATATTTATATAAATTTTTAAAGAAAAACCAGCAAAGATACGATAGAAAATGCTCCATTACAAGTAAAAGTCCTGCCTTCAAAACAAGACTCAAACCTGGTTTAGTTGTTTTTTTTTAAACTCTTGGGTTTTGAATGGAAACGATTTAAAAAAATCACTTTGTAACTTAGATTACAGACATCTTGTAAATGCATTGAACCACAGCTGTGTCTGAAGAAAACATGGCTCAACGCACAACAAACACACACTCCGTCCTTCGAGGTCGTGCCGTCTCTCCCCGCCTGGCTCGTGTTGACACTGCGTCCTGCCCGGCAGGTCGGGATCAGAGCTCAATGGAGTGCCGGACCCCCGAGCTGTCAGCGGCTCTCCCCTGGATGCAGGAGCAGCTGTAAGGGGCCGGCCGCCGCGGTGTTTTTGTTCAGCCTCGCACAGAAAGGAGGAACACGTGGGAGCCAGAGTGCACGTGAGCCGAGCAGCTCGTGGCAAAACAAATCATCCTGGACTGACCGCTCGCTCGTGTTGAGGAGGTTTTTCTCTCTGCCTGTCATGAGGCGCCACGATCACGGTCCAACAGTGTTGCTCATGCATGTCTGTTTCTTCACTCTCACTACGTGGTTTCTGTTCTCAATTATTTTCCCTCAGTCAAAAGAGGACAGTTTCGTAAGAGTGACTGTTTCGTGGAGCTACTGGCCTCGCAGGTTTGTCGGAAAGTTAAACAAACAGTTCACCTCGAAAAAGGAAAATTCAGTCATCATGCTGGAGGAAAAAGTCAGGTGGAGTTTCGTAGTCAGCAAAACATTTCTGGAGCTTCACGGCAAAACAGCGTTGCAGCATTCGACTAAACAACTGAAGCAGATGGAGACTTGTGTTAAAACTTCAACAAGGTGACAACACACACGTCTCAAGAAGACCTTCGATCCCATATTTGTCTGAAAAGACGTCATTTACACCCTTTTTATCACTTCAGACGTGATGCATTCTAGCACCATTAGCGTAGCAGCGACAGCGAAGATTCCTGCTGAAAAAGAGCGTCAATAACATCATTTCAAATCAATTTGGGATTGCAGATCTTCTGGAGACTTGGATTACATGAGACAAGCTGTATGGAGCCATTCTAGGTATTTTTGGGTTGTTTTTTTACTACATCTACTCTCAAAACAACGCTGTTTTGATGTGAAGCTCCAGAAATGTGTTGCATCAGCGTCAGGGTGAGTAGATAACGACTGAATATTCATTTTTGGGTGAACTTTTCCTTTATGATTGGGAGAGAAGATGATCTCCCTGCAGGAATAAACCAGAAAAGACACCAGACTCCTGGAAGAAGTTGTCTACATATGAACCGATAATGAAATGAACCGAAAATGCCGAGTCAGCTGATGTGAGGTTTCTAAACCCCTGACGTGAGAAGTGAGAAGTGGTAAAAAGGCTCAGTAGTCCACAAATGATGTTTGTCCAACTTGTGAAACTCACTCAGTCAGAGAAAACCTCAGTTAGTAACTCATTATGTGAGCACAATGGACTGAAAACCGTGTTGTGGAGAAGAACCCAGGAATCTTGACCGAGCTTGTGAAGGGGAACCCATGCGGATCAGATCTGGTATTTGGGGCTCGTTCTCCCAAATGAGGCGCCCATAGTGGCCTTTTTGTTTACCCCAGCTCGTGCTCGAGCCATCGCAGCTTTCCTTTTGTTGCTGTTCCGTGTTATTTTATCAAAGATTTCACTGTTCTGAGGGGTCTGGAGTTGGACCAGACTGTCGGGCCACCGCTCCAAATCAGGGTACTCCAGAGCCGGCATCATGCTTGGCTAAAGATGGAGGCTTTTTTATTGAGGGCCAGCAGTAAAAAAAAACCCGGTCCTCCAGGGGCCGTGACTACACAGGACAACCCAGCCTTAAAGCGCTGATTTGACAGCAGTGAGTTCATTCCCACATGGAGATGTGGTCATTTGCTCGAATATCAACCTGGATTTAAATTGGTTTCTTACGCACAAAGAGCAGCTGGCCGTAAAATGGTTCGGCACACTTTCCATTCGCTCATAATTTGGCCAGATCTGCACTTTGTCAGCTCGTTTGAGGGGCTGGTGTCCCAGTTTGGACCACGAGGAGGACTGAAACAATGTGGCTCAGATACGCTACGAAATTATTTGAGTTTTTATATATATCTGATCTCATCCCAACTCCTAATTCTGCCCTATGTATTGTTGCCGTTCATCACGCATCAAGGGCGCTCCGCTGTTTGTTTAACCCCCTGCACGTATAGGTGACATGTCCTCCAGCGCTGCTTTAATCCTGTTAGGCAGACCCGATGCTGGGAGTGTTGCCAGGAGCGTTTTCCGACGGCGGAATGAGACCAGCGGGTCGCAAATAACCTTAAGTCCCGTCTAGACAGGAGAGCTAACAGACGCTAACACCCGACTGTACATGTGCACACGCATGTCCTGCCAACTGATTGAGAAAATATGTGTGACGGAGTCAAGTGTCGGCTTCCTTCAGCAGTTTTTTGATGTTAACGTCGTCTGGTCCAGCTTCTCTAATCTGAGGATTTCATGCTTTTTTTTGTTTTATAATTAAATATCTTTGGTTTTCATCTCAATTGTTCTCGTGGTTTCTCCGAAAAGGAATCATTTTAAGCCTCTGATACGATAGTTTAACATTTCATTTGCTGGTTTATAAGGATGCTGTAGTCGTGAACTCCATCTTACGCCCAAAAGTTTCATTACATTTCAGGACATTTTTTTGGCATTTCGCCTTTATTTGACCGCAGAAGAAGACGAGAGAGAAAGAGGATGACATGCGACTGAACTCGAGCTGGGACGCCCCGTCTTAGTTAATTTAATGCACCAACCAACTCGTTCTGCGAGCGTGCAACACTGAAACAAAAAGACAGAATTTATCATCCTGTAGATGCTCAGAACTCATCAGCGTCAAACAAATTCCTTATTTTTCCATCTTTCCTGATCAATTTCAGCCGTGCACCGTTGATCACAGAAGAGAAAATATTCTCGGCGTCCTTCACTTCCCTCGTTACATTCTCACATGGTGCAATGTGGTGAAATGTGGAGTTGGCGTCGGGAGTGTTTGTCTTGCTCGATTGAGCGTGCAGCCTCATTTATTTATTTATTTATTTGTTTCACAATGGCACCCGTGTGCACACTTGAAAACATCCAGTCCAGAACCATCATGCCAGAGAAGGAGGCGAGGATGGGGAGGGGGGGGCACAACCATTGTGCTTTCCTTTGTCTTGTTGCCTGAGACACCCCGGCCTCCATTACTATAATAGCAGAGGAGGAGGAGGAAAGTAAATGGAAAGCCATTGTGTGAATGCTTTTTGGAATACGTCCCATGGCACACATTTAAATCACCCTAAATGGAGCATCCAATGATCTGTAACTGTGCAGAGGAGATTGAGTCAAACAGCCTCCGCCTGCCCTCTTTCATTAGGAACTTATTAAACCTGAATGGAAACTCGGAGAGTGCGACAGTAAGAAAAAAAAAAAGCGACAGAAAACGCCTCAGGCATCAGTTGAATGCGACTAAATACCCTGTCATTCTGTCAAGGGCGCGCTGCAATTTTGGGGAAACGCAGAGGATTTTCAGACTTCGGCGGGCCACTCGTTTGCTTTTTCTTGGGTAGAGTTTTATTAAGGCAGCGAGGCCACGGTTTTGCCTTTCCATTCATTATTCACCAGCTGTGTTTTAGCTGTGTTAACGTGCACATGCTGGGATTTTAGAACGGCTGGGTGGAAAAAACAGCAGGAGGTTCTCAGGAAAATACACTGAATATCTAACAAAAAATTAAATCTGCTGAAATGAGATTTTTTTTTCCCCACCTCGATCGAAATCAGAAGCTTTGGGTTGGTGAGACTGGAGAACATATCCAGCTGAAACAATCCCTCTCACTTCAGAACCACTTCCCCAAAATATATATAGCAGTGAGATGTGTTCATGTTCAACAAGCTCTCTTAGCTTTTCTTGTTTAACAATTGTGACAGTTACATGTAAATGCTGCTGTTGTGTGCTTTGTTCTAACGTTAGCTGCTAAAGGGAGGCTGTTGCTGCCTCTTCTGCTCTGCTCTGTTCTGTTCTCAGGGGCTGTGTGCTTTGTGCTGCTGAGTTAGCTGGTGCTAAACAACAGTTTCAGAGTGTACTCGTAAAACACCAACTCCAACAACAAGAGTCTGAAAAGCTACCCAGCTTGACAGTAACTCCTCACTGCTGTATGTGTGCTTGTGTTAACTGGGTTTGCTGCTGTTGCTCACACATTCTTTGGCTCAGGGGCTGTGTGCTTTGTGCTAACTGGGTTAGCGGACAGTAGTCACTACTGTCAAGCTAGTATGTAAGCATTAGGACATTTTGGCTGCACATCTTGGGCCACTAGCTCTCTAATAGCTTTAGTCCGAGGGAGACATTTGGATGATGCCTTTAAAGATACTAGATTTTCTCCTTTTACTTGTCAGAGCATTTGGTTCATTGATGCTGTCAGATTTTAGACAAATCTAACAGAAATGCTTCTAGAATAACTTGCCAACCCTCAGCTTTAAACGTGGAGAACCCTACGATTGTTGTCCGATGCACACTTTCTATTCCGTTAAGCCAAGAAGAGGGCAAAAGCAGCACTTTCTCGTCGCTGTCAGCTGCAGTGTGGAGCTCACAGCCCCGGGGACGACAGCTCAGAAGGTGAAGCGTGAGGACGGAGGAAGTGTGTATCGTGTTACTCGCCGCGTTGCCCGGTGGTCTGTGCACAGGGGCAAGGGATGACGGGCAGAGGCCAGCGATGACAACACGGCGGTGCATATGCTCCTCCTGACAGCTTCAGACGCCGCAATGCAGAAACAGGGAGAGGAGGAGCGGGGGAGGACACGATTACAGGTGCACGCTGACACCGATAACTCTCATTCTGTGGTGTAAAATGACTATTATTAGACGGTCTCGCTCTGACATGATTGAATGGTTATTAAAAATGCATGAATGGTTTCCAGGTAATTTTTCACACACAGGGAGGAGAGATGTTCTGTTCAGGTGATGACAAGATGTACAGTGTGATAAGTAACGCAGAGATGTTTGAATGTTAATTATCTCTTATTTCCACCTTTATTCAAACGTCACCTTTACAACAGTGTGTCACGCTGTGCAGCCGAACTTCACTCCCAGAGTCAGTAAGGATGGCAAGCCTAATTGGGGAGATATGTGCATAAAATGGTGCAAAAGAGTAAAAGAAAAAGGTGTAAAATACTGCACTTTAAGCTTGGATTGAAGGGGAAGTTTATCTTAAGTGTGAAAAGGGACGGTTCTCCACATCTTTACAGAGTCCTGCCTCCACCACAACATCTTGCATCAAGGTGTTGCACTTGAGAGTGCAGGTCTACATCAGGACGGACATCAGGTGGACTATGTGTTTACATCACTGATGCTCGGTTTACTTCCACCCTGACCCAAATTTTAAAAAATGCACTAAGCTGAAACAGCTGGCTTGGCTTTGTCTAAAGCTAATGCTCACTAATTAACTATTTATATCATGTTTGTTTAGTCTGTACGATGTGTGAGTGTAACAACAAGTGGACAGAGCCTGGCTAGTTGCTTCTCCTTGTTTTCTGTCCTTATGCTAAGCTAAGCTAACCGTATCCTAGCAATAGCTCCATAGTCATAGAAAAATATCACATAATATTTAAAGGGGTCATATTTATTTCAGGGATATTGTACTGTTATTGCATTTTATTGTAAACGTATTATTTTGTTTGTCGTCTCTGACTCGGATTGAAAAAGCATTTTAGGAGCTAATGTTTGTCTGTACAGACTTTATCCTCAGCATGGCAGCATTTAACATGATTAACGCTGATTAACCAGGTTGATTGCCCGAGCCATTTAGAGCTGTTTAATTACAATAATGACATTGTGTTGTTGTAAATAATCCCCTAAAAAAAGGCTGCTTTTGTTTTTGACACAATCGCTGTAAAAGATGTAAAAGTGCTTTCTTGGAAAACAGCCAAAACATTTTGTCATAATGTAAGAAAAATCAGTAAGCTCTGCTCCAGAATGACTAATTAACAGCTAAAATTAACAATCACACAACTGGGAATGCATTTCACACCGTTAGCAGCAATAGCCCATGTGCATAATATGCAATATAAATGTGCAATAAGAAGCAGAGGCAGTGGGCCGTTCGACACAAATGATAACTGGTGTGTGCACAGTTTGGTTCGGAGCAAATTCATTTATTAATAGTGAGTGCACTACTGACTGAATTTAATGCATTTTCAGCCAATAGGAGTGCGAGAGTGTTTCCTGTGAGGCTCGTGGCTCGTAACTTGCCTTCAGGCAGGAATCAGGGCCGCTCAGGGAACAAGAGTCGGTCTTTCACTCTGCACCAAGAAACAAACATCCGCCTCATGTTTTTTTATCCCAGAAGTAGGTTGCTTCGTCTAATCTGCCCAGTAACAGTTATGCAGTGTGCATATGTATGTTACAGCGGCATGTGTGTGTGTGTGCGTGTGTGTGCGTGGTTTGGCTGTGTGCAAGCATGCATGAGTGTGCGTGTTTGCATGTGCAGCCAACAGTGAGTGGGCTGGAGGAGGAGGAGGAGGAGGAAGAGTGGGAAGAGTAGGAGGAGGCCAGTGGTAAAAGCTTCAACAAAAGCTAAAGATAGCACAGCGCTCGCAGGCACTCAATGAAGCTTAGCTTTCACTGTCAAGGTTACACACACACATACAGAGGACCACAGCGAAGGGCCTCGGAGTGCACCAAGAGCCCGATTTCACCAGAAAAGTAAAACACACAGGTTATCCAGAGTTTACGAGATAATGCACAATATTGTGTTTAATGCATGACAGTGTGTGTCAGAAACGTTCAGCTCGGACCTGCTCTGATGGAAACGTGCAGAGTTAATATGTATGATGAGCTTTATATTCTGCAGCGTGCAAAATCAGCTGCACAGCAACAGTTAAATCAGTCATATAGCATCATCAACGCTTTAACATCCATCTTCCTATAGATTATAGAATATATATGCACAGTTTTAAACACACAGCGTGGTTAGATGTTCTCCAAGTTAGTGCAACTGAAGAAAACCCTCAGTGAAACTTGACAAAACTCAACGGCTTGTGTTTCAGTCTAGGAGACATAACTACCTGGAGTATAATGTTCAACTGCTATGCTAGTGATTAAACAAGTAAGCTGGTTAATAAGTGAGAATGTAAGTCACGAACAATAAAAGGTAAAGATGATATAAAAGCCCAGAAACAGAAGCATGTCGTGCGTCTCTTTAAAGCAACATCGTGCTACAGATCACAACAACATGGCAGACTGCCTGGATTTTATCAGTCCTGTGGTGGAAAGAATATTTTTAACTTCACACTGATCTTCACAGAAGTCAAAGTAATCTGAGAATTCTCAGGATTTCGAGCTCCTGACGAGCGGCCTGAGCACATCCTCCATCGTGATGATCCAGAGCCCCGACACACGACCGGCCTCACAGTTCCTGGAGGTGGAGACGCTGTGAGTCTCTAATGAATCAACAATTTGGCAAACCAAACCTGCTGATCGTGAGCGTGAAGTGGTTAATTAAACAGAAATGACATCATCAGCGGCAGCAGTGACCCATTGATCTACTCCCCCCCTTCGGCCGCATGTCAATACGTCTGGCCGACTTCGCCCGGCTCACTAACAGCTCGGCGCTAAAGATAGAACTGAACTAATGGATATTGTCCAAAAAGAGCCGGTGAGCTCAGTCACACGGGCCGATTAAAGCCTCCGAGGAACTCTCCGAGTAGATTTGGAGCTTTTGGCAGCAATAACAACCAGCTTTTCTTAAGAAATGGGATAAAGTGCTCATGGACGGGGCGATAAACCTCAGATTACCCTCCGACACAGTTGTGTCTCATGGCTGCTTAATACCGGGATCAGGCTACATGACTGGACTCGGGGTGTTGGGTGCAAAAAAAATGAGTGTCAGTTGCTCACAACAGAGTAGCTGTGTTTCCATGAACACATCCAATTAGAAAAAGTCGATGGAAAAGGCAAAACCGATATAAAACAATCTCAATTTTGCTTTTCTGGAGAGGAAAACACCTTAATATTGATGTAGCAAACATTTGAAACACAATTGATCAGCTGATGTTGCTCCAAGAAGACCAATCTCCATTTTTCTCTCCAGTTTTATTGCCGATCTGCTTCTTCTACTTACTACAGCCACATGTAACATCGCCAATCCCGGCAGACAAGAAAACATTTTGTATAACTGGATTGAAAGTTGCTAATTCTTGCTCCAAATCTTTCAACGTTATCCGGACAAACAAAGCAAACCTTCACATGAGCGCACGGGTGACCTCGCAGGTCATGTTATTGTGGATTTACATGTTCCTATATATAACTAGATTATAAAAGGCCTGCTGGTCATTGTGCTGTAACATGAACTAGAAAAGCTTTACGTAAGAGCTGCTGGACGGGTCATCGTCTAACGTAACATAAAGACTCACTTATGTAACTCAATATATCATCATAAACGTCCGTCACGTGATCGGCGTCCAGCTCAGACAAACAGCCCTCCTTGTCTTTTACATCCTCAGACTCTTTTCCTCTGGGTCATTATTCGACCCGTCCAAACACTGATTACCTGAGACAACACGGAGCGGGCCGCGGTTTTATCACATTATCACCCAGTTGTTGAAATAACGTCACGCCCTGACAAAGAGGCCATTGTAGGTCCAACACAAACACGCCGTTGAGAAAAACGGGGAGAAATCCTTTCCTCAAACATGCCTCTCTGCTTACGAGGCCGAGGTTTATTTGCGGTGGAAAGCGAGCGCAAGTGTTTGTTGTGGAAGGAGAATGTTATCGGCTTTCCCAGATGTTAACGAGCGGAGCCCCGCGATCGCTACGAGCTCGTACGGGGTTCAGCGTTTTAACGGTTATCCCAGTGAGTTATGGAACAAAGTAGGTTATGAAACTGTTAAGGAGAATCCAGCCCCGCTCTAGTCTGTTTTATAGGGTATCTGCATAATATGAAGGACCGTACTAAATAATGCATTCACGTGCCTTAATTTATCATGTTAATAATTGATATGAATGGAGGGGAATGAGGCAAGAAGGGTAATATGGTTGCTCAGTCATCTCAGAAGAGTGTAAAAATAGAGAATCGCAAAAAGAAGAGATCATCTTTTACACAAACATACTTTCTTTAAATGTAAAAAGCTTCATCTGAAGGAGCCCGATACAATAATATAGATGGGAGAAGAGGGGTGAGGACGTTAAAGCTGTCTTGATGCTCTCGGCGAAGGAATTACTGAATATTAGATGAAGAATTGAATGGCTGCTTTGTGTATCGTAGGATACAAAATCACACAACTACAGGTTTTGATGATCGTTATGTAGTTTTGAGTATAGTTTTTTTGTGATTTCCTGTTTTATTTTGTAGTTATATCTTCTTCTTCCCTCCTGTGTTCCTGTTCTCCTCCGCACACCTGTCTCACACCGTCTCGTTATTACCTGTCTCTCCACCTGCAGCTCATCCCCCCTCGTTAGTTTGGTTTGTATTCGAGCCTGTGTTGTTCCCTCACTCTTTGTTGGTTCGTCTGTTTTTGTTCTCGCGTCAGCCCTGTGTCTCCTGTGCCTGTTCCCCGGTCCCCGTGTGTTCCTGATTTGTTTGTTTTGGTTTTCTGGCTTGTCATCAGCTTTTGTATTACTTCTGTATTTTCCTTTGCCTGCCTTGGTGAAACACAGGTTCAGTATTTCTTACTAACATCACACTTGCAAAAAGTCACAAGGGGTTGGCAGCGAGGAGAATCAGGGCACCGCTGCCGTTCACGCTTCTGGATTTTGGACTTGAGCTTATTAAAACTTGTTGCTTGTTTTCAGCCTACCTGCATCTGTTTGTCTTGCATTTAGGTCCCTTTGTGTAAACTGTGACCAAACACCTGCAGGACTTTTATACCCCTTTCAAACTGGACCAAAAAACCCACAAACACCCCTTTTCCACCAGGGTGGTTCAGGTGCTGGTTCGGAGCCAGTGCCTACTCTGGAACCAGTTCTTTCAACAGCCAAATAAACGGCTCCTGGCCGGGAAAAGTGGTTCTGGAGCGGCACTGACACTTTGCTTGTCTAGAACAAAGAACTGCTTACGTTTGCTATCCCCTCTGCTGCTGTAATAATGCTAATTTACTCGTTGTGGGATTAATAAAAGGTTATCTTATCTTATCTTGATGATGTCGCTGTCATGCCCGTGGAAAAGCTCCTAAAAGGTTCACAGGTTGAACTAACTTCCAACGTTACCTTGTTCAAGCTGCTTGATTGTGAGGTTTTTCTGTTTTTTGTGGTCTTATGTGACAGTAAATAGAAAAATAATTTGATGGCATTGATTTTTTTAAAAGATTTTATTGACTAAATGGTTGGTCAAGAAAATATTATGACAAATAGTGAACAAAGAAAATAGCAGCAGCCTCTCAAGAATCATCTTTTGACTCTTCGCCCCGTGAATATAAACTAAACAATCTATACAGTGTGTTTTGATTTAGCATATAGAAAGCATCTCTTTATTTGTGTTCTCTCTCAAGTCCTTTTTTTTTTATAATTTATTTTTCCAGAATGCTGCCGGCCTTCGTTTTAATTAACCACTGAGGAGAACACACAGCCTGTCGAGAGGTTACTCCTTCGCCAAGCAGAGCTCTGCATTTACAAGTCCCGTCAGAAAACACGGAGCAGACTGCCCCGGCTGAAAATGACCTCGCCTGAAAGAAAAAACACCCGAGGTCGGGACCTCAGCCCTCGACCGTGAGATTAATGTGGGCACACGGCGGCCACCCAGAAACGGTACGGAGCGGTCAGCGAAGCCAGCGACGCTCCGATTTACAAGCCAGACAGGCACGTTTACACAAATACAAGGAAAATTCACAAAAACGCTGCACCGTTCACTCTGTGACTGAGGTTTTATCATCATCACATCCTGACTTGAGACTCTTTTGTGATCTGCTCCATCCTGACGCATCAACACTCACATTACACTCCTCTCCTAAAGTTTAATCAAGGTGTCCAATCGGGCAGATGGTTGTATCAGTCACACTTCACAATCCCTGTTTCCCCCCCTCGTATAGAAACTTCTATTGTCACGAGTCCTCTGACATAAGACGAATAACCTTCTTCTGCCCGGCTACAAAAGCTGCTGGCTCAAAGCTGGACCGAGCGGTGGTCACTGCGAATAAAAGAAACTCAGATTGATTGAGACGCACTCATTCTGGTATGAAAGGAGCTCAGGGCTAAAAGGCACCACGTGCAGATATGCATTACAATGGAGAGAGCGTGTAGAGCGGCAGCTTTAAGTGACGGAGTACAGCACATGCAGAGACCATCTGGATAATTCAGCAAAAGGCTGCCGCTGTGGAGAGACTTCGCATCTTAGAGTTAGGAGAGGAGACTTTGTTGTATAATGTAAGGACTGTCTTTCCTAAAGGAAAAGTCCACCCAAAAATGGAAATTCAGTCTGTGCTGATGGGAGGTCGGGTGAAGTTTCGTAGTCCACGAAACATTACTGGAGTTTCACAGCGAGACAGCGTTGAAGCGTTAAAATGCCTCCATACAGCTTCTCTGGTGTGTTTCAAGTCTCTGAGATCCCAAACTGATCTGAAATAGATGTTATTTACTTTCTTTTTAAGCCAAAAGCTTCACTGAAGCCGCTAAGATAAAAGTTCAAGAGCTCAAATGAGCATTACGGGTGTGAATTATGTCTATTATAACGTCTTCCAGTGTAATTCAAGTCTCTGGAAGCCTTTAAGGTGACAAATATAACTGGAAAGATGTTAATTACACCAACAACAAGTGGCCGAGCTCGTGCACCTACTTCAGATGGGGTGCGTTAAAAGTTAACACTTTTAACTTGGATTGAGTCTGATGCGCTGTATGAAGCCGTTTTAGGTTCAAAACATATCCTGTTTTCTGGAGTTTCACAGCTGGAGTAGATGGAGACTGGTCCAGAAAAAAGTTGTCCAGTTTAATCCAAGTCTACAGAAGCTCCAAGACCCAAAAACTGATTTGAAAGGACTTTACTTTCACCCTTTTGTAAGCTGAAATCTTCACTGTAGCTGCCGAGCTAAAACCACCTCCTCTGAAGTGGCTCAACCGCCCAACAAGGGTGTAAATAAAGTCTTTTAAAATCAATTTGGGATCTTGGAGCTTCTGGAGACTTGGATTATGCTGGGGGAGCTGTATGGAGCCATTTCATTTAAGTTAAGTCCCCATCTACTTCAGTTGTTTAGGAGGATGCTGCCACTCTTTTGTTGTTTTGTGGACTACGACACCTCACCTGACTTTCCATCGGCACGAAGGGGGGAGGTAGATTTTCCTTTAAAGCAAATACTACTCTACAAAACACTGAATATTTTCATGACCCGTGGGTTTTAAATATTCGTGGAACTACCCACAGCAAATATAGTCCTCTTCCGGAGTTTCTAAGAGAGTGATGAGGGTAATTTCATAACAGGGGATACTATCTCTGTCGCTGTCTTTTTAAAGCAGAACGACTCACAGAGGAAAAACCATGCCTCATGCAGGCTTCACCCACACAGGTTTCTGAAGGAGTTTGCAGTCCTTCGGATCGAGAACGACAGAAAATGCAAATGTGTCTGCCCACTGGATGTGCACGAGGAGAGGACTATCCCACATTAGGATTTATATATTTAGAAATTATTCACGTGTGGATCGTGCGCCTGTATTCAATCTGCTGATGGAGATGCAAACAAAACCCTTCTCCCCGGTCGGAGTGGCTTCGAGCCCCTCGGGGAAATCTGTCAATTATTACTGAGCTGCTCTTCCTGTATAGATTTTTGTGCTAACACATGAGAAGGGAGATGTAGGAAAGACAAATTTAGACCGAACCCTTTCCACCAGTGTAGAAGAGAATCAGCATTAACAAACATTACCAAGCGTCTAATTCGTCATGTGTCTTAAGCGAGTGTTATAAATAAATATCTCACCTATGTGTGTCAGATCTACAGATTTACAAGTGGGACTCAGCTCTAATCAGCCACTTACAGACTCCACAGGGGGGTTTTTCATTTAAAGATAACAGAGATCAGATATTAATGAGAACCGGGTCACCTCAAATCAGATTTGAGCGAGCAGTGCACCTCCGCTGCCTGTCACTGAGAGCTGTTTCGCAGAGGGGACTCAGGTGGTGGTCGTCCAATTAACTTGCATCATGTTGCAGAATGAGGAAGGCGAAAATGTCAATAAAAATGCTCCTAAATCAACGTTCAGTTCTGACTCCTCTCAGCCAGATGGGACTCGCGGTGGACCCTATCACAAGACAACCCCCCCCGTAATTTATGTATTCTGCATTTTTATGTTACATTATCGCTGCGGTGCCGGCTGCCGTCCATTCTTTACTTTGAATAGGCAATAAAACAGAAGTCATTAGGTAGATTGTAATGCTAAACATACGCCACAGCTACTGAAAGAAAACAGATTAAATATTAAAATTGAGGATGCAATTATTTAAAATGTAACACGTGTATACATACATGCTACTGGCTATGGTAAAACTACACTGAATTAGTAACTAGTGAATGTTGTTAGCATTCTTGTACTTCTCATTTGCAATACTGGCAATTTTCCCACTCTAAATCTTTAGCTGGTAAAGTTTAAAACAATTGTTTTCTTGACGATAAACAAAATCAGCTTCTCAATTGTTTATTTTTGCCAGCTGAAATGAGCGATGGCTGTCAGATTTGATCAACTGTAGCTAACTAGCTTATTAAGCTAACATAGCTAGTCCTGTTAGAGTTGGTAGAAAAAAGTCTACCGCTTAATTTTTAAAGTTTCCAGCCAACATGTTTTTTCGTCAACATGTCGAGAAATCCAACATTTGCTGAACCTTTATCAGACAAGTGAACAGTCTATTGACAGATAACACAGAAATAATGAACTTCAGGTCGTGTTCTCACCAAAGTGGATATGAAACACTTCACAGCGGCTCATTACTTGAGATTAAAACATCTTTTTGTGCTTTGAACTGGATCAATGTCAAGTTCCATTCATTTACCATCACAAATGTGAAGAGCAGACCTGTATTACAATGAACACACACACACACACACACACACACACACACACACACACACACACACACACACACACACACACACACACAGGTGTGTGCACAACAGGGAGCTCCAACCATTTGGTTGCAGAAGATCTGTTGTTGCCATGGTACTGCACTGCATCTCCTTACATTGCCATGGAAACACAAAAACGATGACTGGCATGGGGCTTTAAGTGAAATGGGTCAAGAGCATCCGAGTTAAGTCAAGTCAGACCAAATTTATAAGCACAGCCCAGCGTCGCTTAAGTACCTCAGTGGGCTCAACTCAACCGACCCAGACCGGGACCAGAGGTGAAAAAACTCCTCGAAAATCTAACCACACTGCAAATATTCCACAAAATGTCACCTAACTGTCTGGTTGATCGCCTTTAAATTACTTAAAAAACACTGCATCCACTTCAAATGAGGAATATTTGACACATATTCTACAAAATGACAGAAGTAAAACTAAGGTGGTGGAGAAATAAAAGAACTGAATGAAAAACTTTCAGTCAGCAGTGGCGTCCTGGATGGGATCAATCTTTTGCAGGCCGCTGCCTGAACACGTCTGAATGCACCTGAATTGTTCTGACTCATTAACCTACTTTATAAGTGGGCTACAGAGGACAGCTGCTCTCGCTCCCTAAGCCTCCCCAAATACTGTTGTATGACTCCATTAACACAACTCAGTGTGATCATTGTTATGTTAACACTTATTTTTTCACTGTTTGCATTGTTATAATTATTGTTTGGTTAAATTAACCCTCACTGAGCCTCCAAAAATGACAGTTTCATGTGTTTACTTGTGGTACCGGTGTGTTGATCTGACAGAAATGTAGCTCCACCTTGTGGTTGTAAGTGTTACAGTACATATTATGCAGGTTGTTTGAGCACCATCACACTGGTGTAGTTCACTGCAGTGAGACCACAAACAACACAGGTCAACTGCTTGTTCTGCAAGAAAAGCAGCGCAGAATTTGCAGATCAGAGCTGCAGTAGAAAAACATTTAATGAGTCGTCAAATCACGTGTCTGTATCTGCAGCCAGAAATCAGTTTGATCATCAATGCAAATTGTGAAATCACGTGCATCCCAGCCTGTTCTCAGATCTGCCTTAATGTGACAAGACACATTTACAAGAGCTAAAAATAGCACTTTCATCACCACCACAGGGCAAAATAAAGCTGCTCACTGAAAGCCTGTGCTGACATCTAGAGGTGGACAGAGTTAATACATCTATCAGGATGTGTGAAATGTGTTCATTAGGTGCATGTTTGGAAAAAGGTCACAAATCATTTCCTACAATAGTAACAGATGTCACAGGTGCACCGTTCTTCTATCTGACCATTATTATAAGGAGCTGGCTGTGGGTTTTTTTTTAATTCAGTGTGCTCAGCCCTGATCATTCACCTTTCTTGATATTTCTTAATCAGTGTTTGTTGTCCTCATTTCGAGCTGTGTGTTTGTAATATTCACAACGTCCACATGTTTTGCCAATAAAGCAGATTGTAATGATTGATGTGGTTGAATGATTGTTGTTATTTGTTTTTTTATGCTTATATTCATACACTGTCCTCCTGACACCTCCATGCCAACACACACATAATACATATCTCTGAATAAAAAATAATCTTTCCTCCTTTCGTCTCATGATATTTCTTTTTAACTATGAATGTTTTATTTCAAATGATTGGGAATGTTTCTTGTTCATTATTTCTCCTACAGTCTAAACTATTAAATATTAACTATCAAATATTAATAATTTTTTTTTAGAGATTTAAAATGCAAAACACTGATTTTGAGTCAATTGATCGCATGACCTGGAAGCTATTGAGCTAAAATGCTAATATTTACATATAAAAATTAATAAAAAATATTTAGAGATTTAAAATGCAAAAACAAGAGGTGTGTCTCATGCAGCCAGTGGAGTACTATGATCCCACACTGATTTTGAGTCAATTGATCACATGACCCGGAAGCTATTGAGCTAAAATGATAATAAAATGCTAATATTTACATATAAAAATTAATAAAAAATATTTAGAAATTTAAAATGCAAAAACAAGAGGTGTGTCTCATGCAGCCAGTGGAGTACTATGATCCCACACTGATTTTGAGTCAATTGATCACATGACCTGGAAGCTTTTGAGCTAAAATACTAATATTATAGTAATATCGTCTCTGTCACGGATTGCTGTGTGTTAGCAGCTAATGTTGCTACACAGACACAAACAAACCGTTAGCCTGTGGCTACAGCCAGCTGCTAACATCACCTGCCGGGTAACAGGTTGGGCTTTCAGTCCCATATATAAAGGGACATATTTCTAACTATTCGGTTTCAGACTAAAGGACCGTGGAAAACGCGCAGTCTGTAACTATTCAGTGTTACACAGCGGTGGACTAAGCTACATGTTAGCAGCTAACGCTACTCTGCAGTTAGGTCACTCTGAGTCCTCGGTGATCTCATATGATTTTCAAATCAAGCTCTGAACATGACCTGTAATGTTTTCTTACCTGGTCACTAGGAAATGAGCCATGTCAGCATCTGTTTTCAGTCCCAGTTCAAGTTGAAGCTGCCTCCATGAGTCGAACGCTTATCCGATGTTTATGCTGGTTCTGCCAGGCTTTGGTTGTAATTTCGTTTGGACTCAGGACTTGCCGCTGATAAATCCTTCGTTTTCTTCTTAGTATGACTTTTTAGTTGACTTTGTGTGGTGGTGGGTCATTTTCTGGCCGTAGCAGAATCCATTACTACACAAACATTAGTTTGGGTCCACCTAGCTTGTCTTCTTCCTGTTTACAAGCTGCCGAGGACGCGCATTCAGCGTCATCTGACGTCACGTCGGCGGGACTACGCGGGGAATTCGCACCACGAATTGCAGTACATTATGCAGCACACAGCCTGTTCAAGGCAATGGAGAGATACGCGGTTGGGCCCATTCTTCTTGGTTTTTAACGCTTCATCACCCATTAGCATTAAAAAAAACAACTTAAAATGCATGTTTATTTTTTCACAAATCCTGCCTCATGTCCCTTTCAAGGTACATTTTCTGGTATTACATGTTTATTTCCATGTGAACAACATGTATAATATACATCACTGCATCACCGTAAACAGTGATTAGATTATTATTTTATTGGTATATATTTGTGACAAGACTGGAACAAAGAAGCAGGAGGATCTGATTGGTCTTTACATTTATAAAACTGACAAGAAATTAATATATAAAATTGTCATTTTAAAAAAATAGAATAGAAATAGAACCACTTGTTGAAGGCCCAGCGTAGAGAAACTATTAGTTAGGCTCCAAACTTCATCAAAATCTTCAAAATGTATCTACAAACAGACTTACAGGCCGTCTGGTGTCATAACAAATCCATTCAGAATAACTAAGTTTTGGATGTTTCGAGCAGCACTTGAAGGCAGCACGCTACCCTCTCCAGTCGGTGTGTCACCGCCGTCCTCCTCCGGTCCCGCTCCGTCTCCGGAGTGTCTGACTGCCGATGGGGTGTGTCTGCTGGAGATAGTGGAGGCGAGAGGCGGCTGCGTCAAGAGAGCCGCAAACCACCAGAATCAGACCGGAAGCTGTGGGATGTAATCCTCAAAATAAAAGCACTGCTAAAGCCTGGAAAACATTGTGCTGCTGAGAGTAAAGAAATGTAAGCACTTAAGTAAAATGGATGGAAGAAGTGATCAGTGAGCATATATTGTATGCTAGGGTTAGATTGGCCAATTATTGGAACCACTAATTCAGCACTTTTCTGATTAACAGAATCAGACTGAAATGTATTAATTAATTAAAAAATACTCATGTACAGTATTAAAGTAACAGCAGTTGGTTAATCCTAGCGCTATTAAATATAGTCTTTGTAGGTGCACGTGTGTCGGAAAAACTTAAAGAATGGTTCCACAGTTTGCGCTAAACATACTGTACTGCTCTAATGTCAGCTAGCTACAGTTAACGTTAGCTAGCATTAGCAACATGAACGTTCATGTGCTAGCTAGCGTTAGTACAACAAACTGGCAACAACTTCAGGGGCTAGATGATTCGAACACCAGCAGCGTTGTGACATGAACACATTGGAAGATGAAATCCCACATTCTGTGGCTGAATGTCATTGTTAACATCTTTAAGTTACTTAAAGTACAATATTTGCCTCAAAAATGTAGTGAAGTGGAAGTATGAAGTCGCAGGAAATGGAAATAGTCAGGTGACACTCAAGTACCGGTTTCAAAATTGTACCTTTGTACAGTAATTAAGTAACTGTACCTTCCATCATTGAATAATATATAATTAATTCTGAGTTAATTTAAAGTATATTTGAATTAATAGGTTTTTCTAAATCTGCAAAGTAACCAATTTTACACATTAAAGTATGTTAACAGAGAGAGCTGCTTTTCAAAACCCTGGCACCTACATTACCCACAATGCAAATTTGCAAATGAGTGACATCATTGGAGTGACATCAAAAGGGTTTATACTACTTTTATTCAAAATATGTAGTAGTCAGTCATACAGTACGCCACAAGACCTGTAAACACGCTTAAATTGTACAGTTAGTGGAGTAAAAGTAGAACAAATATTCTCTCTGTCTATTTTATTTTGAAAGTGTCGACCGGAACTACGTTTCAAAACTCTCGCGCACTTGCCGTTGATGGTAAAAGCGGAGCTCGCGCCTCATCAGACACCTCGTAGACTAGAAGACAGCGCGCGCACGACTCACGTGCGAAGGTAAGATGCAGCTGAACGGCGGGACGAGGCTGAGTGTGGAGCCGGCGGTCATCTAACGGTAGTCTGGGAGAAAGAGAGCCATGAAGAAGCACCTGAGTCCGGCTAAACAACAGCAGCAACCACCGGCTGACGTCCCGGCGGCTCCCGGCGGCGGCGGCGGCGAGGTGACCACCCAACAGCTGAACGAGCTCCTGCTCAACGGCAGCAACTTCTACAGCCTCCCGACACAACACTTCAACGAGGTCTTCCCCAGAATATACATCGGCAACGCGTGAGTCATTCATCGTTTTCTCTCTTTTTCAGGTTGTTTCTTTAATTAATTGTTTTTTAAAGACGCTCCCTCTTCATCATCATCATCATCATCCACCGACCAGACGGCCACAATGACAACAGTGTCGCATGCCGGCCAGCACGCACGCAGGGCGGGCTTGTTATGTAGGTGTCTCCGCTCTCGTCATGGAGACAGCGACAGCCTGTTGTTGTCAACAAATTGTGTTGTTGTCCTCGACGTACACGCCCGTGCCTCGGCAGCCCAGACAGGTGGATGTTGTGTAACAGCGCGCCTTATCAATAACAGCATTTTGGAAGGCAGAATCGATTATTTCTCCCCATTTATAGCTCAGTAAACACGCCCGGGCTGAGCTGTGAAGGACGCACACAAAGACCCTCCATCATTAGCATCACCGCCGTGTAATCACGTCTCCATCGAGCCGCTCCCATTCCGTCCAGCTGGGCTGCGGGGAGGCAACATGACGGCCTGAAAGAGGCTTAATTTCATTCATAAAACAGAAGAAAAACAACAGGCTGCCGCAGAACAAAGAGGGAGAAGGAGCAGCACGTGAATTTAGGAGTCGTGAGTGTCAAGATGATGAAGATGAGACACGCAGAGGTGGAGGGTGAACTCGTGTTTATAAGCATTAATCACCTTTAGGAGCCAAATTCATGGCATTCGACAAATATTAATAAGCATATATATCAGCGATTATACACAAATTTCTTCCAGTAATCCCTCAGATATGGTTGTAAACACTTGTGACAAAAACAGATTAGAAATATACTTTATTGTCTAAAATGACAGACAGTAATCTTTTTCTGCATTTTAATCTCCAATTAAAACAGAGACAGGGTTTCACAGCCTGGGCAACACATGTATAATAATAATAATAATGATAATAAACTTTATTTACACTACTCAGAATTAGTCAGGGATATTGTCATATTTTAGTGTTTCACTTGTTAATTCTCTGACATATCTGAATTTTTTATTTTGTGTTTTGTGAATATGTGACACATTTCATCTATACGTGGTATTTAAAGCACCTTTTTAAAAACAGTTTACAAAGAGCTTTGACAAACAAGCAAACATATATCCCCAGTAGGTCTATATCGGCCAATAAAAGAGAGTCTGTTGGATCACCGTGGGACACGTTTGTCAATTTAAAATTTTTGAAACTTGAGAAAGTCGCAGTTGTCAAAAAAAGACAAGAAATGAAAAACAAGACTGAAAATACGTAATTAGAATAATTAGCAACGTCCTCTCGTCCAATAACCAATAATCAAAGCCCTCAGCTGAAACCTTGTAGAGTCGATCCTGTATATTGGCAGCTCACAGGACTAACAAACTGCCCTTTCACATAACTGCACTTGTCAATACGAGCAGATTTATTGGGATTTTCACCTTTTTTAATACTTTTTCTTTGCTGAGGTGGTGGCCATGTTGGTGGTGGTGTCGTATATTGTGCAAGACGATGTAGTTTTACACAAAACTAGATGGTATTTTACCGTCTTCATGACAAACAGCCAATTTCTTGTCTTGCAAAATTTCCTTCAGATGAGATGTGATGTGAAAAATGTTGATTAGCTGAAGATGATGTCCTCAAATGTCTCATTTTGTCCACAACACAAAGATATTTAATTTAGGAAAGAAACCTGAAAATATTCACATTTAAGAATCTGGAAACAGAGAATTTCTCTTTATTTCTTTAAGAATTACACAAACCAATTATCAAAATATTTGGCGATTAATATGAACATTATGAATCCAAATAAAAATGCATTTTGCATATTTACTGTTGGTCAAATCAAATGACTGTTACTAAAACAGTACTAGTACAAGCTACAGGTGTGCTGCTGTGTATTCTACAACATGTGGGATCAGGTTTCCTTTGGGTTAGTTTTTGTTGCTTCTGTTTTTTAATCAAAAGCTGATGTGCATCTTCCATTTTCTACGTAAATAAAAATGATTACAATAAAAAAATACTATAATAAATAATGACAATTTACAGATTTAACCAGGAAAATAGTTTGTTTGTTTTAGCCGACATGCTGTGTGCGGACACCACCACACTACCTGTACCTGCTGTCGTGGTGAAAGGTGCTGAGCACACAAACGCATACAGTGTATATATAATGTATATGTATATTAAACATGGCCGCGGCTGAACCGTAAATCCACGGTGGTTGGCTGACTGGATGCTATCGGCTTTGTAATGAACATGCCGACTCTTCGGGGAATTTACAGCTCGGCGATCCAGTAAAACCAGTTGCTGGTACTTCCTGCACACACGTGTACGGATCGTGTGTGAGATGTGTTGTGTGTGTGTGTGCTGGACAAAGAGATGAACAAATACACAACAGTCCTCACTTAGATGATGAAAAGTTGTCTTGAGGGCTGTATTTCAAACATTAATACTTTTTTATGATAGTTTAGTCATATTCTCACTTCTGTTTACTTGATATGTAACCTGACTGACTGTGGATATTTGAGGCCGATACTGATACCGATATTTGTGAGTATAAAAAACGTGAAAGAAGGACTTTATGATTTCTTTTCTTGTTTGTTTGAAAATAAATAACATCAGAAACAAAATAAACAACAACAACAACAACAGGTTGGCATTGGCTATTGGCCAATTTGTTATTTGAACAGCTGGTATCAGTGTCTGTTGTTTAACTTGCTGATCAGGCTTATATTATTTCTTATGTCTTAGTTCATATAATTATAACAAATTGTGGCACAATGAGTATTTTTAGGCAGCATGCTGACTATAGTAGATGAGCCACTTGTCAGATCGAAAACACAGCGTGAATTTAATCTCGTCACCCAGCAAAGTGATCATCTCCCGTAGAAGGTTTCAGGTTTCTTGCAATTAAATCTAAAATATCCCACAAATATGAAAAATCATTTTCAGGTTTCAAGTGTCAAATTTGTGAGAACATCCAGTAAAGATAAAACAGTTACAGGAAATGTAATTTCAACTATACTTCGCTGCGCTGTAATGTAATATAAGCTTTCAGAGAGCAGCTCTTAATCTCGCTGTTATGGATTCATGGTGGAGCGGCGACTCAGGGATGCCCCTGAGAAGCGTAGTGTCTCTGTGCAGTCCATCATTTGGCTCCAGCCACTGCCAGGAGAGTGGTGGAGGAGGGTGAGCGGGACGGGATACAAGCACATTACTGTACCTCAGTGCTACAACAAAATCAATCTGAATATGCCAATCTGCCCGGCCAAGTCTCCAAACAAAGTGCTGGCACTCTGAGCTCGGGCTGATCAGACGACGCCGTCAGCTCTAAAGAGACTCTAATGTGCGCCCAGCTTTATGATTTCTACCAAAGAAGAGATTTTGATTTCTGATGAAGGAATTATATTCACTGATTATGAGGAAACAGAGTCTGGGGTTAATTAATCAACTAATTTGCCGTTAAAGTACATCATAGACTGTACAAACAAGGGCTGCAGTGTGATGTTACAGATAGCTCGGGCAGGGCGAGGTGGTATCGATTGTTGTTGAAAGAAAGCACCTTGTCCTCTAATTCCACCGCCGGGACCCACTAAGACTTTCTGCTGATGTTTCCTGCTGCTTGGACCCTGTTAAAACTCAAATTGTGTTCTCGGTCGACATAATAAGATCCAGAAAATGCTCTGATTGCTCGGTATACATTAGGGTTCTGCGATTTATAACAATTTCCCAGCTGTCCACCTTTAGCCAAGCAACCTGCAGAGCCGATTAAAAAATATAGATAAATAAAATCAACCTCACCTCTCCGATATAGTCGTCCAATCACCCCACCCTAGTATATATATTGTGCAGGTTGCCGCTCACATTCGATGACACTCCATGTGAAAAAAAAAATAGCTTTGTCCTTGAAGATATTCATTATCATGTGATCCCACAGGGGAATTGAGCCCATGACCTATTTCAGGCACCAATCTATAGTTGAAAGCATGCGTTTCAATTCAGGACAAAATTAAATATAGGATCATTCCTTTAGGCACTCATGAAAATACATTATAGTTCAAGGCCCAATCAGAATATCCTCGTAAACTGATGGTGTTTGCTGACATGTCAGCTGCTGGTGTTGATATATGGTGTGAGAAGAATGTGAAGTATTTCTTGCTTATTTTAGCTGTAGAGTTAACCTTCTGTAAACGTAGCGTTAGGTAAGCTACGTAGCTAATGTCAATCATAACCCACAAAACAAAAACACATTCGATTAGTAAATTCAGTATTCGATTAGTGTTTTTTTTCACTATTTGGATTATGTTCAACTATTGAAATTAATTTCAACAACCCTGCTTGATGAATTCATTGATCTGTTACTCCAACTGGACGTCCTGGATTGTACTAGAAACGTGCCAACAAAGTCCCTTGGTTGCAGTAATTTATATATTAATTGCAATATAAAACAATTTAAAATATCATGAACCCTTACAGAGGATTTCATCCAATATCACCCAGAGTTAGTATGTAGGAAAAGTCTCCTTAAAGATAACAAACAGTCCTGTAGGGACGAAGCAATAAACTATCCAAATGAGACAAATGGAAAACAGACATCTGAGAATAAGAGATCGAAGGGAAAAAAAATTTGAGGACCCACCCAGAGGAGCCAGCACGACTCAAACAATGCAGTTTAGTTTTAAAACTGATTATCCGTAGGACATGTCAGTAGCCTCCAGCACTTTGATGAACTCGTCAGTGAAATGTTCCCATCAGCCCTAAACGCATTACGACTGTATTTTCCAAACTCAAACTCTTTCACAGTTTCCAGAAACAGTCGTAGTCAGCACTATGAAACCACCGTGTGCAGCAGCTCAGGGACACACTTAAGGTGTGGTTGTTTGCTTTGAGGAACACTTTGGCTCTTTGTGAAGCCGGTCTTTAATAATGGATGTTGTGGGACTGCAGATCCCAGGGTGAGGAGGCTGGGACCGGCCAGGTAAAGAGGAAGAGAGCCACTGACTGCAAACTCAGTTCAACCTCGGTGTGCCTCTGCACCGCGCTGTGTGTGGAAGTACAGTAAATGTGAACAGCGTCGGCACAGTCACTTCTGCTTCCTCATACTCTGATGCACATGCTGCATTCAAGTGCTCCAACAGCACATGTAAGCAGTTACTGTAAGCGTGTTCTCAATCATTTATGCACATCTAAATATACACAAACAGATTGCGAATTAAAAGGTGAATAATTCGAGTCCTCCCATCTGAAGGAGTCTGCGCCCCACAGCTGACAAACAAGCAGATGGCCGGCTTCATCCCTCCTCTCATGGCTGTAAAGCAAAATGGTGACAGGCAGGGTTTTTTATTAGTTCTTGCAGAAGGGGCTTTGCAGCCACCACCTCTAGGGAGCCGTCCAGGGTCACCTAGCCTCGCCTCGACAGCCTCATATTGACTGTAAGCACACAGCGCTGTCAGGGGGAGCATTTCACATGAAGATTTATGAATCGTGGGTCTGAATAAAAGTAAAGCAAATACAGGCTAGATGATTCTAACTTTCAGACGACAGAATATTCTTTCTTCCTTATACCGAAACTTTGGCAATACATTTCCTCAAGTACCAATTCTACCAAGCTAATTGTACTTGAGTATCTCTGGTTTCTTTGCTAATCCGTGACAGTAAATTGAATATCTTTGGGTTGTGGACAAAACAAGACATTTGAGGACGTCATCTTGGGCTTTGGGAAACACCAGACCAAACAAATAATCAATTAATCGTGAAAATAATCGACAGACTGGTAGTGGACAAGGTGGTATTGGTGCTTTTCCTCGAAGCAGACGCACCCCAACGGTTCCCTGTGGTATTACTGTTGGCGCTGCTGTTGCATGACATCATTAGCAACATGGCTACCGCTAGCAGCCTGGCTACTGCCCAGAGCAAGAAAAAACACAGTAAGAATCCCAATTTGTCTGAGAAACCCTGATCTCAGTGCTATGAAAAGGCAGGGTGAAACCGTTTCATATTAATAAGTCGGCAGGTTTTGTACCTACCTGATCTCCTAGAAAAGTAAGCGAAAGGGAAACACATCAGTGAGGGAACAGACTCCGACACAACACCAAAGTGCATCTCCATCCAGTGAATTCCTGTTGGTTCACTCTTGTTTTATCTCTGTTTCTATCACTCTCCCTCTTTGTCTTCTCTGCATCCTCCATCAGTGGGTTTCTTTTTCTTTTGCAGTGTAGCTTCTCTACAGTTGTTCCACCGTTACTTAAAAAAAATATTTTATGCTGTCATTAGTCGAGGGTTTGTGATGTTTTTCTACAGCCATGACACTGTGCAATTGGTATTTATTCAAGCAGAAAGGTTGCCAGTTTAAGTAAAGGATCAGAAAACTTTTGACACCACTGTTTTAAATGCACTTAATAGTGAAAGATGTAACACACTGGAGGTCTGAAGTCATGATCTGTCTGCCTCTACTAGCTGCAGAGCTGCAGTTTTTGTTGTTCAAACATAAATTCTGTACAGCTAATTAGTGACACTAACTGTTCCATAAAACTTTAATATAACATACACAAAAGCGGCGTTTTATCCAGAATCAATGCGCGGTGCCTTCGGCCAGGTTGGATCGTAGCAGTGGACACGGGCACCGAGCCAGGCAGGCCCGGAGCAGCCAGAAGCCCTGTGTGCCTTTTGTTAGGGTTTGTTAGCTGTGTGGGTTTGTTTTTCTCTGTGTATGTTGCTCTCTAATATGCAGGATTGTAGTAATCAAACACAGTTGCAGATTTATTGTTTGAGTAGATGAAGATGGAAGGTAAAGATATGCAATTCACAAAGATCAACTTAACGTGAGTGTTTTTATTGAGATCTCCGATAAAATCTTATTGACTCCCTTTACTGGCTGGAGGTGAACATGGTTTGTTAGACACCTTAACATAGCACCTGTACAGTGTGTGTGACTGTTGAACGAGTCATTCCACAACCTTTTGGCATACGTCTGCTGCTATAACGGCCTTTCTATCAGAACCTGGCTGCAGGGACCCATTCAGCCACACTGATACTGGGCCATTTAGATCGGCTTACAGCTGGCTTTCATCCCAAAGGTGATGGATGAGGTTTCGAGGTCAGGGCTCCGTGCAGGCCAGTCAAGGTCTTCCACATGAAACTGGGAGAATTATATCTTCATGGACCTCCTGAGGGGGGATGTATAGAAGAAAGAAACACCTGTTTAACTCAGTGGATACTGTGGCAGTACTTTAAGGTAGATGTTTTTGACTATTTTATATGCTAAAAGTTAGTTAAAATAAGGAAATAGAGAACTAAAATGAGTTTTTGCTGCTGTTACTCTCAGGCAGGGGTATTTCTAGGTCACAACATGGCAATTTCTTTGCAATTTGCTGTATATTTCCTTAGAAAAACATGTGTTTAGAGTCCCATTGTGTTTTCCAGCTACTGGGGCAGGCTTATTTTTTCATTTAAAAACAAATAAATAATTCAGTGTGTTCAAACTCCTGAAGATCAATGACATAAGCAAAAAGAAGGAAAGAAAATCAGCTTATAACCTTTCCAAAGAGCTCAAAATCATAACTGTGCTCCACATGATTCAGCAAGAGCTTTAAATTCACTGGGAGAGGCGTTTTAAGATAACGTTACACACATTTCCAGAACTAAGAACAGGCTAATAAGCTCTGCTCAACTTCAACCTTGCCAGAGTTTGAATCAACCAGAATAAGTGACAACACCTGTGTGGCCTTTAAGATTCGGCTGTGGATAGTTGATGAATTAGATGTTACTTGCAGACATTAGGCACCACACAGTTTGTTGTAATCTGTGTGAAAAGACATATTTGAGTACCGTTTTAAAGCAACAACATGCTGAAGTGCTTTCCTCCCAGCAGACACACAGTACCTGGCTGTGTGTCGAGGGATGCTGTGACGGTGCCAGCAGTGTTCACTAAAACGTATGCAGAGTTGTCGTGAAAGATGCAACCTACAAAGCATCACTTTAGAATAAATTGTGCTGACGCGCTGCTTCGCTGTGTCTGTCAGGTGTTATTATTAGTGCCGTGATTTGTCTTGGATGTCTTGTTCTGCTGCTGTACACTCATCATTCTGTGTTTGTGAGAGAACACAGCTGTATTTCACCATCAACAGAGGCGCACTAAAAGCTTTTACTGGTGTACAAACTTTGTCTGGATGCAGCAGACTTGTCACACACATCAGCAACTCTCCAAAGAGATTAAATTACTGTTAAACTCCTCTGATCCTGAATCTCATCCCACCTTTTCAGGTTCGTAGCCCAGAATGCAATGCGCCTGCAGAAACTCGGAGTGACGCACGTCCTCAACGTGGCGGAGGGCACCTCCTTCATGCACGTCAACACCAGTGCGGATTTCTACACCGGCACGGGCATCACGTACCACGGGATCCAGGCCAACGACACCGAGCAGTTCAACATCAGTGCCTTCTTTGAGGAGGGGGCAGATTTTATCGACAAGGCCCTAGCACACAACAATGGGAAAGGTGAGTGGTTGTTTTTTGGACTATCTTTGAGGTAGAGATGTACAAAACCTTTTAAATACTCCACTAATATTCCTGTTTACGTGCAGTTGTGAATACTCCCTTCTTGAAACGGTCGGTGTGGTGGCAGTTCCTGTGACAAGCGTGAGAATGTTTTTTGGTGTTTACTCAAACATTTGCAAAAGTCACACACAGGTTTAGTTTCAGGAAGCGGTTTCCAACTACCTCTGATTTCGGAGATATCGAAATTGTGCGGGTTTGTTGCTCTTTCCACAACATGCTTCCTGAGAACTTTCTCCCCTGCAACAGCTTACAACTTGGCAGTTTATGTGCACGTATACGTGTGATAGAAACCAAACCAAACCCACAAACAGTTACCGAGAAACAATTGAGGACAGACACAACCTCTGTGGCTGTAGCTTCAAACAAACAAGTAGCCGTGTTTCTCTTTCAGACTAGAAATGTGGGCTTTTATTCTGAGCATGCCTCTCTAACCAAACTGTTGACCTGCTAAAAAACGTATTTGAGACCGATTCTCAAAAATGCTCTTCATACATGAATACATGAAAGACTGCTCTCAAAACTAGAATAATATTGGCAAACTCATTCGTTCATGGAGAGTTAAACTCTCCAAGCTCTGTGAAAACTTAGGTGAGGCATCAACTTTGTCTTTATCGAGCAGGGATGCAATGATATACCGAATTTCATGATATTGAAATAAAAATGCTGGTACACGTCACATTTATTAGGACATTTTTCTTTTCAATATTGTGATAAATATCGTGCCGTGGACTACTGATATAGCACCGTGAGTTTTTGGTTTTCTGATTTCGCAACCTAATTTTGACAACTTACATCACAATGTTTTATTACAGAGAGAGTAAAGTACCAACAGAACGCTCCCATTGGGTACCAGCACTGAATTCCTTGTATCGGCTCAAGTGTGAACAGTGTTTTCGCAAATTATCACTCCTACAGTGTGACTGTCACTTCACTGTTGGAACGTAGACTGATGATGGTGTTTAGCAATATTATCAGCATCAACACAGCCAAAATTATCATGAACATTTTCAGCTTTTGGGAATTGGCAGACAATTTAATATCACTCGTTATCAGTCTATGGAAATGCACCTGAAACCCACAGAGAATTGAGAGTTTATGTCGTAACCAAACCCCTCAAAGAGAGAAGAGATCAAAGCTGAACACAGTGTCTTTCTCACTTCAGTAGCTCCCGCCTGAAAGTAATTTGTCTCCACGAGTCGAGACATGAAAACAAGCTCCTCTTGTTGCTCGTCTAACAAAGGATACAAGATTTAAGGCGTCTTTTAATGAGTCGATCTCAACACGCTTCGTCGCCGCGGATCTTAAAGCGAAGACGGCGAAGATAATCATGACGGCCCCGAGCATCTCAGGCTAAATCTGACACACTCCTGAGCCCTGCTCCATATTCCATTATCAGATCATGTCCCTGGACGTCATCATTGTCAAAATGTTCCCTCCATAACACACTTGTAGCACCAAAAGCTCAATCCACCTCATTTGTTAAACAGGTGATATGACACTTTTGGTCAAAATGCACAAATCAGCAGAGGGTTAAGTCTTAAATTAGCTGTTTAATACACCCACTGGGTCAGGTTTGCTGTTTTTATAGCATGTGCTGGAAAGTAGAATATTTATATCGACGAAACAATCAATCCCAGGAGGCCTCAGCCCTCCTCCACCCAAAAAGATCTGTCCCCAGCTCTCCCGGAGCTGCAACTAAATTTAGTCATGAGGGATGTGTTTAATTTGTATTTTATACCGTGGATTTATTGTCATCTTTGACACAGAAAAGCCTCTTAATTCCCAGGCGGTTTGGCAATGGTGCACCAACACTGTGGTAAATCAGGAGTGAAGAGTTCTGTAACAAGGACTGTGGAGGAGAGGGGAGGGAGGGAGGGAGGATGGAGGAGCATAAACAGGGGAAAATGTCTCTCCTCCTCCCGCTGGCTGCTGCTGCGACTGTAGTTTGACATTGTGCTGTGTGCCACTTTGTCTTTGACATTTTGCGACCCCGAGCTGCGAGCTCTGAAAAGGTCGCAGGTCTGGGATTTTAATGAGTAACTGCAGTGATGCATTGTTCCTGTGAGTCCGCCATAATGAAGACACAGGGTCGGTGTACGGACAGTAAGTGGTCATGTTTTCGTGCTCACGCTGCACACTTCCGTCCGAGTATTATAAGTGGAAACGATCAACCAAATTACCAGCACCCTGCACCGATCAATAGTTTTTATATTAACAATGGATCGATGTGTTAAAGGTGAAAGGTCTTAAACCCACAGAGAGTTATCACCTGACCCTGCAGTTCTCTCCGGCTCTACGGAGCCTCTCTGAAATCTCAATTTCAAATTGCCATTTCCAAAGTGGAGCCAGTGGCCCTCGAGTTTGTCTGGAGCAGGACCTCAGATCACAGGAGGAGTCACCCCAAGGCAACGACGTGCAGCTCGACTTTAATTAGATTTTTTTTTTCTTCCTCTGTGTTTTTATGAAAGTTCGAGTTTTGAATAAGAGTTGACAGCTCTACTGGTGAGTGAGTGAGTGATGGAGCGAGCCAGAGATCTGCGTGTCTAACAAGAGGATACAGAAGAATCAACATTGATCTGTGGCAGGCAGGGTGATTAGGTATTGAAGAGGTCATTTTATTGGCAGCAGACTGTTCTGGGTGGAGCACAGATGAGCCGAGGATTATACAACAGAGAAGAGGAGGAGGGAGATGTGAGGGATAGTACCGGGAGACAGAGGTGTTGGGTTTCACACAAACTGCAGACTCTGCAGATCCGACCCGAGCCAGCACATCAGCTGCTCTGTGAGCGAAGTCAGATTCCTCGTGGGGGTTTTCGGCTTGTCAGTAATGAAAGTGTACGTCAGATAGATAGTGAGACGCGTCTCGGAGCACAAACAAGTTGTGATTTGTGCATGTGGAGATGCAGCACGGAGGACATTTATGTATTCTGTCCACACGCTCGCACGCGGACTGCACAGATTGTGTGCAGCGTGTGTGTTCGCTGTGGGGACGCGGCTGCAGTGAAGATGATTGACTTTGTCGAGTCTGCAGCAGAGGTCAGGTCTTGTATTTGCATCTTCTGGCTCAGAAGATGCTTCGCTCGGCACCTTTGGTCGCAGCATATGTTCCCCCGACCACTCGTACTCCTCTTTGTTTCTCTTTGTTAATGCGTCTCTTCTTTTCTCACCTCATTTTTCTTCCTCTGCTCCTTTTTTTTTGTTCTTTAACCACAGTCTGCAGAGTAAGAAAAACACTAAAATCCCTGCACATTATCCTTGATATGAATATATCTTCATGATATTCTATCTTTTTTGTATTTTCAACAAAAATCTACATTATTTTGGTGAATCCAAAGCTTGATATATCTGTCATCCAGCTCATCCATGGCCACAGAGGATTATTTTCACCTCATAGCCATCCTGCTGCTGTAAATACTCACTAGAGCACTGAATGTGTATTCATCCACAGCTGAAAATAATCCCTAATAAAGTCCCAATTTACTTCGCTTTGAGTTATGGATGCTTAAAACTACAGTGCCCAGCTGTTTAAGGGGAGTATTTGACCTTCACTTAAACATTTTCCTTTTAAATTTGTGGACTGTTTCTAAAGATTTACATCTTCAGGAGGAACCAGTAGGCTCGGGTAGGAGAGTGAGAATTGTTGGTTTTTGATTTGTTGACATAGATGCTGCCGGCTTTATCCTTTAAAATGACTTATGATACGACTCTGAACAACTCTTTCACCTTATTGTTCTATATCTCTGTGTGTCTCCTCCAGGGAAGGTGTACGTTCACTGCAGAGAAGGCTACAGCCGCTCCCCCACCATGGTTGTCGCTTACCTCATGCTGCGCCACAGAATGGACGCCCGGCTGGCGGTGGCCACCGTGAGGCATAAGAGAGAAATCGGCCCGAACGACGGCTTCCTCCGCCAGCTGTGCCAACTCAACGAGAAGCTGGCGAAGGAGGGCAAGCTGAACGGGGAGGTGGGCAAACTAAAGACCAAATGAGAACGCGAAGAGACCCTCTGCCCCGTCTCCTCCCATCATGCCTTTCACAGGCTTCAGCTGCTCTCGGAGACTGACCCCACCCCGACCAAACCAGCACCCATCCGACACGCCAGGGGTACTCTGAAACACACATGCATTTATCTGTGTAGATAACGATCCCTCATGCACACACACACAATCTCACACACATAGTTTTCTTTCTAATCTGTCACTGCTGCTCTGTGAGGGGACATCTCGTCAGCGTGAGCTCAGATACTGAATACAAACAAACCCCTCATCCCCCCCCTTTTTTTATCTACGCCACACAGATGAGCAGACGTCTCACTGCGAGCACCCGAAAGCTCCAAATCTCTAGCGTTTTTTGAGCTGAGCTACTTAAAGCATTCCTTCAATTCCCACAAAGTTGAAGACGGTGAAAACGTCGCCCTGATTTTTACGACTTCCTTAAATAGTTCTACAAGATTATAGCACAATCATTCCATAGTTTTCCACTGCCGGGAACGTCAGCAGGAGTAATCTGAGGTGTTGAAAAGGTCGATGGCCACAAGCGAGTCAGTTGTGTTACACAAGAAGTGAGATGTGAATCCCAAACATTCCATGAAAACCGAAAAAAAGCCCCTCAGAGTTTCGTTTCCCCTCTCAAGCCTGTATTTAATGCACAAACACGAACGATTCACACTCCGAATGCAAGCTGTAGCTCTATGTAGCATTTCAGTCGGCATCCTTGACTCTCCGGCCTCCAGTTTGACAGCGGTAGCATCAAAAAATTGACACGGAGCACCGAGACACAAAGGCAGCAAAGGTCGAGCTAATTAAAAATAACGAGCTGCGCGGGTCGTTCATGTAGCAGCCATATTTAGCTGATATGATGGATGTTCGTTAGAGCTAAAAATGACGCTGAATTAGTTTGTCATTGAGCTGCACATCACATTAAAAACAAGAAAAGGTCTCTTGTACATTTTGAACTAATAAGAGTGGTTTTCTTTTGATTTTCTAAGAAGGTAGCAGGAGTTGAGTAGAACAGGACTGCATGACATTGTTCTCACCGTCCCCTGTAGCTGACAGTATCTGGAGAGCTTTACTCAGCTTAAACACAGTCTGCTGGTTCAGTTTGTGTGTTTGAGGCGGATGTTTGTGTTTAGTTTGTGACCTGTACGTATAATTCTTAGAAGGACGATAAGAAAATCTCTGATAGGATGAACGGACTCGCTAGTTTTCCAAGAAATAATACCAAACAACCACTAATCACAGCTTCTTAAATGTGATGATTTGATGCTCTTCTTTGTCATGAAAAACTGAATCTTCCAACAATATCTGCAACAGGCCAAAATCAGCCGATAATATTGACGAACTGATTTATCACTCAGGCTCTGATTCCAACTGTTAAACACCCGAATGTAAAAAAAAAGGTAGCACACACACACACACACACACACACACACACACACACACACACACACACACACACACACACACAAAACTTCAGGACAAAGTCGACTAACAACAATTTCACACGTTTTTTCTGACCGTGCCAACAAACATGCCAACGTTTCATCCTAGTGGCCCAAATCGGAGCGTTTCAAAACATTAGCACGTTTGTTAGTCGACTTTGTCCTGAAGATTTGTGTGTGTGCTGCCTTTTTACCTGCTTATTCAACCAATCAATATATGACTTTGGTTGAAACACAACACTGGGACGGTGCATCCTTTGAAAGATAACATAAATTGAATATCTTTGTCTTTTACACTGAGGGTTGAATGAAACAACATAAATGCCTGTTAGCCCTTGGTTAGCTTAGGGCTAACGGGCATTTTTCACAATTTTCTGATTTCCGATTTTGTGGATGAAACAGTTAATCAAAAAAATATTCGTCGGATGAATCGAATAATGAAAATGATTAGTAGTAGCCCTTTGCAGCTGAGCTCCATGTGACAAACTCTCTGTGCAGGCAAACATTATTTCTTCTTCCAGACACAGAAAAAGATGCAAAGTCAGCTTTAGGGCTGCAACTAAATGATTGTTTTCTTTCAATCAATCTGTCTTTCATTTTCTTGATTAATAGATTAGTTGTTTGGTTTATAAATTGTCAGAAAATGGTGAAAAACATTGATACGTGTGTCAACAACCTGAAGGTGTTCAGTTTACTGTCACAGAGGAGGAAAGAAAACAGAAAATATTCACATTTAAAAAGCTGGAATCAGAGAATTTGGAGTTGCTGATCACTTTAATAGTTGACAACAAATCCGATTTTGCAGCTCTAGACATCTTAGTGCGGATGTACCCAGATGTTCCTCAGTCAACAGGAAGAAATGTGGTGTATTAAATTTCCTGTGATAATAGTCAACACTCAGAGCACACCCACATTAACACGCCATCATCAGTTGCAACATGATGGTGTTAAAAGCTGATTTTTCCTGTTTACCGCCTTCAAACTGGAGGCCTGCCGTTGTAACTGTCACAGGATGCCACCCGCTTCACACAGAACGTTCCAGTCATCACGCCAGAGAGTTGTCCACTGCCAATTCCCTGACACAGCCGTTATCCACGGCGGCCCGTATCCAGTTCCACTGTTTCATCAACACAGTCTGTCAGAGGTCCATACACAACATGTCACTGTGTCACTCCCGAGTGTGTGTGTGTGTGTGTGTGTGTGTGTGTGTGTGTCATACAGTAGTTTATTATGCCTGACTTTATGCACACACCACGAATCACAAAGCCTTTCTTTGGTTGTATGTACTAAAGCATTGCGATATATGTCAATACCCCATCAGATATATAGAATGTAACCACATCTAAATATGAGTATCCAGGCTGTAGATGTCACATATAGGCGACAAGTAGTTCAACGACGCATTTCGAGAGATATTACTGGGCATAATACTGTAAACTTAGACCCTAGTGCCAGGAAGGACGAGCGACGGGAGTGTTTTTAAAACCTGCAGCAGGTCACTCCTCGAGACGAGTTCCCGGGAGAAGTGCGAGGAGAACGAGGGAGCGTTTGGCTGAATATTCCTCCTGAACAAACGGCCTGGAGCATGTTCGCACGAGTCCAGGGGGGGTACTTAGTCAAGAGCAGAATCTAGGTTGTCTCACCTCATTAATGGCACTATTTATTCCTCCTTTGATATATCTGTATACATATGAATATATACATGTATACTGTATATACATATTTAAGTGTTGACATATATGAATGTACGAGCAATGTGTCTATAACGTGTAGGTATCGTCGGTATGTCTTAAGTCCTTTCTATATCATGTTCTATTTGTATATGCTCCTCCATTCTTTGTGTTCGCGGCTGGTTACATGTACACTCATGCTCTCGTGTGATGTGCATGTAAAGCGACGTGTGTGTGATTGTGATGTTTCTGATCACAATCGTGCAAAAGGGGTTTTTTTTCTCCGAGCTCAGCCGCGACACCGAGGCATGTAACCATCGTGTTTTTATAGTGTTTTTTGGACAGTTTCAGTTGCCATGGTGATGCTTATTTATTCATACACGGCAAAGATGCAGGTGGCAGAATAAGATGGATAAGGTTAATCCTGCACACGTTCAGCTCATCCCATCACATTTGCTGCTTCGGAAAAACATTTACAGGTTTTTTTTTTCTTTCTCGACGGGAGTTTTTCTGTTTTCTTTTTCTGGGTGAGAATGAAGTGATTCTCCAGCTGTACTTTACATTTAAATGCAATGTTTTGAGCTGCGAAACGCACCGTGACACCGACTCAGATCTCACACACATTCAGCTTCAGCAGGCTGCAGATTTACCACGAAGGGGAGATCTTTTTTATGTTGCTTTTAATCTAATACAGACTTATTTTAAGCCTAAAAAGAGCTTTTATTTCAGCTGTTAAAACTGACAAGTGGCACCAAATGACAAGAACAGCACAGTTTTGGTTTGCTATCAATGTTTTAAAGAAAGGAATGAGAGAGGGAATAGTTCTTATGTATTATTCCAACTTATATTGACAATAATTTGATAAATCAATCCAGTGTTATCGATGCAAAGTGAAGGTAACAATCCATATTATGATCTTTTAGATACGCCTTTATTTTGAAATTCCCATGCACAAATTCCCCACGCAAACCTTACAGTATTTGACGTAATCTTTACTGCACTTAAACCAGTTATAGTTATTTACTTGCAGTTTTTTCAGACTGTGATATCAGTAGATATCGAATCGTTGTCCAAAGATTTGATATAATATCGTATCTTGTATCATAAATTAGTTGCTTCCCTTTATTGTACTGAAGCTTCAGCTTCACTTGGAGGAAATCCAGCCAAATGTGTGAGAAAAAGTCCTGCAGACTCAAATTTAAATAAATCCAGACACGTGTTTATACAGTGATCTGATCTCACCGAGTCCAATCTTTAAATAAAATCTCAGAACATGCATTGAAATGTCAAGTGCTGCTGTCGGAGGGGACGGGGAGTATTATCGCAGGGAGTTAGAAACGAGGGCGAGCTGTCTCAGACTTTGAGAACAGGAGTGTGGCCGTGAAGTGTCTCCTGCGGGACGTCGCGCCGACTCTGGTTCACACACAGGCTGTTCCTGTCCACGCCGGTCATCTCACACACTTGAAAATGTCTCAGATCTGTAAAAAAGAAACGCTTGGGTTTGTCTCGCCAAGTGTGCTCGCAAGATGTGTGAAATCAAGCGCAGGCGCTGCAAATCTGAGACCTATTTTCAAGTCTGACTTAGCGCATGTGTCACAGCGTGCTCATCATGAACCCCAAACCACACAACAAACAGAGCGAACCGCTTCCTCTGCGCTCGAACACAACACATTAAACACCAAGATGTCTGTGCCGAGTGAGCTACAACGCTGTGGTGAACACAAGCCGAGTTTCTGAACCTTCGTAATTGGCTTTTCCTTTCATTCAGACGGACTGGGGTTTCACTCACATCTGCTCTACAATACTGCCCTCCTTCTGAATACACACAAAAAAAAGCAACAACTCAGTGTTTCTCGTTGAGTTTCACATTCAGCTTCTTAAATTTGGGAATTATTGGGGTTTAAATTCTTCAAATCCTTCCAGGATGAGGGTACGTACTTTACAGCATCGACTGCCCACGCCGACCTGCTTATCGACTCAAATCATCGACAGTTTTTTGGTCAGCCAGCCGCCGGTAAACGCTCCGAGGCAGCCGAGCTAGCCATGGTAGAAGTCCCGTTTTTTATAGCCGATATTTACACGACCAAAATTGTTCAACTGATGCAACAAAGAAAAGCTTCTATGATGGCTACACTGCTGGCTTCACGCTCTTTTATGCATCGAGTAACAGATAAACACTGCCACCTGCTGTTCAACAAACCCAGTTCTTTAGTTTTGAAAAATGCTGATAGTTTTTGGTGTTTTTTAGCTCATGACATCAGAAATAGTTACAATCCAACCACAAATCCAGTTGTTTTTTCTTCCCTGTGATGTCGTTCAACAAGGTACCAGCATCATTTTGTGGGTTATACTCCAGGTACATTATGTATTATCGAGAATGTCAAATGTGAAATGCCATTAATGTATATTGTTATATATCCTGAGTATGTAACACGCACTATGGCAATTGTGAATTGCTGCATTTTACTGTCTTAACTGGCCTACTATATAGATAGGACACTGTTTGATATTATTGGATCTTGTGAGTTGAAAATTGCAAACGAAACATTGTTTATGACTTCTTTTTCTCTTAATGATGTTTAGTTTGATTTTCTTTTTTTGTATTTGAATTTGTCCAGTTACAAGGATACAAGTTGATTATAGGTTAAAGGAAAGGGACACTCCAGAAAATGAAAATTCAGTCGTCAGACGATGGAAAGTCGGGTGAAGTTTCGTCGGTCCGCACAATCATTTCTGGAGCTTCACAGCAAAACAACAATGTCTTCAGATTTGGCACAAACATCGACCCAATCCCGAGGTCCACACTCAGACTCTCAAACGTTGAGTTTGTGGTCCAGTTTAGGGCTGTCCCACTGTCAAATCTTCAGGTGCATGAAAGCTCTCTCACAGACATTTTAACCCTCTATGGCCACTTTCAGTCAGGCTGAAGTTGGTGTACGCATGAGGGCTGTGCTCGCGTATCCTGCGTCCGTTTGGAGCGTCGGTCGTGCACATCCTGAGAAATAAATGCTGAGTATATGCAAGGTGTGATGTGCACATGAGCAGTAGGAGCAGTGTGGGGATGTGACGGGGTCAGGAGTCGGTCAGCTCGTCAGCAGCAGCAGGGACAACAAGCTAAAGTTTGCTCTCTAGTGGCGTCCTCTGGTAACACAGGTGTTATACAGGTAAGTATGTTAACAACTACAATATGGAACTTTTATTCAACACCATCCCGTCTACGTGTTTTACTGTGAAGCTCCAGAAATGTTTTGCGGACTATGAAACTTCACCCGTGAGTCGAAAATGACTGAGTTTCCACTTTTGGGTGAACTGTTCCTTTAATTTTTCTTTTGCTTTGCTAATAAAGAAGGTGATTTTTAATTTTTTTTGTACAGTAGGAAACTAAACAGTTACTTCTCCGACTCTACCATGAATCTGAACACAGTCAGTCGTTAGCCGTGTTGTTGTTGGACGTCAGGGCTGGAACAGACGGAGCTGCGATTGTAATTCATCCTCAGTGCTCGCTGAAAAACCAGAGTGGAGAGGAGGATCCTGAGCCTGGTAGTGTTTTATCACAGAAAACTGCATCGAATTTGACTTTGGTTCAGATGTTTCACTCCCACGCGGCGCGTCTCGGACATCTGCGCCGAAGCTGGCAACAACCTGAAGCTGCTCAAACCCTCTGTGACTGACAGCTGATGTCTGACATCATGGAAACTCATCTGGCTGATCTGTCCACGACGCAGTCGACTCCATCCGCCTGGTCCTCTCGAGAGCGTTCGAACAAACACCGGAAAGTACTTACAAATACTGTTTGGCCCAGGTGAGGTGCCTCCACCAGAGCTGTCATCCTCTTCCTCTTCTTCTTCTTCCTCTTCTTCTTCTTCTTCTTCTTGCCTCCATTCTGTTAAAGCAGGAGTTTGAGCACAAATGATCCCACTGCCCGACTCCTCCTGGAGTCCACGACACAGTCTCCTCTCGTCTCACGGTTACGTTTCTGTTCGTGGACAGACGTCGCTGTGATGTTTGATTTTTTTGGGTACATCCGACGTGTATACCGGTCACCGCCACCAACGCATCACAACAGCAACGACACAGCACCCCACCCGAAGCCTTACAGCAACGATCGATTCCTTAGATTGTTTCTTGAGTTCGGTGTATCTCACTTCACGCAGCGGGAAAGGGACCGCTCCCTTACAGGATGAGACATTGTTGAAGTGCACTTGATTTTAAATTGCAATGTTATTTTTCTTACCTTGGAGAAGTCCCTTCTTTCTTATGTTTAAGAAATAAATGGCTGAGGTATTAACGTCTTACCAGGAGTGGCTCCTTTTGTTTTTGTGACAACCAAGATCCTGACCGACACATCAGTGTAACGGTTAAATAATACTGTGAGAATCAAAAGAAAAAGACTGAAATCTGAAATTATTAGAACTTTTTTGTCGACTTTGCTATCCCAAAGTACAAATTAATTCTCTAAATATCTTCTCTAACTTTATTCCTTAGATAATATAACATTTTTCCCCTTATTTTCATTTTTTTTTTGTTAAATTCAAACTTTACTCGAGTTACTCCTTTTTTTTATGATTTTATTCTCATTATGTTATAATTTTCTTGTAAATTATGACTTTATTTTGAACTCGTATCACTTGTTCTTGTAATATTTTAGCTTTTTACTCAAGTGTAATATTTTTTTTGCATAAAATATTTAGATTTTATTCCAAATTTATTCTCAGCGGCCGTAATACTTCTGTCATTGTGATCATACATATTCACTGTTAATGTCGTCTGTTTTTTCTTTGCCTTCTGACCTTTGGTGCAAACATTTGTAAGAAATAAAAAGCTTTAACTGGGAAAAAAAAAAAAAAAGATAAGGCCGGTGATATTCTGCAGTTTTTTTTATTATCAACAAACCACCAGACAGAAACCAACACTGTCTGCAGCTTCCCCCAAAATCCATTTATCCATTTATCATTTTTATTAAACATTAAACAATTTCCTTTAACAGCTTGGCACCGTTAACCAGATGTAGATAGTAAATAACACTTCAGGTAAGAGGAAAATGATGTCTTTTTGATTTTTGGGGTGAACTGTCCCTTTAAAGAGGATTTCTTTGGAACTATTTTCAGTGGTGGATTAACACACATCTGATTTCATTCTTCTGTCTTTTAACGTCGTCACAGAGAAGTGATGTCTGTCGGTGGCTGTTGCACATCGTCGCCACTGAGTGGAGGCAAATCCCTGCTCAAACTCTTAATCTGAAGGCCGGCAGTGACGAACGGGAGAGAGAAAGCAGGACGCTCAGCGGGGAGATGACATCAGGAGTGGGAATGAGATGACAGGGAGAGAGAGAGAGAAACTTCCAAGTGTTGATGCAAATGGTATTTTACGTTACTGCAGCGACACACCTGTGACGGCCGGTCACACAGCAGGGTTACTCTCCGTCCTCCTCCTGCTGCTCTGCTCGTCTCTCTCCACGGTCCCCTGCACAAGCAATTACCACGGAGCAGCTGTGTGGTCCCCGATGGGCCCCAGCGAACCGGGGACCTCCTCCTCCTCCTCCTCCTCCTCCTCCTCCTCCTCGAATCAAAACCATCGCTACAGGTTCAGAACTCACAATCCGTGCAGCAGCCGTTTCACGACGATTGTTATCGAAATAAAAGAATCCCCGCGTAAGAATGGAAGAAAAAAGGAAGCTGTTAGCTCACATCCATCCAGGATGTCTGAGGAGAGAAGTGCCAGGTATTCATCAGGGGGGAAGTGAAGCTCAGGAAGCAGCTCCAGTGAAATGGAGGGATTATGTGTTGCAGCAGGTTATAGGTCCCTCTGCTGCTGCTTATGTGAAAGAATCCAGAATTTCACCCCCCTCCTCCACCTACAAATCTCATCAATAACAGCGCCGTGTGATGAAGTGCCATTTATTTCAGCTATGTGCAGCGTGGAAATGTTTACAGCTGAAGGCCGGAATCAAAGCAGACGAGTTCCTGTGCAGTCACATGCGCCGGTGACACTTTAATTAGTGACTTGGAGGGACGGATGTTTTAAACCCGGGGACGGGTCTGGTTTCAGGTTTGTTTTAGACGTTGTTACAGCTCAAATAAAAGCGAATTAAAATGTCATGTTCGGGATGAAAGTGCTCTGAATCACTGTCCCGTCTTGTTTGAATAACGCGGGTGGAAGCTTGCGTTTGATGCTTGTTTACGGGGGAAATGATTCATTGGCGGGAAACAGGATCGGCCCTGATGAACTCGGATTTTTCTCCCATAATATCACTAAATAAAGTTAAGAAATTTTTTATTGCTCGTTGACTCATTTATCCCGTTTCCCCCTCCGGCTTTATGAAGTCCAGTGAGTCGTTTCTCAAACTTCCAGTCACTTGCATTTTTTTCCCTCCACGTGTTCGGGGGTTCGTTAAACTACTTTGAATACGATTAGAGTCCTGAAATGTGCTCGGCGATAATTCTCCACAGCTTTTTTTCTCTCTCCCTCATATGGGCCCTCCAGCTTTCATCTTTGTCCTCATTTTTAATGGCTTTATCAAATAGAAAGCATATGATGCTCTCTTTAAATCCTCATCCTAATGTCCCACACTGAGATGATGGAGAGGGTGGAGAGGGAGAAATGCACATCTGTGGCGCAGCGCTAATCATTAGGAAATATTGAGAACAAGGGGAAAAAGGGAGAAAAAGAGAATGGGCTTTGGAGCTGAGCGATCCTCAGATCCTCTTCCAAGTGCCTGCGCCCGTGGTAGTGTTGCTTGTTTAATCTCCGTCTCTCAAGTGTTTTATTGCACTTGCTGCGCTGCATGTTGATCCTGCAGGTCCAGTTTTTATACATCAAACCCGCACACTGATACGAGGATAAAGCTGCCATGTCAGGCCTATGAAAGACAGTTAACAAGTCCTTCTGAGACTTTTTCCTCTCGTTGGAAACAGCGACAGGAGTCGGTACGGTTCACTGCACGGACACTGACGTTGAAAGAAAGGTTCGACCCAGAGATGAAAATTCAGTCGTCGTCCGCTCGCCGCTGACGGAAGCTCGGGTGAAGTGTCGTAGTCCACAAAACATTTCTGGAACTTCGCAGCAAAACGGTTTGGCAGCGTTCACCTAAACAATGAAGTGGATGGGGAATTTGTGTAATACATGAAGGAACAACCCCAAAAAAACATATAAAAATGTCTCCGGTTCGGTGTAATCCAAGTCTCTGGAAGCCCTGAGATGTTATTTACGCCCACGTCCGGCACCGTGCGCCCTTTTCAGCCCGTCCTCATCAGAAATACGACTTTGAAAGCAGTTTATTACGACCCATATTTCCATTTGTTAATAATGATTACAGCAGCAAAGTAGGAAGTCATGTGAAGATGAATAAAGAAACAAACACTTTCAAACTCAACAGTTCTGGAGCTTGGGCATCCTAATGCTGTGTTTTACGACCCCGGTCCTGGTGTTCACGTCAGGCACGTTTCAGATGTTTCCCTGCTCCAACACACCTGACTCAAATGATCGGCTCGTCATTAAGCTCTGATGACGACTCTTTCATTTGAATCAGGTGTGTTGGAGCAGTGGAACATCTAAAAACATGCCTGACATGAACACCAGGACCAGGATTTTAAAAAACTCAGGTTTAGGACGCTGATTTTGCTTCAAAACTTCACCCAATTTCCCATCAACACGAGGGTGAGCGGCTCATTTTCATCATTTATTTTTGCATGAACTTTCCCTTTAATAACGATGGGAACCACTTAATAGGAACCAGCAGACCGCCGTAAGAGGAACAATGTCCTAAAATTATACATGAAGCAAAACATCCTCGTGGAGAGCTGTTTGAGCTGCGGTCGTACAGCGACACTGAATACTTGTGGAAAGCAGAGGGTGACGTTGGTGAAACACAGGCCTCGATTTCAGCTTTGAAAACAGATTTTTGCAGCCGCGCTAATTGCAACGGGCTGCACACTATCAAACAATTGTCACCAGAAGTAGAATATCTGATTGCACAAGCGCAGTACCACAAAAAAGAAAATTAAGAATTCCCCAAACTATTGCCGGAAAATATCTGTTCATTATAAGCAAGTACAGTAAACTGCGTCTGCATCCATGTGATCGTTCCTGTCGTGTTACAGGAATTGTATTTGAGTGATACGTTCCGTTTAACCAGCTCCAGATGGGCTGTACCACTCAATTAGCATCACCTGCTCAAGGTTAACTGCCTCATATTCATAACACAGTAACTACTCGAGCTTTACGCTGTGGCAGTGTGCACCTCATTAATAAGAGTGTTGGTGTTTTTTTGCTTCACTTTTTTTCAGGCGTTCCAGGAAAGTATGTGTCTGCAGATTTTTAAGTTTTTAGAGGGAGTGAAGTGACAGCCTGTTCATGAGAGATCATAAAAACCAACTGCTAAATGCACCTTATGTATTCTTACATCACACTGAGCATTAGCAGCGCTGTGATCCACCCAAAATCTGTCTGCATGCCACTTAAAGCCGGGGCTGGTGGGACTGTAGAAACCAGTGAGAGCAAGCAATATTTTTAATAAAGTATTAAACTGTGAAAATCCCACCTCCTTCCTTCAAGATGTGTTGTTAGCGGCTAGTCTGCTACGTTCAGCAAGCTCTCAGCTTTTCATTAGTCTGGAAAATACATAAATAAGCATCTCTGTTAAATACCACAATCATATAAACACACAGAAAATAGCTGCTATGAACGTACCTCAGGCCAAGAAAGCTATCTGGTGCGACAGTTGCTCCTTACTGCTTTTTAGCCACTGAAATGGGCTGTTGCTGTCACTACGGCTCTGTTTTATTTGGCTCAGGGGCTGTGTGTTTTGTGCTAATGTTAGCTGCTCAAAGAGTATGTTACGGCTAACATAGTGGGTCTTTTACTTGGGCTCAGGGACTATGTGCTTTGTGCTAACGTTAGATGCTGAAAGAGTATATTGCTCCTGCAGTGGCTTTTTTTATTGGGCTCAAGGGCTGTGTGCTTTGTGCTAACTTTAGCGGCTAAAGGAAGCTGTTGCTGCCATCACAGCTCTGTTCTCCAGCTCAGGGGCTGTGTGCTTATACTAACGTTAGCCTCTAAAACAGTGTGTTACGGATAATGTAGTGGCTCTTTTTTTGGGCACAGGGGCTGTGTGCTTTGTGCTACTCGGTTAGCAAGTTGCTAAAGAGCAGGCTCAGGGGATGTGTGCTGTGAACAAAGTGCACTGTTGTCATTGCTCACCTAACTGCTTAACGTCTCAGTTATATGTAAAAAAAAAAATATGAAGGAACATGGCTATTGTTGTTTAGCATGTTGAGCGTTGTGCGACAGCCTGTCCAATCTTTTCATACGGACTGAAAACAGACGATTGGATGGGTATTACCGGCCTGCAACAGCCACAGTTACTGGATTCTTTTTTTCTTTGCTTATTCGTCAGAGCAATTTATCTCTGTGCTCCTAGAGCAACTAACCAACTCTAGTTTTAAGGTTTTCTTGCAGTATTCTTTCAGCTGTACCGTGACAGTGATTATATCTGCAAAGCATGCAACCATTTCTGTCCCTAAAATCCCACATGTGGTCGTACTTGGTGAGAAGGTGCAGGAGAGCAACATTTGTACATAAAACAAAGGCTGGACTTACTCAGGAAGCTGCACAGTGGGTGGGCTTGGAACTGACAGCAAGCTGCAGCACCTTCACATGACAAGCTGAGGCACGACCTCTTTTAATACCTCTGCTTTTAATCAGCCTTTATTGGATTAAATACAAGAGTGGTGGGATATTCTCACATGCTTGTTATCTTGTTTTATTAATCTTGTAAAAAAAAAAAAAAATCAAAGTTGCCAGCGATCCTCCAAGCCCTGAAAATAACCGTACGAGTTCTGGCGGGCACGGCAGCTGCGTCTGTTTGTACTTTTATGCTTAATTAGCACACCTTGCAAAGTATTCTGGGAGATTTTGACAGTCAGGAAGAATGTGCAGCTTTGGCGCTGAAGCAGCACCAGATTTTTCATTCACCACCTTCATATATCACAGCACACTGATATTTACACAAGCTGGGCTTTGGTGCGATTTTTTTTATTTCAGCTTGCAAAAACACTTTTTTAGTCTTCGCACATGACAGAAAGCTGTAATGTATAACAACCATACGTTACAGCATGCATGAATCATGACTCCAGCTCTGTATAAAGTGGAGGTAAAAGGTTAAATCTGACTGCAATTTACAGAGCTGCTAATGGAAGAGTTCAACATTTTGGCGAGTACACATATTTGCTTTTGGTGCTGAGAGTGACTTAAGAAGATTGATACCACTCTCATGTTTGTGCGTGGAGGCTGTTAGCCTAGCCTAGCATGAAGATTGCAAGCAGACGGAGGCAGCTAGTCTTGTCCAAAGTTCAAAAATATGATGGCCAGCAGCTCTAAACTAACTTGTTTCTTTATTCTGTAATGTATTGTTTGTGGTTTTAGTGGTTGTAATGTGTTGTCACTGTGAAGCTGATGGGTAACTAGCAGATGAACTCTTGTTCCTCAGTGTTAGCCACTAAAGGAGACTGTTTCTGCCATAGCGGTTCTGTTGTGTGATTTGTGCTAACATTAGCTGCTAAAAGAGTGTGTTGCAGCTAATTTAGTGGCTCCTTTATTGGGCTCAGGGGTTGTGTGCTTTGTGCTAACATTAGCTGCTAAAAGAGTGTGTTGCAGCTAATGTAGTGGCTCTTTTATTGGGCTCAGGGGTTGTGTGCTTTGTGCTAACAGTAGCTGCTAAAAGTGTGTTACAGCTACTGTAGTGGCTCTTTTATTGGGTTCAGGGGTTGTGTGCTTTGTGCTAATATTAGCTGCTAAAAGAGTGTGTTGCAGCTAATGTAGTGACTCTTTTATTGGGCTCAGGGGTTGTGTGCTTTGTGCTAACATTAGTTGGTCAAAGAGTGTGTTACAGCTACTGTAGTGGCTCTTTTATTGGGCTCAGGGGTTGTGTGCTTTGTGCTAACAGTAGCTGCTAAAAGTGTGTTACAGCTACTGTAGTGGCTCTTTTATTGGGTTCAGGGGTTGTGTGCTTTGTGCTAACATTAGCTGCTAAAAGAGTGTGTTGCAGCTAATGTAGTGGCTCTTTTATTGGGCTCAGGGGTTGTGTGCTTTGTGCTAACATTAGTTGGTAAAAGAGTGTGTTACAGCTACTGTAGTGGCTCTTTTATTGGGCTCAGGGGTTGTGTGCTTTGTGCTAACATTAGCTGCTAAAAGAGTGTGTTGCAGCTAATGTAGTGGCTCTTTTATTCGGCTCAGGGGTTGTGTGCTTTCTGCTACACAGTAAGTGGCTGAACAACAGTCTGTCACTGCTGCTGCTAGCTCAGAGAAACAGAAACAGCCTACAGTTACAGAGTTAGCTACAGCATGTACCTACCCACGAAAATGAAAAGTGTTGTTTATACATTTCTGTTTGAGTATATGCAAAATAAATAAGTAAATTATTGGGCTTTAGAGGTGTTGATAGAGGTAGTTTCCGAGTTTATGACAGTCAAAAAGAAGACAGTCGTTTGTCTGCCCGGCCTCAGCAGCAGTGGTAATTACCCTCTGTGCTTCCATGTCTGCTGCAGGTTATATTTAGACATTTTATGGTGCTGCTGTTTGACAATTTACAACTCAGATTGAAGAGAAGGTACAGGATGTAAAGTGAGATCCTGAGTCAGCAGATTTCTGAAGACACAAAGAGACAGAGTGATAGTACACTCTTAAAAACCTGCAACTGTGATTTAACACATCAGTGTTTTTGCATTTTATCCACCTTATTTATCCTGCAAAGACAAAATGTTGTACTTGTGGCGGGATGATGACCATCTTCTGTGACCTGCAATCAATCTTTTCTGTGGAGGTGTTTATTTAAAACAGAATCCTGCAGTGGTTTTTCAAAACCACAGTGCTATGGTTTAAACTCTGGTCGGTTGAGTCAGGGTCTGATTTACACCCATAGATGTATTATAAGATCTGGATACTGGACCCACAGACGGCACCTGTTCAGTCTTAGAGAGTTGCTTGGCAGCCTATACACCCAAAAAAGTTTAGAGTTTATTTGTTTTATGAAACTTTTACAAAACTAAAACCCTCCATGGATCAAACATCCGTAAGAGAAAGAGTCATAAACAGCCTAATTTGCAGTTTAAGGCGTCCTGTCAACAGTTTAACAGACACTGCAAGTGGCCACTGGGCAAAATTGGAAGCAGTATCCAGTATTTTTGGATACTTTTTGCTTTTTTGCTGAGACAGAGAGAGATGCAAAGATTGATAACACTCTCAAATCTGTACTCTTATACGTAGCTACAGCCAGGAGGCGATTAGCTTAGCTTAGCGCAGAGACTAGTAGCAGTGGGAAACAGCTAGCTTGACTCTCTTTACAGTTAAAAAGATGGCTAACATCATCTGTAAAGCTTACAAAAGCCTTGTTTCCACAAAGAAGTCGGGTTCGGTTCAGTTCGTTAGACAAAAAAAACGTTATTTTTGCGTTTCCATTATCAAAAGATTTGCACGTATCGAAAGAACTGCTCTGTGATGTCTTGTTTTTTTTGACACACCTCTGTTGCAGTATCTGGCAAACTGATCGGATACTGAAAGGTGGAGTTAAAACACTGCAGACCACAATGTTTTCGGCAGTTTGTTTCATGCAGTAAACACAAGATCGAGGGTTTGGGTACATTAATTATGGGCTATGCATGTGGAAGTGTACAGAAGTGACTTTGGTGGAAACAAGTCTTAAAAAGTACACGGTGTTTCAGTAGTGAGCTTCAGAGGTGGTTGATTATTAACTCCAGACAGAGCTAGGCTAGCTGTTTCCCCCTGTTCTCAGTCTTTATGCTAAGCTAGGCTAAAACCCTTCTGGCTCCAGCTCCGTGTGATATCATTCCTCTTATCTAACCTCTCTGCAAAAACTTCATCTAAAAATTTTGTTGATTATTTTACATCTATATAGGTTTAAATGTGCTTTAATGTATTTGGTGCTTGGTACAAAACTTACCTGAACATCCTGGGCGACACGAGGGATAAAGCACGTGACGTACACAGCTCATAGATGCTGCTGTGTGTCTGTACGTGAGATAGCAGTCTGCTGTGTGTCTGTACGTGAGATAGCAGTCTGCTGTGTGTCTGTACGTGAGATAGCAGTCTGCTGTGCGTAGTGAATAATTTGTTGGGTCATTTCTCTCACTGCTAAGAATAGCAGCTGCGGCCGGCTGGCAGGCAGCGTGCTGGTGGTGAGCGGTGTGCTGAGAGGCTCGGGCTGGTTAGCAAACAGCTTAGCGTGGTCTCTGAGGTCCGGCCAGGAGAGTTCCCACAGCTCCTGCTACTTGGCTGCGAGGCTGTTTCGATGGGCGTACTTTCTATTTTGACGATCCGTCTGAAAAAGCCTAAAGGCAAACAATGGAAATGGCTGGAGTCTGATTTACGACAGCCAGGGTTAAATCTCCTGTTTTCATTCTGCTGAAACCACATGAAGGATCAGAGTGGAGGAGGAATCCCACTTTGGACTTCGAGGCTTATCATGTCTCGGACCGGAGCGGTCCGTCACCTCCCAGTGACCTCAAGCAAGCGTCGAGGCTGCCAGCGGACAAACAAGTTGTACTTTGAGTTAAAAAAATCAGATCACTACTATCTTCAGAGCCCTTCCTCGCTCTCTTCTCTCTCTCAAAGCCGTGTTTAATCCAGCGAGTGCTATTTTATTCTCCTGCAGTATTGTTCAGCTCAACGGTGATTAATTATTTTCACTACACGCCCATGTACAGATATGGTTTGGAAAGAGCTGTGTGTATACGAGCGGTTGATAAATCAATTGGACGGAGCGGGGAGAGTCGGCTCCGGTGTCGTCCACAGTGGGATATACAAAGTGATGCAGAGCAGAGCCGCTGTCAATAATGAAACACTTTCAAATACGTCCGGGGTCAATGCACAGCCATTGATCAACATCACGGCAGGTCTTTGTAGTCGCTGCCGCCGTCGGATCCTCCACACGTGTGTGAATCCGGCGGGAATGTAAGCATGAGATGTCGTGTTTCTGATCAACAACAGCAACAACATTTTCACTTCTGCTTCCTCCGTGTCAGCCGGGGAGTTTTGTTTGGAAGACTAATGTGAGGCTTGAAGAGAAAACACATAGTGTTGAAGTCTTGATTACAGATTTGCTCGATGGAGAAGAAGCTGCTTTTGGGAGCTGACGCTGAGACACGACGGTGGAAACACCCTTTCGTCACAACAAATAAATATTAGCTCTGTACCTTTTCTTTCTGATGCAACTTTATGTTTCTTTAGGTTTTCAGTTTCGGCACAAAAAACACATCTGTAGGCTCAAGAAAAACATCATGGTTTGGCTTAAATTACGTGTTTTGCTTGTCACCAACACGGCTGAAGACGGTTTCGACTTCCCTGGAAAAAAAATCGTCTGGAAATGTTTACGATCTCCTTAAAAAACACCTGATTTTGTCACTATAAGAACAGCTGGTGATGTCTCTGGCTCTCTTTAATGGCCGAGTTTAGTGAAAAGTTCATTTGTATTTTGGTTGTTGAGAGTATTTTCTGATTCATGGAGTGATGAAAGGAAAGTGATGTCCAAACTTTTCCCTCTGTAGAAATCCTGGAGTCGAACATGTTGACAAAATGAAACAAGAATTTTGAACCTGGCTTTTGTCTTAACGCGAACAATCGACGGGGGAAGTTTCACGCTGATATCTGTTAGTGATTCATCTGCTGCGTCTCCGCACTAATTACATCCAGATGTGCAGCAGCGACTCGAGGTGCAGATACGACACCGAGTCTACGTCTCAAGCGCTGATGAGTCTCTACACTTACGCACAACTGCTGTCACAAGCGATGGATTCTTGTCGTTCTGACGCCGAATTTTCTCGCGCAGGAATGTTTCCCCCGGTCTGTTCTCGGATACACAGAACCTGACAGCTGTTCAACTGGAATAACATGCAGGAATGTGTTACTGAGGGTTAATCGCCGATCCATGAGTCCACAGAAACACCTTCTGCTTGTATCTGACAGCACTCAGAGGCCCTTTACTATCACGTCTATATCCTAAAACAAGACTCATGTGTTGTTAATGAATCATCTTCTGTTAGATTTTATGTGGCGAGCTTAAAAAACTTGTTTCTCCGGCCTTGTTTTTTTTTCATGAACACTGATTTACGATTGTTCTCATAAAGAAGACTTCAGTGAAAATGCCAGAACGTCTAAAGCAAAACAAAAGAGTAGGTGGAGAAGTTTGCGTATCCATCAAAACAAGATGTGACAGACGGCAACAGAAAACAGAGCGAGCTGATAAATATCGTTTCATTAAGTGTGTTGAAATCCGCCGAGGCAACAGAAAACAGACGCGACATCGGATCCACGTGGGAGGAAGACGAGGAGAATATCACGCTCCTCGAATTACTGACGAACAAACAACGTAAATAGTCTCGAACGGAGCTGCGATCTTTATTAATCGACAACATGATAAATAAATCAGAGAGGCGCTTCAGGGGAGGCCGTCACCAACTCGATTCACAATATCCGTCGAGATACTCACAATACGACTTCCTGTGCATCTTGTTCCATCGTGATCCTCTTCTGAAATGTTTTCATTAGAGTAAAGACACGTTATTGATCCCAGAGGGGAACGTGTCGTGTTACAGTTGATCCCTCTACAATATAAATATCTCACTACAGAGAGAGTTGGATCAAACAAAAAATAGAAAAGACGTTAAAATCTAAAATGAGAACAGAACAGAATTGCTACTAGAAATAGAAATGTGACTATAATAATAATAATAATTCCTCCTCCAGTTGACATAAAGCGCCACCAACTGTTTGTCTTGATGCAGCCACCTTTTTATATTTGTATTTTCTCTCGTTGTTTCTGTATATTCTGGTAAAATTTGCACTAAATTTGGATGAAAACTTGACTTTCTGTATTTCAAATAAGCATTTTTCAGCCCTAACACTGGGGAGCTTTGCTATAAATACCAAAAACAACAACTATTTTTGATACCTTTTCTCCAAAATCCTTTTAATAATTCAATGAAAAGAGTCAAAGAGTTCAAACATTTCAAAACATTTGCACAAGAATTTGGACTCCAAGGTGTAAAATTGGAAAGATTTTGAACTCAACAACACGTAAACACGATTACGGGAATGGAAACGAATCCCTCCTGAGCCTGAATGCTTCGAGAAAATACTTTACTTTGGCTACAAAAACACCAAACTGTGGGTGAATTTGACTTTTCAGACCCGACCGGATCGCAGTAATGTGTCGGCTCCACACGTTCTCGCTCTCACACATGGTCGGAGGACGGCGAGCTGGAGCTGAACCCGACTCTGCGTGATTGCGGTGGACACATTATGAATAATTCACTCCGTCAAACACAGTTAAAGATCACAGTCTGAAACACGCAGCCGTGTAACACTATCTCCTTATTTACTTCCACTGGCCTGTAATTGTGTTGGAAAAAGGGGAAACGCGTCTCCGACCTGTGTGATCGAGCGCTTCGCAAAAACTCGTACGCTGAATCACGACGACGCGAGGAGCCGGAGCGCCTTGTTTATGGACCGAAAACACTGTTTTTCTCCGGCTCCATAAAGATTGCGCTCCGTCCTCTTCCTCCTCCGCAGCGCTGGAGGCTTTCTCGCAATCTGGTGAGCATCTGATTGTTATTTGGGACTCATTGTGCTGTTATCATGATAAAAAACGCTGCGACGGGGCCTAAGGGCTCTTTAAAGAAACCCAGAGAGGTCTAAATTGAGCCTGTGACTGACATCGGTCGCGACGAGGGCTGTAATCAGAGCTGGCTTTGTGTAGACGGAGGGGACCATCCATCGCTCACTTAGAAAAATTCTGGCACGACCTCAGAGCTGAAGGCGAACACACAATAGGAGGACGAAGCTGTCTGCTCCGGTTACTTCAAGACCTCTTGGCTTATGGGATGGGAATCATGTTCGACTGCAGGGTTCAGAGCTGCAGGACCGGACCTGTGGAGAACACTTTCTGAGATTCAGACACCGGTGGACTCCTCAATCAACCATCCGATTAACTCTGTTCTACTCAAGATTGCAGGAATCTTTCCATCGGTTATGTTTGAGTTGTTTTCCACACCATAACATCCACACAGGGTTAGTAGGATACAGCTTTTATACATTTTCAACACACTGGTATCCGATCGGTACTCGGTGTTGGCTGATACACAGCGTTCTGGACAAAAACATGGCATCAGAACGTCTCTAACCAACAGGCGAAGTTGCACAACGCAGAAAGAGCTGTTGAATATGACACACGTCCAAGAAATACGACAAGGAAACAAGATTTTTGGTTCCATACCCATTTATTTTTGGTCCAAAGTCTCCTCAAAATCATCATTCAAACTGTAACAGAACCGGTTCAATCTTCACCTGAAGCTGTGCTGTCAATGATTTTACATCAATACTGGAAACAAGTTGTCTGTGTGATGTTGCCAGTTATCACACTGAGAGTAAAATTCATCCACAGAGCTGTGTGTCGACCTTTATCAGCCAAAACTTCAACGCTAGCTTCACTGTTTTACTTCAGAAAGAAGAAACCTTCACATTACAATAGGCCTACATAAACTCTCCCTTTTGAAAATATGCATCTAACAAGATAAATGACTGTAACAAAAGTGATGCTCGCAGTGCGTTCCCCCTCAGCTCCATGAAGCATTTAGCTCGCTAATGTTGCTCCACATCTGTTGTGTTTGCTAACACGTTAGCTGTAAATGCTTACAGGGTGCTAAAAATGTCACTGTTAGCTTGTTTTGCTGCACCAAAGTAGCAAAAAATGAATCAATTAAAAGTGTGGATGTAATATTATAGTCAAAACCACATAAAGTCCCAGAAAACAATATGTTTAATTCACTCTACGTAAAACAATTACAGATGGTGTAGCTGCTCGTAGCCTAGCTCACCCGACAACATCACGTATAGGCTGAGGCTAAACTGTAAACTAAACGTCTAATTATAAGCCGACTAATTTATACATCGTGAATGCAAGTGTTCACTGTGGTGAGACTTTAAGGAGTTATTAAGCCAAATGTGGTAGTTTTGACTTAATGAGACGTTCAGGCAGGCTGTGGTAAAAGTCTCCGTCGCTGGTCGTTTAGAAGAAAAGATGTGATGTTGTTGACGGACCCACGTTATATAATCCTCATCTCACAATGTCATTATTCTAATTTAGACTTGTTGTGCCTGCTCACGTCCACCGTTCTGAGTCGCAGCGGACCACAGCTCTGCAAACCCTGATTTACGGCTTGTGTAAAAGTAGATGGACCGTGAGCAGGACATGTATGATTATGGACGCTGCTGCCTGCCTCAAATGAACGGGTACGAGACGTGTCAAACCGGAGATATCGACCGAGATTTAAGGGATTTTCCCCCAATTTCTTTTTCCATTGGAAGCTCTCCTCCTGACTTGCCTCAACTTGCCCCCCCACAAAAAAAGGAGCCGGACATTTTTAAAAAAAGAAAGGACTGAGTGTGATGCTAATGAAGTCTAATCCCATCTTTTCCTGCTTCCACCAGACTTGTTTATTCTCCCTCAAGAGGGCAGTGTTTGAGTGAAAGAGCCTCCATCTGTCAGCACTCATCAAATCACCGGGACCGGAGCGATGCCAAGAGCTCAGAGGAGAGCGAACATGCAGCCCTCAGTCTGCGTTATTATTTTATTTAAACCAGAGAGATGATTGGATTCTGGTGTAAATCATTTAAAACCAAAAAAAGAAAGTTCTGGTCTTGTGCACAACACACGGAGCTGAAGGAGTCAAAGAAGTTCAGTGGATGGATCTTTAAAATTGAACATCTGATTGGTTTGAGCGTCTCCACTGAGAGAGCTGTGAGGATGGATAATTAATGTGAGAAATGAATGATTAACTTGTGTACGGGGGAAAACAGAGGAGGAGGAGGAGGAGGAGGAGGAGGAGGAGGAGGCAGCAGTGGAACAACTTCATCTCAGCGCCTCGAGTCCAAAGTAAACCTCCTCACATCCAAAAAAGTCTCTGAATACTTCGGAGACACGTCATGCAGCGGAAGTCGTTAGAAAGGGAGAAGATGCATTTTGTTCTCCTCATTACAACAACAACAACACATCAGCTGACTCACTCCACACTACAACATGTGTCTGCTCCTCTCACCTCCTCCTTCCTGTCCTCACCTCTTTTCTCACTTCCCAACTCCTCTCTCCTCCTCTCCTCACTTTGTTTCTCTCCTCTCCTCCTCTGCTCTATTTTCCCTCCGTTTCCCCACTCGCCACTATTCTCCATCTTCCTTCTCCTCCCTTCCTTATATTTCCCCCATTCCACCATTTTTTCTCTTCTTTCCATCTCTCCTCCTTCCTCTTCCTCTTATCGCTCTTTCTTTCCTTTCGGCTTCCCTTTTCTCTTTCTTTCACTTCTTCTCCCCTCTCCTTCTCTCTTCCTTTCCTTTCATTGTTTCCCCTTCCCCTTGGCTTTTCCTCTCTTTCCTCTCCTTTCTTTTCTTCCCCCCTTCTCCTCTACTTTCTCTCTTCTCTCCTTCTCCTCTGACTTCTTTTTTGTCCTCTTATTTCCTCCTCTCCTCTCTTTTCCTTTCCCCTTTACTTCTCCTCTCATTTATTCTCCTTTCCTCTTCCCACTATCTCCTCTCCTCCTCTCTCATTTCTTACCTATATTCTCTATTTCCTCCTCCTCTTCTTTTCCTTCTCCCCTCTCTTCCTTTCTTGTCCTTTCCTTTTCTTTCCTCTCTCTTCTTCTCCTGTCACTTCCTGTCCTCTTATTTCCTCCTCTTCTCTTTTGTCTCACCTCTTTCCTTTTCTCCTCTCCTCTCTTCCTATACCTTCTTTTCCTTTCCTTTGCCCTTTACTTCTCTCCTCATTTCTTCTCCTTTCCCCTTTTTATTTCCTCTTCCTCTTCTCTTACCCTCCCCTCCTTTCTTGTCCTTTCCTTTCTTTTCTCCTCTCACCCACCTCCTGTCCTTTTTTTATTTCCTCCTCTCCTCTTTTTTTTTATCTCATCTCTTTTATTTCCCCCATCCTTTCTTTTTCTCCTCCTCTCCTCTTTTCCTCTCCCCTATTCCCCCGCCTCCTCTCACCCTCTCCTCTCCTCTCCTCCTCTCCTCCTCCCCTCCTGTAGTTTCTCAATGAATCTCTCAGGTCGGACCCTCCCACTCCGTGTAAGCTCTTAATTGTCAGTCTTGACGGAAACTCTCGTAGCTTTAAATACCGTGTGCGCCTCTTCCACTGAGGATCTCACCAACGTCTCTCAGTGTCTCTCCCTCTCTCTCTCTCTTTCCGTCTCGTGCTTCTCCCTCTCCTTCCTCCTCCTCGCGCACCTTTGGCAGTCCTCCTCGCGGTCACCTCTCAGCAGCATGCAGGTGTCTGTGGCGCTCCTCGTCTCCAGCTCGGCGCTCCTGCTGCTGCAGGGATGCTGCACGGCCGTGAAGGGATGGAAGGTACTGAAGAACGACGCCACGGAGCTTTTACCGGAGTACAGAGAGGACACGCGGACTCCTCAGGAGGCGATCACGCAGGCGACCAACGGCAGCAACAACATCAACACGAACAGTATGAACAACAGGGCGAAGAGCGGCGGGAGGACGGCGAACACGGTCTCATACAGTAAGTGTCCATCTGAGGTGGAATTACATTAAAAACACAGGTGAAATTAATCCTGAGGAATGAGATTGTTTAATATTTAGATAATTTTTCTGGTCAAACTAGGAAAAAAATTGCGTAATTTCAAGGAGGCCTGGTGCGTAAAAGTGTGGCGACGTGCGTAAAAATGCGTAAAACGGTTAAAATTCGGTGTTTATGTCGCGTTTAAGGTCAAAACATAAAATATATGCGAGTAAAACCTGGTGAGAATATATAATTCATACACGTGAAACACTTGTAATCATTATTTTTTCTCGCACTAAAATCATATTTTCCTTTTTGGGGATTTTGGTTGTGCGTCAAACCACACGCGTCTTTATTGGATACCTCAGAAAATGAAATCTGACAGGAGACATTGTTGTTAAAATCTGTTTTTATTCTAAGGAAGAAAATTCGTGACTCATCTTTTATTATTATTATTATTCTTTAAAAATTCGAATAAAGTCCTTTCCAATTTTTTTTTTTTCAAAATTGGTGGATCTGACTCAAAGACCAGCTCCACTTTTAATTTCCACACTGGCTCCCTGATTAAAAGCAGCATCTGCTGTGTGGGAAGTGTGTGTGTTTTCTTGCTTCATCCTCAGTCGCCACAGTCGAGGGTGATGAGAGCGGCACAGACGCGCATTCTTGCGGTTTCTCCCCCCAACAGCCTCCACAAAGTGAAGTGGAGCATTCAGAGAGACATGAGGGCTTTTTTTTTTTGTTTCACATTGTCTTCCAGGTTGTTTCCTCCTCTCCTTATACTATTAGTCAGGCTCTACTTGCGCCATAACGATTTGATTGCAACAACATGTCTCCCAAATAGAAAGAAGAAACTCCACAGTGGGGGCTTTTTTTTGGTGGGAAATTGCTTTTTAAATGCAACATTGCCTTTGAGAATGATTCCCACCTGTGGCCTGCGAAGGTTTCCGATCCTCTCGCTCATGTTCTCACAATTTTCACTTAATCATCGCTGATCAGAGGAGATGAGGATTGATTAGATTAGAGGATCAACAGCTGACGGGAGGAATTAGCGAGTCGAGATCTGTTAGCGTGACTGATTTTTGTCTCCGGAGGAGAAAACAAACTCACATTTGGAGTAACTTTTTTTATCAGGCTCCCTAAAAAGGGGTGGAAAAACACAAAACGCATCCCCTTGTTTTCACACGGATAAGAGAGCATGTGTGTTGCGCTTCACACAGAAATCTCCTGGATTATTCTCCTCATCCATCTCTGGGTTTTCATCCCGGGACGGCTCCTCTGGGTCTCAGTGGGGTCACGGCAGAGCTTCGACCACTGCCTGGCCTCCCTCCAGCCCTCAGCCTCGAGACGAGCAGCTCAGGCAACTTTACAGTAGTCTGCTGTTTTCCTTTTTTTGTTTTCTTGTTTCCAGGCCACCATCATTAGTAATGATTTTTTCAGCTTGACAGTGGAGGGGAAAACAGGAAACGTAAAGGGCTGAAACGCTCATTGGAGCTGACTTTTTGGGTGGTAATTGGTTGCAAACCGCCTGCCCAGCGCGCTGCAGACACTGTGTACCGCTGCGGTGCCTCCAGCCACAGAATAACACCAGATCAGGTTCACCAGGGGGAGAAAAAAAAAAGGAAGTCACCTCACATAAATCCTTTGTTCAGCCCTTTTTTTTTTTGCAAAGAAAGCCACAGAGGAAAACAGATCCCTCTCTGAGTGTATCATTTCTTAACCGACAGTTCCTTTGCCCCTCTTTTTTACACGCTGCTTGTAAAGAAAAAAAAAAACACAACACAGGACGATAACTCACGGCTGTTAAAAAACATCGGATTACAGGCTCAGATCAGTCTGGCAGATGTCCAGCTTGTGCAGAATCGTACAGTTGCAGCGCTGCCTTAAAATAACCAGACAGCTATTTACTCCTCCGTCACCACGTACGTTTCCTGAGGGCCGCCTGCCGCCGCCGTGTGCCAGCTTTTCCTTCCAGCTCAGACCTCCATTAGGTTTGATTGAGCTGTTTAATGGCCCTCTGGTCTGGATTTGCTATCAGCTGATTGCTGCCAGCTGGATTCCTTTTGTCAGGACCCGTCGTCGGCGAACGATCGGGCCGTGAATCAAATTCAGAAACTCTGATCTGATCTCGGGCTTAATGTGCAAATTGTTGCATTAAAGGTTCATTCTGTAGTGTTGGAGAAGAGGAAGAGCGTCACTGACTGATACTTTTTATGCCTAAATAAACCAAATAAACAAACTCTTCTGAATAAACTGAAGGACGACACAATTTCATACTGTTTTACTTTGTTTGTATGTGGCGGACCCTGCCAGCTTTCTAGCTTCAAACAGTGTTCTAGGATCTTATTTTCCTCTGAGAACAGTTTGTTTATTCAGTTATGGAAGTGGTATTATGGCATCTTTACCTCATTCATAATATTCTTTGTAGCTGAATAAACAAGCTGTTCTTACACTGTTTGAAGCTAAAATAAAAAGATCTTTCTCTTCCGATGAAGCGTCGACCTCCACCTTTAAGTTTAATTTATAAAACTGCTTTTCTTCAGCTGCACTTCCGTGTTTGAAAATGTTCTGAGTCCACGTTGAGACAAACCAGAATCAGAGAAATTAGCACGCGCTGAATCGGACGCAGCTGCGGCGCTGAAGCGGTTAACCTGCCGTGCGTCCACTCCGTCGGGGCGACGGCACTTCAAAGTGTGTGTGTTGGGCCGAAGCCACGAGTGTAACTGTGATCTCCTGCTCTTCCACCCCAGGTGCCTCGGAGCTGAGCTGCAGGGAGCTGCGTTCCACCCGTTACATCACCGACGGATCGTGCCGCAGCGCCAAGCCCGTCAAGGAGCTGGTGTGCTCGGGCCAGTGCATGCCCTCGCACCTCATGCCCAACTCCATCGCCCGCGGGAAGTGGTGGCGGAGCAACGGCTCGGAATACCGCTGCATCCCCGCCCACTCCCGGACGAGGCGGGTGCAGCTGCAGTGTCCCAACAGCAACACTCGGACTTACAAAATCCGCGTGGTCACCTCCTGCAAGTGCAAGCGCTTCAGGCCCCACCACAACCAGTCGGAGGCCAAGGAGGTCCCGAAGAGGCAACGCACGAAGAAGAACAGCCGCGCGCCTCAGGACCGGAACAAGAACAACACGCCGCTGATTGGCAACTCGTACTGATGACACCGAAGCGCACTCACACACACGCACACGCTACACGACACACCGACCAACATATCTCCTTCAGGTAGGGAGGAGACGCAATAAGAAAATACAAAGAGCGAATTCATAAGCTAATTGCTGGGCTGGTTTTACGTCATCAGTCTTTTTTTTTTTTTTTTTTTGTCTGCATATTTGTGAACTTTGCGTACTTGCATGACAAAATGAGTCAGCGCCGGGGGGGGGCTCGCCACGAGGACGAGCATCTGATCGTCCCAGCAGCTCGAAAACCTCCCTGAACTCGTGTCTCGAACAGATCTCATGTAAGCATAATGAGAAGTCCTCCCCGAGGCCTCCAGCCCATCTGTACAAACATCCAGCGGATGCAACGCCGCAGCGCACCGCAGCCCCGTTTAAAGCTGAAAAGGTGCGTCCTCGCTCCAAAGTGGTTGTAATCCGTCTCCTTTTGGCCGCGTGTGTGGAGGAGACGGCGGCGGCTCTGGGGGGCTCTGACGGCGGGATGTCGACAGGTTTCCTGAGAGGCCCTGGCTCGTTCGGCGGTCCAGGCATCTCTCTGACAGCCCGTTAAGAGGCCTCACTCGTCGGGACGGCGCTCCAGGCCCGTCAGTCACAGCAGCGCCGTTCCCACGACTCGATACAGCGAAAGAGAAATGGCGGGCGACTGACTCCTCTTAATTACCAGATGAGTCCACTCCTAGTCATAAAAGCATTTCCTCTAGACGTCGAGCGGTTCCTGTTTGCTGGAATCGCAACACGAGAAAAGTGCACATGTGTGTAGGAGGCATCAGAAAATGTGTGCGTGGTCGTCTTGTTACCTAGGGGCAGAGCGCTCTCCAGCACGCCCACACCGGAATTCCTTTGTACCGGGCCAAACAGAGCAGCGATCAACCATCCCGCAGCCAGAAAAATCCATCGCGCAGGATCCAAGACACCTTCCAGCCCCGCTCGCTCTCTGCTCCCGTTCTGTAAATAGCTCCGACAGGAACGATGGGAATAAAAATAACGCAGTCAAAACAATAATTCAAGTTTTTCACCTGATAGAATCGGGGCAGGAAGAGGAAGCGGCGATGCCCGGTTTGTCAAACGGGACTTGAAGCTCACGAAGAAAAAAAAAAAAACCCCACCATGTTTCCACTCATTGTCAGCACCCCGCTGTTTTTCCGCTCGTATTGCTTCCTGATTTTTTCGGTTGTCTAAACTGTACTGACAATGTTTGCTTCTTTTTCCGACTGTGTGTTTGAAATAGCAACTGGAAGTGGGGTTTGCGGTGTAAGCCGAGAGTCGCGATGCGTAAACGTGACTGTACATATCGTACCTGTGTGGTCTCCGGCGGCGGTGCTCGATGACGCGGCGAGAAAGAGAAGCAGGCTGTTTTCCTACAGACACAAAGAAGGACTGTTATAAAGAATGAACTGCATATTTATTTTTTATTTCCACATTTAAATTATTTATGCAACTTTTTTTTTTGTAGTAAATGATAGCCATTATTGTCATATAGTATGATAGAGACTTTGGAAGTGAAATACTGTACAGAACATGAATAAAGTAAAGGAAGATATATTTGAAAGAGCCGGCGTACTTGTTCTTATTCTCACATGGGTGTTTAACAAATAAGAAATGGTTTATAACATGTGTATTATTATCAACTCCTCTCAGTGGACGAGGTTTATAGAGTCACATTGACACATTGGAACAAAAAATTGCATTTCCTGGAAAAAAAGGTGCAGTTTTCAGGAAATGCAGTTTCCTGGTGATCGAACTACAGGATGATTAAAAGTCTGAAATTGTTAAATTTGTCAGAAAAGTCTGAGAGAAGTGTGTGATTGCTGCTTCTGCATCAACCACACAACACACACTTTTCCTCTCTGGTGATCGATGTGTTGATAAATGCTTTCAGTAGCAGTGGGCGTTTAAACTAAAGCAAAATTTCCGCACACACTTTTTTAAGAAAGTGTAGCTTTCTGCCCATCGACGTGTACGATGATCAAAGGTCTTTAAACGATACATTTGTCACAAAATTCTGAGGAAAGTGTGTTTGATGCTGCTTCTGCTTCAGTCACACACACTTTTTCCATCTGGTGATTGCATTTCCTACAAAAGTGTGTGATTGCTTCATCAATCACACACTTTTCTGGTGATTGATGTGTCCAATAATTAATCTGTAAATGGTAAATTCTCCACCAAAGTCTTTGCTAGCATAATTTGTTGAATTATATCTGTACTATAGCGCCACCCAGATGTGAATGACATCATATTCAACGGACGTATGTTGAATCACGTGTGATGATAGCCAACAAAACTGGTCGTGACTGGACGTTAAAGTTAATCGTCCTGCTCACGGAGGACACGTGAACCAAGTTTCGTTTTCTTAAAAACAACAGCGATGTAGAAACATCATGTGATGGTGTTACTGTAGCGCCCCCTGGGTGCAGAACTGTGATAAATCTTACACACTTGTTGAACGTGGCTGATACCCAGATTTTGGTTTCACTCGAATTTATCATTTAGGAGTCACGGCTCGTTAATCTCAACGGGCCGTGGCTCCAAATATTACAGCCAAACGTTGAGCAACACCAAAATAACGATCTCATAAATTCAGTTCGGGGTTATTTTGTGCAACGAGAGGCAAACATTTGATTTAAAGAATATGTATTGATAGACGTTATTATTGTTGGCAAATAATGTACCTTCATAAAGAGTGAACATGTAAATATGGAGAGTTTTAAAGGTCCAATTTAAACTCAACAAAGTAGATTTTTGAGTCTCATTTCCGACTCGCTTTGGGGTTTGACGAGCTGTGAGTTCGTACAAACTGGACCTTTTAAGTAAAGTGTGACTGCGTTGCCTTTACTGCACGCATCCGCTTGGGAAATCTCTAAATTTGGACGTCTGACGTCTGTGCAAAGAATTTCAGGCACTTAGGAAGTTCATATCCGTCACCGTTCTGAACTGTCTGCTCAAAAAGAAGAAGAAGAAGACGACGAATCTCCGCTCTCGAGATCTCTGCTCAGTCGCAGCATCAACAGTTGTGTTTATGAGGTCGGATAGGAGCCGCGGTCATCATTCAACATCCCTCCTCCCCGCCTCTCCTCCCTCCAGGCTCGCGAGTCTGGGAGTTCACAACGCATCCCTCTTCGCTTTATTCGAGAGCTCTGTCATATCTGGAGCACGAAGCAGCACCGCAGCGCTCGCCGACGCTTTGGACTTCCAGGCACAGAAAACGCTCTCGACAAAAACGAGGTGTTTACGCGGAGATTTATCTGCGGTGTAATTTTTAATCACCGGGACGAGAGCTCCCTTAATTAACTTAGCGCAAACACAAAACAGAGGATCTCTGTGGAAACTGTGGCCGAGCGCCCGTCAGCGGAGAACAGTGAGATATTGGGTTTCACGACGTCATCCATAATGTGCCGTCATTATGTCATTTTCAAGTCCTGTTTTCCAGGAGAGAACAGACATGCCATGCTTCCACTCAGGCGAAGAGAGAGCGCGGAGCAAACTTTCCCCGAGAAAAAGTCAAGAACACATACGTCAGAGCGGTGCCTAAAGATATTGATGCTGACAAAGCATCTGCGCCGCGTTACTGCGACCTGCGGGTGACCCTCGCCGACCGGGGGAATACTGCGGCCGCACGAGAAGTCGGGGATGATCTATTCCCAACAAACGCAACAAAAAGTCCACGACACTTCGCTCAGGCCTCGATGTCATCAATGAACTTTCGGATACCAGGTGCAGAAGTCCCCGGAGGTCCCCGTGTAGGAAACCGGACTCGATGAGGCACGAACAACGCCGAACTGACTCATGACCTCTGTGAGGAATATTTATAGAACTGACACACTGACCACGAGAAATGAAAACTTCCTTTGTTTTAATGTGGGGGGAAGAAATAATAAGACGGCACCGTCGGAAAAGAAAAACGCTGCGTTCGTCAGACCTTCTGTTTTGACCTTATCATTCAATTTGGCAGTTTCTTAAAGTTTCCTTCCTGTAAAAATCGACGTTTAAGCATCATTGTTCTTGTCTTCTGGCTGAACCGACGGCTTCACCTGCTGCTAATGTGACCGCTAACCGCCGAGGCCGTACGCAAGCTCAGAAAATGAACGATGGAGGCCAGTCAAAGTACCGAGGTGATTAACGGAGTTTCACGATGGGCAGATAGCGTTAGCTTTGCTCCTAAAATAAGCGGATAAGGCCTGCTGCCGTTGGGTAGTTTGCTCCATTAGCTGTGCAGGTACACTATAAATTATAGAAGTTGGCTTTACTTTAAAAAAAAAGGGTCAGGAAACCGATTAAACCAGAATAACCAAGTAAAGTAGACGATTAAATTTAAGTTGTACGAGCTTTAAAGTTATTATCAGTCTGCTATTAGTCTAATAGGCTTTCTGAGAGCCAAACCACCGTCGTCCCTCCCATCAGAACCCGTCTCTGTGTTCTTGGAGGCTGTATCCGTGACAGGTCGCTCCTTTAATGGCCCGTTTTACAGGAAAGACAGACACAGATGAGTTCAAACTTGATGTTTCGTTACCTTCCAACTTATTTTCATTTCTCTCTCGACACGTCGCTCTGCGATCACGCTCCGGTTAGGTGTAGGCACAGAATCCACTTGGCTAAAGTCTGGAAAAACATAACTTTTTGTTGCCACAAACACAGCTGGAAACCGTCCTGAGGTCTCATTAAAAATATCCAGCGGTGTCGCACTGGATGTTAAGACGCAGACGCAAACAGCGGTCACCGGCTTGGCAGCCTCGTCGCTATGACTCTCCACCGCCGTCCCCTCTAAAGACCGGTCACAAACACGCAACGTGAAAGGTGATGTGAAGGACTTAGATGAACATTTCATCCTTGTGATCTCATCTTTGAATTGAGGATTTCTGTAGTTAATCACTGTTTCTGATCACGTCTCTGAGTCTCCACTCGGCCACGTCTTCCTTTAAACTCTACCGACCTACGTGGATTAAAAGTTGGGATCCAAAAATGCATGTTTCGGTTCCCTCCTTTTGATCTCACATAATGGCTCATCAAAATATCTCATTTCGGCTTTGAGAGACTTATTGTTTAGCGCGTTTAGCCAGAAAGTTTTCTCGAAGGGAGCCACTTGAAGGGCTTAAGCTCTGTCAACACAGACGTCACTGATGTTCTGCCAAACGCAGAAGAGACGAGTCGAATAAAATAGTTTGTTTATCATCCGCAAATAAAGAGATTGTTTGACTGACGAGTGTTTTTGCCAGCGGTATCCGTCCTTGCATAAGCAGGCGAGTCTCTCCTGCTCGCTGCAGCAGAGAGCGGCGGTGGAAACTGACTTGAGGTGACATTCATAGCATGTGAGGCACTTTGACTCACACGCCAGAAACTAACCCCTATAAAAGCGTTTTAAAGTGCTGTGTTTCTGCTCAGCTGCCTGTGCAGTTGGATTGCTTAACACCGTCGCGGGCTGTCCAAGACGTTTATTGAGACGGAATATATATATCGACCGAAACACAAAACATTCGGGCCTTTCGTCGAGGATTACATGAAATCAAAAAAATGCTTCCACACCGCGGCGGTTTCACCTCCGCTCCCTCCGAGCCAAACTCTTGCAGGAGCGGATATTATTGCTCAAGTCAAACACATATGGACGATGACGGATGTAGTCGGAGACGGATGTTTGTGCTCCTCCAGCCACTCCCTTATCAGGTCATGAGCGCTAATAGCTTAAAACCAAATGGAAACCAGAAGACATGTCTGGCGGGCCTGAAGGACTGCGAGGAACGCGGAAAGTTCAACTAATTTTGTGTGTTCCTGCAACGACGCGGGGCTTTTTGGAAGGTGGATTGTGTTTCCTTGCGAGCTGAGAGTGTAATTCTCAGCAGGGGAAGGGAGAAGGCTGGGGTCCGACCCAAAGACGTCCTCTGATGTTCACTTCGACTGCATCTCAGAGAGTTATCCTTTTGGGATTCACATTCCGAGCACGCCTGTGATGAAACGAACCACCTGTACGACGTAGAAGTTGGCGACACTCTCCCAGAGATGGACGGTAGCGCCGCACGGGTCAGGGGCTTCCACTGAGCCATGTAAGCCTCGGTCTCTCAGCTGAGGCCAGGCATGCAGAGAGGCGAGCCAACCATATGGGCTCGGGACAACAGGAGGTGCAGGGGATAGGAAACAGGGCTGTCAACAAACAATTCTAAACAACCACAGCGAGCCCCACGGTTCTGGAGGCAGAATGCATTTCCTTGCCTAATCACCACCGTATGGGGCTCTGCATCGTGTAGAAAGGTCGACAAAAGATTTCACTTCTAGCAAGGAGAGCTGCAAAAAAAATTAGGTGACGTAAAAAGACGTAAAGATGAAATATGCACGCTGTGTCGTAGGTGTCGTGTGTTATGTTCTGTGATTGAGGGGGGCACGTAAAGGTCGATCCAACACGTGTAGCATCGGGAGTTTACACAACCTGTCAGACGCTAATTAGCTCGAGGTCGATGGAAGTGGCGACTCGAGGGGAGGCCGACGCGAGCGAGGTCGATCGCTCCCACATCCAAAAGCAATTAAAACGTCTGTGCGCGGTTTGACGTGTTGTAAACTGTTAGAACGGCGAATCAGCAAAATCTTCATTTAGGAAGCGTTTATACGGTTCGTACGGCGAAGAGATCCCCTCCTGCCAATACTGACGGCCCCTCTGGGTTCAGTTACAGAAGTGAGAAAACTTCATTCAGAGTCGGGCTGACATTTATAAATAACCGAGAAGAGCTGGAGCGGAGCCTTTCTCAACATCATGTCATGTGGTTTGCTCCACGTGTCGAGATACGGATGGCAGTTTATTGTTTATATGTATAAGTCCTGATTTTAGGGCCTTATAACAAACAACATTTCCCATAATTCCTCAACTTTTTGCGGTAAAAAAACGACACAGCTGAACAAAAAAAGGTGAGCTTAGGAGAGCCTCTGGAACTGTAAGCCTAATTCAGTGTCCCAGTCTTGACCCAGGGTTGGAAAGAAGAAGTCGTCTCCTGAAAGTGTGTGGTTTCATTGTGGTCAAATCAAGTGTTTTAGTGAAACAGATGCCTGTGGGAGGATCTGTTACCCCTTACGCCACTAAAAAGTTATTATATTTTCCTCCGTCTACATTTATTTGTTTTTTAAAAGCACAATATGTAGCTGAGTGAGTCCGGCTGAGGGGTCGCGGCTAAAATATGTCTGTAATGACGGCAGGACAGAGACGAGCGAGTGATGTACAAGCTTTTAGAATTCGGTGGATTTTGTGCAAAACCAAGTTACGACGACGTAAGAAGCTGGTGCTCTTCAACGGTTGAAGGTGCATTATGTGAGAATTAGCATCCTCTTGAATTCATACTCAAAACAAATAGGGGGCAGCATATCAGCAGAATAACCGCTTCAAACGCTGCTAGCTTTAGCTACTGTTAGCTAGCTAGACTACGTAGGGTGTGTTGGTGTTTACACCGTTAGCACAGGTGTTTAGGAGCTAACGCTAACTTCAGTATCTCTACTACACAGTACGTCACAATGTCAATACCGTATAAAATAACTATATTAACTTATTTTTAGCCACTAAGGGACAGAAAGACTCCAAAACAATGACTTAGAAACAGATGGCTAACATGCTAGCAAAGAGTTAGCCTACCTACTAGCACATCCATATTATATTTACATCCTTTAGCAGCCTACTTGTCTGTCTTGACACCCATCGAATGTCAGTCTTATTAATACTTTTTATCCCTGGTTTTATCCAGCAACTTAGAAAAAACATCTCTAGCTTGTTGGAGAAGTCGCTCACGTTAACTACTCGTCTGTAGCGAGCTAGCTAGATGTTCCCCTTCAATTAACGCCGGAGAGTTAGCGTACAGTGGGTTTGTATTTTATTTGGAAAGGCCGGACATAAAGACTGATGAACAAGAATAATGAGACAGAAATGTCTAAAAGCTGAAGAGAAACAAAGGTGTTGAATCTCAGAAAGTCCGTTAATATCAATCAGTTAGCTTCTAGCACGTGTTGAGGGGTTAAAAAAAAATTGATTTAAATGAAATGTTAATGGATTAAATGCTTTCAAATTAAGACTGACAGAAGAAAACCACAGATGGAGCTTCGACAGCTAAAACAAACCCGTCTATCTTCCACACATTTAATCAATTTGCCTTAAAATCACTCGAAAGGAGCTGACTCACTTCACCCCTCGCCGTCTACTGATCGCTCTCCAAAAGACAGCGAAACCAGTTGACAGGCCCGGCGCTGTCCTCCCAGGGCGGAGCGCAAAATGGCTTCGAGGTAGCGTAAATTGCTGCTTCTCATCATGTCTAAAAAATGTCTGTTTCGTTCTGTGACATTAAGGAGTTTTCTATCAGCAACCGTGTCATCTCCAGATGGTTGCTGGAGCAGCCCAGATGCATTTAGCTGAGCAACGGGACGGAGTTGTCTTTTTCAATTTTCAGCTGGCACATGGAGCCCTAACCTGCACACACACACACACCAATCGCATCGAAAGGCTCACACACGCTCGCACAAAAACTGGCGGTCGCCCAAAGCACTTGAGCGAAAGCATGTTTCCAATAAGGCGAGCTAATTCAGCAGGCATTTCTCGAAAAATACAGCGTGGAGTGGAGGGGGGATCGTTAAAGCCAGCGTCCTTTAAGAGCGCAGAGAAACAATTAAATGTGCTGCGGATGATTTTTAAACGGGAGCAAAGTATTTGTGTGGGTGGTAGACATGGCAAGTCTGGGGTTACGCAGCCCATGAGAAACAGATTTATGACAGGCAGTAGTCAGTCTCTAACCAAAACCTCCCCCTTCGCCTCTCGAATCATTAAACGCAGAATGAATCAAACCAATTTTCTTGATGTCATCGTCGCCAACCACAATGATGCTGATTGTATTAATGCGGTGGTGCCAGCCAGACCATGACTAGCGATCCCGTCCCCTCCCTTCCCCCGGCTCTCTCGCAGCTGATTCTGATCATGACGAAGCTCTCTGGACAGGAGCTCGCCGATGACAACGGCATCTTTGTCCCGTTCGAGTCGGATTAATTTCTGTGACATTGCTTCACCACGCTGGCTTAGCCGTTAGCCAGCGCCTCCCCCGAGGAGGATATCATATCTACTGTAGCCTATCTTGGAAAAAAAAAAAACCACAGACACCATGCTCAGTTCACTGGCGTTGCAAAATAGGCTTGTGCAGGATTGAGAAGTAAACAGTGGCGTATTCTCGGTCCTAGATCAACAAACTGGAGTTTTTTTCCCTGAGGGGTTTATGGCTACTTCGACAGACAGGCCGGTGCCTTTGTGCTTGTTTGTATGTTTATGTCATAGTTCCTCAGCTGAGGAGGTTAGTTTAGGGCACAAGCGTAGCGTTACATCGCCTCAACTTGATAATATTCCTCTGAAAAACAGTAAATCAGTAAATTCAGCTTTTCCACCCCACATGGAAGCTGTTTTATTTTTTGTCCGCTTCGTTCTGACCCCCATCGGACCGGCTCAACGCAATCAGCTCCAAGTGCAGAGGAAATTGCTTCCTATCCCGTGTGGCCGTGGGTGCGCGACCCAGAGGAGGCTCAGCCACATATCTCCACAATCTCCTCCAGCTTAGGAGAGTTTAAGATCAGGATCAATTCAGCTCCGCAGCCCTTATCAGATGTCAAAGAGCCTCTGGAACTGTAAGCCTAATTCAGTGTCCCGGTCTTGACCCAGGGTTGGAAAGAAGAAGTCGTCTCCTGAAAGTGCGTGGTGGTTTCATTGTGGTCAAATCAAGTGTTTTAGTGAAACAGATGCCTGTGGGAGGATCTGTTACCCCTCATGCCACTAAAAAGTTATTATATTTTCCTCCTTCTGCATTTATTTGTTTTTTAAAAGCCCAATATGTAGCTTCTACCACGATGAGGCCCCTCAATCACAACTAAAGATGTTTGCAGACTGCGTGCCAAGACCGGCGCCAAGACCCCAGAAAGAGCGCCAGGCTTTGAAGCCAATGTGAAGAGTAATTACAACGTCTCCAAAACGGTGGATCCATTTGGTTTTGAGCGTCAAAACCGCCTGTGAAATGATTAATTTCACTGTCAGAATCTGGTCTGATAAGATTTGGAAAGTCTAGAAGAGCTGATTATTTTATCTGAGATAGCCGAGGACTAAACTGGAAGTTAGCCTGCTCGAACAGCGGCCCACAACGTAGAAGATCTGAGGCTTCATGGCTTCATGCACCACTGAGCAGCTTTTATATGAATGAGTGGATCTCCGTCTCCAACGCTGTATCCACATTTCAATCGTAATATCCATGGGTGGAGGGAATAGCCACTTGGGTGCGGAGCCAGAGCTTCTGGAGGAATAAACACCAGGAGTCTTGTCGCATTCTGCTTTACCGACGGGAGGAGAGCTCACAGATTACCTATCTTCACTCCTATTTATTAACCCGACTGCAGCAGTGATCCACAGACCTCCTTTGTCGGGCGACGTGGCTTTAAATTCGTGGCTTTAAAGTCAGAACTCAATTATTATTTGTTTTACCGCTCCTCGTACGTTGCTGGATTTCCCTACCCTGGAAGCATCGACAGCTAATCGTTGGAAACATTGTGGATAATGTGAGAACAAGTCGTTTTTAGGCCTTTTAATGCTGAATTCCTACATATTATATCTTTAAATAGCTGCTCGTGGCTTCGTGCACCACTGAGCAGCTTTTATATGAATGAGTGGATCTCCGTCTCCAACGCTGTATCCAGATTTCAATCGTAATATCCATGGGTGGAGAGCTTCTGGAGGAATAAACACCAGGAGTCTTGTCGCATTCTGCTTTACCGACGGGAGGAGAGCTCACAGATTACTTATCTTCACTCCTATTAATTAACCCGACTGCAGCAGTGATCCACACACCTCCTTTGTCAGGCGACGTGGCTTTAAAGTCATAAAAACAAAAGTCAGAACTCACTTATTATTTGTTTTACCGCTCCTCGTACTTAATCATTGGAAACATTGTGGATAATGTGAGAACAAGTTGTTTTTAGGCCTTTTAATGCTGAATTCCTACATATTATATCTTTAAATAGCTGCTCGTCCGCCCACACTTTCCTCATTGACAGCTGGGCACGACGATCAAATGCTTTCTCCTCATGGAAACTCTTCTTCTTCTTCTCAGGGAAATGTGTTGGTGTGGGAGCAGAGTAGTCCGATACCGGGGCGTGGGCCGGATTATTACTGTTATGACAGCTAAAGCTAATTGTTCGAGAAATAGTCCGATGAGAAAGTGTCTCTCCGTGTGACTCACGCTCTACCATCTGTCTTTCAGCGAACTACTTTTTCCATTTAGGACATTAAGTGTTTGCATCATCTCCAAATTCTCGCTGAGATCAGTAGAAGCCCGGGCCCGCGCTCAAGAATAACACACAGCGTTTTTGTTTTTTTTCTGCTGTTTATGATGATATATCACCCTCGGCCCTTTGACATCTGCAATGAAGTGCTTCTAAATACTGAGGGCGACGATCTCTTCCTGCCTCTCAGCCGGATTCACAGGGTCCGGATTTCACTCGTGCTCGGAGAGGCCTTGGATTCGTCTCGTGTCGTTATCACAGTGCGCTGAGATTGCTTCCTTAGTCAGCGTATCTGACCCAGCAGGAAGGAACACGGGGCAAACACGGGGTATGTTCTCTACCTCCGCCGGAGAGGGAATAAGACGAGGAGAGAGCTGATTCACGCAGCAGATGCCTCCGGGTCCTCTCGCGGAGCAAGCGAAGGAGAAGACTATAGATAATTAAATGCATTACAGAACCATCTCAGGCTACTGTGTGTGGCGCCTCGATCGCGGAGACGTCAGGAAACGGCGCTTTAAAGGGAAATCTCATGGCGTATAATTGACTTTGGCGGGAAGCTCGCACGTCTGCACCGCTCTGGAGACTGATTCCAGCAAATTTAAATAACACTGCAGCGCCAAATGAAATATGACTGCCAGACGGCAAGGCCAAACACCTTCTTGAAAGATGGCTGCATCAATGAGGATGAGGTTTTTACGACACGATCGATCATATTTTGCAGCCGCTTGCCAAGGACAAATCACATTCAGAGATACGTCTAATAAATAAAGCCTGATTGCCGTTTCGTCGACAATTAATCACCCGGCGTAGTCGCTGTGTTTTCTCTCCAATCTGCGATATTAATGCTCTGTCTGGTTTCGAACTCAGTCTCTCTCAGGCTGGACGGCGATGAAACGCTCATCGAAGCGTTCAGCTGAAACTAAAATAAAAAACACACAAGCACAAGTGCCGAACAATTTACAATTCCAGTCATACTTTTCTGATTAGCTTGAAGCTTGAGTTTTGAAATCTCAGACCCCTCCGATGCTGAAAACAAAAACTTGTTTTTTATGTGAGAGGAATTCCAGAAGTGGAGAGCCACTTGTGCACACTGGTGTGTAGTTCCTTAAAGAAAGCTCCACACTTGTAAACTCTTGTTGCCGCCAACAGTCCAGACCCCCATCAGGCTCTTTAACCAGACTCCAGGTCTGAGATGGCCCAGGTCACAGTTTGGGCCACCCAGGACCAGCACACCACCCATACTGGTCCTGCTACAGCACATATCTGTAGACTAAAGTGTGCAAAGCAGCAGACTTCAGCGCCAACCGGCACCGTTTGGGATGAACTGGAACACCAACAGTGGTACCAGGACCTCGTGAATGTGCTTGCGGCTGAATGGGAGCAAACCGTCGTGGAAAAACCTTCCCAATAAAAACCCGATCACACGTATAAATCAGTGAAATATCGCAGCAAACACATTTCATTTTAAAGGATCAGTGTGGATTTGCTCTTCGGTTGAATTTTGACTCGTAAATCCGTGCCCTTGACCCAGCGAGCCATCTGGACGGCGCTGGCTCGCGAGGAAGCAGAACCGGAGAGTCCAAGATGGAAGAGGCAAGCAGTTAGCAAACTCGTTAAGAGAGATTTTCTCCCTTTTCAGGAGCCCTTTATTGAATAAAATGAGAACATATAAAGGACATAATGGAGAAAATGGAAAAGAATCTCAGGGAGCTCCTGTTACTGATCAGCATTAGCATCTCTAGCATTTCTAGTTTCTCTATAGTGACGCAGAGAAACGTTCATGACCTTCATGTGAGGAGGAGGAGGATGCTTCAGGGTTTTTTAAGGACACCTTGAGATATTCCCATCCATTTTTGTGGCGTGAAAGGTCGTTTTGTTATCGAGACCAGTGGACACTTCTGTCGATTTTTCAGTGGACCAAAATCGACTATTTCTCACGGGAAGTCAGACCTTTTCTGTCCTCGATCATGGCGACCAAAACAGGTATTTTAAGCCACGGCGTGATGTTTTCCTAACCCTAACCAAGTAGTTATTGTGCGCAAAAGTTGAAGTTGCAATGTAAAGAAAGTTAAAGAAAAATAAAGAAAACATTTATTCTGCAGATTGAGACACCTTGAGATATCTAGATCCATTTTTCTAGTGTAAAAGGTCATTTTGTTAACGAGACCAGTGGACACTTCTGTCGATTTTTCAGTGGACCAAAATCGACTGTTGTCTGACCTTTTCTGTCCTTGATCATGGCGACCAAAACAGGTATTTTAAGCCACAGCATGATGTTTTCCTAAACCTAACCAAGTAGTTCTTGTGTGTAAAACCTAACCAGAGCATAAGCACAACTTTAACCTAAACAAACATTCCTGTAGTTTTGCAGAAACGTACTTTACAAACATTTATTCTGCAGATTGGGTCGCCCTGATTTGCTAACACGCGCTATCAGCTGACCACCAGAGCTGTAACCATGTCGCTAAAAGCACCGGGGGGAAGAAAACATCTCAGCAGAATGAAATTAAAAGGATCTCAGGGAGCTCCTGTTACTGATTAGCATTAGCATCTCTAGCATTTTTATTTTCTCTACAGTGATGCAGAGAAACGTTCATGACCTTCATATCAGGAGGAGGATGCTTCAAGCTTCTTGAGATATTCCCATCCATTTTTGTAGCGTAAAAGGTTGTTTTGTTAACGAGACCAGTGGACACTTCTGTCGATTTTTCAGTGGACCAAAATCGACTGTTGTCTGACCTTTTCTGTCCTCGATCATGGCGACCAAAACAGGTATTTTAAGCCACAGCGTGATGTTTTGCTAAACCTAACCAAGTAGTTCTTGTGCGTAAAACCTAACCAGAGCATAAGCACAACTTCAACCTAAACAAACATTCAGCTGTAACGTTTTGCAAGTTAAACGATAACTTTACAAAACATTTCTTCTGCAGATTAGGTCGCCCTGATTTGCTATCACACGCTATCAGAGCTGTAACCATGTCGCTAAAAGCACCGGGGGGGAAGAAAAACATCTCAGCAGAATTAAATTAAAAGGGTTTCAGGGAGCGTTTCTTTTGTTGCTGACATCCTTCTTTATGTGGAAGCTCCCAACCGTTGACCCTCTCCCATCAGCCCACTCGGTGCCACCGCGGAGAATGTCGCAGGTCAACGACCCTCCGGAGATCTGGACCAGCGGCCGTGTGGACACTGACGGACGTGATCGGAACAGCAGACCGGCTCGGGTTCGTTCTGGTGGTCTGCCTCGCTTCCACCTCTGGAATGTCCATATTACAAACTGCAATCACTTCCTATCTGCAGAGGAGCTGTTACAAGCGTGTAGTTCATTTCAATGTCAGATGTCCTTTTTTTTTTTTCTTCCCCCCACCATGTAATGGCATTCACTGCGCCGTGTGCGGACAGACGGGGAGAGCGCTTTCTGCTCCCATAAATAAGGCCGAGGTAGGCTCCGGCCTGTTTCATCCATCACTGGTCTGGGAG